>CM049839.1:9063209-10263209 GCA_027422415.1 Schizothorax lantsangensis
TGGTGTTCTCTGGGAAGCTGTGGCACAGGTGCTCCGCAACTGATTTGTTGTAACGAATGTCCATGCAATCAGCCGAATTCAGCTGATAACCTTCAGGGATGACACAAAGCACCATTAAGCATCAAAACTAATAGTCAAATGATTATCAGAAATCAATATTAGCCAAAAATGCATCCAACAACTTTCAGAATCTAAAAACAGTTACGGCAGCATTTTAAATAGTATTTATGGTAATGCATGCATGAATCCTATTTATGGGTAACAAATCAATTATCTGCCAATATATGTTCAAATAGAGATATTTTTAATGTATCGTATTGCCATTGGTCGCTATATATTAGTGGATACTGAATATTTAATTTCATGTTGTTGTTTTTTTTTAAGCTGATAAATATCTTAAGGGGGAGAGACAAAGCACCAACAAGCATAAAAACTAATAGCCTAATGTTTATCATGAATCAATATATACCAAAAACATATCCAAAACTTTCAGAACCTAAAAAGTTACTGTTTATGACAAATGGACCCTATATAGGCAGCATTTTAAGTATTATGCATGGTAATACATGCATTTATCATATATTAATGCATGAAAGGTACCAAATCAATTATCTGCCAATATTAGAGTATTTTATTATTATTATTATTTATTTATCTGTGCTGGCATTGGTTGATATACAGTATACCAGCTGGATATACATCAGCAGATATTTCATATTTAATATGTATACTTATTTTTACATTTAAAGCTAATAACCTTCAGGGAAGAACCAAAGTACATCAATTATCAAAACTAACAGTCAAATGTTTATCATAAATTAATATTATCTGAAGACACAACCAACAACTTTCAGAATCTAAAAACAGTTATCATTTATGACAAAAGCACCCTATGTAGGCAGCATTTTAAATAGTAGTATCATATTAATCCATGATATATGGGTAACAAATCAATTATTATATTAATGCAGATATTAGATTTTTTAAAATTTATTGGATATTTTATATATTGGATATTTATTGAATATTTAATTGTACAGTTAATTTCCCCTATTTTTACATTTAGATTATATATTTGCCCTCATCTAACAGTTAATTTTTTAAAACACTAACCCATTAACAACTACATGTAATCTTAAGCAAATAAGTATGAATATTTATATGGTACATTAAATGCAATGCCTAAATTCAAAATGATAGACTTCAGTTTTTAGTGTTTTTTTATTTTTATTTTTATTTAGACACAATAGTGAAGAATTTTAACATTTGCAATTTTTTAGTTATCAGCCATAATCTGAAAATAATTATTGTCTTATCAGTATCAATCAGATACCAATACATCAAATTTTAAAGCATCATCGTGTAGGTGTGAAGATCGAATGTTTTTAGTGAATTCAAACCATTCTATCACTGGGAATAATTAAAAATGGCTATATTGAATCAATTCATCACTCACCCCCTCCACAGGTGACGGAGCAGGGGAAGAAGTCAGTTTCTCTCCACTGGTAGCGGATGGGCTGGTAAAATATGAACTGCATCACTGTGTCTTTAGGGCCGGCGTACTTCACCTGAGGAGAACCCAAAATCAATTATAATGTGTCTGATCGTTTACTTTTAATAGTGCTATTCATAATCACATCACAAAAAATGAGAAGCGTTATCAGATAAAAGCCCATTCATTTTTAAAAACATGTATAATACGCAGCAAATTTACTCAAGGGGCCACAGTCCAACTCGTGTCATGATTTCCATAGAAAACCCATGCATCATCTGCCACTGAATATCCTCTAGTCTTGATTTCTGGAGCTGTGATGATTAGTTAAATACTGTTTGCGTGCTGCTGCAATTAACCAGAGTAATGAGTCATGTTCAGTTACTGTAAGCCGTAGTGTCAAGACTAATCAAGAATCTTCAGGTCGCGAGATGAGAAAGTCTAACATGATTACAATCACACTGTTCTGTGTTTACAGCTTCACATGGAGAGTAAACACTGATTCTATCTGCCGCTTTAAACTCACCATGAAGCTTCAAACTGAGTTTGCATGAAACTTTCACAATCATTAGTATTCAATACATATAAAAACACTACAGAATTAATATAAAATTGCAAAACTTATTCTTGAACTGAACAAAGTTTTTAAAAGCACTAAGTAGGCCTATTAAAATCACAGATTTTAACATTAGATGTTAAATCTTGATGTTAAATACACTATTGTTTTATATAGACTTGTTCTATAGTCTACACAGTATTTAAAGCAATTATATCAGAAGTAACAGAAATTACATTACAGAAAAATTAGGGAGTAATCCCTTAGTAATGCATTTCACCAAACACTGATTATTAACATTGTAATAATATAAATTAGACCATATACATAACATTATAATTATTATTATATATAATAAAAACTGGAATTTAAAAAAAAATCCAATCTCCTTTGTAGTTTTGTCTTAAAAAGCAGCGTTATGAATACAACAGACCGTTCACTTTTGTTCTGCGGAAAGGAAGTGCATCACATCTTGTTTGTATGTTATGGGGAAAAAAGGAAAATAATGGAGGTTTGAATGAGTAAATAATAAAAAAAAATCCTAAATGTTTCATTTTTGGTTAAACTAGTTCTTTAAAATTTTAGGAGGTACTTCAATTAGATGACTCATGGGTTCAGTTGGAAGCTCCAACACAAGAGAAGGTATCTATACATCAAAAAGACTATAGAGAATGAGATTGTGACATAACTCCTCATTCTCTATTGCTGGCTAAGAGTTCCAGCTGCTTTCTCATATCACTTGCAGATAAATCTATCATTCGGCTTTCATTACCCACCTTTATAGAGAAGTCTGCAGACAGCGGTCCGTAGCAGCGGAGGGTCTGTCTGTCTGCTCCTCTCTGGTACTCCACCGTGTTGTTACCCAGAGCGTGAGAACCTGAAGAGCTGAACACCACCTCTTCTCTCCTGCTGTTTGGTGCATGAGCTTCAATCACTGAAATACGACATTTAAGGATCTATGAGTGATTTTGCAGGATTACCACAAATAAAATCTTGCTATTACCTGACAGATATGGCTGAAACAGGTGTCCTGAGAAAACACACCTGTCTCTGAAGCAGCACTAACTGACGGTGGAGTGGTTCACTCTTTACTCTAAACTGTAAGACTGTCTACCTGTCAATCACTCTGCAGGGTTGGCTGACCTGTGTTTGGAGGGTGGGGATTCAGATGGAGGTTGTGTGGCTGTCTGGCAGATGATGAACAGATGAAATTGCCTACAACACTTTTAAAAAATAAAATGTACTTTTTTTTTAATCCCACATTTGAAGGTCTATGAAGGTCTTGTCAGTTAATAAAGTTCCACTTTGACTCAATTACAAAAATTATTTATGCTTAGATTTTTGGTCATTTTGCCAGATTTATTGTAAGTAGAGTTGAAAGAGGACAAGAAATATGGTGGAATAATAAATCTTATTGCTTCTTCAGTCTAAAAATAGTCACAGTATGCATCCATCCATCCATCTAAGGATAGTATCCATCCATCGTATATATATCCATCCATCCATCCATCGTATATATCCATCCATTCTATCATCCATTATATCCATCCATAGTATGTATCTATCCACCCATCCATTGTTTTCATCCATCCATCCATCATATGTATCCATCCATCCAATCATCCATAGTATCCATCTATCCATTGTATGTGTCCATCCATCCGATCACCCATCATGTTTCCATCCATCCATGTATCCATCCACCCATCCATCCATAGTATGTATTATCCATCCATCCATCGTATGCATCCATCTATTGTATATATATCCATCCATCCTATTATCCATCATCCATTCATCCATCCATCGTATGTATCTATCCATCCATCCATCCACAGTATGTATCCATCCACCCATCCATACATTGTATCCATCCATCATCTGTATCCATCCATCCACAGTATGTATCCATCCACACATCCATTCATTGTATCCATCCATCCATCCATACATCCATCCATCTATCCATCCATCCACAGCATGTATCCATCCACCCATCCATCCATAGTATGTATCATCCGTCCATCCATCGTATGTGTCCATCCACCCATTAATCATCAATCCAGCCATCCGCCTCCATTTTGGTATGCAATGCCTACTTTGATCCAATAGCTAAATGTCCACCCTGAAGCTTTTCTTTCTATTTTTTTTCCTTGTTTGCAAACTGCATTTCACAAGAACTTTGTGTCCAATTTTGAAATAAAGTTAAACAAAAACTAAAAGTTAAAATCCTTGTTTTAATCTTTGGATCTCTCACTAAAGTTCCCTATCTGTCGGTCACTACGAGTTATGTCGTGACGACATAGGGGATTTACTTGGAAGCCCCAATCATCTCTGACTAGAGAAAACGCCAATGAATATTGGCTAGTGGAATTTGCATACCTGAGCCACTCCCCGTGCACACGGGTATAAATAGGCGACAGGTGCATCCACTGATCAGATTTTTGCTTCGGAGCCAAGTGGATGAACGTGTTGATCTCCACAAAGCCATTCATCTATCTGGAAGCTGTTCTGGTTGGCGTCACGGTGCGAACAGCGGTGTCCCTGTCTGCAGCGATTCCCCTGGGCACTTCAACTAAAAGAGCAGATTTCCTAAAAGAGCAAAAAGCACGGCCGATTCACGTCTTTTTAAAGATGCTGTTCCGGCCGTGTACTCTTGGTTGCGGTCGTTTCCTATCCTCCGTCGACAGCCACGATCGTTGTCTTCAGTGTCTGGGCATCCAGCGCGCTGAAGCTGCGTTCGTGGATGGTTTATGCGTTCGTTCTGAGCGTGTAACCATGGCAGCGCTGCGATCGCGCCTCTCTCTCCTCACGGGGATGGGAGAGGCTCCCTCTGTCACTACCCGCGCTGGCTTCTCTGCCACGAGCAGAGAACCATCGGCTAGTGCTCTGGGCGATCTGAGGTTACAGTGAGAGCTTTCCGCCGGGTCAGTCCCCACGGACCTTTCACTCCTCCCGCAGCAGCTGTTCTGTGCGGCTCCCCGGTGATTCTGCTGTGCCGTCTCACGGCGGGCCCAGCGTTTCATTTGGCGCGCTGATAGAGGATCAGATGTCGATCGCGGCATCGGTGGATGGGCAATCGTCCTCTGAGGATGAAGATTCGGCGAAGCTGCACCCCTCGGGTGTCGCGGCCGCCGCCGAATCTGACCCAGAGTTGACAGCCGTGCTTTCCCGGGCCGCCGCGAGATCGGGGCTGGAGGCGTGCACACCTCCTAGTCCCGAGCCCTCGCGGTGAGATGATTGGCTCCTCGGCACGGGCCGTGGCTCGCGACCACGCCCTGCCCCGGTTCCTTTCTTCCCGGAAGTGCACGAGGAGCTGATGAAGTGGTGGACGGCCCCTTTTTACGGCCAGAAGCGGCTCGTCTGCCTCCTCCATCCTCGCTACCCTCGATGGCAGGGCGGCTACGGGGTACGTCGACATTTCCCAGGTGGAGAGTGCGGTTGCAGTGCACTTGTGCCTGCAAAACGCCGCCACTTGGAGGAGTTGTCCTCGTCTCCCGTCCAAAGCCTGTAGGCTACGGCCGCTCTCGCGGCCAAAGCTTACAGTGCTGCGGGCCAAGCCGCCTCTGCGCTGCATGCCAAGGCTATCCTGCGTGCACACCAAGCCAAGGCATTAAATGCACGAGGGTAGTACCAACCCGAGGTTGAAGCAGGAACTGCGCTCAGTGACTGGCCTCGCCCTACGGGCGGGGAAAGTCGCAGCGCAGTCCCTCGGGAAGGCGATGTCCACAGGTGTGGTCCAAGAGCGCCATCTATGGCTCTGCCTTGCTGAGAGGAGCGATGTCGACAAAGTGAGCTTTCTCGACGCTCTCGTCTCCCAGGCTTGACTGTTCGGCGACACTGTCGAGGACTGTGCCCAGCAGTCCTCGGCAGTACAGAAGCAGACCGAGGCAACACATCTTGCCCCGGCGTGATGCACCGCTCCGCCGCAGAGCAAGACCCAGTCTGCTTGTCGCCGTGGGCGCCCTCCTGTACCCTCCAGAGTTAGGGAACAGGTAAGTAACGGCTCCGCCCCGTGCTGAATCGTAAGCCGGCGCGTCGAGCCTCTCGCAGGAGTGCGGCGCCCCCTGTGTTCCAGCTGGCCCCTATGTCGTCCTCAGAGGCGATAAAGCGGCCCTGACACAGGCAAACCGGAGATGTGGGAGCCTGCTTGATCTCAGGAGATGGCGAGGACAGCGCCACTCCTTCCCCCGAAGGAGGGCAGGGGGAGAATCATTCATTCTGTTCCGCCGCTGGCTCAAGGGCCAGCGGTACCCACATTATCAAGTAAGAGCTATTCCCTTTCCTCCGAGTTTTTAGGTCCACGGGTTGACAGTGTGCGACGCGTTGCCTCCTCACTCTCACCCGCGACCCATTTTGCCAGCGGCCAAGAGAGTGCGGTTCGGGGACGCAGTGCTTCCCCACGCACCTCTAGCCAGTCCCTACAGGGACTCAGGGAGTTCTGCGAGGATGAGTAAGAACGCAGGGCCTTCTGTACCATCCAGCCTTACTCCCATTCGCTGCACCACTGCGGGTATGTCGATTGTGCCGTTGGAGCCACTTGCACGGCGTCTGGAGGCGTGGCTTGCGCTGCCCAGCCCGTCTCGTTGGCTCACGCGCACAATTCGACTCGGCTACGCGATTCAGTTCGCCAGGCGACCTCCCAAGTTCAGCGGCGTTCTCGAGACTGCGGTGGCAGCTCAGAATGCTCCTGTCTTGCGCGAGGAGATTGCTGTCCTCCTGGCAAGGATGCAATCGAGCCGGTCCCTCCAGCCGAGATGAGGCAGGGGGTTTACAGCCCTTATTTCATCGTACCCAAGAAAGACAGTGGCCTTCGACCAATCCTGGATTGCGACTCCTGAACCGGGCCCTGCACAGGCTCCCGTTTAAGATGTTGACGCACAGGCGCATGATCAAATGCATACAGCCCCGGGATTGGTTTGCAGCGATCGACCTGAAGGATGCTTACTTTCATGTTTCGATCCTTCCGCGACACAGACCGTTCCTGCGGTTTGCGTCCGGGGGTCGGGCATGGCAGTACAGGGTCCTCCCCTTTGGGCTCTCCCTGTCCGCCCGTGTCTACACGAAGATCGCGGAGGGTGCCCTTGCCCCGTTACGGGAAGTGGGCATCTGGATCCGCAACTGTCTCGAGCATGGCCCGCACACGAGAACAGTTGTGCGATCACAGGGACCTGGTGCTTCGGCACCTCAGCCAGTTGGGGCTTCGGGTCAACTAGGAAAAGAGCAAGCTCTCCCCTGCGCAGAGAATCTCTTTTCTTGGTGTGGAGTAGACTCGGTGAGTATGAAGGCGCGCCTCACGGAAGAGCGCGCCCATTCAGTGCTGAACTGCCTGAGTTCCTTCAGAGGCAGGACTGTGGCTCCGCTGAAACTGTTTCAGAGGCTCCTGGGGCATATGGCATCCGTAGCTGCAGTCATGCCGCTCGGATTGCTTCATATGAGACCACTTCAGCACTAGTAACACTCCCGAGTCCCGAGGTGGGCATGGCGCCGCGGTGCACTTTGGGTGAACATCACACAGGAGTGTCGCCGCTCCTTCAGCCCCTGGACGGACCTTGCCTTTCTACGGGCCGGGGTGCCCTTAGAACAAGTGTCTCGGCATATTGTTGTCACAACAGATGCCTCCAGCACGGGCTGGGGCGCTACATGCAACGGGCAGGCAGCCTCGGGGCTGTGGACGGGCCTCGGCTGCTTTGGCACATCAACTGCCTAGAGCTGCTGGCAGTGCATCTAGCCTTGCGGCAGTTTCGGCCACTGCTGTTAGGCAAGCATGTGTTGGTCCGTACTGACAACACTGCGGCTGTGTCGTATATCAACCGGATGGGGGGTATACGATCACGCCGCATGTCACAGCTCGCCCGCCATCTCCTCCTCTGGAGTCACACGCAGCTCAAATCGCTGAGCGCTGTCCACGTTCCGGGGGAGCTCAATCGTGCGGCCGACGCGCTCTCACGACAGCTCATTCCCCGGAGAATGGCGACTCCATCCCGAGACGATCCGGCTGATCTGGAGTCGATTCAGGGAAGCTCAGGTAGACCTGTTTGCTTCCCACGAGTCCTCCCACTGCCAGCTGCATTTCTCCCTGACCGAGGGCACCCTCGGCACGGACGCACTGGCACACAGCTGGCCTCGGGTATGCATCAAGTATGCATTTCCCCCAGTGAGCCTGCTCGCACAGACACTGTGCAAGTCAGGGAGGACGAGGAGCAGGTCCTGCTGGTCGCGCCGTTCTGGCCCACCCGGACCTGGTTTCCCGAACTCATTCTCCTCGCGACAGCCCCTCCCTGGCGCATTCCTCTGAGGAAGGACCTCCTTTCTCAGGGGCTCGGCACCATTTGGCACCCGCGTCCAGACCTGTGGAACCTCCATGTGTGGCTCCTGGATGGGACGCGGCAGACTTGAGTGGTCTCCCACAGGCGGTGGTAGAGACCATCACTCAGGCTGGAGCTCCTTCTACAAGGCAAGCCTATGTACTGAAGTGGAGTCTGTTCGCGAACCGGTGTTCTTCTCACCGAGAAGACCCCCGAGGATGCACGATTGGAGTAGTGCTTTCTTTCCTGCAAGAAAGGTTGGAGCGTAGGCTGTCACCCTCCACCTTGAAGTGTGGCTGCTATCGCGGCCCATCACGATGCAGTGGACGGCCGGTCCCTGGGAAAGCATGATCTCATCGTGAGGTTCCTGAGGGGTGCCAGGAGGTTGAATCCCCCTAGGCTACCCCTGAGGCCCTCCTGGGACCTCTCTATCGTCCTGGCTGGACTTCAGAGGGGTCCCTGTGAGCCGCTGGACTCAGTCGAGCTAAGGGAACAGGTAAGTAGCGAATACCTGTCGGCTAAGACAGCGCTCCTGACCGCGCTCACCTCCATCAAGAGGGTCAGGGACCTCCAAGCATTTTCGGTGAGCGAAGTGTGCCTTGTGTTTGGGCCGGACTACTCTCACGTTGTCCTGAGACCCCGGCCTGGATACGTGCCCAAGGTTCCCACCACGCCCTTCCGCGATCAGGTGGTGAACCTGCAAGCACTGCCTTCGGAGGAGGCAGACCCAGCCTTGGCGTTGCTGTGTCCCGTAAGAGCATTGCGCATATACGTGGACCGCACCCGGAGCTTCAGAAGCTCTGAGCAGCTCCTTGTCTGTTACGGTGGTCAGCAGAAAGGGAAGGCTGTCTCCAAGCAGAGGTTGGCCCACTGGATAGTGGATGCCATCGCCTTGGCGTACCAATCCCAAGGCGAGCCGTGCCCCATGGGGGTGAGGGCTCACTCCACACGGAGTGTTGCCTCCTCCTATGCGTTGGCGCACGGCGCCTCTCTGGTAGACATCTGTAGAGCTGCGGGCTGGGAGACACCGAACACCTTCGCGAGATTCTACAGTCTCTGCGTTGAGCCAGTTTCTTCCCGTGTGTTGGGTAACAGGTAAGTGGCGGGAAGAACTGGCTGGTGTCACGCTTGCTGCGCCATTCCCCCTCACCCGGGGATACGAGCGCCTGTTTTCTCCTCCAGTTCAGTTCCCCGGACGGCGAACCCTGGTGGAGTTCCTCCAGCACCCCCGGCAGTCAGACTGGGCGGAGCAGTCTGACGCCAGGCCCAGTACTTGTGCTAGCTCGCCCGGGTCTCCGGTCAGCCCCTGTACTCGGCTAGGTGTCCGTATGGCTTTGATTCCCCTCGGGTAATCCCATACGTGTATTCTTCCACGGTAAGGTTTCCCTCACGGTAAACCCGTGTCTTCCCTTTGACAGAGCTCTCTGTCAGGCCCTGCTGGCAGCCCTCCTCCCTACTCCTAGGTAGGATCTGCCCCAGGGTCCAGTCGTATGTAGTACTGCCCCAGGCCTGGGTCAGTCCATATCAGTGTCTCCACATGGTACCTCCCTTCGGGCAGGATGTGGCCTCCGTAGCGCCCTTCTCCGGAAGGCTCGCTTCCCCGTCGTTACTGCCAAGCTGTAACAACAAACAGGAAAGACGTGAAGCATCTTTCATTGAAGGTCGAAATCCCTTCCGACTCTGGGGTAAGGAACAGCGGCTTGGCTATCTCCAGCAGCGATGTACTCAGTGGTCCCTGTGGGCACCAAGGTTAGCGAATTTGCGCTGGGGCGACGGGAAGGTTGCGACCTTTGCATGGCATTTGTCTGTCACGCGCTCGTTGTCAGCATCTGCATGCCACAAGGTCGTGGCGGGGTTCAGGTTGTGGCGCTTTCCATAAGACCCCTATGTCGTCACGACATAACTCGTAGTGACCGACAGATAGGGAACGTCTCGGTTACGTACGTAACCCTCGTTCCCTGATGGAGGGAACGGAGACGTTATGTCCCCATGCCACAATCTTGAACCATCGCTGGGTGTCAGGGACACGTTCTTGGCTCCTCAGCGTAAAACCTGATCAGTGGATGCACCTGTCGCCTATTTATACCCGTGTGCACGGGGAGTGGCTCAGGTATGCAAATTCCACTAGCCAATATTCATTGGCGTTTTCTCTAGTCAGAGATGATTGGGGCTTCCAAGTAAATCCCCTATGTCGTCACGACATAACGTCTCCGTTCCCTCCATCAGGGAACGAGGGTTACGTACGTAACCGAGACGTTCTCAACCCCGCCATTCTAATCTGTAAGCTGCCACATCACAGAAAAATCATCATCCAATCTGTTTGTCTGAGCAAATAAATGTTAACTGCCAATTTTTATCACAAGACACCCAGATTTATCAAGAAGAGCAGAATGACAACGTGGGAATTGAATCTCTTTTGCGAGCTGTTTCGAAAAAGGCATAATTATATTCAGCTGCCGCTAGCCGCTTTGACCAGTTGTTTGATTTTCTCTTACCGCTAACACATGTTGTTCTCTTGCTCTATTTACATGAAGGACCCACAATTATTTCCAAAACAGTGTATCAATTTGCAAACAACGGAAAGACATTTATTTATATCTGAAATTGTTAAGATCACATTAAATATTTTCAACAACGGATGGCGATTTGATATTTTATGGATTAAAACAATAAACAATGGCAATTATTTGGCACATTATAAAAGAGCTATAATATCTAAAACATCTCAAAGAACAAATCTATAGGGCAAGTTCATAAACCTGGCTGTTAGTTATGGGATTATACGTATTTGTTTTCTTTATTTTTTGTCTTTTAAAGTATTTTATATATGGAAAAAAAATAGTGGTTTTCCACAGAACGGAAGTGTGTACATGTGTGAGTGTGGGTCCGTCGGATGTGGAACGGATCACTGGGATTGGACCTCAGCATACTCTGTGTGTCCGTTATGGAAGTCTGCAAGATTACTGGCCCCGTCTCCATCGTACCGGGCTCTCAGCCACCACAAATTAGCCTGCATGAACACTTCATTCTTCTGCTCTATCCTAAAGTTCCCTCAAACCTCTTAGCATTTGCCAGTCCCACTCAGGTAATAGGAAATCTCTTTTTTTGGTCTTTCAGGCTAGATATAGATATAAAATCCATATGCATTCCCACACTGTGCTCCTACACCAGGCGACCGTGTCAAATACAGTTTGGCCGTGTCACTGTGGAAGTATTGTAAAATTCAGACTACATTGCAGAAGTTGGAAGAGCTCTTTGGAAAGTCAATCTCAGATGCTTCTGATGGCCTGTGACAACTTCCTGAGAGGAGCAATGATGTTACAAATTGAAAAACCCCAAATGTTAGGGAAAAAAACATGGGGAAAATACTCAAGATAACTGAAATGACAGTGTGAGAGGTCAGACTTTCATTGAAGGTTGATTTTGTGTAAATATGCAGTGAAAGCTATTCCATACAATCAAGAAAAGTTCCTATAAAATTTACACAATTCCACATCCTATATAATCAAATACAGTATACTCCTAAATGAAGAACTGCTCAAATGTGGAAGAATATCACAAAGCCATTTAAAAACAACATTTGGGCGATATTTCTCCTCAAAATTAAAATAAATAAATATAATTTTTGCGTAAATATTAAGTAGACTCTGTTAAATTTGTTGAAATGAATGAATAAATTATTTTTTAGAATTTCTTTATTGTAAATATTACTCAACGTTAATATAAAGTTATCCTATAAAATAAATATAATATTTATATAATTTGCAAAATTATTTATAATGAAGTCCTATATAATCAATTATAGTATATTCCCATATAAAGAATGACTCAAATGTGGATGAATCTCACAAAGCTTCTCAAAAACACATTTGGGCGATATTTCAACCCAAAATAAATGAATAAATAAATTAATTAATAATAACAATAATAATAATAGTAATAATAATAATAATTGAATATTTTTTTATTATATTTGCATGTATTTGCATTAAAATGAAGTAAATATACATTAAATATATAAATAAGTTATCCTACAGTGTATATAATCATAATGATTATTTAAAACACATTTGGGTGACATTTCACCCCAAAATAAAAAGCATAAATAAATGGTATTACATTTTCATATACATTTTCATATAAGCCTACTTCTTTTATTCACCATGTAAATAAATACATACATAAATAAGTTTCACTTTCTGTATGCTAGATATAATACCTTATTATATTTTAGCTGATTTTAGGATGACATTAAACCAGGAGAAACCGAGAGATTTCAGATTGTGGAAAATCTCTCTGGGAGAGTGTGCAAAAACTCCTTGATAGCTGAATATTTCATCTCCCTAATTCTCAAAACGTTGTGACACACTATTATAACTACACTCTAAGGCCTCAGTCTTGTGGCAGAAAGCTGGATTAATTCATAGTGATAATGTTGAAAATCCTTTTGAGTCTTAACCATTCCTGACTAGTCTTATAACTGTCAGAATAAGCCGAGACTTCATTCATGATAGTTTTACATCAAGTCAAGGATCCAGAAACTTTGAAGCACCACAGATCGTTGTATAAAGTTAATATGCATAATCTCACCAATCATGTCTGGTCCCTTGGCTGTGATTCTGAGGCCTCTGCTACCCATCGGTACTTCGATCACCGTTTTTACGGCTGCAGAAGAAGAATCACAAACCAGAAAGTCATTAAAGCATCACATAATACAGTGTGTGAAATTAAATATAAAATTAGATTAATCTGCAAAACAACTGCATTTATTTCCTAGATGATAACTGGCAGGTCACTCACTAAATTCAACATTCAATGCAGTGTTTCACTCCAAACACAGATCAGAAGTACAGCATCCCTCAAGGTTCATGTCAATATCCACTGATGATATGAGATATGGAAGTGCACATAAATACAGTCATTACATCTGAGAGTAAATGAGTTGCAAACACACACACACTGCAACACGCTTAATGTGTTCGACCTCTCTCCATAAAAACATTTGTGGCTTCCCAGTGTAATGCTGAAAAAAGAAAACCCACCAATTTCCAGCTCAGTAAACAGAAAACCACAACAGAGAGCAGCCTGAGTGCTTTCAGTTATGGTTGGATTGAGAGTGCTCTGTAAAAGCAAGCGGAACGGGGGTAAAGGAGAGAATGGGGAGGAATACAGGAAATCTCTCCAGTTACGCTGTATCTCTACTTCGTTTTTATTCTTTATTTAGATTTCGTACACAAAGAGACTTATTACAAGGATAATCCCCCGGAGCGAAGAAACAGTTCTCCCAATGATGTTCAGACATATATTTTTGAAAGTGGTTTGGAACAATGAATGAGTAATAATGACAGAATTTTCTCTCTTTTTTTTTGAAAATGGGATTCCTTAAAATATGAACATAAATGATAAAACAGGATGACCAGATCCCCGTTTTCTGGGGACAGTCCTGGTTTTTGGAGTTTTGTCCTCGACTGGAGCTGTCCCCAGAAATGTCCCTGGTTTACAGGATTTTCAAATATATTGCAAAATGCATTCACAAATGTATCCACACACACACACACACACACATCTTAACCTATGAATAAATAGTAATAAAAATAAGCAATTACACTTGCAACAATTATATTTGCAGAAAACAATACTTTGTGCTTAAAATGATTATTTTGGGCCTAAACCGTAAAATAATAAGCCTAATTAAGGATAGTAGGAGTAATTTCAAAAGCACAAACAAAACATTTTAGGTTAAAGTTAAAAAAATTGTAATTTTCTTTTTCAGTGTGTGAAAATGAAAATAAACAATTCGAAAATGTTGAGAGTATTTGTTAAATACAGTTTTATTTATCATATCTTTTCATATTTATTTCATTTTATTTCTTAATGTGTTTTTGTAAAGTCATAATTTTGTTATAATATTGTTTTGAACTGCTTAAGTCAATATTAACCATTTTCATAGTGTTATTTCTGCTGTACTGTATTAAAAACAGAAAAAAAACATCATCATAATTATCAGTTAATAATAGTATATGGATCCCACAACAATTAAAAAACAAAAACATTCTAAAATGTTTAGTCCCAAAACTTTATTAGAGGAAGAATTTTTATCACAAATTTGTGTCTTTAAGAAAAATCTGTAAAAAATACGGCCCAATGTACAGTGTTAATATGAAGGAATTTTCAGTATTGATTTTTAACAGATGTTTAATCTGTATTTCAAATGATAAATTGCATTGTGTAGTGTTTTAGGGTTGAAAGAAATGTACTGTTATTTTCTATCCACTTTTCTACAGATGTTTCTTTTCTTACAGTGTACCAAAGGGCATGTTTGATATGAAATATGAGATATGTGTATACAAAACAACTAAAAAATATATGTAAATATCACTCATCATATTTTTTTTTATTGCGCTTCATTTCCAATCAAGATGTAATTTCATAGAAATATGCAAACAGTGTGAAAATATTATTTCACTGTCTTTACAACACATAAAATCAAGTTTTTTTTTTCAATGGACACAACAATGTCTTAAATTCTGTAAGGAAATTTCTATTAAAAGATGTATGCATTTCCTTTACTGTCATTTTCACCATACACTATTAAACAACTTACATAATATGTGTTCATGATTTTCCAAAGAAAATGACAAGAATTACATAAATATTCTGTTATACATTTATACATGTCAGCCCTTGGACATTTTTAGTTGTCAAATAAATATAGTGAGAGTGCTAAGTGTGTTTTAAGTCCAAAAGTGCCCTTGGTTTCAACAGCAAACATCCTTAGCTGTAGCTTTCAAAGTAGCTTCATTAAGTTCTAATAAGTGATAATGTTAATAAGTGAGCGGTTTGTGTAGATACTAAGTGTTACTGCGGTGTATTGCATTAGCGGGAATTAGTGCAGGAAAAGAGGTGTTTTTTCCCTTCACTCAGCAATTGCTCACTGCATCCAGCAATTATAGGGCTTGGAAATGCACCAACGTCATGGGAGCCCCAAAATATTTACTTTTGGAAACATATTTAGAAAGTTCTGGAATTTATTGCTCTAATGAAATAAAGTTTCAGACACCAGTCTGTTGTAAACAGGACAAAAAATGCTCAAACAATGCTGCGTTTCAAAATTACCAATAAAAAATACCCAAGACGTAATTGCCCTCGCTTTAAAAATAACCCAACCATGCAAGTGTGACTTCAAATTTGTTTATAACGATAGGGGGAAAAAAGTAATCTAATGTGACTAACTGCTCCACAAAGATGCATCCACCAGCAAGTAAAATTAAAATCACACAAACGCTCCCATAATGCATCTGTGCTTCTTTCGCTCTCCTTTCAAAAATGCAGAAATGCGTCACTGCAGAGTAAAAGGAATGAATTATAAGAGCCAGAGGCTCATTAGAAGCTTTATTGCATTTTAATATTAACAGATCCATGTGCCGCTCTGGAATCCTGACCGTCATCCAGACTGAATTGAAGTCTTTTGGGGAATGACCTATCCGATCACCGGACTTCCATCTGGAGACCTCATGATGACTTACGAGAAGCCTACATGTCAGTGCCACGCATGTGAATTATTAGTGAGACGGCTTTTATTAAAGAATGCATAACTTGTTTGGATCGAGTTACCTCGTTTTTGCTTTAACAGGCTTTGAAAATGAATAGCATGATTGTGTGAAAACATTTTGGTTAGGAGAAAAGTTCCAGTCGCTCAGGCTCTGCTCCAAAACCTTGTGAGCTGCCTTGCTTTCTACTGCCTACATTGCCAGACACCTTCTAAGGAAGCATCAACTGAAACAAAACCGATTTGGAACAATCTAAAACACAACTGATTCAATAGAATTTGGTGTTAGCATGTACAAAGCACATAAATCCATAAAACATACAGAAAATAATCCGATATTGAAGGAATTATGTACACTACCATTCAAAGGTTTGGGGTTAGTATAATTAATTTATTATTTAAATATTTAAAAGACAAAAATGTATATTTCTATTAAAAAATGAAGCATTAAATATGACAAAAAAATCTATTTCAACCAAATGATGCTCTTTTGAATTTTATTTTCATCAAAAAATCCTTACAAAAAATATCACAATGTTCACAAAAATATTCTGCAGCAAAATGAAGAAAAATAAATCAGCATATTTGAATGATATCTGAAGGATCATGTGACACTGAAGACTGGAGTAATGATGCTGAAAATTCAGATTTGCATCACAGGAATAAATTACATTTGAAAACATATTTAAATAGAAAATCAGTTATTTTAAATTGTAATACTATTTCAAATTTATTATTGTTTTTACTGTATTTTTTATCAAAAAAAGCAAGCCTTGGAGGGCATAATACAGTTTTTAAAAACATAAAAAATCTTACCAACCCTAAACTTTTGAACGGCAGTGTATATTTATAATTAAGTTGTCCTCTGTCATCCATCTCACATGGGGTCATCGAAATGCATTTTTCCACATGTGATGTTGCCAAAGGTATCTTAGAAGTCAGCATAGTCACGCTTCCTACGCTTTGGAACAGCCTTTGTGTGGGAAGTGTGCTTATGATGCCTTAAAGTGCTGCCTGTGCAGCCAACTAGGCTTTGGAACGGCACCGTAATCAAAGTCGTTGGAGCATTTTGCTGTAAGACAAAGGAATTTTTGGATGAGGAAAAATCCTCGGCAGCCACCAAACACAATACACTGTAGAATCTTCCCAAAACCAATATAAAACTCAAGGAGAGAACAAAGTGCCACAGAAATAGCCTTGTGTTCCTCAGGCTGGAATGTTTAAAGGCAACATTCAGCTGTACCGTGTGCAGAAATAAAAATTAGCTGTCTTAATTAATTTGGGGTGTGGTTGTCACATAAAACGCTTCTGTTATTTGATATTTTTAAACAGACGTGATTTCAGCAGTGGCGTCCTGCCTAAAAACCCAATACTTGCCCAGCAGACAGAAACACAAACTCAGTATTTGGGTAATAATCTTAAATAAATGACAACTAGCTATTTACAAGCAAGAGCCACAGCATGAAGTGTGTTATTTCTCACAAATGGGCTGAGATTCCCTCACATGCTTTAAAGGGAATCAATAACTCTATCTTCAGTCCCAGAATGCAAACAATCCGTTTGCTGGCATTCACATAAATTAAGCAGGCAAATAAAACTGCCAATGCTTGCACTAACTGAAGACCACAGGGAATGTAAGACTGCTTAAAACACATAAGAGTTTATGGCTTTAGAGTGTTTCTGAACCTTGAGGATTATTTGATTTGATAGAGCAATAAGCATTCAAATTTAAGAAAAAGGGAGAAAAGTCCACTGACTTATTTAAATGCATAGTATAATGTTGAGTGGCACAGTTAATCGAAACAAAAATGAAATTGTGATAGGGCTTAGTGTGATTATTAAATCAGCTTAAATTAAATTAGCTGTTATTCAACTAAATAAATATATGTGTGCTGTGTGTTTCAGAGTGAAGCGTGGCACTGTGTTCATTTACACGTGAGCAGCTTATGATCCAGTGTTTTCAGTGTCTCAGAGCGGTTCGTAGTTAATGCTGCTCCACAAGAACTGCTCATTTCTACATCTGCTCTGAGTTTGGATTGCATTTGGTAATGCAACATGCGCCAACCATCTTCCAAAACTTGTAATGAAAAGCTCTAATAAACTGGCTGCTGACATCAAAAGAAAAGCTTAAAGGACTTCCTGTGGTTTTCCACCATAATAACATTTTATAACAATATTTATGGCTTAATGCTAAAAATAGACATTTAGTTAGTCAGTTAAAATGTAAAAACCAGTTACACTGAAATGTCACAATAATAATATTTCTTATTTGTTTAATATTTAACAACAATAATAATAATCATAATTACAACAACAACAATAATAATAATAATAATATTGTTGTTGTTGTTTTTATTAATATTATTATTATTATTGTAAACTTTATTTTATAGTTGTTTTCTTAAATACTCATTTTTCACAAAGACAAAAATACAAATCAATATTATTATTATTATTATTATTATATAAAATTGCTTTTTTTTGGCCAAATTGTGCAGCCCTACAAACAAAACACATTTTAAATCACAATTTTTATATAAAAATACAATTATACAATTACAATTATACCCCCCCCCCCTCAAACTCTTAACTATATTTAAAAACAATTCCAGTCCAAATGTCATTGGTTGATCCAAGGCCATACTGATGTGCACCCTGGCAGTGACACTTTTTTTTTTAAATAAAGTATAAAGGAACAGAATAGTAAAGGAAATGCTCTAATTCTAGTAGGGAAGTAATTCACTCCTATTTGTGTACCTAAAAATTTCAACACCCCAAACATTTCTTGTCTCCTCACAATCAGTTAGGAATTACATGAATTACACATAAATGATACCAAAATGACCATATTTGAGAAAAAAGTCGTAGCTGTCGGTCATTTAAAATTTCGTACAACAGTTGTCAAATATGAAATGTTTTGCTACTTCCATCTTACTCCACTCTCTTTCAACATTAAAACTGAAGCTTTTGCTGGAATTCATGCTCTGCTTGTAAACAGTAAACTCCACCGACTTTAATTTGATTGAGCATCATTTTGATATTGACAAGCACTGTTAGACCACTGATGCAGTCCCCCTCAGTGTCTATGGTGGTTACGGCCCTGGGTAGATCCAATGTTGTTGTGACTGGCTGCTCGGGATGCTCCAACAAAGAGAACAATAGTCTAAAAACCAAACCACAGACATGTGCTCGTGTATGCGTGCACCTACGTTCTTCAGGTGACACGTGAGGCAGAGCCTGGCCTCGGACCAGTCGACAAGTGGAACCGTCTCCAGCGCAACACGCCACAGTTGTCCTCTTTAGCATTGCTTCCCAGTTGTCTGTCACAGCCAACTTCCTGTTGGAAAAAACAGAGGCATAACTAAAGAAAAAGGCAAAATGGGAAACTTGACTTGGACTCCAAATTAGACTCATTATCCACAACAGTATTTTGAATTGAACATTTTCCTGATTCATCCCTCCAGCTGCAACACTATTTTGAGAGGCAACTGATTTTGCGGGAAACAGACCTGCAGGACCTCAACCAACAAATCATGCTTCCTCCATAACAGAATAGAAACTGACAATAAAATGACGTGGATTGAGAAACTGGCCAGCGCACGGCTCCAAACTACAATGTTTAAGCTTTAACAAGCATTATAAAAATTCATGGAGAGCCAATATATAAAACATGCAAGAATACTGAATCATTCTTCATAAGTTTTCATCCCCACACATGTTCCCCCCAGCGTTCCTCAATATTCCTGACAGTGATGCTCTGCTAGGAACCTGCCATCTGCACCAGAAAAGCTGCCCAGTTTTAATGTAAAATTCTGTTTACACTAGCAGGGCAATAGGGAAAGCAGCCAGAGAAAGCAAACAGCACGACTTTACCCAGTAGCTCTGGTAAACAAGCACAAGTAAACAGACAAGCTTAATTTACGCCAATTTACCTAATACGCACGGGGACTGAGGTCAAATTAGGTGCAACGCAAGAGAAGTTTCATCAACATTGTCGAGTTACCGTGCAGTACTGCATTGAATACTGATGATTGTATCTGATTTGGTTTGAGTATATTGTGTTTCTTTGCTGTGGGCCAAATGGAAAACAGAGAGTCTACTGAAAACATTAAGAAAGTTCACCCAAGAATGAAAATTCTGTCATCATTTACGGACTATCATGTTGTTCCAAACCTGTACGACTTTCTTTTTTTGGTGGAACAGAAAAGCAAAGTTTAGCTGAATGTGCCAGAAGCTCTTGTCAACAAAATTAAATGGGGATGCATACTTTTGAGCTCCACAAATGACCAAAACATCTCCATAAAAGTAAGATTTGTGCACTATATTCCAAGTCTTTCAAGCCATATGATATCATTGTGTAAGGAATAGACAAACACATATAAATTTAAGCTGTAATTTGGTTAAAATAATGCCCTCAAATCTTATTAAGACTTGCATATATTTAAACATATACATCTTGTTCAGTTACACAATATGCAAGAGCAAATGGAAGTCAAACCTGGCTTTTATGCACCATTTTTGAATATATTCAGAACCACAAAAGAGATTTTTAAAGAGTTTAAGTGAATTATGAGTTGTTCCAGCCTGTCCACAAAAATATAATGACTTCAGAGAACTTTGAATATTGTGCATAAGTCATATGGACTACTTTTGTGGTGCTTTTTTGTCCTTTTTGGGACTTAATAGCATTCATCCCATTTCATCCTTCAGAATATTTCCTTTTGTGTTCCCTATTGGAAAAGAGAGCCATATGAGGGTAAATAATGACACATTTCTGTCTATTTTTGGTATTCAGTGCATCAAACATAGCCAAGACACTTTAAAAACAATGCAAAGTTATTCAAGCTCTAGGTGCACTGGAAAGCTATTTGCAAAATGAATGCAAAATTAGTGCTAAATAAACTATTTTATGTATGCAAGTAATTATGTTAGTTTCCAAGCAATTGGAGACCCTGTTTTTGGAAATCCTGTGTTTAACGTCCTAAACCGGAGCCATGGTCAAATGGAAACTTGATTCCTTGTCTTTCTGACGATTCAGGCCTCTTTCTCTCTTTTGCTCACACAAAGACACAGAACTGAGGTTAATCTGGCAGAATCGTGACCTAAATATACCCCAAATCCCCACATATGTAACACTGAAAAAGAGAGACAGTTTTCCTATGTTTATGGTCATTATTTCATTATCTTTCCATTTTAGCTGCAAGTTTTTTATATTCTTAGGAAATGTGAGCTGCGCTGTTAGAAATATCCAGAATGGAAAACCTGTTGGCGTCGGTACCACCAAACAATAACATTAAGCCTTTGGACACGCAGTAAAAAAGACTGATACTATGGCAGAAGCAGATGGTTTGGTAACTTCAGTGGATGGAGACTTGATCCATATATATTTGGGAAAAGAATTGGATAAAACTGTAAAGCTTATTCTCATTGTGCTAATATTACTGTAATGCATGTCAGAACAGGGCTGAAAAGGTCAAGAATGTTGCCTCGTAAATACTGAGTGGCTTTGGCTTCAGAAGAGCATTTTTCACCTCATCAACAAGCCTAGACTGAACTTTAAAGGACAGATGTATTAACCTAAGCGCTGTAAATGCTCACTTAAGTAGGCTTATGTATAAATAACATTTTCAGATTTCATTTTTTTTACTTTTGGTTTTCTGGGAGTTCTGCCATCTCGCTCTGCGTTCAAGTGCACCTGGTAAGCTCCCACTTCCGTTAGACAGTCGTTTTTACAATATTTCACAAATCCAAGCCAGAAACAAAGTACAAAAACAGCCAAAACCAAGCAAATAAACAATGGATGATCTGAAAAAAAGTTTTTCTTTCTCTCATACCAGTGGATAAGCATTACTACATGCACGTGCAGTAACATCAAACGTTTTATTTTATCAAAATTATTTATTTTATTATAATACATATTTATTATTGTGATGTTTTATTATAATTATTTTATTACAATGATTTACCATAATAAATATTATTTATTATTGTAAAGTTTTATTATTCGGTTAAATGTTACTGTTAAATAAACCTACTGTTCAATTCTTACTGAATTTGTTAATGTAGTATGCAAACCTACTGTTTACTTCTTACTGCTATTGTGTCGATCTTATTTTTAATAACAAAACAAAAAAAGTAAATAAAATAACTTTATTGTGATACATATTATTATTATGAAATGAAATGACTCACACCATGAAATAAGATCACCCACCCCTACACTGTAAAAACAAACAAACATGCATAAATAAATAAATAAATAAATTAGTGCTGTCAAATGATTAATCGCATCCAAAATAAAGGTTTTTGTTTACATAATATATGTGTGTATACTGTGTATATTTATTATGTATATATAAATATGCTGTATATACATGTAAATATTTTCAAAATATATACTGTATGTGTGAGTATTTATATATACATAATAAATATACACAGTACACATGCACATATTATGTAAACAAAAACTTTTATTTTGGATGCGATTAATCACGATTAATCGTTTGACAGCACTAAAATAAATAAATAAATTTAATGATTAATTCACTGTGTTTTTTTTTACTTGCCGTTTCTTTGTAACTGTTTGTGAAAGTTACTACCAATTTTTGAATTTCAACACCACATAAAACAAGTATAGAAAACAGCTAATGCTTGCTGTAGTGCCTCTTATGGCAACTCTTATAATGTCCTGGACTGATATTTCAAACTCAAAGGGTGCTTCACTATCAGCTTACGTAGCTTAAGTTCATTGATGTTCACCTGACAAATCCCACTGATGCACATATCCAGAGAGTCCGCTTTGCACCGAGTGCCGTCCAACACTTTAGGTGCCAGTTCCACCACCAGGCTTTTCCCCCAGGCTTGACATCGGAGGGCACAGGGTGAAATAGGGTCATACGTCACAGGTATCCACTCATAGGTTTGTCCTTGGTACTTGATGTCATTGTGGGCAGAGCATTGTTGAGCCCTGAAGTCACCTGACTCTGGAGGACAGTCCTGATTGGAAGAAAGATAGAGAAAGATTTGGCAACTATCAAGTATTTTTAATATCTTTAGGTAGATTTCTTACAAATTGCAGTCCATCACTGAATACAAATTACATGCTGGAAATTGTAGTTAGTAACAATCAATTACATTACATATTTTAGGTAATATAATCAAACTACTTTTTAATTACATTTAGATTACTTTTGACCCAATTTGTTTATTACATTGATTTGATCAGGATAATCCTGTACCATATTGATATAAAAACAGATAAATTATTTCATTTAAAATATATTATTTAAAATTTAAAATATAATAAATTATATTAAAATAAAAACGAGTATAAAAACACTTACAGTAATAAAATCCACAAAACTGAAAGATTTCCCAAACATTTATATAAGGAATAGAAAGGAAAAATTAAAATGTAACAGAAGAATTAGGAAGAATCATGAATGTAATTTCATTAATAATTTACTGCCATTTTGTGTATGTAGTCTGATTATGAGTATTTTAAAATTAGTGCTGTCAAACGATTAATCGCGATTAATCACATCCAAAATAAAAGTTTTTGTTTACATAATATATGTATGTGTACTGTGTATATGTATATTTAAATACACACACATACAGTATATATTTTGAAAATATTTACATGTATATACATTTATATATTTATATTTTATATTATATATAAATATATTTAATATATATACATAACATATTTTTCTTAAATATATACATGCATGTGTTTGTATTTATATATACATAATAAATATACACAGTATACACACATATATTATGTAAACAAAAACTTTTATTTTGGATGTGATTAATCGTTTGACAGCACTATTTAAAATGTTATATAATCTAATAACAAGTGTTTAATTTTTGGAATCTGATTACATAATCTAATTATATATAATGAGTTACTACTCAGCACCATCTTTGCCTATAAAATAGAAAAACTGACATTTAATAGGCCCAAAAATAACAGCTGACCTGACAATGGCACTGGAAATACTATTTTCTAAGCGGCGAGATTAAATCGTGATCATGTGTGTAACATCATAAAGCTTATGCAGATGACTGGTGCATTAATGAGTGGTGACAGTGTAATTGAACTGTGGCAGGCCTCCATGTTTTGAAAAACAATATTTCCTATGTCATCTCCTGTGCACTGAAGAAAACCACAATTCTTCCTCTGCAGCTCGGGGCTCTGAACTCATTTAATCACCCGATCGGCTCTGAAGCCCCCATGTGCAAAGATCATCAGTGATGCCCGTGACTGAAGCGTCTCCATCGGATAGAGCGATTACAAATCACAAGTCCTCAACGTCAGGACCAGTAATGGAAACAAAAAGAACAATTCGACAATGGACCTCATCAACAGCAATTATAAAGCCTGACAGGGAAGACCGAGCATCAGTTCTCACTGTTTTGACGGAAATGGGATAAATGTTATGCTGGGAATCTTTCCCAGATGGCTCTGATTGGAATTGTGGGTGAAGGAGGAATGTGATTCCAGATGAAACCACTTCAATGGTAGAAAAACACTGGCTTTTGATTAAAATGGTCCTGGAGACACACGGGCATCTAACAGCTCTCAAAATGAGTTTGTCTAGTAGTTGGGGACTATTGAATGAATCATAGGGCACCATTCTGGTTCTATAACAACTCCATTAACTTTTATTTTTATTTAATTTTGAGCTGTTACACCAAGAAGTTTGTGAGTCATTTGAACAATTCATCAAAGAATCAAATAAACAACTGGTTATAAGAGTTATTAGTTCACGAATCAGACTACACTGATCATGCCTATAATACAATGAAAAGATCCAACTGAAATAATGGATTCATTCACAAACCAGACATCGCTAGAAGAAAATTCACTTCACTTGCATCAGAAAAAAACAAATGTAAAAAGATCTGTTGTTGGAATCAAACTCATGAAAATCATTTGGTTCCATGTCAGTTTTTTTTTTCATTTAAACTGGTTGTAAGAACCAGTTTCTCATTCCCACACTCAAAATTTACATGATATTATGCAAAAATGCACATAAGAGAGAAAAACACACATGAAATGGATCTTATAGAATTATTCCTATTTCATGCTACTTTCTTTTCACAGAGCCTCTAAAGGTAGATGGTGACGGTCAAAAAAAAAGACATGGGAGAAAAAATTATATTTCAATTCCTTTGCATTCTCTCACAAAACTATTGCATTCCCCCGAGAAACTTTTGTGATGGAAAACTATATCTCTATTATTAACTGTTATATCTATTATTAGGGAATATTAAGTTTCTCTGTGAACACAATTATTTTTCAAGAGAACGAAAAGTTTCTTGAGGGAACGAAATACTTTTGCGAGAGAAGTAACGCAAATTTATTGCAAGAATGCAATGTTTCTCGGAGGAACCCAAATGCTTTGTGAGAGAACACAAAGTTTCCTGGGAACAATAGCTTTTGCAAGCAGATTCACAGTGTTTAGTGTTTCAAAATGTTCAACAATATAAATTGCTTATTTTTTGCCAAAATTGCATAGTATTATACTAAAAACTGCATTCGACATGTTAGGCAGGCTACTGTATTCTGTATGCTATTTTGAATCGGAGTGTCTATTTACACTAAGTGCAAATAGCCCGCCTTGTTGGCAAAGGCTACTTACACAAACTCCGCCCACCAACGTGTGATTGGGATAGTCAACAATGCAAAAAGACGCTTGTTCAATATCAGTTTCAGTGGCGCAGATGGTAAGGCGTGTGCTTTTTGACGCGATTGACCCGAGTTCGAACCCGCCTTTTGCCAAACTTTTTTCTCCTTTTTCAAGTCTCATATCGCATCGGAAAGGCGTCCATTCGCATCCATTCATAAAAATGAAGGAAACAATCAAAAAGTTGAAAATAAAGTATCAGGTAGGGTTAGGGTAGGTGTAGGGAGGGCTTTATTGTCCCAGTAAGGTGGCATCCATAATAGCCTAATTTGAATTAAAACTATAATTTACACACCATACGTTATTATTGCGTACTGTTTTATAATGTACTACAATACTGAGGTGCAGATAACTATTTGCAATAAGTAGTATAAATAGCAGAAAATCGTGCTATTTTAATATAGTGTAAATAGAATCCATTGCTATTTGCACTTAGTGTAAATAGCATCCATCGCTAAGAAAATATGCTATTTGCACTTAGTGCAAATAGCCGCTGACATTTTGAATAGTGCTTTTCAAAATAGTGTATGCTATTTTGAAAAATACACTGCATAGTATGCAAAATGTAGAATAAATAGTAAAAGTTTTTGGTAACACTTTAGTTTCACTATTAAATAGTTACTTATTAACATGCTTATTACTAGCATGTTGGCTATTTATTAAAGGGGTCATATAACGCGAGTTCATGTTTTCCTTTGTCTGTGGAGTGTTACAAGCTGTTATTTCATAAATAAGATCCGAAAAGTCGCAAAGACTACAGTCTCAAACCCAAAGAGATATTCTTTATAAAAGTTAAGACTCGCCTTCCTAAAACGCCTCATTCAAACACGCCCTCACATATCTACGTCATGGTGTGGGAAGATTTGCATAACACCGCCCAAATGTTTCTGCAAAGAAAGAAGGCGTAACTTTTGTTCTAGCTGTAGTATTTCTGCCGCCGCCACCGCCGCCATGTCGTGGAGATGCTGTGTGTTTCCAAATATGGTAAGGGGTGTAACATTTCCGTCACACTAGGGCTGGACAATAATTAAATATCAATATGTATCGCGATATAATTTTTTTCAATAACGGTGATATGATTTTCAAACACATTTCCGATATTTCGATATACATTACCAGTGTTATTTATATGTGGCGTTTGACTTCGTTGAATAAACATGAGCACTGCATGTTTCAAAATCAAAACGCGGCACGGGTGATTTATATGAGTGTATCTCTGAAGGGAACCGACTGTCTTCAGAATAGTTTTGATGGAATTTTCATTTTATCTGATAAAGTAGTATTCATGAGCGGAGCTGCTTAGATTACAGCCGTTACCGGGGAAACTGCTAGTGACCGCTCTCACAGCGCCTCCTAATGGCAGAGAATCAGATTGCATTTTCAATAATAAGCCCGTCTCCAGCAACATATTCTTGTTGTTGCTCAATTTTTTTTTGTTTTCTGCAGCAACTCACTTGGGGTCAGTATAAATTTTTCTCCTTTTTTTGGGGTATTAGAAATTAATACTTTTATTCAGCAAGGAAGCTTTAAATCAGGGGTCATCAAACTTGATCCTGGAGGGCCTGTGTCCTGCAGAGTTTAGCTCCAACTTGCCTCAACACACCTGCCTGGAAGTTTGAAGTATACCAAGTAAGACCTTGATTAGCTGCTTCAGGTGTGTTTGATTAGGGTTGGAGCTAAACTCTGCAGGACACCGGCCCTCCAGGACCGAACTTGGTGACCCCTGCTTTAAATTGATCAAAAGTGATGATAAAGACATTTATAATGTTACAAAAGATTTATATTTCAGATAAATGCTGTTCTTCTGAACTTTCTATTCATCAAAGAAACCTGAAAAAAATGATACTCTGCTGTTTTCAACATAATAATAAATGTTTTTTCAGCAGCAAATCAGAATATTAGAATTATTTCTGAACGATCATGTGACTGGAGTAATGACGCTAAAAAATCAGCTTTGAAATCACAGGAATAACTTGCATTTTAAAATATTTTCAAATAGAAAACAGTTATTTTAAATGTTAAATGTTTCAAAATGTTACTGTTTTTGCTGTACTGTGGATCAAATAAATGCAGGCTTGGTGAGCAGAAGAGAATTCTTTAAAATACAAAAATCTTACTGTTCAAAAACTTTTGACTGGTAGTGTATGTTAGCCTATAGTTTGAAGTTAAAGATATTAATATTAATAAGGTGAGTCTGAGATGTTTATTTGACAGTGATTTCACATTTCTTGTTTGTATGAAGGCTAAATACAAATAAAAGGTGAACATTAATTTATTTGTGCTGTTTTTCCCCCTAAAATATTATATAGTTTTATAGGAGGAGTTCATAGACTTGGCAAATTATTTTTCATAAGTTTGTAGGTACAGACATCTGTTGTGGGCATTCTTGGCAGTTTTTATGAGGCTTTTTTTAATAGTGTTCATATCGATATCGGAATTATATCGTATCGACCGAAATTAAGAAATATATCGTGATATAAATTTTGGCCATATCGTCCAGCCCTACGTCACACGCTTGAGATATTCGGCCAATGACAACGCACCGGAGAGCTGGCAAATCAGAGCACACCTCGCTTTTCAGAACACTGAGCTTTGTAAAAATCATCACGTTTCAGAAAGAGCAACAATAATGTATGGTATGTGGAAATCAATGTGTTTTTTGAACCTTAAACCACGTAAACGCATTGTATTACACCAAATACACAAAATAATGTTCTTTTTAGCAACGTTATATGACCCCTTTAATACTTATAAAGCACAAATTAATGCCTTATTCTGCATGGCCATATTTCAGATCCCTTAATCCTACCCAATACTTAAACTTAACAACTACCTTACTAACTATTAATAAGCAGCAAATTAGGAATTTATTGAGGCAGAAAAGCTTTAGAATAAGAAAAAACACTATGGAATTTAAACACATTAAACTGTTAAACGGAGCTGTGAGTGCTACACTCTTACTGGTAACAGGATGAATGACCAAATTACTACAAATATCTAATAAACGAACATGCAAGGTATGAGGGATCTGTATCATTTTATGAACAACAGGCGCTCCAATTCTGTGCAAACCTGCTTCTGCAGACACAGATTGCTCATAACATGGCCTCATAACATTGACTTACTGTACTGCTGCATGTTCTGTAGCGGATGTTCCTGCCCTCACAGTTCCTGTGGAACAAACATAAAACAACAAAATCAGATATGAATGAACATCCCTACAGTAATGATTTTCAGACCTGCTCTTGATTATTCTCTCTTTAAACTGCTCACTCGTTTGTGGGACTCTTTGTCTATTTGTGCGCTTCTTGAGAACATAAAATAAATGCATGCTATAATGAAAAATAAATTCCCTCAACAAAAAAAGCATTATTTTCTATTGTGAAATACTTTTTCACTTAGACTGACAGTCAGGTAATAACAACAATGCTGTCAATCAAGTATAAGTGCATTTAAAAAAATACAAAATAAAAACAGGAAATGATTTGCCATTTGTGATTTTCTCCAAAAACATGAATCCAGCTACAGCTGTACAAAATATGCAGCAATGTGTTTTGAGAAGAGGATGTTTAGAGACAGATATAGAGAGAAAACCAGAAAGAAGAACAACAGGATATTGACTTTCTAAATGTCCAATTACCTCAGCCTAAAAACATTAGCCAATAATATTTCAGCTTATTAATTCCGTTCAGAAGAGCAGCAGTCACCCTAAACAGAAAAGGTTCACATCACAAGACTTCTGAAGGGTGGAAGGAAGATGCAACCAGACTGTTATTAAGATCTCAATCTTTCTCTGCAATCGTCCTGCCCTTGAGCGAAACGATTTAAGATGAAATTCTAGTTTTTATTTACTGAATACTGCACAGTGTGCACTGCATACTGCATACTATTTATTTTTAAAAAGTAAGAGATTATTCCACATTGCTATATTGTTGTCGCATAACATCACTACATTTGCTGCATATACAGTATAATTCAGCAAGAGATAGTTATCATAGTGGAAATAAAAATGGCTATTTTTCATTTTTAATTCAAGTTTGTGTCAAAAAAATATCTTAACATTTGGCAGTGAGATCAAATAATGAGTCACGCAAGAGAATGCAGCTCATATGACTTCTGTCAGTCAGTGATCAGTCACAGTTTGTAATGTTCCTATGTGCCATTTAAGAGTTGTCTGAAATATATTATTCAACAGTAGAGTGGAAAAATTGTGAGATCTAAAGCTGCTGAACATGTAATTAAAAACATTTGATTTAGTATTTTTCTTGGCGCTGAAATTTTCTGTAAGATTTAATATTTTTTTTAAATAAGTCTCTAATGCTCACCAAGGCAAATAATCAATTTATTTGATTAAAAATATATTATAAACAGTAATATTGGAAAATATTATTACAGCCTAAAATAAGTACAATTTATTCCTGTGATGGTATCAGTGTCAGTGTCACATTATCCTTCAGAAACAGGGTTATTACAGTTAAACAGAAACTAAAGTTAAAACCATTAGAAGATTCTTACTTGAAATAAAATAAATATTAACTGAAATAAAATATATTAAAAATGTTCTATTTCAAGTAGTAACCAAGACAACAAATAACTAAAACAAAATTAATAAATCATAATTAATAATAAAAACTATATATGAAAAACACAACAAAATTACTAAAACTTTAAAATTAAAATGGTAAATAAAAAATAGAGAATATATATATATAAAAAAAATAAAACTAGAATAGTATCTTGAAATTTTTCAGAAATGTTACTATTTTTTTCTAAATTTTACTGACCCCAAGCTTTTTGAACAGTACTGCAACCTACAGTAATTCAATAATTCAACAAGTATGCACTGCATTCCTAAGGCTGCTTCAGGGGCAGAATAGAGTTATTTGGTTAAACTGTCTTTTTCTATGGTCAGTCTTCTCTTTCAGGTCAACTACAGCCTGCCCTGTCTCCACTCCAAACCATCGATGTCTGTTATTTCTTCTCCAGTGCTCTTTAACAGGTGCTCTGGCCTGTGTGCAAGCGATATTGCTCGGATGCTACGATTCAGAAAGAGCGTCTTTGTTCGCTGACCACATAATCAGCTGTGGAATCACTTCCAGATCTTCCTGTAATCAGCAGAACGCAATCACAACACAAGCTGGCCCGCCGCTGCAGCTCTTCTAAGGTTCTACTGACAATAAACAAAAGGAGGAAGAGAGCCGAGGTTATTCCAGTAGCACACAGCAAACTCATGATGGTCTGTTTAATATCGCAAAGACTTTATCTGTGCAAGACATGTTTCTGTGCATGGATGAAATGGCATCAAATATCAAAATAGTTATTGATTTGGGAAAAAAAGATTTTTATTTGTATGAATCCCCAAACTGTGTGTCAAATTAACTCAAGAACAATATAAATAAGAGCAAGAACAATAACAAGAACAATATATATTTCATAGTATTTCTGTTTTTCCTGTATTTTTATCAAATAAATCCAGCCAAGGAGAGCATAAGAGTTCAAAAACATCAAAACTCTTGGCCCCAAACTTTTGAAGGGTATTTCACAGACGGCATTAATCAAAGTGACGTGAAACCCTTCTGCATTTTGTTTGAATATTCTTGGAAAAAACAAATCTTCACACAGGAAGCATTTAATTGCAAATCATTAAGAACAATTTTACGTCGAGGGTCAGCAGAAGCATTTCCAATGAGACCTGAAGCAAGCCGTAATTGGCCCTTTCTCTTGTTTTCAGTCAGATCTAACCAGTCAATTAGCTGAGTATCGCGGCTTAAATGGCGCATGACTTCCATTTTCTACGTGCATTGCTTTAGCTCTTGGCATCAACCCTCCAGCAATGAAGTAATGGGCAGTGTGCTACAAAAACACAATTGCATCCAACACAATAAAAAAACAGATATCTATCCCAGTATTATGTGCATAAACAATTCTAAATAAATCATTCATTGGGTGATTTCCACTGCTGTGCTATCAAAACACTGCTCTGTTTGCTTCAGTGAGGTCCGATACACCTGGAGAGAGCTATCCGTTAGCGTTCCCATTCATTTCAATGGCAGTTAGTCAGTCGAAAGTACATAATTCCTCTCTCAGGTTTGGTGCCAATCCTCTGAGTCGTAAATAGCATGTGACTAATTACTCCAGAGCAGTAGGAAAATAACATCATGGCAGCGTTGATTGGCTAATGGGACTCAGTCCTGTACCAACTCTTTTACTAACAACTGAGCTGATGTCAGGTCCATTTCTGTGAAGTCCATTTCACATTTCTAAGAGTCCTCCAAAAAAAGCTGCCAGTAAATCATCTACTATAATGAATTATAAGCTATTTAGATACGGTGTGTGTTGCTTGCGAAAAAAAAAAAAAAGCATTTCATTATAATATTAATGGAAAATCTCAGTGCTTTTCACCTGCACAATGGTGTAGTTACAACATCTACCAGCAGGGGCTAATGGGTCTTAATCTGGATTTAAGTGGTATATGACAAGGGGAAAAATCAAGCAAGAATCAGCTTATTCCAAAATATCACTTAAGAGTGGAATTGCCTCCAACATATTAACCAATGCAAGCAATTTGAGCATTTTTCGAGTGAGTAAAAGATAGACAGACACTTTCTAAAATGTGCGCCATTGCTTAAGCCAGTGTTTACTGTAAACCCTAATGCTCAAAATAATTAATTGGTTTGATTGATTGGTAGGGAAATCTTAAATTAAACTTAAAATTAAACTTAGTTAAAATAAAATCAACTTTTATGAGTATTCTGAACTTTCTTTTTCTTTTGAGTTCACAAAACGGACACATTTTAAGTACTCTGAATTGTTTCATTGCTTTGAGTTTAGTGAACTTGTTTCTTCTCATTTTGACAAACTTAAATTTTACTGAAGCTGGGCTGGATTTCTATGATCTGTATATATGTGTGTGTGTGTGTGTGTGTGTATAGTGCAAGATTAATGTTAAGTGAGAGATTCAGTAGTAATTTAGAGTTAAATGTCTGCTACTAAAATATTAAATTGAGATTATATTATAATTTTAAATTAAATCTATAAGATAGCTTACTCAGATATTTCAAGTGCAATTATACATGTTTGAGTACAAAATAATAAAACAATCTTAATTAAACTCTGACTTTACACTTTGAAGTAACTGATTACTCCAATTTGTTTACTTTTGCCAACTTATATGGGTGTATAGTGTTGCTGTGTTTGGCTAGTCAAACAATATTTTTATATCCCCAGAGTGGGTTACACTTTTCAGGAGAAACATCTGATGAATATCTAAGCATATTAAGCTGGGATAAGACTAAATGTTTTAAAATAAAAAAAAAAACAGACATTTCGCCTTCGAAGTTAGCAAACTTTACCTTTTAGTCAGCAAAGTTTACATTATAATGTTCAAAACAAGCCAATTAGCATTTCAAGACTAATATTATACCCAGAAAACACATTTTGCTGTATCCATGAATGATTAAATTCTCTTGGCTTCATTTTAATGACAACGACTTCGCTGTAATATATTCTAAATCATGTAAATTATGCACATGCATAATTAATGGCATGTGTACTTACATTATTATTTGAGCAACAAAACTTTTTTCCTTCCCTTTAGAAGGAGAAAGTGAGGCAGAAATAGAAGTGGAATTAGAAGGAGGGAGAAAGACAGACTGTTAAATCCAAAGTGTCTGTCATGTTTTCCATTCTTTCTGGAAATGAAGCACTTCTCGGTCCTCTCTGAGGTCAGCCATAACCACGAGCGGCCTGACATCACAATGACAGATATCTGCTGTTGACGACTGAAATCAACTGTGGCGCTGTCATATACAGCACAATATGACAAACAGATATTTGACAGGATTGTTTTTTACTGTGCTCTGGTCTGTGAAGACAGATAACAAATAACTTAGCCAAAAGACATCTGTCTCTAAACAGGAAAGTGAATTTAGTTCTCAGAAAAGCATCATTTGTTTGCGGAAGCCGTTTGCTTTGATATAATGCAATAGAATTCAATGATTTTAAAGTGTGACTAAAATGTCCAAATATTTTTGAAGCACCTGCACACTGCAAAAAATATCCTGTTAGATCTGATTGCCAGTGATTCACCATAAAAAAAAAAAAACTATGGTGACATTGTTTCAGGTATTATGGGATGACAAATTGCTGCCAGTATATTATACAACTTGTAGTGCATCAGTTGGTATGTCAATATAGCATTGTACTTGAACTATCAAATTTGGCTTTTCACCTTAAAGTGTACTGATAACCACAATGATATTACACAAGACAAAACTACATGATGAATATCACATGTCAGGATAACAGACATGACACTGCATTAAACATTCACTAAATAACACATAATGTAACTGTCAGGATTATGGACCTGTTTTGTTGTTGTTTTACTCCCCATGTGCTCTCCATGTCCTAGTTTCTCCCTAGTGTTTGATCATGCCCATATTTGGCTGTTCCTGTTCCTATTGAGTTCCATTTGATTCACCTGTGTTCCCCTAATTATCCTCGTTTAGTTCCGTTACTTATGCTGCCTTCACGTGCTATCGGAAATGTCCTATTTCCCACTTATGAAGTTGTGATTACGAGCTTGTCGTATTCAAGTGCTTTAATGTCGGAAAGAATAAAATGTAGCATCCCATTGGTTGACAATCATATAAACATTCACCGTGCTATACATGCAGTTCTCTGACAATTCTGTAATTGCGGTCAAATACATGCTTATTTCACTGCTTATAAAACATTCAATATGCTTTGCATGATCGTTCATATCTAGCCTATAAATACACTAATTTAGCGACAAGACAAAGAGATGTAGTGAGAATAGTAAATATATAAATATAAATACGTAAATATATCACTTAATTACAGTGTAATACTGTACACATATGTTGCTGTCATAAAGCAATCTGCCGTCTTCACAGAATTTCATACATGTTCACCAAACTTACATATGCCCTTCGCCTTATTAGAAGTCAGTGTGCCATCAGAATGATTTTGAAACTGATATTTCAAGATTACATACAGTGGCTTTAAAGGAAGGGTTTGTGTTTGAGATGTCATGAAAAAATGAATGCATGCATGTGCGCTCACTTACCCTCCATTGAGACACCTGCGTAGAGAATACGAGGCTCCGCCTCCACAGGTGCGAGAACAGTCACTCCACGCACCCCAGGCGTCCCAACCGGTGTCCCTCTCCTCATCTGAACGGGTCGTTCTTGAGGACTGCAAGACACAAAAACAGCAACATTTACTAAAGTGTAAAACTTTTTATGTTAAACATTTTCTCGAATCCAAGTTTAAAATGCAGAATCCATTCTTCATTGCAGTCGATTTCTGATGTTAGATTTATGAATCTGAATGACCAGGCATTTGCTGATCTGTTGACAAGAAAAAAACATATTTTCAATGTCTATTGTCAACTGTTTAGTTACCAAAATTCTTCAAAATATCTTCTTTTGTGTTCAACCAAAGAAAGAAACACATACAAGTTTGGAAGAACTTGAGGGTGAGTAAATGATGACAGAACTTTCATTTTTGGGTGAACTATCCTGTTCACACACTGAGTGAGTGGATTCTGATTGGCTGTCAATGTTTTTATCGCTCATCAGATAAAAATCTTCTGTGCTGTCATCGTTATAGTTTTGACTTTTCTTTTAAATTTAGAACTTTTAAATCTAAAAATATTTTTCCTAATACTAAATCAATTTTCTTTTTCTTTTCATTTTTAAAAATATATCTTCATCATTATAAGGTATCATCCTTGGTGTGAATGGGTCTTAAGCAGTTCAATGATGCCCTCTACTTTTAGATCTCAGATTTCTCGTTTTGCCCTGAAAAATCATATCGCTCTCAATTGTGAATGTTATTGCTGGATGAACATTTTTTTTAGAAGAAAAACACTAATTAATTCTCCAGTATTATTTATGTTAGGTCATCCACCTATCCATTGAGCTGCTTCACTCTTCCCACCAGTAAATCCCTCTTGGACACCGGCTACACACTGACCTTGAACATTAGCCGGGCTCCCAGCGCTCCGGAATACTTCTGCTTGATTTCTTTACCCACTCAAACTCTCCTGTGTGTTGATACAATTTATAGAGCAAAATATACTCACGTCTAACGCTGACCGCCTTTTTATTTGGTGTCAAATCAATTGAAGCTCACATTTACCGAACACAACCTCCCATGTGTGCCGAAAGCAACCAAGACTGTAATTAAGCAATAAGACACAAGAGTCTTGTGTTGCGTCTAAGAACAACACTGTTCAGAAATCTCATTTCACATAAGATTTTAAAGATTTAAAAATGACATGTCAAGATTGACATCATTGATTTCATTGGTTCGTAAGCATGGTGGCGTTTAATTTACACATAATGGAAGAGACTCAAGTGCTGAAGTGGAGGGCAACATTTACATCTATCTATCTATCTATCTATCTATCTATCTATCTGTCTGTCTATCTGTCTATCTATCTATCTATCTATCTAACTGTCTGTCTGTCTGTGTCTATCTATCTATCCCAATCTGTTTCTTTAAATCTCTTATGCTCACCAAAAAGTGTACAGTAAAAAAGAAATGAACTTAAAAAATATTGTAAAATATTATTACAGTTTAAAACGACTGTTTTCTATTTGAATATATTTTAAAATGTAATTTATTCCAGTGATGCAAAGCTGAATTTTCATGATCCTTCAGAAATTATTGTAATAGGCTGATTTGGCGCACAAGAAATATTCATTATTGTTATCAATGTTGAAAACAGTTGTGCTGGTTAATATTTTTGTTTAAACCACGATAGTTTTTTTTTTTCATTGATGAATAGAAAGTTCAAAAGAATAGCATTTATATGAAATAGAAATCTTTTGTACATTATAAAATTACTTTACTGTCACTGTTGATCATTTAATGCATTCTTGTGGCATAATAGTATGAATTTCTTTCAAATAAATAAATATATACCTTACTGCCCCCAGACTTGTGAACAGCAGTGTAGCTCTATTTGAACCAGGCTGCTCTGATGGATAATGTGCAGTTGTTCTGTGGGAAAGGCCAGTTTCTTTCAGCATTCTACAAATTCTTGCTCATTTTCGTTTGGAAAATGTAACATCTCTGCTTGTACAGTTCTATTACCGTGAATGTGTGTGTAGAGGCTTTCTTAATTTCACATGTTGGACCGCAGTCCTAGTTAAACAGCCCGTCAGTAGTTGCCAATGAAAACAGACTAGCAGCGGTGGGCTTTGACTAGCTAGCCTCGCTGCGCTGATGGGATGTCAGCTTTTACAATGATCTAACAGCGATTCATTTCCCTGAGGACTAAACTTTCCAGTCAAGAGAGATGCTGTAAATTGCCCTCAGATTAGATTTCAAATCCCTATTGTTTTAAAAGTTACTAGCGCAGGTTCTTCCTCTGTAGGACTTCCTGACTTCTTTATGGTTTCTCGCCAGGCTCACCAGGTACAAAAGCAGCCGGTTTACTCCTGTCTCCTCTTATTACAAATCCCTGACCTGAAAATGGGACCTGAAGAGCTCACTTCAATGCTTTGGAGGAGAAATCCACACTCATTTGGTATCTATGCTGAAGCTGAGGACTCTATTGGCTAATGCTAGCTAGAGGTTAGCTTAGTTCAGGTTTCATTAGACATGGTTGTCAAGCCCTGTGTATAAACAATGGTACTCAACAGACATTACATAGCGATAGAAATATTTCATTTTGTGTTACAGTTCAGTGAGTAACACCTTTAAATGTACTTCCATTTAATTTTATTTAATTTTATTTAATAGAGCAACATAATAGATAAGCAACATAAACTTAAAATAAGTTAATGTAATAAAATAACTTAAAGTAAAACTGCAATAAAAATAAATTCAAGGTATGTAGAAATTGAAAATTGAAAAGTGAAAACAAAAGGTACACAGACATACACATATATAAAATAAAAAAATACCTATAAATATTAGTGCTGTCAAATAATTAATCGCGATTAATCACATCCAAAATAAAAGCTTTTGTTTACATAATATATGTGTGTGTACTGTGTAAATTTATTATGTATATATACATACACTCACATACAGCATATATTTTGGAAATATTTACATGCATATACATTTATATATTTATATTTTATATTATATATAAATATATTTATATATAACATATTTTTCTTAAATATATACATGCATGTGTTTGTATTTATATACATAATAAATATACACAGCACACACACATATATTATGTAAACAAAAACTTTTATTTTGGATGCGATTAATCATTTGACAGCACTAATAAATGTATTAAAAGGTTTAATTTAAACCTTTTATATAATAATAACAATGGTTAAAAATTATAAAATTATTAATTAAAAGTAAAAAAAAACTAAAATAACTTTGAAAAAACATTTCATATATATTGATTTCATTTTTTTACTTTTATGTTTACTTTACAATTTCAGATTAAGTACATTATTTATATATATATATATGTGTGTGTGTGTGTGTGTGTGTGTATACACAAATTAAATTAAATAATAAAGAAAGTAAATAACTAAAACAATTAAAAAATATACAGCTTAAAATAACATAAAATATATATATTTTATATTTATATAAATATATACAATTAAAGTTATTTTACTTTTATTTTCATTTTCACTTCTCAATTAAATGTTTTAGATTAAGTTATATGTTAACAATATTCAGTGGGTTCTCTGGTGTGTGGGTTAATAGGCTCAGGAGCGCCGAATAAACAACACACCAGAGATCCCAGTGAAAATCTGAGAACATAAGAGCAGAAGATGGCAGACTGCTCTGGCAGCCGCACACAGACGTGCTGTTCAGCGTCTCCACGGCATCTCAAGACCGAGCTCTCTGACGCCTACAGAGAGACGGACAGAGGTGTCGTTTCACAACACTGGCTAATGCAGCTCAGCAGAGGAAATCCAAACACCTCTCTCAGGTTACACACAGATTTCTGATCTAGCACACAGTCACATCGACTGTTTACATTATGATTTCATATTGACTTAATATTCACTCGTTGAATTTGAATGCACTACACACCCTCAATGTAGCCTGTCATTCAGCTAGATACTGTACATTCAACAGATTTAAATGAACCTCATTTATGTTTCTAGTGTTTGTTTTAATGAAGTGAAAGAAATTTGTGTAACGAAGGTTGCGAGGCCAAAACATTTCAGTAAATGCTGGATTTACTGAAAGCTATGGCAGCGTGTGGGAATTTCTCCATATTATTTCTTGTGTCCAACACCTGCCTGCAATCATTCAGTTGTGTGAGAGTTGTTTATGTATTGTTCTGTATTGTTTTAATGAAGTGAAAATTGCTAAATAAACATAATCTGAATGTTTAGTTTGTGTTTCCCCATCATTATGACAATTTAGCATTTTGAGCGCAAGTACATAGAGCCTGACTGGGCCTCAACATACACTAAATCACTCCTTAAAAAATAATAATGTGATTGATAAGGCATCTATTTCTCATGCTACGTTATACATCAAGTTTAAAATTTAGAGTAGAGAGGAATTTTGTTAAATTCCCTAACCTGAAATTGTAAACTTTGCTGCATAACTTGTTCAGTACTGTTTTTGCTACAGACGTGAATGATGACAAACTTACAATGAAGGAGGGACCTGAGCCATATCTAGAAACCAGGATATCAGAGGGGTGGGACTTAGAAACCATCCAGAACAACCCTAGCAACACCAAAAGCCCTTCTGAACAGCTTAGCAGCCACATAGCAACACCCTGGTAACCACTCATAACATCCCAGGATCATGGGGGTTTTAGTATGTCAAGAACAACTCACATTTACATTAGAAAATTGAGTATTTTGATATTTTCAAATACAGGAATCTTAACAATGACTCTAAAATGGAGAAAGACAGAAAAAATAATCAAATTAAAATAAAAAAATCTGTTAAAATCATCCTAAATTCATAATTTTCTAAACCAATGCATTATACCATTTTTTAAATAATTAAAAATGTTTTCTGTTTTATATAAATACACATATTAGATTTTAAAAAATATATAGCAACATTTATAATTTTTATTTATGTTCTAATGGCTAAAACTAAAACTAAAAATGAATGAAACTTTTTTTTTCAAGTTTATTTTCATATTTTCAAATATGGATATCTCAACAAAGGCCTAAGTATAAAAGGAAGAGGGCAAGAAAAAAAATCAAATTAAAACTGAAAATTTAATTTGATTCATCCTATATGTATCATTCTGTTTTCTTTATAATAAACATTGTTAATTAAAATAAAACTGAAATGAAATAAACTATAAATTTTAGATGTAAAACCTAAATTTAAAAAGCTTACAATTAGAATTTACAATCAGAAGTTGTTGTCTTGGCAAATAACTGCAATAAGTACTAAAATGGTTAAAACTAAAACTGAAATAATAAATATATAAATTTATATACATATATATTTTTTAGAAAATTGAGTTCATTTTGAAATGTGCAAATACAGGTATCTCAACAATGACCTATAAATGGTACTAAAGGAAAAAGCAAGAAATCTATCAAATATATATATATTTTTAAATGTTTCAAATTATTCTAAATTCATCATTCTGTTTACTTAACCCAATGCATCTCATGCTTTATTTGAATGGGGGGGGGGGTTCGGTCATTGAAATAAATCTAAAATAAACTAAAATATAAACATTTGATAATTTAAAAAGCTGCACAGAAATTATAAACAGTGCTAAAGGAGAAAGTAACGGAAAAATCTATTAAAATTAGAAATTCAATTTAAATTATTCTCAATTTATTATTGTTTTCTTAACCCAATGCATTTCACTTTTTTAAATAATCTAAGAAAGAAAGAAAGAAAGAAAGAAAAAGCTTTGTGGTAATTGAATTAAAACAAACTAAGGAAAATGCAATAAAAAATCTATTACAATTCAAAATTCAATTAAAATCATTCTAAATTCATCATTCTGTTTTCTTAACCCAGTGTATTTTTGCAGAGGGATGCATTTTGTGATCGAGTTGGGAATTCAACTTCCAGGTCACTTCCTAGCAACAGTGAAAGCAATGTTTGTATATTTTATTTTGTGGTTGTGTCTGAGATTAAAATCAGTGCAATTTCCTAAGAGACAACGCTCCGAGTCCACTGGAAATGAAGTGTCCAATATTTTGGCCACTGTACTTCTCAGCTCTTGCCAACATTTTAGCTTTACTGCACCCAACTGTAGAACTCAATGTACTTTCTTCCAAGCCAATATTTCTAGTACTTCTGGATTATAACTATACAGCTTTAATGTTGTGTAATACGGTTAGTATATAATCCAGTTCAGTCTAAAGCTAAACTTGATTCAAATAATAGTTTTGATCCAAGTTCCAGAGAGAGCAGTAGCCAAACAGCAAGGTACCTCAAAAAGCCAGTGACTGCATTGTTCAGAAAAAAAGCATTTAGTCTACAGAGACATACATTTCATATTCCCATGTCTCTCTTGGTTTGTCAACACTAGGAACTGAGTGAGCTGAAAGTATATTTTGGACAAGAGTGCTCCAGAATATTGTGCGACCTCAAATAACTCCTCTATACTTGTCAGTTTAGGTAAAGCCTGTGATTGCCAGGACTGCTCTTTGGGAAAAATCTTGGTTGTAACAAATAATGTGCTTGTTAGATAGATCATGTTTGTTTGTCACTTACGTTCTCTCCTCCAGGAGTACTTTCAAACAAAGATGCAACAAATCACCGTTTGTGTAGCCGAATAATCACTAGATGAATTACTATAATCAGTTTAATGGATCAGTTTATGGCAAGGACAAAAATACTCTACAGTGGAGGCTTTTCAGCCAATATTGCAACATTAGTTTAAATGTTAGCATGAGGTTTATGATGCAGAGCTTTCACCCAATTTAAAAGACACATAAATGTTGAATTTAGAAAAAAAAAATACATACTTGCAAACTCATGAAAAGTTAAAAAGATGGGATGGCCTAAATAGTAAAATCTTACAATAGATCATATTAAATTGAATGTATATATTGAATGTAAATGCAATAAAATATTAATAAAATGAATGAATAATCTCTCAAAATGACCAAAAAGAATTTGAGAACTTGGCAGTAAATGTAACATCAGAAAAATACAAGTCTTGCATGCTCAATGTGTACTTTTGAATTACGAATTAAAGGAAGATTATACAGTATTAATGAATCAGAGCCTGTTCTCTGCCAGACGCAGTTCCTGAGCGCCTCTGCTAGTGCTGCTGTACTCAAGAATGCCAAAAAAATAAAACATCATGACTGACATTTGCATGCAATTCTTGTAAATATACCATTACATAGCATTAAATCAAATTCTGAATCATTAATCAAATTTAAATCAAATCAAAAGCTCCCTCCACCCAAATATTTTGGATTCAAAATGGTCATTTTTGCTGAAAGGCATCAAGTGTGCAGCACAGACAATAAGGGTTTTGAAATGTGCCTAAAAACTATTTTAAATACTACCTGTAGCACTAGACTGTCCCTGAAGTTTAGCCTGTTATAATACGTTTTGAGTGATCACTCAGTTAACAATGGCATGATCACAGAAAAAATATATTTTGTTTTTATAAAGAACTCTCATTATGGTAATGAACTTGGCCTGGTCTTCTTGTTTATAAAATCCCAGCGTAAAAACATCAATCTTACTTTTAACTATAGCTACCATAAAAATGTAAATTAAAAAAGTTATTACATATTTTATAATGAGCTTTATCGATATTCTATTTATATTTTAATTTGAATGCATAGCTATTCGAAAACTAAGAATACAAACTAAACTAATAAAATTGTAGTCAGCACTTTACATAGTTAGTGAACTGAACTGAACCAACACTGGCTTTGTTTCCATCAAAATTTACTCATTTACCTTGTGTGCATAATTAGAATAATCGCGAAAACATCTGTGAACAAATCACTGTTTTTAATCCCTTGTGTTCAAGAGAATAAAATCACTTCCTGGTGCAAAGTATCAATAATAATGCAATAACAAACACTGTCATGTCATCTTGCATTCAGTGATGTTTGGGAATGCAATCTTGTGAGACAGTTATGGGAGGTGATTATACCATAGACTGTAAAAAACAGTAGTGGTTCATTTGGAGCCCGAGTCTGAGCAGTAATGATTCATTTGAAGCCCGAGTCTGCACAATAGTGATTCATTTGGAGCCAGAGTCTAAGCAGTAGTGATTCATTTGAAGCCAGAGTCTACGCAGTAGTGATTCATTTGGAACCCAAGTCTGAGCAGTAGTGATTCATTTGGAGCCAGAGTCTGCGCAGTAGTGATTCATTTGGAGCCCGAGTCTGAGCAGTAGTGATTCATTTGGAGCCAGAGTCTGCGCAGTAGTGATTCATTTGAAGCCCGAGTCTGAGCAGTAGTGATTCATTTGGAGCCCAAGTCTGAGCAGTAGTGATTCATTTGGAGCCAGAGTCTGCACAGTAGTGTTTCATTTGTAGCCCGAGTCTACACAGTAGTGATTCATTTGAAGTTCGAGTCTGAGCAGTAGTGATTCATTTGGAGCCAGAGTCTACACAGTAGTGATTCATTTGGAGCCCGAGTCTGAGCAGTAGTGATTTATTTGGAGCCCGACTCTATGCAGAAGTGATTCATTTGGAGTTCAAGTCTGAGCAGTAGTGATTCATTTGGAGTTTGAGTCTGAGCAGTAGTGATTCATTTGGAGCCCGAGTCTGCACAGTAGTGATTCATTTGGAGCCTGAGTCTGAGCAGTAGTGATTCATTTGGAGCCCGAGTCTGAGCAGTAATGATTTATTTGGAGCCCGAGTCTATGCAGAAGTGATTCATTTGGAGCACGAGTCTGAGCAGTAGTGATTTATTTGGAGCCCGAGTCTATGCAGAAGTGATTCATTTGGAGCCCGAGTCTGCACAGTAGTGTTTCATTTAGTGATTCATTTGGAGCGAGTCCAGTAGTGATTCATTTGTGCAGTAGTGATTCATTTGGAGAGTCCCATTCTAGTCTGAGCAGTAGTGATTCATTTGGAGTGAGTTCATTTGGAGTTCAAGTCTGAGCAGTAGTGATTCATTTGGAGCCCGAGTCTGCACAGTAGTGATTCATTTGGAGTTCGAGTCTGAGCAGTAGTGATTCATTTGGAGCCAGAGTCTGCGCAGTAGTGATTCATTTGGAGTGCGAGTCTGAGCAGTAGTGATTCATTTGGAGACAGAGTCTGAGCAGTAGTGATTCATTTGGAGCCCGAGTCTATGCAGAAGTGATTCATTTGGAGACAGAGTCTGCACAGTAGTGATTCATTTGGAGTTCGAGTCTGAGCAGTAGTGATTCATTTGGAGCCAGAGTCTGCGCAGTAGTGATTCATTTGGAGCCAGAGTCTGAGCAGTAGTGATTCATTTGGAGCCAGAGTCTGAGCAGTAGTGATTCATTTGGAGCCAGAGTCTGCACAGTAGTGATTCATTTGGAGTTCGAGTCTGAGCAGTAGTGATTCATTTGGAGTTCGAGTCTGAGCAGTAGTGATTCATTTGGAGTTCGAGTCTGAGCAGTAGTGATTCATTTGGAGCCAGAGTCTGCACAGTAGTGATTCATTTGGAGTTCGAGTCTGAGCAGTAGTGATTCATTTGGAGCCAAAGTCTGCGCAGTAGTGATCGTGAGGTTATGCCACTGTATCAAAGACCCGCTTAAACTCGCTCACAATCGTGACACATTTTTGTAAGCATTTTTTATAATTTTGTCTCAGTTTTGAAATTCACAACATTGATTCTGTTACTTTCCTTTTTATTACTGTGAAGCAGCTTTGCAACTAACTCTATAGTATAAAGTGCTATAAAAATAACGGTGACTTGACAATTACAACTTATCAATATTACTGCTTACGCTATTCTTAAATTCACAAGCCCCCACTTGGAAAAGGGCTCAAAGAGTTTCGCAATGTGTGCTCATCTTGTAAATAAATTAATTTCCACATGACTTGATGGAGAGCAGTATAACTTATATCTTCAACTTATACTCTATCTTCATCAGTTGCCTTCCCACAGTAAACATCTTTAACGCAAACATAACAAATCTGATTTGAAAAATGGAGCTGTGTTTTTGCCTAAAGCATATTGTTGTCTCAGAGAAAAAAAAAATCAAAATTTCAGTTTACCTTAATTTGTTCTGCAAAACAAATTACACAAACGTACGGGAAAAAATACAGCTAAATGTAAACACGTGCTAACAGTAGCTTATCCTAATTGTCTATCATGACCAAACATTCACCCAAAATATACAAGCTTATTACTCAAAATGGGGAGGTGGTTTACGGTAAGTTGCTGATTTACTTGAGTAAGCTGTTTCCTGTAGCACAACTGGTAGAATAGCAACGCTAGCATTAGTAGGGACATGGTTTTGCACAAGTTTATGAATGCTTCTGGCTCTGCAATCTTGCTGCACTACGAAAGGATCACAATTCATAATGCAATGCAGTATTACAAAAAGTTGTGTTACTCTAACATCAAAATCCACAGACATATTTGTTTAGAAATGTTTTGGACTATTTGCTTTTGTAAGCTGTGCTTGATCGTTGCATATTTCTCTCCTTGTTCAGACAAGACAACTTTTTCACTGCCGGAAGCAATGGTTTTAAGTTAAAAATGTCTTGATGGATGGATTAAGATGTTAATCGATGGACTAGAGTGGTGTGGATGACTTGGGGATTATTGTGATGTTTTTATCAGCTGTTTGACTCTCATTCTGACGGCACCCATTCGCTGCAGAGGATCCATTGCTGAGCAAGTGATGTAATGCTAAATTTCTCCAAATCTGTTCTGATGAAGAAACAAGCTCATCCACGTCTTGGATGGCCGGAAGATGAATATACTTTCATCAAATTCTCATTTTTGGGTGAACCTTTCCTTTAACAGAACCACGCTTGCAAAGTTTTGGCATGCACACTTGCATAAAGCGAGCATCTGACCTACTGTATGTTGCTTTGGATAAAAGCATCTCCCAAATGCATAAACATAAACGTCCTATACTGCCACAGACATACACTCAAACACACAGTGGCTGGCCTGGTCGGACAGTGAGTGGGTGTGAGAAGGTGATAAGCGTCCCTTCGGCTAGAGACTCTCCAGTGGGACCTGACCTCCTCTGAGTCTCCCACAGACCACCAGTGGAATTCACTCATCAATCATATCTCTACTAGCTCCAGATGCATGTGCGTGTGGGGGCGACGGATGGATCAACAGGTCCATGAGATTCTCGTCAAACTTTGGATGGAAAGCAGCGGCGGTTGGGGACTCGGCTAAACAACACTTTAACATCTGGGTGAGCTGGCTGCCGAACACAAACTGAGTGAGCGAAGGGGGGGGGGTAAGAGAGGTTTGGAGGGGAGTTTAAAGGAATAGTTGACCCCAAAACTAAAAACCTGTCATTATCTACTCACCAACATGTCGTACAAACTCACTTGATTTTTTCGTGGAACACAAAAGGGCTTTTCACACTTGCAATTTTAAATTTGCCAAGCTGAAAAAAGAACAGTTTAAAGGGGTCCTATTATGCTTTTTACTTTTCCAACTTCAGTTAGTGTGTAATGCTGCTGTTTGAGCATAAGAAAACATCTGCAAGGTTACAAAACTCAAAGTCCTCTCTAGGGCTGCCACGATAACATATTTTACACTACATGATTATCATTGGCAAAATAATTCACAATAATTAAATATCGTAATATATAGAGAAATCTTGAAAAAAAAATTGATGATTTGTTAATTACATTTAAATTAACATTTTATGCTGTATTTATGCATGCATATTTTGGCATGAGTTTTTGTTGCATTTACACAGTCTTGACCAGCAGGTGTCACCAGCGTGTGGTGTTTCAAACCATTCGAAACAGTCAATCATTTTGCGAAGCAGTTCAACTGATTCAAAGCTTCAAAAAGGTTTGTTTCTCCCATTAACATAGCATCAAAGTACAACAGTTTATGAGAATAACTAAATTTTTTACTCCAAACTATTAGCGTCAACTATTAGTATCAACAAACTTATAACGTCAATTGAGTGTTTGAAATAAATAACTTGTTCCGGTGAACTGAAGTGGCTACTTATCACAGAATATATGACAACACCCTTAATTAACACAATATTGCATTTTTAAAATATCATGACAATTGTCAATAAGGGTATATCGTGACACCATAGTCTACTCTAAAAGGAGATTCTCACTTTTCAAGAACTACAACAAACAGCTTGTTTGGACTACAGCGTGCTTTTTCTGGAAATAGTGACATCACAAAGTCACTCATTTAAATAATTCTGGACTACAGAATACACAATAAAAGAAGGCAAGGCATGGTTGAGCTATGCTAGAGAAAACAAAGAAGTAATTATGATAAGGGGCGTGTCATTTCCGGAACACGCGGTTCACCAATCACAATGCGCTGGGCCAGCTAACCAATCGGAGCACATTTTGTATTTCAGAAGGAGGGGTTTCATCGAAACAGGAACCAAACGAGCCTGGTCTCATGAAAATGCATATAAATAGTACGGCAAATAAAAATGAAAACTTGTGGTACTGATACGCAAAAAAGGACTTTGGCGTTCATATGATACGCACGTGTTTGGCGTGCATATAATACGCAGTTTTCACGTGCATATGATACGAAATTTGTTGGTGTGCATATGATACGCAGTTTTCACGTACATATGATATGCATCTACCCCACAACCCTAATCCTACCCATCGCATAGCATATACACGCCAAAGTCCATTTTTGCGTATCAATACCACGAGTTTTTGTTTTTATTTGGCATACTATTTATACGCACTTTCATGAGATCGGGTTGACCAAACAGGGCTGCGTTTCCCAAAAGCTGATCATAGCTCCATTGGTTTCAATGGGTCTATGATGTACTTAAAGGGATAGTTCACCCAAAAATGAAAATTCTGTCATCATTTACTCACCCTCAAGTAGTTCCAAACCTGTATGAATGTCTTTGTTCTGCCGAGCACAAAGGAAGATATTTTGAAGAAAGTTTGTAACCAGGCTGTTTTGGGGCACCATTGACTTCCATAGTAGGAAAAAAAATACTATGGAAGTCAATGGTGCCCCAGAACTGCTCTGTTTCCCACATTCTTCAGAATATCTTCCTTTGTGTTCAGCAGAACAAAGAAATTCATACAGGTTTGGAACTACTTGAGGGTGAGTAAATGATGACAGAATTTTCATTTTTGGGTGAACTGTCCCTTTAAGTTTACGATGCTTTTGGGAAACGCAGCCCAGGGCATTTGAGACAGACTGGGAAGAGAGGCACTGCAATAATGTGAAGTAAGTAAAAAATAATACGTTTTTGGAACAATCAATCATGAAAGCTTATTCTAGTACACCCCAAAAACCAAATCAAGGCTTCGTAATAGAGCATAACAGGACCCTGTTAAACCAGTCTGAGATACTGTGGTGGTTTTAGATTGGTCTAGCTGAACTGGTCTTATTTGAATTAAGCATCATTTCTTGCAACAATAAGACAGGAGCAGCAAACTCTCTTTTGCAATGTTTCACACTGTTTATGTGCTTCACACTTGGAAAGTAATTATCTTTGTAATTATTCAGGTTTCATGATTTCACACTGTGCTGCAGAAACAAGCATATTCAAACTTCTGGATCCAACGTCCTGAACTCAGTGGGTTTTTCTGAAATAAATTTTCACTTTTATTTTTGTTTAAAGCATTTGCTTGTCTTAAAAAAGGCAATTGCTAACAAATGGCTAAATGGGACTACAGAGGTTGTCTGGGACATTAAACATCATCATGTCATGGAGCTTATTTTCTACAATAATCCAAAAGCCAATGGAAAAATCATATCAATGTTTTGTCGAGGGAACCAGGGTGATGCTTCTGGGTTGGCCAACAAAATTATGCAATGACTGCAGCACTGTATTTGTAAACTGAGATATTCTTATTTGCATATTTATGAAGTCAATAATATCAAACTGTATTTGTCCAGTCAATGTTACTAAACTAACTACATGGGTGAAATGTTGCTTTAAAAGTGACATTAGTCCAGGGTTTAAAAAGATGATAACCCATGGATAAGCTCGGTGTGAGAAGCCCTAAAAGGTTTTTTTTAATGCAAAAAAATCAGATGTCAAGATCCAAAATTACCATAAAAGTGTCCATTAGACACACGCACTAATATGGTCTTTAGTCACACTTCTGAAGCCATCACATTACTTCATGTGAGGAACAGACAAGTCATTAAATCACAGAATTTTCCTGTTTGGATGAACTATTCATTTCAGGAATAAAAGTGTTAACAAAACATGGAAAACATTGAAGAAAACCAATTGCTAAACGTGGATCGAACCCACTGTTATCAAAATCTTTATCTATGGGAATGAAATCATTCCAATAGTCTCAAAGCACACACTCTTCCAGGTCACCCCGCTAAAATCTCTTTCCATTATTCTGACTCTCTTTTTCAGACGTTTGCTTGCAATTTCATCCAGGAGGCTGGTTACTGTAACAAGCTGTGACAAACACAATTGCGTTCTGCTAGTGATGTGAAGATCAAAGTTGTCAGGGAAGTGAGCCATATGGCCAACGCATGTACGGCCTCAAACTCTCAACATAATCAGCCACTGTCTGATCTTCTGCACGAGACAGAAATTGAAGCCAAATGTTTAGAGGTGTTCGGCAAAAGCGTGAAATTTTCATAATGCAATGCACAATGTTTGATATTCGCTGCTTAATAGATTTGTCTATATTATAGGGCTTCCAGAACACAGCAGGTTTTTATGATAAGTTTATAATCAACAAGAAATAGTTGAACTATTTACATATCTTGCTGTTAAAGCTCTGTTTTTGACACTATAACTCAAAGCTGCTTGTTGCTGCCATCTAAGACGCATTTAACCAAAATTTTAACACAACTTTGAATGCATCTTTTATGCATACTAGAATGCATGATTATAATTTTGCAAAATATTTCTATTTCAAATAAATTCTGTTCTTTTAATCTTTCTATTCATCAAAGAATCCTGAAAAATGAAATATCATGATTTCCACAAAAATATAAAGCAACTGTTTTCAACATTGATATAAATGTTTCTTTAGCAGCAAATCAGCATATTAGAAGGATTTCTGAAGGATTGTGAAGACTGGAGTAATGATGCTGAAAATTCAGGTTTGCAACAAAAAATAAATACTTTTTAAAAAATATATTCAAGTAAATTGAAATAATATTTCACAATATTAAGTTTTTGCTGAATTTAACAAATAAATGCAATCTCCGTGAGCATAAAATACTTTCAAAATCTTTAAAAAATAATCTTGTAAATAAAAGATCTTTTAGAATAACAGCTGAACCAAAATAATGAATCTGTCATTTTGTTTGTGCCTGCACAGGTTCAATTTGAAATCATCACTAGGCACTTAGATAAGATGTTGCAGCAGCTATATACAATCAGAAAAAGCAAAAAAAACGAAGTATGGAGGTTTGTGAGAAAATAAAAGCATTGGCAGCAGATGTATTGTTGACGAGAGAAGATAAAATGATAAGGTGTCTGCAGCTTTCTCCTCTCGTAATTACAGGATGCTTGAAATGAGAAATACCAGACAGGCTGATCCCGTTCTCCTGTGCGCCGCGTGTCTCTGACGGCTTGTTCTCAGCATCGCTGTGAGACTGCAGAGGTGATACACGTCTCACAGCGAGAGACACAGAGACAGACCGGATGAAAGACAGACAAGCAGAGAGAAACAAAGCCAGAGATAAAAACTAAACTCCCAGGACTCTATATCTCTGTTCCACACCCTAGTGATACATACAGTAGGTATCTTAACTGACTGACTGACTGGAACACTCTACATAGCCAACAACTCAAGAAACCACAAATCAACACATGAAATGCATGAGAGACTCAACTCACAACTGAGCTGAACAGAGTTTGAATTGACATGTAGCTTTGCAGACACCACAGCATAAGAATAAACATACACAGTGCATACAAATACTTTATTTAGATCAAATTAGATTTTTTTTTATGTATATAATTATATTTCTTTTTTATCTTTGTCTTGAATCATCCACCATCTTAGGTGGATTATATTTTTTTAATCAATGCAATGCATAAATAATTTAAGAAATACCACTCTTTCTCCCACCACCCATGTTTTAATTTTAACAGTAAGGTTCTTTTGTGAAGCACTTTATTTGCCAATAAATAAATAAATAAATAAATGACATTTTAAAGTATTGATTACATTTTTTATGTTTTATGCTTTCAGATGACTACCACCATTTTGTATCAATTTGTAAAATAAAAAAAAACTGATTCTCAGTTTTGGACTAGTAATAAAAACGTTTCATCTCTAAGGTTTTTGTATTTGTTATTTAAATTATTAATGACCTTTATAGATATTAGAATTTTTTTTTTATTAAGTGAATGATAAATTTCACTCAGAAATTGCTATTAAAATTCACAAAGAATCACAAAGAAAAGGCAAGTAACACATTGAAATGAACATTCGATTTTCAAGAACAGTAAGACTGAAATAGTATTTTCTTGTAAATGTACTCTATCAATCTTTGTTTTATTTACTACTTTGAAAAGTCATTTTTACAGTGCATGCAAGAAGAACATTATCTGGCCATATTTGCTTCAGTATTATGTTCTTCAGTTCAGGGCTTCGGACCAAACAGCACATACGAGGCATAGTTCTGGTTTGGCGAAGGGCGTCTCATGTTTTCATTAAGGTGAGAGCAAAACCACAAAATAGGACTCTTCATCGAAGACCTGGCACATTAATGCAGCGCTGCTATCAACAGCAGCTTAAATTAGCTCACCTCAGCTCTTAATATTAATTGACTGATTAATATGGAATTGATCCTGCAACTAGATAGCTGCTGTTTATAATACAGCAAACATAATATACTTCATATCATATATGTAACACTTTTAGAGAGCCAGACACACTCTAGGCATAAAAAATACATTTAAAGACACAAACACTGTCTATTCAAGAAGATAGAAAACAAACATCATTGAATGTAAGTTGCTTTGAAAAAAAAGCATCTGCCAAATACGTAACAAATACAAGATTTACACATTTTCTAATGAAAATATAAGTGGTGCATGCCTGTGTAAAACTCACCGCCACAACGTTAGTGTGTTCTGGGTGGTTTCCAGATCATTTCTATGTGGTTATGAAGGTGATCTGAGAAGTTGCTAGCATGATGGTATGTGGTTGCCAGGGTGTTCTGGGTGGTTAAGTCAAAAGAGCCCACACACAAGTCTCAATGATATTATGTAAGCCTGTGTGATTTTTCAATCGGTTCGTGTTCACCAGGCAAAAATTGCATGAAAAAAGTACCAGTCCAACAATCCATATGATTCATTCCAGTCTGTAGCACAAACAGTGCAGGAAAAATCATACAAACAATGTTTAATACAGCATGAGAGGTTTAAATTAATAGAATAATAATAAAAAGAAAAAAAAAAAACATTTGTTTACCTGCATACCATGTGACCATTAACCAACATTAGAAAAAATGCAAATGTGATGTTAAATTGTTACAATCTCAAGGGGAATGTCAATATTTTAAGGTAAAAGGTGTTCGGCTGACAAATTTGTAGTGCTCTATGATTTCTACAACTGTTGAAAACACAAATAGAATAAAAAAAATTACAGTATAGCATGAAAACATCATGGACTTTGGCAAATTTTGGATGAATAAATTAAATTGTTCCACTGAACTGTTAACAAAAAAATAAAAAAATAAAATAAAATAAAATAATAATAATAATACTTAAATTTAAGAATTGTTACATATTCATTTGATTATATTTTATTATTTATATATATATATATATATATTTTTTTTTAAACTTAGCAAAGTTTTATGAACTATTGATTAGACATTATTTAAAAAAATAAAATGAAAACTATTGAATACTGTGGTGATGTACAAAGTTTTGACTGTTGAACAACAAAAAAGTTGAATTACAAAAAAAATAAAAAATAATTAAATGAAACCAGACAATCCAGAAAAATCTAAACGGAAATCATGTCATTTAAAATAAAACATGATTTATGAAAAAAACTAACTGATTTCATAGCACCCTAAAAAGTACTTTTTTAATGAATAAAATTGTTGTTAAATTGTACAATTTTCATGATTTCAATTAATTAGACATGCTTTTTGATTACTAATATTTTAATTTAACCATTAACATGGAATCCAGAAAAAAAAATGGGGGGGGGATTTGGGAAAAAAATTAATTCATTTAAAAGGGCCCTAAGCTTAGAAATCTCTGTAAGTTCTGATTGAAGAAATCTAAATGTTTTCTTTATCCCTCCTGATTTCATAAGTCTGACTCTAGGCGAAATCAGGAATTCTCATTAGGATCGGTGCATAATAAGACGTCCTAATGGTGCAGTTTATATCTTCTCCAAAAGGACTGAGCGATTGAGTCTCGCCGTGAAGATAATTAGCATGATCCACGACAGCTCGGGGAATTGAGGTCAGAGAAATCAAGATTTACACATTAGACGAATTCTTCTGACCTATTTGGCCCGAAACGTTTGCGATCCAAGACAGCCGTGACGCATTCACAAAAGGAAAGAATTCAAACGCAACGTGAAATTCCTGCAGCGTTAACAACTAGCATTAGCAGGTGCTAACTGTCCTGTAGAAGTCACTGAGGCATAAAACCGCAGAGATCTGCATTCATCATAATGTGAAAAAGATATAAACCAATCGCAGCGCCAAATCATGCCTCAAACGAAAGTGGATCCCGAAAAAGTCGGCCCCTGCCGTAACGAAATGCTAAAAATGAGAAAACTTCTCTGCTTCTTGGTCTGCAAGAATCTGGATAATGCTCCAAGAATGCTCATCAAACCGTTCAGACTGGGAGGTCTGTTTTGATTAAATGATTTCTTCCTATCCAACGCAAGGTTAAATAAAGCTGGAAGGGTTTCCAAACTAATAACTCTTTATCATGGACAAGATCAGTGTGATGAAAAAGCTAAACAAGAAAAACCTCATTCTTCTCTCCCTGCCGACATTCCCTCTAGGATATCACTTACAACCGCACACTCACATATGAGAAAACACAGGACGAGCCCCATCGGATTCAACACAACCGCTCTCTAATAGAGAAGACTGCGCCATCGAGCCGGTGCCAACGCAAGATGGCAGATAGAAAACTGAAGCTGTATGCACAGTTCATAGACCTCAAATGTTCTTGCCTTCACTGAAATGCATCGCCTGAAGACCACATTTGAGTTATGATGTTCCACCCCAATGCAACTTCACTCATCTTGAGCAAGGTATTAGAATAAGGTAATACTAGGTAATAAAAAACACTTTTCTGTCACTCAAAAGCTCATTAATTCAGAACAGACGTGTAAAGGAACACCACACACAGTCGGTTCTGACACATACACAAAAAAACATGGTTTAAAGGAATATTTCCCAAAAAAATAGCCATTTCTGTCATCATTTATTCATCCTCATGTTGTTCCAAACCTATATGCTGTTATTTGCTTTCATATGGGGAAGTTTCTGAAGAATCCTCAGAAAGACAACAAAGAATTTTTGTAAAACAAATAATTGTAAAAGTAAATAAATAAACTATCAAATTATTAAACTTGTGTTAATTCAATTGAATATAATTTTTTATTTTTAAAAATGTAATTAAGCCAGAAAAATCTGAAAAAAATAATAATCAGAAAACAAGGATTTTTGGGAAAATAATGGGCCTCAAACTTAATAAATTGTTGTTAAATTGTAAAGGAATAGTGCACTAAAAAAATTTCTGTCATTATTTATTCACCCTCACATTGTTTTTATTTTTTATTTTGTTTATTAAAATTTAATTAGACCAAAAAAATCCAGAAAATTTTATAGTAAAAACAGAATTTTGAAAAACTATAACATTTCACAGGGTCCAACTATTATAAAAAATAAAATAAATTGTTAATGTTGTATATAAAAAAAAAAAAAATAGAATGGATTTCATTCGAACCTAAAAATGCAAATTTTGTTAAACTGTAAATACATTGTTATTAAATTGTAAAGGAATAGTTTACCGCAAAATGAAATGTCTGTCATAATTTATTCACCCTTATCCTCTTCCAAATCCATATGCTGTTTTTTGCTTTCTTATGAAGGTATTTCTGAAGAATCCTCACACAGCTCACGCCAGAAATGACAATTCATAATGTCAACCTCCAAAAAATGACCAAAAATAAATCAATAAATCAATGAACAATTCAGTTCAATTCAAAGAACATCTTTAGATATGTCCCACCACCATGGGCTTTTTTCCAGAAAAATACTGTTTTGATTGCAAATATTATGAGTAAATAATTATATATTCAAAATAAATCATTGTCATTGTAGGTTGCTTATAAAAAGAAAATAAAAAATTTAGTTAGTGTTTAAGATTCAATTTCCATTTCATGCCAACTTTCCTTTAAATTAAGACTAGTTTAATGTTTTACAAGCCACAGTTTCAAAGTAGATCGCACCCTAACTATATCACCAATTCAATGGCTGAGCATATGTCAGCAAATATTATATATAAACTCTGATGAGTAATTACACTTAGCATGCATTAAAATGGTAGGAAATTGTGAGACAAGTGAAACCGCTATAGCTGATTAGTTCCGGTGAATAAAATCTCATGCTTTCCACCACCATTACCCTTCAATGAAAGCACCTTATTAAACTGATCTTTGAGATTCCTCGCTTGGCTCAAAAGCACCCAATGGAAAACATCTTGCAGGTTCAATATTTACATTGGAAACGTGCACTCGCTTCATCTGCTCTCTAATATAGAGCTCATTCACGTACATTTAGATTTCAAATTCAGTGTTTCAGAGGAGGTACACAAAAAGTCACGGCTTGGACTTGGATCCAAAAGATGGAATATATCAGCATGTTCAAGTGTTTGACACGTTTAAAAGTAAGGTCCTCACCCTCGGTGTGTATTGATGTGAGCCGAGCCGAACGGCTGTTTGTAATTCGTTCCCTATGCCAGTGATTCTCCAATGGTCAGTTATGACTCGAAAATAGGTCACAGATCTGTTTCTGATTGGATGTTGACTGCAGAAAGAAACGATGCTAAATGCAAACAACAATGTTAAATGAACTTCACAGCAAAAATGCAAAATAAACAGGCTTAACTTCTATAAGGGAGGCTAAAGCGCTTCCGTTTACATCTTTATTTGGCATAAAACCTGATACGTGGATTACCAATGTTTGATTTGAATGTTATTTAACATTTGTTACCATATGCTGCCTGAAGCAAAACCAGATGAGAATTACTGCTACATATTGTGGGAGGCTTTCTGAGCAGCAGGCTCGCAATGGGAATTGTGGGATTGACAGCAGAGCAAGTGGAACGAGAGATGCTCAACTTACTGCAACTGAGAGAAGAAAAAGTAAACTGTATGCAACTGTATTTGCGCATAGAAATAATACAACTGTTGACTGAATATTGTTAGCAATCATAGACCACACTAAAGACAACCATACACACATTTTTTCAGTAGACAAGTTTGTTTCTTCATCAGGACAGATTTGGAGAAATGTAGCATTACATCACTTGCTCACTAATGGATCCTCTGCAGTGAATGGGTGCCGTCAGAATGAGAGTCCAAACAGCTGATAAAAACATCACAACAATCCACAAGTAATCCACACCACTCCAGTCCATTAACATCGGAAGCGAAATGATGCATTTTGTAATAAACAAATCCATAATAAAGATGATTTTAACTTTAAACCAGTCCTCCATTCGATATTGCTTTCCAAACTAGTTCTAAACAAATATGTGGGTTGATTTTGATGTTAGAAGACAACAGAGGATTGACTTTTTCGCTGGAAATCCATAAGTGTTATTATGGATTATGGACCCATATTTTTTAATGGTTTAATGTTAAAAAAAATGATGAATTTCTTTCTTATAAACACACAGCTTTTCACTTCACAAGATGTTAACTGATGGACTGGAGTGGTGTGGATTACTTGTGCATTATTGTGATGTTTTTATCAGCTGTTTGGACTCTCATTCTGACGGCACCCATTCACTGCAGAGCATCCATTGGTGAGCAAGTGATGTAATGCTAAATTTCTCCAATCTGTTCTGATGAAGAAACAAACTCATTTACATCTTGGATGGCCTGAGATTAAGTATATTTCCAGCAAATTTCCATTTCTGGATGAGCTATTCCTCTAATTAATCAATGGTTCTTGCACATGTGAAATGTATAAAGTGGTACGGTCTAGTTGCAAGCGAACATACTGAAATGTTGAGCGCTAGTGCTTTCCATCATGTCCTGTCCTCTCTCTACTGTCCCTATAAACCCATTTTATTTCTGATAAATATCGAAACACCACATAACACTAGTCGTTTTAGAAGGGTAGCCACAGAAATATTAAACTGAGCGAGACTACTAAATTGCACCAACAGCTGGTGCTTCACTGTCTGTTTATAGAAATTCCTAAAATATGAGTATTACTTTAGTCAATGATCCATTTATACTTGAAAGTGGTGACACGGGTTAAGTAAGAGGGACAGCACAGAACCAGATGTTATATTGTCCTGAATAGACCAAGTGACCTCCGCACTGTGTCAATATCAATTTCACCCCAAGCGATCTCATGAACTTGTCATTTGAAGAGCAATTTCTCTGCTGGAGCAGTCATATGAGGAAAAGCATGCCATAAAACATCAGTGAAAAAGCAAAAACATCATATCCAGCTGATTTTATGAGCTAACTTTACCCTGCTTTTAAACCAAATCCATTTATCTGTGCAGAAAGTTGCACTCCCAAATCCAGAGACACCAATTCTACTACATCAAGCTAAACACACCAGCGATCATTAATCCCGCGGATCCAAACATTTGCTCAGCGCTGGGCCTTTCCTCTGCCTGCTGTGAAAGAGTTTAGTGATACTAATTCCCATGCTGCTAATTAATCCTCGTGTAATTTTGGAAGTGAGAGCAAAAATGTAAACGAGATGAGATGAATATGAGTCTGCCGTGAATCATTTGGCGAGAAAAATGAACTAAGCCTCCATCTACCCCAAACTCGCAGCTTGGAAAATTCAATATGAACATTATTTTTCGAAGTCTAGAGAAGAATAAAAAATGCCGGCCTGCCACAAACAGCTAATGTGCACTTGCTAATACAAAATAATTGTATATATGTATGTATACATTTATAAAATTATAAATATATAAAAAAATGAATACATTAAAGCATAAACACTTGCTAATGCAAAATTATTACATATAGCTGCATTTTGCAGTACTGTTTGCAGTTTGCAAGTGCATATAAATGTATATATATATATAATTAAATATAAAAACAAACATTAAGTATATATTAATATATTATACATTTAAAAATATATAAATGTGTATATAATACATTTTAAATATATAAAAGAATAAACACTTGCTAATGCAAAATTATTATATATTGATGTTTGTAAGTGTTTATGCTTTTATAAATTTAAAAAATGTATGCATACATTAATTAAATATATATAATTAAACATGAAAAATCAAACTTAAAGACTTATATACATATAATCAAATATAAAAACAGTTTTGTGATATAGTGGGTGCACATTGTGGTTACATTCAAAAAGTGTATGTATGTGTGTGTGTGTATATATATATATACACACACACACACACACACACACACACACACACAATATATGAAAAAAACTAACTTAAAATATATACATTTATATTATATATTAAAATCAATGACTTTCTGATCATCTGAGAACCAGCTCCATGTGGTGGCCATTTATTTCCTTATGTTGAACATTTAGTAAAGTTTAATGACACAAATTTTTTACACATTGCATTCTTGAATAATTGCTGAACCTAAATGTATGGAAATGTCAATGGATCTTTATATAAACTTTCATTTTCAGTGCTTCTCAGTTCCTGAATAAGGTGGATCGGGTCGGACAGAGTGCAAATCGCAGCATTTGGCTGATCTCCAAACCACACAGCGCTGAAAAGCATCTCAATTAAAACAATGAATAGCCAACACACGCTCTCCTTCATCGTGTCAGGCCCTCAACACTGAGCTAATGACAGAGGTCGCGGGATAATCAGCCATAATTAATGCAAGCCAAGCTTAATGAGACTGTTTTTCCTGACACCTAACCCTGCCTGCAGAGAAGTCTGAAAAACAATGAACAAAGATTTATGACTATTACGATCAAACCAATAAACCACCACATCCTTTTATCAGATAACTTGACTTTAATAGTTCGTAATTACTGTTAATAGTTGTTGTTAGATTATTAATGAAAAATACAAAATGAAAATTCTGTCATCATTTAAGACGTTTCAAACCTAAGTGTAATTCTTCTGCAGAACACAGAAGAAGATATTTTGAAGAATGTTGGTAACCAAACAGCTGACGGTAGCCACTGACCTCCATAATATTTTTTTCCATATTAAGGAAGTCAATGGCTACCGTCAACTGTTTGGTTACCAACATTCTTCAAAATATCTTCTTCTGTGTTCAGCAGAAGGAAGTAATTTATACAGGATTGGAACAAATTGAGGCTGAGTAAATGATGACAAAATTTTCACATTTGGATGAACTATCCCTTTAACTGTGCCAAAAGCCCTAAATAAATAAAAAAAAGTAATGCAAACTGGTAGATTTATTCAAATATGCAGCAATATATATAATAGCATATGCTATTTAAGGGGGTCTAAACATTTTTACTGCCATACTTGAACTTTGCTGTATTCATAAAACTAAAACAATACAATGGGAATCTGAAACTAGATACGGCTCATTCCCAACTTCAATGTAAATCTATAGGATCTGTAAATCTGATCGCTTATAAAAGTAATAGCACAACTCTTTTAAAAAGAAAAAAATATATATGATTTGAGGTATCATTCATGTGAAGCTACATGCCAAAATTTGCCAAAATCTTTAACCCCAAGAAATTGTGATAATAGTGATGCTTGCCGTAGCGACCCCCAATAATTATCACATGTCACCCAGAATCAGACTCGGGTGTAAACGGGAAGTAAAACACAGGGTTGGGAGGGTCGTCTTCAGTCCCCTGCTAGCTTTACCCCATGGGCCAAATACATTAGCTTCTCACCCCCTGCATTTCATGTTTCTCTGTGCCAAAAGCCCAGTCTTATGCAAATCCGAGCCAAAAACAGCTCAACAGCAGCAGCAAACGATGATATGACCTCAATTGGCACATGTCCTCAGCCTTGTTGCCTTTTATTAAATACAAGCAGAAAATTAGGCTACATTTCCCCAGTGATGTGATATCCTGATGTCATATCGCAAGGACATTAGGCCTGTTATTTTTCTTCTTAGGTGCTGAAGGCAGGGGGACGTCGAGGGAGAGAGAGATTTCTGGGTAATGGGGGGTGGTGAGGGGTTATTTGGCAGCTGGTTTGTATCTAAAGCAACATGCAGTGTATAAAATAACTCTAAAGCTTGTAGTTCCTCGTGGATCTGTGGCTACCACCTTTAAGGGTATTTTAGGACTAGAGGGGACAGATCAGGTGCTACAGACTGACAACTGAACTGATAAGGATTGCTATGGACTATACCATCTACGATAATATCGTATTTGTTGTTTTAACAATGTGCAAGCTGACTTTATTAAATATGTCACTCAATTTGCAAAAAACAAACAGAAAGCATTCACTGTGTGATGGAGATTATTAGAATACAGTTAGAATGGCCCTACAGTATAATTCAACTTATGAAAGCAAAAAATATCCCTATTATGGGTTTTGTTTTTAATATTTATAAGATGATCTAGTCAAGTAATATGTGATATATCAGGTGTGAGGATGATTATGAATGTGATATTGATCTTATACAACAGTTCAACAAACATTGAGTTTGAAAAATTGAGCGAGTTACATTTTAGACAATATTGTCTTTTTTTTTCTGTTTTGCCAAAGAAAATAGTTCCAAACAAAGCCAGATCATTTGTGCATCTCAGAGAAAGTTTTTCGTTCCCAAATTAATCTTTTTTGAATGAATCATATGAGTCAGTAATTCGATGATCCATTCATAAAGACAGCAACTGGCTGCATCCGAAATCACATACTTCCCTTATATAGTAGGCGAAAAACAGTATGTGACAAAAGTATGTCCGTAAAAGAGAAGGCAAAAAGTACCCGGATGACCTACTACTTCCGGCGTGATTCTGAAGTGTGCATACGATGGACACTTTACTATTCCTTTAGGCCACAGGAGAGGATTTATGAATGGCGGTGACGCGACACACATTCATACTACACACAATCGTTCTATATATATAATATACTATTTTTGCAGTCGCAAAGTAATTACTTATTCAAAAAAGTACCTACTCAAGAGAGAATGTGATTTCGGACGCAGCCTTCTGCTTCATTTCTAAATGAATCAACCATTTTAAACAAATTGTTTGAATGAATGATTCAATGAATCATTCAATGAATCACGAGAGGCCTAAACCAACCAAAGTGCCAGCACAAAAACACACAGCAAAATACTGTTCAGTTATCATTATCAAATAAATCCCCAAAAATATTGAGATACTATTTTTGTCAAAACTGCACACCTTTCTATGGACCTTTTTCACAGTCATCCTAATTAAATGGCAACAGTAGTGAATGAAAATACATTAAAAATAGGTTACAAAATATACAAGTGTTGCACAAATATAATACAATAAAAAAAGAAAGAAAATACAGCAATTATAATTATACAAGATATTTTACATTTAAATATGATAAAAATTCTAAAACTTTTTTTTCTGGTAAAATCTTACTAAACACATCCTTAAGTGGGCTTATTGAATAAAAATATTCACTTGTTCTCTAGATTTACTATACAAGTCTGTGAAAATCACTATTGTTCACTCTACTGAATCACAAACCACTTTAAAGAAGTCTTTTAGAAAGTAATAAACTTTGGCACATAACCCACCGCTAATGAGCTTGAGAAGTGTGCTATTTTTCTAAGCAATCAAACTCACTATTGTCATCTGCTGGACAATCAAAATCAGCCATTTTAGGAACCAGAATACCACTGATATTTTGGCATGAGCTCTTTTGACTTGGGCCAGTAAGCAACCACACAAAATACTGTAGAAACCACATAGCAAGACCTTTGCAACCAACTAGAACTCTCTACAATCATAATGGCAAGTTTTGCATGGGCAAGTATCACTCATGTTACTACTAACAGTAGACTGCCATCCCAGAGTTCACAGATCCTTTGACAAACTTGGGTCGTCCCCCAAGAAAAACGACGGAGCAAGGCTACAGTTGTTTTTATGGACACAGACTGTTTAAGAGACTTCAGGCTTTACCCTGCGCTTGTTTCTGCACCTTAGCAACGCTCACTGGCAACCACAGTTGAGTTTTGATGAGGATAATAAGGAGTACACAGTCAGTCAATTGGTGGATGGTCTTTGGCTGGGTCTCAGGGGCTGATCTAAGGGACAATGAGCCCTTTTTGTTAGCAATGCTGTTGGCTTTGGAACTAAAACTGCATCTGGTCAAGGGGAAGTTACTGCCTGACAACATCTGCTCGGCCTCAAAGACACTCTCCGTACACTGACTTTCATTCTCACAGACTTTCCTCCCAACGCCGTGAGAGCAAACCAATGCTTTATAATGAAGCTTCTTCAATGGTTCTTTGTGACACATTAAGCTCAGCAAAGATACACCCGTGTTATTTGTAACCATTATTTGCTGAATTTGGTTCTTCCACCAGTGGTCACAAAGCTCTATTTCGTGTCACCAAACCTACTTGTGCTATAAACATAGAAACATCCATCCTAGCTGAGTGAAAAAAAATAGCTTTCATGAATTGTAAAGATGAGAATAAAGACAGTTCAAAGTCTCGAGACGCCTGCGTTCTGTTTCAATCTTTTGCACTCCATATAGCTATTAAAATGCAAGAAACACTGTGCAAACGGCCCCTAATGAAAAGCAACAACTATGAAGCGTGAAACATTTGACTTGTAAAGTAGGGACCTTTGACAAAAAGTTTGGGAATCACTGTTCTTTGGTGTCACTGGAATCATATGCATTTAAAAATAGGAACTTATAGGAACTTAAAGGGGACCTATTATGCTCCTTTTTACAAGATGCAAAATAAGTCTCTGATATCCCCAGAGTGTGTATGTGAAGTTTTAGCTCAAAATACCCGACAGATATTTTTTTATAGCTTGTTAAAATTGGCACTTTTAGGGTGTGAGCCAAAACGCCCTGTATTTGAGTATGTTGCTTTAATGCAAATGAGCTGGTGCTCCCGGAGAAGAGGGCGGAGCTTCAAGAGCTCAAGCTCCGCATTAGCAGTGCTAGCCTTTGCAAATAAACATTACACTATTAGTACAAGCCTGTTATCTTTACAGAAAACGTACTCGGTTTAAAAGTCAGTCATCTGATTGTACTGTGCATAATAAATTTGCGTTTATGAATTACACAGATGAGGAGCATGGCGGGATAAAAATAAAAACATAGCTGGTCTAATGGTGCATGGCATGCTATCACAAACTTTATAAGTCCCACTCGTGATTATGAGCTCAACAAACTCAAGCGATCGACTCACATTGCTTTCATATGCAACTTTTAACCACCACATTCCTATTCACGATCATTTAAGAAATCAGCACCAGTGAAAACAGACAGAGACGATGGTAGCTTTAGCATCATTAGTCTTACAGAGTGCTAAGAAGCTCTTTCAGAAAGGCAATTTGGAAAACAAACGCATGATACTTACTCTGTCTGGAGCTGACGTTCGCGCACAAAGTGTTGGTATTGATCCCTACACGTTTTGGGGACTTTACCGATTTTACCGATTTCCTTAGACAATTAAACTCAACCACAGTGTCCTCAGCGGCTCAGATGGAGGGAGTCTATGGAGACTCCCATGTTTGTTAGTGCATCCCAAAACACAACACTAGAAATGCCTCTTTGCTGCTGACATGTATATCTCCAGCAGCTACAGCAAGTGATCAGTAATGACGGAGGCGGACCACAGCTTCTCACTCAGGGCTGTGTCTGTGCTTATAGGGCAGCGTCACAAATGGGCGGGACTTTTTCTCCTCAGTGACGTGAACAGAGGGAGAATCTGAAACAGCTCGTTCTGAGAGACTGTTTATAATTTTTTAGATTATAAATAAACGAGTGGGTGGATTTTTACCATTATAGGCTGGATGTTTTCACACACTGCGGCCACACAACTGTGTTCAAACACCTTATAAAAGTGATTTTTCCATAACAGGTCCCCTTTAAAGGGACATTCTGTCATCATTTACTCACATTATGTGGTTTCAAACCTATAAAGAACTTTAGATCTTTTGAAGAACTTTTGGAACCAAACAATATTGGAGTAAATATGACTTCCACTGTAAAGACAATAAAAAACACATTTCTCATTTCTCAAAACATTCCCCTTAATGTTCCACAGAAGACAGAAAGTCATACCTTTTTGATTCCCAAAGCCTTGGGAATGTTCTGATATTATGAGTGAAATGAGGAAGATGCATCTCATTTTTTTATTATATTAATTTGACAAAAGTACTAGTAGAATAGGACATTTTAATGTTATGTTTGAGTTGAATTATATTATATGTATTACTCTATACACAAACAATATATTTATATATATATATAACTTTATACAAGCAATATAGAATAAATTATTTTTAAAAATCAAAATATCAATAATTATATAATATTTAAAATAATTCTAAAAAAATTAATTATTAAATAACTTAATAATAATATCATGAGTTTGAATCGAGGCAGATGCAACTACAATATTTTTATTACATTAATATGACAAAAAATTACTATTAGAATAAGACATTGTAGGGCCATGTTTATAAAAAAAATCTAAAATGAAGAAACATACAAAAAAAGACATTTAGAGTAATCTTTTATAATAAATAATCTCATAATAGGACTTCCACATGAATAAGTCAAAGTTTTAAAAATAAACTCATAACATTATGAGATAAAAGTAGAACAGTTATGAGATTAATTAAACATTGCGAATGTAAAATCAAAGGTTATAAAATGCTTACTGTTCTAAAACAATGTCATCATTAGAATTATTATATAGACATTTTTGAAAATGAGTTAAATAAATTTGAGTGGTCTAGAACAGAGGTTGCTAGAGTGACCGTTATGTTAGTGAGTTGGTTATGGCATTAGAAACTTATAAAAAATGTTTTCATATGGCATCATAGTGACTTCTAAAGGTCCCCTTTGGCTTCAGGCTTCAAACCCCTTCATGTGTAAGAGAAGTCATGATTCAATCCGCTCTTCACAAAGGCTTCACTTCGGATATACAAAAAATACCACAGGGAACAACCAAGCAATCAGGGAATGGAAGATAACACTGACAAGATGATGCCAACGCTGCTCAGACTTCACAGACGCTTGCATGTGGGTTTTGAGGAGAAAATGAAGGGTTGCTAGCACAACCAAATACATATGTCAAGAATTTAGAAGGAGGCCGTGTAAAGAGGAGGTGGTTTTGAGAATACACAGATTCTGATGGCTCATCGTTACCATGCTTGAACTAGACCAGAACATCTTTCCTGCATTAGAGACTTTCCAGCACTTATCATGAAGAGGAACTGATATCATAAATAAAGTATGTTAACATGCTGTCAGAGTGAGTGGACGTTCTGTTTGATATGCGATTAAATTGTTTTCTCTTCGTGTTTTAAACATTAAACCATCATTTCCTATTTATCCAGAATCTGAGATTTACACACACTTCAGACAAGGACATCTGCTTTTTGAATATATATCAACAACTTAGTCTTCGTGAAAACATACAGTACTTGACAGTATCGCTGGTGCTAATCATTTTGAGGCTCTATACACAAACAGATACTTTCAACGAATCCAATGATTCTTCAACAGACATAAGAAATAACAAACACTCTGCAACGGCTAAAATACGTCAAATCGTCCTTGGACAACCAAATGCCAAACATACACAGTCACTCAAACATGTGGAAAGAATACCAAGCAAATGCCATTAATCAAATAGCATTAAATATTAAATATTTAGAGAAAATATAATTCATTCAATATCAATAATTCAAATTATAAATATATTTTTACAGAATTTTTTATAAAACAATTTTTTATATAAAATTGTATATTTAAAAATTAGTTAATGAAAATCAAAATATGAATAATCAAATATAAATTAAAACATATCACTTAAATATTAATAAAATATCATTAAATATTAAATATAATGGAGAAAATATAAAATAGCAATAAAATTATAAATATCAATAATTAAAATTCTCAATAATTAAATCTTTATAAAATATTTTATAAAAACTTCTAAAATAAGTTTATATAAAATAAAATTGTATATTAAATAAATCTATATAAACAATATACACTGTGAAGAAATGAATTTCTGAAGTAGTCAACAAAATTAAAACTTTATAAGAAAATAAAAATTTTCAATACAAGCTTTTCTACTTTAGAATTTTGCTTTTAATTCAATGTTATTTAGCTGTTTTTTGTAATTGTAACATTTACTAGCAATTTCTGAGTGAATTGTTTCTTAAACCTTTAGAGAAAATATAATTTATATAATTTAAAAAACAAATATCATTCAATATTTATGAGTATTAACTACAGAGCTGTATTTAGAAAAGCAAGAAAAGCAAATTTACTTAAAAATTTTACTTTAAGCAAAAGTAAATTTCATATACGTACTCTACTTAAATGTCTTGTGTTACACAAAGCTAAATGGACTGAGCAACAGCATTAGCAAGTTAGCATGCTAAACATGTTTACCTTCAAAAGTGAGAAAAGATTCCACTTCACTTTCATGTTAATTGCTTTATGAGTAAACACAACAAACAAGCCTACTTCATCTTTTGTTCAAAACCGATTTACACTCTTACTGCATATCGCCACCTATTGGGCTGTTGCGCAATCAAGCAACACAACGATACCCCAAAACTCTTCGAAAACCTAACAAACTCTTCTAAATCCCAACATAACAGAACATTAAACTCCAACAACTCTCCCTCTTTTCTCAGCTTGCTCAAAAACACATAAAATAGCAGCTAATTTCAACATTTACTCTCCCCATCCAGTCTCATGCAAAGCATGCTGGGAACTAGATATCCCCTGCCCAGTTTCAGCAATGCCACGTTAACACTACTGGAAATCATTGAAGAAGTCCCAACACAAATGGATTGAGTAAACATCTGTTTTGCAAATGTAAATGGACTGCGATTGTGAGTCATTAACCAGCGAAATCATTTTTTAAGCACACCTCATGCAGTATATAAGAATATACACAACCGTCCCACATGATCCGTGGCATTTTAATTCTAACAAGATATAAAAGCTCTTAAGTTACAGTCGTTTCACTTCACCGAAACAGGAAGAAAGACAGGTTGAAGTGAACCATAAGCGAACAGGAAGTCAGAAGAACAGAGGCACAGCCAGCAGCGTGTGTGTGTGTGTGTGTGTGTGTGTGTGTGTGTGTGTGTTGGAGAAGAGCCGCAGTCCTTCACTTCCAGCCATTTTTCGTCCAGCAGCCCCACAAGTTAACAGCACACTAATACAGATGTGCAGGCCTCAGCTTGTAAATCTCCCCGAATCAGGAAATACAACACAACTGGAAATTTCAGCAGAACGTATTACGGCCGTATCAGTTTGCACAGCGACTGCTGAACCCTCGCGACTGTCAGGTCTGGGAACTCAGAAACGAGAGGACCACAGTGATCTGTCGAAATATGTCCTGCTCAACACCTCCCTATGGGTGCAACGGATCCCTGTTAATGCTCAGATTTAGTTTGCGATGTTAAATGTTTCAGATTTAAGAATCAGATCGTTTGTCAGTGTGTAAAACCTGCTCAGATACTAGACTGTTACGCTTTTTACATGGATTAATGACTACAAATAGACCTGCATAAGGATACGCTTATATACAGTTCCTTGCGAAAGTATTCATACCCCTTCATTTTTTTCACATTTTGTTATGTCGCTGCTTTATGTTAAACTGCTTTAAATTACTTTTTTCCCACATCAATCTACACTCCATACACCATAATGACAAAGCAAAAAAAACTGGTTTTTAACATCTTTGCAAATTTATAAAAAATAAAGAACTTAAATGATTCCATTGCATAAGTATTCATACCCTTATCTGGGACAGTTGAAATTTAGCTCTAGAGCATTCATATTGCTTGTAGATGTTACTACACTTCAAGTGGAGTTAAACTGGGGCAAATTCAATTGAATGGGTATGATTTGGAAAGGCACACGTCTTAATAAAAGGTCTAATAGCTGATAATGCATATCACAGCAAAAACCAAGCCCTGAGGTCAAAAAACTGCCTGTAGAGCTCAGAAACAAGATTGTGTCAAGCCACACATCTGGGGAAGAGTTCAGAAAAAACTTCTGCAGAATTGAAGGTTCACACAAGCATGTAGTCTCTGTTACCCTTAATGGAAGACGTTTGGAGCATCCAGGACTCTTCCTAGAGCTGGCCTCCTGGCCAAACTGAGCAATAAATGGAGAAGGGGTTAGACTGGTGACCAAGAAGCTGATAGTCACTCTAGTTGAGCTCCATGATCATATATGCAGATGGGAGAAACCTACAGAAGGACAAACATCACTGCAACACTCCACCAATCTGTGCTTTATGCTGGTGTGGCCAGATGCAATCCTCTCCTCAGTGAAGACAGATGAAAACACACTTGGAATTTGCAAAAAGCACCTAAAGGACCCTCAGACTCTGAGAAACAAGATTTTCTGGTCTGATGAACCTCAATTCCAAGCATCATGTTTGAAGGGAACCATCTCTGCTCATCACATGCAGAGTACCATCCCAAAAGTAAAGTGTGCTGGTAGCAGCATCATGCTGTGGGGCTGTTTTTTCAGCGGCAGGGACTGAGTGAAACGTCAGAGTAGAAGAAAAGCTCAATGCACCAAAATATTGAGATAGCCTTAATGAAAACCCAGTCCAGAGCATTCAGAACCTCAGACTGGGCAGAAGGTTCACCTTCCAACAGGACAATGACCCCTAATCCTGCCGTCCTGCCGCAAGTCCCTTCAACGGATAGTGAGAGCAGCTGAGAAGATCGTTGGTGTCTCTCTCCCCTCCCTCCAGGACATTTACAACACCCGTCTCACCCGCAAAGCCCTCAGCATTGCAGGTGATCCCACCCACCCGACACACAACTTCTTCAGTCTGCTACCATCAGGGAGGAGACTGAGGAGTCTCCAAGCCAGGACAAACAGACTGAAAGACAGCTTCATCCACCAGGCTGTCAGGAAGCTGAACTCACTCCCGTCCTTGCCCCCCCTCCCCTCTCTTACCCCACGAATCACTGAACTCGGACCCCCACCCCACCACCACCACCCACACGAACACACACTCACACACACACACACTCACACTCACACTGAGACAAGCTCCGGTCACTTGTACAGCATTGGACTGACCTCATTCATTCAACTACCTCTTCTGGCAGTCTGAATAAAAAAGACTGCTCCTTGTCACTTTAAATAGTCTTGATAAGCTCTTTGCACTACACCATTTATATTCTGCACTGTTTGTTTGTTTGTTTATTTCACTGATTTGCACTATCTGCCATGTGCCTTATGCCACTTTATCCATTTTGTTTTATATTATTATTTTTATTTTCTTTATTTAATGTTTTATGTTTTTCCTACATGTCCTTATTTGTATATTTGTAATAGTTGCATTTTTGTGTATGTATGTGTGTATGTATATATATATATATATATATATATATATATATATATATATGTATATATATATATATATACTGTATATATATGTATGTATGTGTGTGTGTATATGTATATATATATATATATATATATATATATATATATATATATTGATTTGTACTTATCTGTATTTTTGCGTTCTACTGTTTGTGTTTAGTGTTATCTGTATGCACCAGGGAGTAAGAGAGTAACGCAATTTCAATTCTCTGTATGTATGTACGGTACATGTGGCAGAATTGACAATAAAGCTGACTTTGACTTTGACTAATCAGCAAGAGTGGCTTATAGACAACTCTGTGAATGTCCTTGAGTGGCTCAGCCACAGCCTGGGATTGAACCCAATCAAATATTTCTATAGAAACCTGAAAATGTGCGTCTGCCCCCATCCAACCTTACAGAGCTTGAGAGATGAAGAGGTGAGGAGAAGAATGGCAGATAATTGCCAAATGCTGATTATGCAATGTACTTATTTCAGTTTTTTTTTTATAAATTTATGAAGTTGTGACAGTTCTATTTTTGATTTGTCATTATGGTGTATGGAGTGTAGGTAGATGTGGGGAAAAAAAGTAATTTAAAGCAGTTTAATATAAGGCTGCAACATAACAAAACGTGAAAAAAATGAAGGGGTATGAATACTTTCACAAAGCAGTGTATGGGGAAAAAAACTTTTATACATTTTCCCCATATTTTTATAAAAAAAATAGTATAATTTTTATACATTTTAAATTAAATTATATTTTTAATTAGATTTCTAAATTGCCTAAAATATCCTGGTTTTGGTTTTATAGACTTTGTTTTCCTACTGACATGCTCTATACAGTCCTCATACACTGAGCATTTTATTTTTTAAATGAGTATTTGAGTATTAAGTATTTGCTAAAAAACTAAATTAAATAATTAAATTAAATATTAAATATTAAAGAAAAAAATAATAATAAATTTAAATTTAAAATAAAAATTAGAAATTAAATTCAATAAAATTCAATAGGGTGACTGTATGTCCTCTTTTCCCCAGACATTTTTCAGTTGCCTAAAATGTATAGGTTTTGTCTTTGTTTTCTAATTGACTGGCTCTCGATAGTCATCATACATATATGTATGCATATTTGTATTGCCGTTCTCTGTAGAGTCATTACCTTCAGCAAGTATGAAAACAATAGGAAAACAAAGCCAAAACCTGGATTTAGAAATCCCAGTCAGGACATGCCCAGGAAAAATGTATGTATGGTCACCCTAATAAGATAAAATTATAGTTTTATTTTAATAATAATACTGAAAACATTGGATCTGAGTGGGTGATACTTCCCAGGTTTGACAGAAAATACAGAAATCTGTATAAAACGGACAAATCACATTGCTGATTTATAATTAAACCATATAAGCTTATATATCAGACACTTTTAACCAAACAGTATACAGTATACAGCTACAGTATACTTATTACAAAGTAGGCTCAAACCTAACATTTTTGGATATCAGTTTAGATTTATAACCACAACACCATCTCATAAATGTTATTAAAGGTGGAGAGGATGAAAATCCCATAGAAGGTATAATTATGTATTTAATTTTATTTTTCTTTCATTCAAGTAACTTAGAGGACCCAGCAAAACTGTCAAAGCAAAACTCTGTTCAGCCAACTTCAAACTCTGCCATATACATAAACACTTCAAGTGACTATTAGAACTTGGATTTCAAAAAACATTTGATGAGACCAAAGTCTAATGAAAGGCACGGACGCATGCCATGTTTGGCCTAGATTCCTGTCCGGTCACCGCCGCAACCAGTGCCAACCTAACTAAACACACATTGCCTGATCTGGATGATAGAAGACAGCTTGTAGTGCAGCCCTGACCTGGCTCTGTTCAAAAACCTCACAAGCTGCCTACGCAGACAGAATTTTAAGAGATTATAAACACACACTAGATCAGTGATGTTACTGTTAACTAAAACTATTAAAAAAAATCAGTTTGGCAACTAAAATTACTAAAACTAAAATTTAAATAAAAATAAAGCTAAAAAACAAAACTAATAATGATGACAATAGCACATAAAACAATTACTAAAACTTCAACTTAAATTAAAATTAAAATATAAAAATAAATTTAAAATTGTATTAAATACTATAATAGTAAATGTAAATAATACTAAAATAACACTGCTCAAGATACGAAGACTACAGTGACAGAATGTAAGATATATATATAATATATATAGTGACAGAATGTAAGATATTCTATAATAACTACTCTTGGCCAAATTCTAAAATCTATACTTTTGCAGAGAAAGCAATCCCCCAATGCATTGTAGAAAGCTTAGCGGGAAAAAAAAATAGAATTAAAAAAAAAAAATCTAGATTATGACAAAACGGGAAATATACTTAAATTTTCAAATCAATAAAAATTTAAAATTCTACTGAAGACAGGAGTGTCGTTATTCAGCTTGAGTCAATTCAATGTTGATTTAGTTCAGTTAATTCAGTTCAATAACAGTGTTGATGTTCCAAAATTCATAAATTACGTACAAATTCAATTCAGCTATAAAGCAGAAGACAACAGTGTCATTATTAAACTCAATTCCATTCATCAGCAACATGCTAACATCAAATGTTAATTAAATCAACATAGGCCCGGTTTCACAGACAGGGCTTAGACTAAGCCAGGATTAGGCCATAGTTCAATTAGGACATTTAAGTAATTTTTATTAGCATGCCTTATAAAAAACATTACTGGTGTGCATCTTAAGACAAAACAAAGGCACTGACATGTTTTAAGATCAGTCAGCGCAAGTTTATTTCAGTTGAAACAGCTCAGAATTACATTTTAGTCTGGGACTAGTTTTAAGCCTTGTCTGTGAAACCAGGGGTGAAAGTTACAAATCAGATGCCATTTTATTTAAGATGCTGCCTTAGAAGTCAGTTGTCTAAGTAGGCGGCTCACCAGGTTTTGGAACAGAGCCCATTAATTCCCCAGCTCTTTTGTTTAACAGACCATCAGTTGTACTTCCACTTAAGGATGCCACAGTTTCTCACTACATCACAACAGACTGTACTGATTTATCGCCGTCTCTCTTTGTCAAATGCATGGAGGCCTATGAGCACAGATGGGACACGTCCCAGGCTAGATTATTTGTACACTCTTGCTATTTAACAGGGTGGACTTTGCAGTCTGAAAAAGGGTCTTAATAACTAATCGGAGTGCAAGCCAAGAGGCACGTCAGAAATCTGGCCGATGCAGATCCAGATAAGATAAACCAGCCAGGAAGAGATGGGTTCACTCGCTCTCAGACGAGACAAAGGTGAACATCTGTCTGGAACAACATGTGTAACATTCGCTAGATACTTACAAATAGTGTCCAGCCACTCTGGGAAATCCAAGTAAAACCAGCTTCTGAAGGTACAATAGCTGGTTTTAAGATGTCTAAGATGGTCATCAGTAGTTTGGTTCATCAGATGGACTGATTATATGATTAGGACTGGTAAACCACCTTGGTGATCTGCCAAATCACCTAAACCAACTTGTACCAGCTAATTAACAATTTAGACTAAACCATGTATAATATAAATATATATAATACAATTAATATATTAAACATATTAATAACAGTTTGTGTGTACTATGCAATATCATGGTCTAAAATGATCATTTGTTGGTCAGTTTAGATGACTTAATACATAATTAGGACTGGTAAACCACTTGATTTTATGTGGTTTCTAACTCGTTTGGTTGATCACATGGACTGATTACCAATGCTGGATAGATTACTTGCAAATTGTAGTCAATTACTGATTCCTATTTGCATAAAAAATTGTTGTTATAGTAATGTAATACATTTCATACACTTTACATGCTACATTTTGATTACTTTTAGATTGACCTAAATTGTTCATCACAATGATTTACTGGGGTTTGTGAAAGAACTAAGGGGGTTTGTGAGTTTAATGAAATGCTAATAATTAATTAAATCATAAAAATGTAAAATTAAAATAAATATGTTTTTTTTATTACAACAATTAAAAAAAAAAAAAAAAAAAATCAAATATTATCCCTGTTTACCTGCATGTCATGTGACCATGTGAATAGTATATAATCAAGTAAGTAATAAAAAAGTAACTGTAGTCTGATTAAAATTATTTTAAAATTCCATATAATCTAATTACAAGTACTTAATTTTTGGAACCTGATTACGTAATCCAGATTACATGTAATTAATTACTACCCAGCACTACTGATTACGTGATTATGACTGGTAAACCACTTTGGTGATCTGATAAATCACCTAAACCAAATTGTACCAGCTAAAAAATATCTTAAACAAGATATAATATTTAAAAAAAAACAATAAATCGGTTTAGATGATCGAACAGAAGGACCGATTGCATGATTATGACTGGTAAACCCCTTTGGTGATCTGATCAATCACTTAAACCAGCTTGTACCAGTTAATAACCAATTTAGACCATCAAGACATTTCATATATTGAAAATATTAATAATAGTTTGTGTGTATATACACAATATTATAGTCTATTATAGTGTGGTTATAATCAACTAGCTAACAACTTAGTCAACATATTACATAGTATTTTTGTGCATGTAGTATATACAATAGTATGGTTTAAGAAGGTATTTAGCTGGTTAGATGGTTGATCGGATGGACTGATTGTGTGATCAGGACTGGTAAACCACTTTGGCTGAGGGAGTGGAGACTCAGTTGAGCTGATTAACCACATTTCCAAACAGTTGTCTGACCACCTTAAACTGGTATGACCTGGTTTTTCTGGCAGGAAAAAAAGAAGAAGAAATAATTATGTTCCTTTAAGCAAGCTTTGATCATGAAGCGAGCTGTTAGCTGGAAAGAAGGTAAAAGAGTGGCTCAAGTAAAAATAAACGCAAGGATGAGAGATTCATTTGTTCTGATTAAAAAGCTTTCCACCGGGTGGGAAAAGGCAGTGGTAGAGGAAGGAGCGAGAGGAATTGTGTATGCCGAAAGGAAAGAAGCAGATCAAGAAAGAGAGAAAATAGACAGAACAAACAAATGGACTAATAAATGCTTCTGCTATATTTGGCTTGAGGGGCTCCGGTGATAAATGTCTTGAACATCTCAGTTCAGATTAGACTCAAGTGAAGTCAGCATATGTAGCAGATACAGATCAATCTCAGCAGCTCTCTGATCTGCAGTCGTGTCTACATGGTAAACCTCGTTCTGCAGAAAAAGGTAGGGGCCCAAAATATACTACAAAACAAAACAAATCACCTGTCTTGGATTTCTTGCTGAAAGATAGAAATAAACAACCCACTTCTACAACATATACAGACCCGACAGATAATGACTCTTCATGCTCTTAAAGCGACTGGGATGCTTCGTGAGTTGAAGTGCAGTACAACAATAGAATATAAATCTAAATCAAATGAATTCAAGATCTAACAAACAGTCTCTATGCTAGTTACCAGGAGCCACAGCATCCCAATAACAGATGAGAAATGAAGCGAGTTGAGTTTTATCAATTGGAAACCAATGATTGCGAGACTGTGATACTTACACGGCTCCCTTAGAGGCAACAGCAGTAATTGAGGTTTGAGAGGTTGTTATTGCAGAATTGAAAAAGGTCTCTGAAGACTAACAAAAGTTGCATAATATGATTTAAGGCTAATATGAAATCTAAACTGAAACACATGGGATAAAGATCACATGCACCAGAGCACCACAAAACCTGATGAGTCCAGTATCTTCTCAACTAATGCAAAAAACCTACACATGATAATTAAAAAAAAATATCTGTACTGTTTTTAAAAGTTGTATAATTATTCTAATTCATCTAAAGAGCAGGGGAATAAAACATTCATGACACCACAATACAGTTTTTCTCAGTTGCTTTGGTGCATTTCTCAGAACAGAAATTAAATTTTCAAAACTACTTGTTCAACCTCCACATCATCTAGTCACTTGTGCACATCATAAAAGCAGTTTCTCATTCTTTTGAACAAGTTGTGATTGCTTTGGTACATTTATGCAACTGATTATGTACATTTGTCTGCTGTTTCCTACATTATCAGTTGCTATTGTCATGTTGCTCAAAATGTATTATATAGTTCTCTGTGCTATAGTCTTACCCCTCATAACATCTAGTCATTAGTTTGTCGTATAAGTCATTAGATGCAAAATGGTTGATCTAGTTGTCATAAACTGTCAAGCATATTTTCTACACATCTCTATTAGACTTTTTGTAAATTTGCCATGAATTGTGCAAGTGAATCTTGACTCTCACTAATGAAGAGAATATAGATCAACCAATTATAAACCAGTTCTCTGAAATAGCTCAAAGGTGCATTTCATGACCCTTCAATTGGAAAGCATATATAGACAGAGGACAACACAAAAGTTGCAAATTCTGACGATGGATGAACATCCAGAAAACGATCAAGGTCAACAGCTGAGAGGAAGAAGAGGAGTAAGGATGCACGGTGGAAGGGTACAGAGGCAAAACAGAGGAAGAGGAAGAAGAGGCCAAGGACAGAAGTGCATTTCAGATGAAATAATGTTGTCAATCATGGCCTAACAATGGCTGAAGGGTGCAGCTAAAAATTGGGAGATCGACCATATCCTCAATAATTCAAACATTTTGAAACAGTCTCTTTCAATCAATATCCCACATACAGTAATGTGTAAATTTGTACTTTTGAAAGGAAATATGGCATACATAAGAAGTGCAGCCTTCTGGATTTCAGTACAGTAACTGTCATCCAAACTGTTGCCATAGTTTACATCAGGTAATACTACATAACAGAGTGCACTGTTACACTTCACACTACTTTACATGTAATACATTCATACAAAAATAAATGTACTGTATAAATACAAATGTTCATATACTTTTTTTTCTATGTACTATTGACTCTTCTCAACAAATATCAGATTTTGTTTATAAAACCTTAATTTCCATGGTAGACTGTCATGGTGAAAAAACAACTAAACATTTTGACCAGTGTGGCTCACACGATGACAAAAATACTTTATATTTTGGTGGCTTTGGCCAAATTACTGAAACGATAAATAGGTTTTGAAGCATGAATGAAATGTTTTGGGTGAGTAACTACATTTTGCAGACATGCAATACAGTTCTGAAGTTCCAGCAAACAGTTGTGACATTTGCACTCACAGTTTAGAAAATGTTAAGACTGTTTCGAAAAATGTGCCAAAGCAACTGAGAAAAACTGTAATAAGCAGACACAGCAAAAACAGCACCCTGTGCATCAAAACGGATGGATGGATGGATGGATGAATAAACAGATGGCAGAACAACAGGACAATAGATAGATAGAACATTAGATAGAACGATAGATAGAACAATAGAACGATAGATAGAACGATAGAACGATAGAAAGATAGATAGATAGATAGATAGATAGAATAGATAGATAGATAGATAGAACGATAGAACGATAGATAGAATGATAGAACGATAGATAGATAGATAGATAGATAGATAGATAGATAGATAGATAGATAGATAGATAGATAGATAGATAGAACGATAGATAGATAGAACGATAGAACGATAGATAGAACGATAGATAGATAGATAGATAGATAGATAGATAGAACGATAGATAGATAGATAGATAGATAGATAGATAGATAGATAGATAGATAGATAGATAGATAGATAGAACGATAGATAGATAGATAGATAGATAGATAGATAGATAGATAGATAGATAGATAGATAGATAGATAGATAGATAGATAGATAGACAGATAGATAGAACGATAGATAGAACGATAGATAGATAGATAGATAGATAGATAGATAGATAGACGATAGATAGATAGATAGATAGATAGATAGATAGATAGATAGATAGATAGATAGATAGATAGATAGATAGATAGATAGATAGATAGATAGGCAAGATGCACAAAGGCAAACTTTTCAGTTTGAATAATGTGCAATAAAACAAGGAAAAATCATTAAGAAAGTAACACGTATTTGTTTTGATTTCATGTTCACTAAAGCTTGATATATCGAAAGGGGTTTTCCAACAAAATAAACATCATTTGGATGCAGCATGGGTTCAACGAGCAAATGGAAAATTGTTAATGCTAAAGAGACAAATGAAATGGAACTGAAATTGTTGCACTGGAATTGTTGCACTTTGTTATGCCAAAGTTTTTATATATTTGTTATCCATCTTTTTTATTGGACCTGTAGGAGAAAACAATCTGCCAAAAGCAGCACGCTCTTTGTCCTAATTTTCTGAACATAAAATCCATGCATAATGAAAATATCCATTGCTGTTTTGCTCTATTAATCCAAACATATGAGCGTATGCAACTGTTGCAGATCAATTTCTCCTCACTGTGAATCATATTTAACACAAATGAGACTACAAAGTATGTACAAAGCATTAATGCCATTAAAATGCATCAAAAAATGATGCCTAATGTAAAGTCTGAAGCCTAATGTAGAACCAGTTTTAAAACCAGAGCCTGCCAGGAGACTTCTGGTAAAATCCTCACAGATTACACTGACACCAGCCTGTATCCACACAGCATTACTATGGAAACCTCATATTCAAGCAGTGCCGCAGATGTATGAGGCTGATGGGAAACTAATCAAGGTGTAACTCCCGTAAGGTTAATGAAGCCAGGTCCCTGTCAGTAATGAAGTGCTCTGGACATGTTCCACAGCTTTCATGTGGAGAGCTCAGTGAGAGCACAGCCTGTGGTGTGTGAGGACAGAACACTGTGGTCCTTGTGGGCTGGAGAAGTGCCCGACTGCGGTGTCTTCACTGGGAAGCAGTCAACATCCGACCAGCCCATCACAGCTGGAGAACAGCAGTGGCGCTAGACACGTTCAGCATGCATCATTTCGTTTAATCATCTAAAATCCAACTATTAAAGGTTGACCAAACTAATCAATGTAGGAAAATATTACATGAAATATAAATAAAGTAAATTCTTTGGCCATTTAGTTTGAGCAACAGCAAGAATAATAAGAACTTGCCATGTCAAGTTCAGTGCATTGTAAAAATTACTGTAATTTTAACTGTAAATAATGGTACAGCGAAAACCTGTTAATTGGTTGGTAAGTTCCATTGTTCGTATATGTTAAAGGTACAAAACCAGATTTTAATATGCAGTGCGGCCTTGCTAATTCAGAAGAAAAATTCAGCAGTTTTGTTTGTTTATTAATATTATGTTTATTTATTTATTTTTATTATTATTGTATTTAGCAAAAAAGTAGTTTTAAACTGCACAGGTTGTAATTTAACAGTTTTAAACTAAAATGTTCAGGTTGCAAGCAGTTTTTTTTGTTTTGTTTTTGTTAGTTTTTTTATCTACAAGTAAAAAACATACATTTTGGTTTCACAGAACTTATAATTATACTGTGTTTGATGAAAGCACAGACCAACTTAAATTTTTACATATTCTCCATATTCCAATTTTTACATATTCCTCCACAAATTCCTGAATTCGGTTGCTTCAAGTTTTTGAGTTTTATCAACTTTTTTTTTTTTTTTTCTTAAAGCATATGTTGCTACATATGTTGCAAAACAAGGTGGGACGTGGGAAAGTGCAAAGCATCATTTATTTTTTCTCAAACTGAAGTGACAAACATCCCAATGTTCATCGGCAAAGGAAAACCACAGACACAGTGAAGACAATCTGCACATCATCAAGAAACACATCGGTTAGGAACAGATGCAGAGTTATGAAAATCCTCCCATCACGAAAGAATTCCCGTGTGTGGAGAAAAGGGTCTGCTGAGCAAACTCTTCTATCCTCAGCATCACCGCCTCATGTCGTCAATCAGCTAATCAGCCGCCCAAAGCAGGCAGATGAAGTCATGAGCAAACCAACAGTCCCTGCTGAAGAACAGCCTGCTACTGGCAGTAATATCATTAGCTTAGCAAAATAAAAGCCCAAAATCATCCCTTCAGCTCAGTTAATCTGAGCCACAATTAAAAAAGCAAATGTGCATTTCCTGAAGTAAACAGCAGTTTTTGCAAGGCAGCATAAACAACGGTGCTAAAATTTAATATTAGCAATATTAGTTCAGTTAGTTAATATTAGGGTTGTGTATAAATAAAATGTCATAAAGAACATATTTGTCGTTTTCTGTCAGTTTTGCACGAGAATCAACAATGCAGATCCATCTTTGTAAATAAAAGTGGCTTAAATATATGCACAGAAGACTTTTGAAATCCAGTATGCAAAAAGACAATGAAATCAGTTTTCTGTTAGTTTTGTATGTGAATCAACAATGCAGAACAGTCTTTGCATTTAAAAGTGGCTAAAGATAGTTAGGCTATTGCAATCCAGCATGCAAATAAAAAGACAATGGATTCAATGTAAATATTGCAATGACATCATTGCTTTTGCCCTTTTATTTAAATTTAAATCTTAAATTTCTAAAAGAAAAAGTGAAAAATTGACCAAAAAAAATCAATAGCACATCTAAGACTGAAATTATCTACAAAGCAAAATTGTGCATGTTAATCAGTTATAGCTGAATTCATTGCAGAAGTTTAATACTTGGGGGGAAATAAAATAAAATGATTGTGGAATATCGATACAGTGCTGCCTAGCACTTTCTAATACTTTTTATGAAACCTCTATAGGAGATGTGCAAAACTTCATATTTTTCCAAAATCGACCAGTCCTAAGAAAGCCCTTTATGATTAGGTTCAGGGAAGGTATTTTGTCTTAATCTAATTCAAAATATTAACAAAAACTAAAATAACACTGATATATATGTAAAGACAGTATGATTATCTACTGTATAAACAGCTTTATAATGCATGATCATAGTGATGGTCGATTGTTCTTATTACAGCTTATTCGTTCTTTGCTCTATGGTCTCTCTGAATACTAAGAGATGACAGCGCAAAATAACCATAGAAGATTATGCAACTTAATACGGGTGACCTTAACAACAAATTCCACAACTAATGCATAAGAGCTACTGTCTTGAAAGATATACACGAAAAAAACACTGTGAATATTCCCCTCTGGCTCACCTTTATCCAGCTTGAAAGAGCTTTCCATCTGAGCTGATCTTTCCTTTAATATCATCAGGTCGTGGAGGTCACCCCACAAACCTGTCACAGAGCTTCTATCATTTAGCGGGAATGCCAGGTGGTCTTTTTAGCAGCATTATATCAGGAAGAAGTAGTTAAATAAGGAACGGCGCATGGAAGCTCAGAGGCCCCCTGTTGCATGTACCTGCAGGGCCGCAGCAGCTGTGAAGCAGGCTTTTCATCTAAAAACGTCCCCTAATTAAGTTAAGTCCACCGAAGCCCTCCATGACATTCAGTTATTCTTATCCACCTCGCTCCCTGAGGGCCGACTGACCTATTCAACAAGCGGGCCGCTGTGGGTCTGCGCTGGCCAGATGCCGAGACCTCGCCATCAACACGAATCCCAGCAGCGTTTCAGGAGGACGACATAACCGACAGATTAGACCAATCTCACTATCAAAGATGAGGACGGATAGTGTGAGATCTCTTCAGAATCTCAAACGTTTCACCTTGAGATTAAATGGAGAGGGACTGGAGACTGCGTAGATTTGACTCTTAAGAAAAGACCTCAGTAATCTTTCATGTAAAGTTTCAAGATACCAAAGTCTGCAGTCAAACAATCAGAGAACTCAATATGAACTCAAACATTTCTCATCAGATTCTCCCAAAACCAAATGTGAGCTATACACATTAACTTTATAGCACTATCATTTACTGTACACTACTCTTCAAAAGTTTTGGGTCAGTTTTATATATATATATATATATATAAGAAATTGACACTCTTATTCAGCAAAGATGCATTAAATCAATTAAAAGTGACAGTAAAGACATTTATTACATTACAATTTTTTTTTTAAATAAATGCAGTTCTTTTGAACTTTCTATTCATCAAAAAATCCTGGGGAAAAAGTGTATCACGGTTTTCACAAAAAATATGAAGCAGCACAATTGTTTTCAAGATTGATAATAATAAATGTTTCTTGAGCAGTAAATCAGCATATTAGAATGATTTCTGAAGGATCATGTGACACTGAAGACTGGAGTAATGATGCTGAAAATTCAGCTTTGCATTAAAGAAATTAATTCTATTTTACAATATATTCAAATAGAAAACAGTTATTTAAAATTTTAATAGTATTTCACAATATTACTGTTTTTACTGTATTTTTGATCAAATAAATTCAGCCTTGGTGAGACTTCTTTCAAAAACTTGACAACTGTCTCAATTTTGTCTATTTTACTGCTAAATTTTTCGACATTAGTTAATGGAATTAATCAGTTATGGCTCATTACAAACTCTTAGAAGTTTCTCAACCTTTTTTAAGAAGTTCATAAACAATATGCTCATTCACAATACATTAATGTTCATTTATACAACTTGAAATGTTAAAATTATTAAGCAAGGCAAGCTTATTTACATATCAGAAAAATACAGCAAAATAAAATCAAAGTAAGAATGAAAAAATGAATAAATTAGTTAAAATAAAAGATTACATTAAAATGAATGTGAGGGACATAAAAGGAAAAAGGAAAAAAAAGAAGAACAGTTTTATTATAATAATGCTTTAAAATGCCATTTCTCTTAAAGAAGAAACAAAATAGACACTAGCAGTATATGAAACATAACTTCTGACTCAATTAGGAATACCTGAACAATAAAATATAATTCTGGTGACCTTGGTATGATAAAGCTGATTCAGTAAAGTAAAGCAAAAAATAATTATCACCAAAAAAGTGCACTCATTAATTATGATCTTAAACATTCTGCAACTTCCTGCAGAATAAACGAGCGACCTCAAACCGAACGGCCTGCTGTGGCGAGTTGTGCTTTTACTTTTCCAAGCGATCAGATTTACAACACACTAGCGGCGTGGTGACAGTTTGAGCGTTCGTCTGAGCGCTGAAGGTTTATCTAACGGTGTGACGCTGGTGTGTGTGTCTGTACGCATTAGTAGCAGTGTTTGCAGATCTCGTGGAATGTGCTCAGATTTGCCAAATAACACACTCTTCCACCCACCCGACAGTAAACATCCCAAGGGTGGGTTTCCCAGGTAACAACACTACTACATGCTTATCAGATTTATGATATCGTCAAAGCAGTCCAAAAACACAAGTACACACAGGATGAGAGCGCATGAGAAACAGAGGTAACGAGAGGAGGAGGAACGGCATTGAACCCCACGGAGCATCTGGGCTCAAGGCCCAAATCTCAACACTCCAGAGCAAAAGCCCAATTGAAGTTCTAATCAGCATCTATGAGCTGCTGTTCTGCTCTTATATTCAACAATATCACACACAGCAGGGGAGCATTTTCTAAGCACTGAAACCAGTGTGAATGTGTGTTTTATATTTACATTGTTTATTATAAATAAATATTACAATATTATAATAACATTCATTATTTATTTTAAAATTAAATTATTTTAAATACAAATATATGAAATATATTTTCTCAAAATTCTTTACAAAATATTTGAAAATGAACACACACACACACACACACACACATATTTATATATACTGTATGTATGTATGTGTATATATATATATATAGTCAAAAAAATATATATATACACACACACACAAAATACACTAAATAAACTAAAATACATGTATTGCATAAAAATATTAACATCAATTATAATTTACTATTGCCTTTTGGAAATATCTATATAAAATAATATAAATGTAAATAAATAAATAAATTAATACAATTTATGTAAAATAAACATTAACTGCTAATATATTTGTTAAAAATTAATAATACAATATTTAAAAATTAATAACAAAAATTATAAAGTATCAGTATTAATATAAAGCAAAAAAAAAGTGGTTTGCCCAACAACAACAGTGTATTTTAGGAATAGCTTATTAAATAAAATTAAACAAAAATAAATAATAAACAAATATATTGCATGTATGTTATAAAAATATTAATACAATTAAAATTAAAAAAATTATCAAAATAATATTAATATCAATATTAATTTTAATATCAAAAGACTAAATATGATGTCAGCTGAGTGGTTTTGCCGGTGGGAACAACATGTGTATTTCAGGAATATTTTAGTAAATCTTAGTCTTTTTATTTAATTTTGATCTTAGTAATCTGAATTCAACTGATCATCTTCAACTTTAACCAATTATCATCTTGGCAATAAATGTATAGTCATTGTTAAGTTTATTATTATTTTTATTAAAAAATGCATAAACTTTTGGCAGTCTGATCAAACAATGAGTCATAAACGAGATTGTAGCTTATATCATGTCCAGTTCATTCTATTCAGTTCATATACAGTGTAGAAGTGTCATACTGTAGCATGTTATCCTGAACACGACCCAAGAAACAAACACACAAACCTGCCAAAGATGGTCTCCTGCTGTCATCTGCTATATCAGACTCAGAACTGATACTACAAAGTTGAAAGGAAAAATAAAAATATGATCTAAAGAAATGGGGTGCTGTACAAGCACTTAAATGTTTACTTTAATTTGGATTTGGACTGAATATCAAACACTAGATGCAGAATGACCATATAACCATACAGCACCCTGATCCTGAGTGATTTACAGCCTTTGATCAGCACAACACACTGACTCGACCAATCCAGAACAAACAACATGACCTCAGTAAAAACAGAAAACATCAGCCAAACTTAAATCAGCAAATGACCTTTGGCTTTAACAGTCAACATGAAATCATAACTGATCCTATTTTCCTAATACATGTAATTTATTGTGCATGACTCATACCGTATGTGCATGTTATTCCAAAGAAACAAAATGTTTGTCTTTGTAATCCTTCATCAAAATGCACAACTTTTCAGGCTGATGTCACCAAAGCTGCTTAAATTTGAACCAATGGGTCATAATTGCACTGCACTCAGTTAAAACTATTTATCTAGAAAATAAAATAATTTTTAAATACAAATATATTAAATACTGTAAATTGTATAAAAAAAATTACAAATTACATATTAATTCTACAATTTTAATATTATATATTGTGACGCGTGTCCCGAGCACTCATCAGCGTCGCCCTGGAAACAGAGGAGGAACACCTGCACGCAATCATCGCGGGCTGGCCGGCCACAGCTGAATCTCATCAGAGGACAGCCACAAAAGCCACAGAGTCACACACACTGGGGAGACATGTCTCCAGAAGACTTACCGCTAACCCATTCTCTATTTGACTTCCAGAGAGCAGTGTGTGACCGGCCAGCCACAGCACTTGAGCACAGCACGGACACCCAGCACCTGGACACTCGGACTGAGGACAGAGGCGGATCACGGAGCACCGTTTCACCGCACCAAGACACGTTGGCACTCTTTACCTCACCAATAAACACACCCTCCGGGGCCTTTATTGTACTCCTCTTGTCGTGTGATTCTTCAGCCCGTTACAATATATATATATATATATACACTCTAAATTGGGTTCTTTTGACCCAGCGGTTGGGTTAAATGTTTAATAATTAATTTAATTGGGTAGTAATCCAAATGCTGGGTCAAAATAACCCAATCACTGGGTTTGTCCATATTTTACCCAGTGCTGGGTTGTATTTAACCCAGCATTTTTTAGAGTGTGTATATGACACTTCTGTCAATAGCTTTTATTTAGCCATGTCAATTGTATTGTTATATTGTGTTGTGATGTTTTGTGGTCTCTTATTTGTCTTATTTTAGCTGTATTGTACAGCACTTTGGATCAACCGGTAGTTGTGTGAAAGTGCTCTATAAAAAAAAAAAAATAATAATAAATTACAAAATAAGAAGTAGTTTGTACTGTGGGAACAATGCACATATTTTGAAAATATCTCATGCCTATTTATTTATTAAACAAAATCATTAAAAAAAAAAAAATATTGATATATTACATGTATTTTATAAAAATAACACAAAAATAATACAAATATAAAACTATCAAAATATTAATGTAAAATATAATATAATAATATAATATAATCAATAATAATAATTATAATAATAATAATAGGTTTGACTAGTTTGAAATAATAACAGGTTTGTGTTTAATTCAGATTCTTAAAAATCTTTTTTTATTCATTACAGATGTAAAATGGTTTACAGGCCTCTCTTGTACAGTTTAGTAGTGTGGATTGTCTTGTTTAATTTTGCTTACGGGGTTGAATAAAGGACGAACCTGTGCTGGTGTGTGTGTGTGTGTGTAGTAGCAAGACACAAAGCAGGTGTATACACAGCTCCTCTCTCAAACAAAGCCGGTGACGGGCAGTTCCCAGGAAGGGGTAACGTGGCGTAAAATCTATGCACAGCCTTTCTTTGTTGCGATTCAGGCCTAATCCATCTGAGCGCTCTGTAATAAAAGTTAGCGACTGGTTGTTGCGAGCGGGGACCAGCAAGCAGGCCGAAGTTCAGCTGGATAACACCAAAAATGTAGCTATGGTTACCCAGTGCTGCCCAGCTCAATGAAAACCATTTGGTATTCATTCATTTTTTATGTCTTTTGATGGCATGGATCTGCAAGCATAACGGGACAGTCAGGACAGAAAAGAAAAAAAACATTATATGTCTATCATCTTTAGGGCTTGAATTAATCTAATTGAATTTGGGGTATCATGAACTTTACACACTTGCAGCTGCTTCTTGAGGTTTATTCGTATTATCAGCGTCTGAAGTTACATATCGAGCAAAACTGGAAAAATACTCAATTAAAAATGTGTTTTTAACCCTGCCAGACATATGAAATAATAATAATATATATATATATATATATTTTTTTTTTATGTTTATGAAGTTTATTGAACCATTAGACATGATATATGAAAATATAAAAAATAAAATAAATATGCATTTTATGTTTTGTATCATGCCCGGCATTTTATGTTTTGATACATCTGGCTTTTACAGCCCATATTATGATATAGTCAGAATAATCGAGGAGGAAAAAAAACACCTCAGTTTTATTCAGAGGCACAAACTGAGCAAAAACATGCAATCTGGTGCAGATGTTGATGTTAATGTGGCCAAAAAGTAAGATGACATTGTTATTACTAACATAAAATGCCTATAAATAAATTTATGATCAAAGCGCTGTAGTTTTATTGTGGGGATAAAACATAATGCAATGATGATTGAAAGATGAACAAATAAGTGCTCTTCAAAAGCCTGATAATCACATTTAATACTCACATTTTAACATGATTTTTCTAAAAAATTGTGTGTGAATAATCAGTAAAAGTCCAGTAAAGGCTGCATTTATTTGATAAAAAATACAGTAAAAACAGCTTGTGGAAAAAAATATAAAAAATAAAAATAAAAATAAACCTATTTAAAACAGCTGTTTTCTATTTTAATGTATTACAAAATGTAATTTATTCATGTGACAGCAAAGCTGAATAAAATGAGAAATATGTTGATGTGGTGCTCAAGAAACATTTATTATTATTATCAATGTTGAATAGATTTTTGTGGAAACAGACACGTTTTTTAGGATTGTTTCAATCTATTTGTATTGATACCTTTATATAAAAAAAACATGACAATTTTACAAAACAAAGCAAAAGGAAGGTACAGTTCCCAGGAAGGACTATACTATAGTATAGTCATAACTACACCATATCAATAATGAAAATTTTTTAACTTTCTAATTGTTATATTCAAGTGCTCAATAAGTCTCGGCTTTGACCACTGGGTGACCAAAGACTTACAAAACACCACCTGTAAGTCTTTACTTTAATTGTAAATTCACATGTCAAAGGAAAAACACATTTGTTGTTTTATTTATGCTATTTGCATTTGATTCTCAAAATCAGGGGAAACTTAATAAAATTCAGGAAGTGGGTTGTAACGCACCATGGAATCTAAACTCATAAAACTAATATGACATGCACCAGCTACACTTTTCCCATTACATCTTTTGGAAGAAGACGTAGTTCCCTGCTGACTCCACTTCTCCACAGACAATTTGTCCTTCTGATTGTCCTCACCCATAAAACGTCAGCGAATGAGACATCCCCTGACCTCATTTGATTTAGCAGGTAATTGCGTTTGCGGAGTTGAATATTTCTTCTCGCATTCTAAGGTCTCTTTGTTCGTTTTGTTTGTAACAACTTAATTTAGACCAGCGTTTCATGCAAAGTCCTAATTGAGACACATAAAGCACAGAGGGAGGACAATATCTGATCTGTCCAGCATGTTAAGAATGTCTTAAAGAAGCCTCTGTTTGAGTTAAACCTTGTTGAACCTCTGCTCCACAACCCCAGAGACGACCCTGGCATCATCTATCCTTTTGTTATCTGTTCCTGTTTCTCAAACACTGGAATTCCTCTCAGAACAATAAATTCTTAGCGGCTCAATCTTCTCCCTCCTGGCGTCCTGCAAAGTAAACGCAACCGCTGCCCAAATTCAACGTGATTCCAGCGCAGCAGTAACGTTAAAGGGATAGTCCTCCCATAAATGAAAATTAGCTGTTAATGTACTCACCCTTTCGCCATCCAAGAACCAGGTGGCTTTTTTTCTTCAGTAGAACAGTAAAGAAGATTTTTAGTTGAAACTGTTGATTGTGAGGCAATGGCTAATGTCACTTTGAGAGTCAAAAAAAAAAAACATATCAGGGAACACAAAATTAATACTCGTGGCTCCTGATCATGGGCGGTGCTAGGGAGGGGCTAGCACCCCCATAAAAAATGAAATAAAATAAAAACATTTGACTCATTACACATGCATAAATACTGCAATACAATACAACGTGATTTGCAGTCGCACGTAATGTCAGCATTTTATTTTAAAAATGGATCTGTTCCTTGTGCCAAGTAGGCCTGCCCCCGACTAAAGATTTTTCTAGTCAACTAGTCGCACGTTTAAATTAAATTGATTAGTATAATAACCTACTAAACCATCCGTTAATATAGGCATTTAGGAGTATTATTCCGCACTCAAATGCACGCATAAAGCTTGCCGCAAAGCACCGGTTAAAGTAATGATTATGAATGCATCGGGGAAAAAGAAGACATTTTAATTATTTATTAGTGCTTTCTCAGACTCGCCATCTCCACAGTGGATGTGCCTTTAATAGAGAAATGCACCTATACGGACTACATAATCAGAGAAGATTTGTTTTTTTGTTTTTAATTGGTTTTCAAGCTTTCTGCAGATTTATTTCTTATGTCTGTGAGCTGGTTCATTGTTGTGATGCGCTCCATTCACGGAGACTGCATGAGACGACAGAAAACACATCCAAAAATGACAGGAGTATAAACTCTTTCCGCAGGAAAAAAAAAAAATAAAAATGATTGCGTGCGCGCCCCCATGTCATACAGTAGGCTAAGCATGATAATACTCCCACATTCCTCATAAACATTTGAAATGCGCCTATATAGCGATTTTATTATTCACATAAAAAATTATAATAATAACAACCTGTTTTGGTCATATTTAGCCTACTATTAATTGCCCAGCTCCCCCTGTCATTGATCTAGCACCCACTCAGCACCTGCTTTCAAAATTCTCTGGTGCCGCCCCTGCTCCTGATGATATATTGAGGTCTTATGAAGCAAAACGATCGGTTTGTGCAAGAAACTGAACATTATTTACAACATTATTATCTGTAATCCAGAGCCTCAGGCAACAGGGAAATCCTATTTTTTTTGTTTCAGACAGATTGTTTCAATAAAATGGTTCCAAAAACTAATCAAGCAATGACGTCACGTATGTAGGAAATAAGGAACAAGCGACCATGCTGTAGGAACCATTCTCATCCGCTGTGCAATTTATTTTTTTAACACCATATATGACATTTCCTCACACACACATACATCTGCTTATCTCTCAGTAGAGTAAATCTTGAAAGGGAGCAAATTAACAGCAACATTTCATTTTTGGGTGAACTATCCCTTTAAGAGGACACTGCCGTAATGTGTTAATGTTAAGCCGCGACCAAAGAACGCCGTGTCAGAGTATGTGAAATAAGGCCGCAAAATGAAGCAATTGCTAAATCGGCGCACTCTCAAAAGACAGGCAAACGAGATCCAGATGGCTGTTCTGTTCCAGGGGCCACACCTGTTGTCCGGGGGGTGAGACAGGAGACACACACAAACATAATGCAGTTCGCATATGTGTTCAAACGTGGCCACTGTGTTAAAAATATGACCTTGAGTGAACTTGAATGCAGGGAATTGACACCACAGGTGTGCAGCCCGTGTGAGCCCCTTAAGTAGACGATACAAGCTGATCTGAGAACAGCCACAGCCCCCCACATAGCAGGAACGGCAAAACACACACACAAGTTGAAGGTTTAATGACAAAAACAGCAAAATATTTGAAACGAAAAACCCACATGAGGTGAATTAACATGACTGTAAAAAATACTTTAAATAGTTCTGTTCCAAAACCTAGTGAGCTCCCTACTTAGACAGCATTAGGCATCATGTGTGTGCTGCAACCCAAGTTGGCTAAGTAATAGCTCACCCAAAAACGTCACGGTTGCTGGTAGCCACTGGCTTCCATATTTTTTTTCCTACTATGGCAATCAATGGTTACCATCAACTTTTTGGATATCAGTGTTCTCCAGAATATCTTCTTTTGTGTTCAGCAGGAAAAAAATTAACTCATACAGGTTTGGAACAACTTAAGAGTCAGCACATGATGACAGAATTTAATTTTTTGGGCGAACTATCTCAGATATTGCTGAAATATTAAAAAATATTAATTATAAACATATCCAATATAATCTAAAAGAGTATTTTCTTGCAAAACATACTTCAATAATGTTTTATTTACAACTTCGAAAAATATTTTTTTTATAATGTGTGCACATTATGGGGAGCGTAATTTGTGTGACGCCTATGTAGTGCACTCCAAATCAGTCTCTTAATAGGTTTCATGATGTTAGTATACCTTTTTAGAAAGCAGCTGCCTGTGTCAGTGTTATTTTTAGAATTATTTATATACTATTATAGTATTCATTAATATTTTGAATTGTACTTTTTATATATTTTCAGTTTTCATTTTAATTTTTGTTTATTTTAGTAATTTTTATTCAACTTAAATGTACGTGTTTTTTTTTGTTTTTTTTAGCTTTAATTCAATGATCAAAAACTACCTTTTATAGATTTAGGCTTCATCCAAATTAATTCAGATATATTTGAAGACAACACTTTCATTTCAAAACCATCTCCATCCACACTAGTGATTTTATGCAATTTCTGAAGATTTCTGATGTGTCCACACCTCTAAAAATGCTTAAATCACCTTGCTGCGCATGCGTAAAATGTCATAAATGCTCACTGATACCGAGAGACAACTGTCAACATATTTTGCAGGACAGCAATTGTGAGTAAATATTCTTCCATCTTTGCAGAAATGGAATATGAATCTTTAGCAACATTTTTAAAGTGAAATGCACAACAATGCTGGTACTACCACAGATATATATAAGTACAATATGCATCACATGACTATGCGTCATTGTTTTCAAATACCTCCGTTTCAGAGTCCACACAAAAAGTCAAACATAGCATTTTCAAATTTATCCACCTGAGAGAGCATCTTCTAAAGACTCTATTTTCACTGGCCCAAAACAGCATCTCAGTATGGACAAAAGGTCAAAACGTGGAGAAAACATGCCTTTTCAAACTTATCTGGATTAATGTTGATGTAGCCTTAGTTTTAGTTAAAAGTACCAATATTGGTGTGTAGTACACTACACTAGGTTTTGAAACAGAGCGTATATCCTCCTCTCTCTTCTATACCTGCGTGTATGTGTGTATATGTGTGTGATTTTCAAAGCCAAGCACACTCAATCCAACTTTCACTCCCTGCTCATAAGTCAGAACCTCAAAAAGACCTGTTCCCCGAGCAAAAACATGCGCCCTACAATAACATCCAGCCATTTTGGCCCAGGTTAAATTCCAGAAGTTTTCCAGATTTGATTAATAGCGGTGGAGGGAAAGGCTGATATGATACACACTTTTCCTGAATATCACCGATGGCAGCTTTAATGCTGGGCTTTCACGGTTGACTGCTCGACATGAAGTTACACAATTATGTCTCCTAAGTTAATATTACTGTCATGTGGTCAGCACACTGTGACCCTGTGTTTCTCTCCGAGAAATAACAGCATTCAGCCACACTACAGGAATCCTTCACCCAAAAGTGAATATTCTGTCATCATTTACGCCCCCTCAAGTCGTTTCAAAGCCATAAGCTGTTCTATTTACAATGGAACGCACTCCACACAGCTATTTTTCAACAGCGACTATGAATATCAAGCTCCAAAATGAACATAAAAACACCATAAAAGTAAGAAAAACAAACAAATTAAAACAAATGTATGATAGGACTCATTCGGATTACGAAATGGCTGTGAACAACTATTAATAAAGTACAATGCAATGATAAATTTGGATTATTGTTACATAAGTTGCTATTATTTTTGTGCTGGGGGCAGTTGAGGATGTAATATCTCAATTTAATATTTCAAATAAAACTCTCAGAAAGGAATACATATATTTCACCGCTACATTCTTACCCGAAGCGAGACGTGCCTGGCATGATTCCTCTACCAATACCAACATGTTTAATTTCCTTTCCATCTTGATTCTCGTCTTATCAACAGCTTGACATGTCGAGTCTGGGGATAATTCTATCTGCGGTGTGACCGTGAAAGCGGCTTGGCAACAATGAATGAAACGTCTTTCACTAAAAACTATTTCTTTTCAGACAGGAGGTTTGGTCGTCACGTTAAAGTTCATGTTGAACTTTGTGAGGGTAGTTGAGGACACATTTTTGCTTTGTATTTATCAAAGGCAAAGTTCAATCAAAACAGAAGAATAATGTCAAACATGATTTTTAATGAAACAGTTGTGCTGCTTAATATTTTAGTGACTTTTTTCAAGATTCTTTGATTCTTTCAAAAGAACAGCATTTATTTCAAATATAATTTTTTGTTAGATTATAAATGTCTTATTTGATCAATTTAATGCATCCTCGCTGAATAAAAGTATTAATTCCTTTAAAAAAAATCTTATCAACCCAGGCTTGTTCTTGTCAATGTTTCCAATATCAACCTCATTACGCCCTTGTTTTATGTCTCCACAGCACTAAATCCTTTGATTTAAAACATCTGCAGCTAATATCTGCCTACCACGTTGAACTTGATCGCATGCATTGTGATCTAATTTCAAATGCCAAGCATTAGCCTATGACTGAGCCACATCTTGTCAGGGTTTTTTAAGGATTAGGCAAATGGGACTTTACACAAGCCTCGACTGAAAGTGCTCAGGGTAAAACACTAGATGTCCCATATAACTAAGAGAGTCTTGATTAGCATCCCAAATTTGGCATTACCAACATCCTTTTTGGCACGAGGACCTGAAAGTCAAAAGAAGCGTTTCAGCGATGCGAATTTATGGAAATGCCACATTAAAAATAGATCAAGGGTGTCATTGCATAAAAAGGCGTTATAAGCATTAGCAGGCAGTGGGGTGATGAAATGTGTTTTTTAGCAGTTGGAAAGAATTCAGGCTTTAATTAGAGACAATTAGGAGCAGCTCGGCATGTGCATTCACACACACACACACACACACAAGAGTTGAGAGAAAGGTCTGTACTAAATACCAAAGTGCTGCTTGACAGATAGATAGATAGATAGATAGATAGATAGATAGATAGATAGATAGATAGATAGATAGATAGATAGATAGATACAGACAGACAGACAGACAGACAGACAGATAGATAGATAGATAGATAGATAGATAGATAGATAGATAGATAGATAGATAGATAGATAGATAGCTGCCCACTACAGCTCATCTACACTTACAGACAGAAGCAGCCACTGAATGTGACTCATTTCTGCACAGTATGAAATGACTCTTTAATGATGGCCGTATGAAGTGTGCATGACTTCTTTTGCAGTAAGGCACTGCATGTAACGAGACTCCAGATTATTACTAGGTGCATTCTGGGAATTGAGGGGTGTTTGGAACTGATCCGAGAACCACAAGAGTGTGACACTAATAGAAGACCCACAATGCTTCTGTCCATCACATGGGATTATATTGCATTAAAGCCAGCGAAGGAAATTAACTTTTTTGTTTGCCAGACACATTGGCTAGTAAATGCTCAATTTCACCAGCCATTGAGATATTTTACCAGTGATTTTGCAAATCAAATACATAAAAACCTCGATATGTATGAAATTGAAACAACTCATTACATATACAAAATTGTGCTTAGACACACATCATGAGCTTTTCTATTGCATGTGCTTCACGATGAAATCAAAAGTGTGCAATAATGTTTCTGAGAAATGCATTTCAAGTTAAATGCCAACTGGAGATGTTGTGAGACATTATGTTTTTGTATTAGTATCACATGCATCTTAATTTACATATTAGTGTGGGATGTTTAAAGTCCATTTAGAGTTTTAGATTGTTAATGACAGTAATCCATTAGAAAATGGGCATCATGCCCACACAGCCTGACAAAACAATACACACCTACAGTGGCCCCGAAAATATTTGAGCACTTAAAGGGACCAATGTTTTGGACACCATTGTTTCTTCAAATTATCTTCTTTTGTGTTCCACAGAAAAAAAGAAAGCCATAGAGTCTTAGAGAGAAACAAAAATATATATATATTAAGACATTAATCATGGACAGTGCATAGTGTAACAAAAAATAATTAAGATTGGAACTGTTTTTAATGTGTGGCTACAGATTTGGAGAAATGTAGCATTACATTACTTGCTCACTAATGGATCCTCTGCAGTGAATGGGTGCCGTCAGAGTCCAAACAGCTGATAAAAACATCACAATAATCCACAAGTAATCCATAATATTGCTTTCTCCAGTAAAAAATCATCTCGTCTGAATCAGGAGATAAATATGCATAGATCAAGCACAGTTTTCAAGCGAAAATAGTCCAAAACATTTCTAAACAAATGTGGGTGGATTTTAATGTGAGAGACAACAGTGAATGGACTTTTTCACAGGAGGAAGAATTATTTTGGATTATGGACTGGTATTTTGGCCAGAAGCGACGGTTTAAAGTTAAAACGCCTTAATGAAATTTTCGTTTCTTACAAACACACAGCTTTTCACTTCACAAGATGTTAATTGATGGACTGGATTACTTGTGGATTATTGTGATGCTTTTATCAGATGTTTGGACTCTCATTCTGACGGCACCCATTCACTGCAGAGTATCCATTGGTGAGCGAGTGATGTAATGCTACATTTCTCCAAATCTATTCTGATGAAGAAACAAACATCTTGGCCTAAGGGTGGGTACATTTCCAGCAAATTTTCATTTTTGGGTGAACTATTCCTTTAATGCTCCATGTCTACACATCAAAATGCTAAAATGTTAATTACAATACAGATTGTTACAGTCTTGGATGCTAATTGGTCAATATAGTTTCAGTTGTGGTAAAACACACGATATAGTAACAGCTATGATGCAAAACACCTCTTGACCATCTAACTACAAATACATACAGCATAAACCAACTATTAAAGGCGTCTCATACTTTTTACGGCTCAAATTTAACACCGTCCTGCTTTCTTCATCATAGTTCACTTCAGAGATAGTTAGTATGCAAGTTCCTTTAGTCCTGCTGAGCCTGACTCTTCCAATTAAAATCTCCATCCCAGTACAACGGCATGCCACAGATGGGGGCCAGTTTTACAAATACCCCATCAAAGACCTTCAAAGATGAAACCTGGCACTTGCTTTCTCAAGGTGAACACCTTCTCAAACCCATATGTTCAAATCGCCCCGACCGTAGCTTGCTCCTTGACCCAAATTAATCAACACAATCCGAACCCATCCATAAAAAAATCCACCTTCTGCCTGCACAGTGTCACGTCTTTTCAAACGAGAACTTATTTTAGAAAGGACTGGACTGGCTGCAAGTGGAAACACTGGCACTAGCGTGCTGCTCTGAGCCAAAAAACTCCAGCTGGCTAAACTCAAAAGTCTCAAGCAGGTAGCGCAACACAAAAAACCATTAGATATGCTTTACGGAGCTCTCTGAGGAAAGCTGCTTTATACTATGGGCCTGTCTGTCAGGCGCTTCGGCTGGCCGGGGAGATGCCCGAAGGGAACATGTGCATTATCTATTAGTTTAAGCCCCGTGTCTGTATGGGAAAGCCCTCATCTGTGGCTAACCTCAGCAGGCACAGGCCTGGATGGTATCCACCCTCTTTCTGGCAAGAGAGACGACTTACTGGAGAGACGCAGCACGCAAGGAGCGGCACTGGGGCCGGTGGCATTTTCTTTTGTAAGAAGAGCCCTTTACCTTGCAGACGGGATGACTGGGAAGGTTTCACATCCTTTGACACGTTCTAAATATGAAACGTCAGTCAGCATAAAATACTTTATTCTACCATAATGGGCAGAAATGGGACCCTTTTTTCAGTAAGGCCATTTTCTGTGTCTGCCTAAGAATGGAAACTGTGTTGAAATCATTGGGAACTGTATACTGTAATAACTAAAGCAAAAACTTACAGTGTATATATATATATATTAGTGCTGTCATACGATTAATCGCATCCAAAATAAAAGTTTTTGTTTACATAATATATGTGTGTGTACTGTGTATATTTATTATGTTATTATGTATATATAAATACACACACATGCATGTATATATTTAAGAAAAATATGTTACGTTTATATATTTAATAAATTTATATATTATATAATTTATATAAATTTAAATATATACACGTAAATACAAACCCGATTCCAAAAAAGTTGGGACACTGTACAAATTGTGAATAAAAACAGAATGCAATGATGTGGAAGTTTCAAATTTCAATATTTTATTCAGAATACAACATAGATGACATATCAAATGTTTAAACTGAGAAAATGTATCATTTTAAGGGAAAAATAAGTTGATTTTAAATTTCATGGCATCAACACATCTCAAAAAAGTTGGGACAAGGCCATGTTTACCACTGTGTGGCATCCCCTCTTCTTTTTATAACAGTCTGCAAACGTCTGGGGACTGAGGAGACAAGTTGCTCAAGTTTAGGAATAGGAATGTTGTCCCATTCTTGTCTAATACAGGCTTCTAGTTGCTCAACTGTCTTAGGTCTTCTTTGTCGCATCTTCCTCTTTATGATGCGCCAAATGTTTTCTATGGGTGAAAGATCTGGACTGCAGGCTGGCCATTTCAGTACCCGGATCCTTCTTCTAAGCAGCCATGATGTTGTAATTGATGCAGTATGTGGTCTGGCATTGTCATGTTGGAAAATGCAAGGTCTTCCCTGAAAGAGACGACGTCTGGATGGGAGCATATGTTGTTCTAGAACTTGGATATACCTTTCAGCATTGATGGTGCCTTTCCAGATGTGTAAGCTGCCCATGCCACACGCACTCATGCAACCCCATACCATCAGAGATGCAGGCTTCTGAACTGAGCGCTGATAACAACTTGGGTTGTCCTTGTCCTCTTTAGTCCGGATGACATGGCGTCCCAGTTTTCCAAAAAGAACTTCAAATTTTGATTCGTCTGACCACAGAACAGTTTTCCACTTTGCCACAGTCCATTTTAAATGAGCCTTGGCCCAGAGAAAACGCCTGCGCTTCTGGATCATGTTTAGATATGGCTTCTTTTTTGACCTATAGAGTTTTAGCCGGCAACGGCGAATGGCACGGTGGATTGTGTTCACCGACAATGTTTTCTGGAAGTATTCCTGAGCCCATGTTGTGATTTCCATTACAGTAGCATTCCTGTATGTGATGCAGTGCCGTCTAAGGGCCCGAAGATCACGGGCATCCAGTATGGTTTTCCGGCCTTGACCCTTACGCACAGAGATTGTTCCAGATTCTCTGAATCTTTGGATGATATTATGCACTGTAGATGATGATAACTTCAAACTCTTTGCAATTTTTCTCTGAGAAACTCCTTTCTGATATTGCTCCACTATTTTTCGCCGCAGCATTGGGGGAATTGGTGATCCTCTTCCCATCTTGACTTCTGAGAGACACTGCCACTCTGAGAGGCTCTTTTTATACCCAATCATGTTGCCAATTGACCTAATAAGTTGCAAATTGGTCCTCCAGCTGTTCCTTATATGTACATTTAACTTTTCCGGCCTCTTATTGCTACCTGTCCCAACTTTTTTGGAATGTGTAGCTCTCATGAAATCCAAAATGAGCCAATATTTGGCATGACATTTCAAAATGTCTCACTTTCAACATTTGATATGTTATCTATATTCTATTGTGAATAAAATATAAGTTTATGAGATTTGTAAATTATTGCATTCCTTTTTTATTCACAATTTGTACAGTGTCCCAACTTGTTTGGAATCGGGTTTGTATATGTAAATATTTTCAAAATATATATTCAGGGAGGAAGTAAGCACTCTGCGTCTGGCTCGCTACTCCCTGTAAAACAAGACCACAACAACCACATTAAATTATCAAGTACTGTGGACATCATTTAGGGGCCTGCAGCTAACATTTTTGAGAAAGCATATTGTATACAAAAGATGTTATCAAATGTTATCAGTGTTCAACTACTGCACATAAAGCTCAAGCTGAAATGTGTGTTAATTGAGGTAGAAAGGTTTACTGAGAATGCTCAATTTAATGATTCTGGTTTTAGTTGATAAAAGATAAAGTCTGTCAATGACCTTTTGAATGTTAGGTTACTTCACTGGACACGTATGACTGTTTTTCTTCTATTGAACACAATAGAAGACTTTTTGAAATATGCTGGTAACCAACCGGTTTCTTTTTCTGTATGGACAAAAAAAAATGCAATGGAAGTCAATGGTTTTGGTTCCAAGAGTTAAACTTTGTTTACCAACACTCTTCAAAACATCTTCATGTTACACAGAAAAAAACAACAAAAAAAACAGTCATACAGGTTTGGAATTATATGAGGGTGAGTAAATTATGACAATTTTAATTTGAACTATCTCTTCACATATCAATATGACCTAATTAATATTCCTGAGTTAAGCCTATTTGTACATTTTGTTCCAAATTTCCATACTGAAAAAATAGTGGTAAAAAAAAAATTAACTCGGAAACTGCTAGTAAATTTCACAAACAATTACAAAGAAACAGCAAGTAACATTACATTAAATATTATTAGTAGACAAATTTTGAAGTAGAAATACATAAGTAGTATTTTCTCTTATACATACTCCAATGATCTTTGTTTTATTTAGAACTTCAAACTAAATTCAGTGTATAAAATGCATTTTATATATAAAGTATCAGCCACTCTTTCTATCTGCCACTCATATGACATAAAATAACAGAAAAAAACTCATATGACATAAAATAACGGAAAAAAACTCATATGACATAAAATAACTGAAAACTCATATGACATAAAATAACTGAAAACTCATATGACATAAAATAACTGAAAACTCATATGACATAAAATAACTGAAAAAAAAACTCATATGACATAAAATATGCATGTATATATTTAAGAAAAATATGTTACGTTTATATATTTAATAAATGTATATATGATATAATTTATATAAATTTAAATATATACACGTAAATATATGTAAATATTTTCAAAATATATACTGTATGTGTGTGTCTTTATATATACATAATAAATATACACAGTGTGCACACATATATTATGTAAACAAAAACTTTTATTTTGGATGCAATTAATCATATGACAGCATTAATATATATATATATATATATATATATATATATATTGTGTATATACAGTGTGTGTATATACAGTATATATATATTTATATATATATATATATATATATATATATATATATATGAAATAAATGACAATATATATATTTCATGAAAAACTTGAATGTTTTTCAAAAAATGTTTTTGGCAACTTACTAAAATACATTTAAGTTAAAGTACTAAAAATTAAAACCTAAAATAAAAATAAATTAAAGCAAAAAATAAATAAAAGCAAAAGCTTTTAAGTTTTTTTTAATAATTTTAATTTTTTATTATTTTAGAATTTTAAGGCAAAAGCTAGATTAGATAATTCAAAATATGGATGAATATTATAATACATAGACAATATTAAAATTACAAAAAAATAGCACAACAAATACACCTTTCGAAATATACTATGCTACTTGTTGTAGTTTTTGTTACCAGTAAAGTTTTAACACTGGTGAATGTAATGTAATGTAATTTTTTTTTAAATATTTTTAACATTTGTAGCATATTTTTTTGATTCTTTATTTGATTAGACATGAATTGTCACACACAATTCAAATGAAGTGTGATTTTTTTATTTCTAAAATGCTAATTGCTCTCTTTTTGATCAATTAGAAATATGTTCGTGTTTCCATAAGTAAGTAAAGTAAAGTGGCTACAAATTAATTTTTGACTTTGATACATGTTATATTCTATAACTGGAACATTTACAACCCAACTGCAATGCAACGACCTAAAACATTTTTAAATGATACAAATAGTGCAATTAACTTTAGCAGCCCTGAAATAACTAAAATTAAATAAACTGAAATTAAACTCTGGGGAAAAACTAAAACCAAACGAATACTAACAATAATAGAATAAAAACTATTGAAATCCATCCCAAATTGATAAATTGGAGAAAAAAAATGAACATACAATATATACTGCAGCAAAAGTAAGAGCAGTATGGTAGAATGCAATCACAAACACAGCCATTGAGAATGTTTTTGCACACACACACACACGCACTCACACACACCTATCAGCGTTGATATACAACAGCAGTGCATTAGTACGAGCTCATATGAGCAGAAATGCTTGGAAGTTTGTCCTAACAACAGGAAGCAGCATGTGTTTGTGTGGTTGCCGTGCCACCGCCACATTCCTGTATTAAATCACTATAATAAAAGCCATCCTTGACATGCATGCCAACACGTCACAAACATAACAACTGGCCTGGAAACAGACATCAGTGCTGGACTGACACGAACCAAGGTTTCCATAACAGGCCCCAAAACAGTCTGATGGCACACAGTGTGTCTGGGTTAATGGCTCCCAGGGCAGGCGCTCAAAAGAAAACAGTCAGGCAGAGCTTTATAATGCCTATAAACTTCGGGTTTACCTGGACTTTCCTGTTACAGAGGGTTTACCGAGACGGCCTGGCCCAAATTCCCCTTAAGCCGAAGGGCTGATCTGAAAGTCTTAACTGATCGTACCGAGAGGAAACAGCCCAACAGCAGAGTCCTGAACAACTGCCGCTAACACAGCACCTGTCACTGAAGCTTATATTATATCTGTGATTTGTGAACAAATCAAAATCTACATCATCGACAGGTCTTGTGCTCCCATATTTAATAACTCTTTCACTATTTCAAAACGGATAGTTCTGGCCCTGGGTTCTGATTGGTCAATAAAGCTAAAAGCAAAAATACTGCTACATTTGTATTACTACTGCTATACTTTGTATTAAATCCATTATTGTCGGGGTCAGTGAGATGTTTTTGAAAAAAAGTATCTTATGCTCACCAAGACTGCATTTATTTGATCCAAAATACAGTAAAAATTGTAATATTGTGGAATATTATTACAATTTAAAATAGCAGTTTTATTTGAATATAGTTTAAAATGTAATTTGAATGTAACACTTAAATGTGAAACTTACTATTTTTTTGTGGAGACTGTGATGCATTTTTTTTGGGATTCTTTGATGGACAGAAAGTTCAGAAGAACAGCATCTATCTGAAATGCGATCTTTTGAAACATTATAAATGTTTAATGTTTAATTTAATGCATCTTTCTGACCCAAACCTTTGAGCGATAGTGTATAAAAATTGTATGTTTTATATAGATATACAATAGACTTTAATAAATTGCATTTATCCATTTCTGCATCAAAAAAAAAGTTGATTCTAACGAAAATGAAAAAATTACATTCAAAGCAAAATTAGTTAAACTTGACAATTAAGGTTATGTCATATTAAATTTTAATCATAGCACACAACACAAATAAAAATAAAAAGTAGCACTAATGTCATTTCTCACTATTCTTCCAACTGTTTTCTTCTCAGTGGAGTGCAGAAACACACAGACAGACATTATTTATGATTGACAAATTAATCGCTGACTTTTCTAGCGTTTGGGTTCACTTTTCTACAAAAAAACTCATGCAATGCTAGTAACACATTTATAGATCTGATCCAAAACCTAGTGAGCTGCCTACCTAGACAGCATGTTGAGGCATCATAGGTGCGCTTTCAACATACTGACTGTTCCAAAGCATAATTAGAAATAATTAATAGGAAGCATAATTATAGATCATAATAATACCTTTCATTCAACACTGAATAATATTGAAGAAATGTTGAACCTAATTAAAAATGTCTTATTTTACCCAATGCTAGTAGACAGCAAGGCAGCCCACCTGGTTTTAGAACAGAGCCTATTAGATAGTATTAAATTCAAGAAGCTAATGAACCATGATCATTTCTCAGAGCAGCAGTTGTACGATGTGCAATTAAATCACCACAAAAGGAAGTGGCAAGTGTGACTCGGGTTTAATTCATAAAAATAATTTCAACAGATGAGTACTGAGCGTGTGATGCTGTGTTTCTGACCTGGTCATCATAGCGGTAGGTGAGATACTGCTCTCCTGTTGTGTCTTCCAGAAAGCTTCCTTGTGGAGAAAGTGCAAATTCAGGGAGGAAGTAAGCACTCTGCGTCTGGCTCGCTACTCCCTGTAAAACAAGACCACAACAACCACATTAAATTATCAAGTACTGTGGACATCATTTAGGGGCCTGCAGCTAACATTTTTGAGAAAGCATATTGTATACAAAAGATGTTATCAAATGTTATCAGTGTTCAACTACTGCACATAAAGCTCAAGCTGAAATGTGTGTTAATTGAGGTAGAAAGGTTTACTGAGAATGCTCAATTTAATGATTCTGGTTTTAGTTGATAAAAGATAAAGTCTGTCAATGACCTTTTGAATGTTAGGTTACTTCACTGGACACGTATGACTGTTTTTCTTCTATTGAACACAATAGAAGACTTTTTGAAATATGCTGGTAACCAACCGTTTCTTTTTCTGTATGGACAAAAAAAAATACAATGGAAGTCAATGGTTTTGGTTCCAAGAGTTAAACTTTGTTTACCAACACTCTTCAAAACATCTTCATGTTACACAGAAAAAAAAAACAGTCATACAGGTTTGGAATTATATGTGGGTGAGTAAATTATGACAATTTTAATTTGAACTATCTCTTCACATATCAATATGACCTATGATACTGAAAAAATAGTGGTTAAAAAAAAATTAACTCGGAAACTGCTAGTAAATTTCACAAACAATTACAAAGAAACAGCAAGTAACATTACATTAAATATTATTTTAAAGTAGACAAATTTTGAAGTAGAAATACATAAGTAGTATTTTCTCTTATACATACTCCAATGATCTTTGTTTTATTTAGAACTTCAAACAAAATTCAGTGTATAAAATGCATTTTATATATAAAGTATCAGCCACTCTTTCTATCTGCCACTCATATGACATAAAATAACCATCCTGACTCATAAAATGAACCTCGAAACCTGCCAGCTGCTATCCATCTCTGACATCCCCCAAACTAATAGGAGATAAAAGACTACAGCATGGACAAATTAATAGGAAATGTAACTGTTAGTGTGTCAAAAGTTCATTGTGAGCCAGTAAGAAGCCCACAGAAGAGAAAGCAGCTCCGGTTTGTTAGAGCTGAAATTTCCTTTGCCTTAGAGGTTTATTGAGGAAGATTAGCTGCAGCACATGAACCAAATCCTGAATCGTTCAGACCAGTTTGAAGTAGGCTACCATGTGTTTACCGTGCTAATGCTAGGCCGACGGCTTTCTCAGAACAGCCTGGTGACACACTTATAAACAATTTATGGAAGTTAAGGAGGTTATAAAATCACAGCGAGCTCCTGAAAAGCTTTTTTCCCTCCCTACTCATTAAAAGGGGAACTATTTACAAGTGCTTGAAGCTTCAAAACAAAATGTACCAGGTATCAAAAGTGAATCTAATTTTGTACCTGAGCCCAGGGAGTGTCTGCTAGGGCGAGTGTGTGAGGCTGACTATTTCTCCAAGCACTTACACCCTAAAGAGCAGCAGAGTTTGGCACACGGTCAGAGGAGCCGCCCGGCATGCTTTCATCAGCGACACAGACTTTCACTGACAAGCCTGAATTAACAGTTCTGCTATCCATGTGTGTGTGTGTGTTTGTGGGGAAGGGCTGGACAAAATTCAGAAGAATTTTAAGAACTGGCTCCAAATTTCACAACACAAAGGAAGTTCATTAGTTCAACATAAGTTTTGCAACCATTAATTATTTTTGATTCAATTAATTTTGAATATTTACATAAAAAATGCTGGGTTGTTTCAACCCAACTTTATGTCAAATATGGACTAACCCAACTTTTGTGTTAAAAAATGAATGTAAAAAATTAACCCAACAGCTGGGTTAGTCCATATTTGACCCAAAGTCGGGTTGAAACAACTCTTGAAACAATTTTTAGAGTGTATGTTTATTTTTTCCTCATATGTAGAATATAGTAATATATACAGTAATACAGTACATATAAAATAATAAAATTTGAGTTTTATTGGAATGGAATATTAATTACATATATTAATAATAAAAATAATTTATTTACCATTTTCTAGACTGCTCTAACTTAATATAATTGTGTGTGTATGAAAATATTCTATGTTCTAGGATAACAAGGGTAATTCATACTTAAAAATGAAAATTTATATTTAAAATTTAAATTCCAGTAGTAATTTTTTTCATTTCAAAAGATATTAATCTTCAATACACACACACACACACACACACACACACACACATGTTTGTTTTTGTGAATTGTGGGGACATTCCATATGGTTTTTATACTGTACAAACCATATTTTCTATCGCCCTACACCAACCCTGCACCTAAACCTAACCCTTACAGGAAACTTTCTGCATTTTTACTTTCTCAAAAAAACTCATTCTGTATGATTTATAAGCCCTTTGAAATATGGGGACATGAGGAAATGTCCTCATAAATCTCCTTCTCCTTGTAATACCTATGTCATACCCATGTCATTATACAAATTTGTGTCCTCATATGTCACAAAAACACACATGTGTGTGTGTAATTTTACTGGAATGGAATATGCAATTAAAAATACAATATATTACATAAATAAAATTATATAATAAATCAATTCAAAGTCAAAATAAAGATGGTACCCTCTGTTATTGTTGATCACAATCAGTGTGTGTGTGTGTTTGTGTGTGTATGAAGTATGTTTGTGTTTATGTTTATGTTTGTCATGTACGTTTCTGCAGTCTGTCTCCAGACACACAGTTCAATCCAGACTCCTTACAGCCTAAACAAGTCCTGTGTGTCACCTCTCCTGTCCCTCTGCACCCCTGTAACCACCCCACCATCTGTGTATACAGGAGTGCACACACACACACACACACACAGAGAAATCCTTCAGGTGCTGACTGTGTTAGCAGGGGACATCTTCTCCAATAAATTCCCTATGAGGCCCCAAAGTACCTCACGGGGGCCCACACAGACTTACGACAACAAACTCCCTCCTGTATGTGCGAGCAAAGGAAAGAGTGGAGCAGCTCAGCCATCTCTCATCATCTCTCACAGGAAACAGCCCTGACAGAGCAAAAATAATATGGCTAACAGGAATGACTTTCATTTCATAACCAAGAATAGAAACCAAAGGGAGCTGCACAAAGCACTGCGAGGATGTTCACATTCCGACATACGATCCTTTAAGTGCCCTAAACAAAAAAAAAAGTATTTCAGTGGATGATGGCTTCAAACTCCCTTCATAAGAACCACCTCTGTTTCTATACACAAATCAGATCTTAATAGGCTTAATGCTGGGGTTTTCTTATTTTATGAGAAAGTACTTGGATGGCTGCCTCTAAATCAGTTTAAAGTCCTATTCACACTAAGAACGATAACAATAAAGATAATGATAACTATATTAGTGTCCACACCAAAAAACAATAAAGTTGTGTTTATTATAAGTGTGCGCTGCAGTTTAATCATCTGTCTCTTTAAATGCTATAACACTTTCCCCACCATTGATGGAATTTTTCAGCTTTCCTTATGATAAATTACTGAATGTCTGGATCAAAACAGGGCAAAGAACAAGCAGAAACAAGCGATCACATATGTAAGCCGATGATTATGTAGAATAATTCAATCATCAAGCATTAAACAGCATATAAATCAAAACTACGTAACATTACGGAATGAAATGATGACCCAAGAATTGGTATAGGACTGTGCAAGCTTTGGGGGTGTTGATGATCTACTCTATCTATGTTTTGATCATCGTTCTGAACCCAGTCCAGACGTAGTCTTTGACAAAAATGTGATTTTCTCACCTTTTTGTTCAAAATGTTGCAAAAAAAAAAAAAAGAACGCATGAAGCTAGATTAAAACTTTTTTGTTGTTGTTGTTTACGATTTTTAAAACTTTATTGTAATAGTTAAGGCTCATTCACACCAAGAATGATAACTATAAAGATAACTATAATGATAAATACATTAGCTTCCACACCAGCAGAGGGTTGTCTGCCTCTTTAAATGCTTGATTTCTTTAAAAACAGGTTGATTTTGATTGGCTGTCAATGTTTTTAATCAACAAAAAGTCACTGTTTGGATTTAAATAAGCAACTACTGAGGAGTTTATGGTTGGATCATTATCACAGTGATTAATAAGTTTGGTTACAATTCTTTTAACCCTAACTGATGCAGTGTGTAGCTCTTCATTTCTTAAACAACCATGTCGGAAGACATTCTCATGTCCGTATTCCAGCATGACAATGCCAGGATTCACTGAGCTCAAATTGTGAAAAGAGTGATTCAGGGAGCATGAGAAATCATGTTCACACATGAATTGGTCACCACAGAGTCATGACCTTAACCCTGTTGAAGGTCTTTGGGATGTGATGGAGTCGACTTTGAAGAAGGGTCTGACTCTGCCATTGTCAATACAAGAATTAATGCAACTCTTGATGAAAATAAATGGTTGCTGGAACAAGGCAGTCTAATGTGTGCGACTTTTCCTTTTGGCCAGGAAATGTAGCTATGGTGTGGACTTACCTTTTCTATTTAAAAATTTAAATAGAAAATTCTCACATAATTAACTTTTAAAACTTCACCTTTAGCACCAGTCACTTTGTGCAGCACTGGACTGATCTCTACCTCATCCAGCATTGACTGTAAACTACCTCTTCTGACAGTCTGATAAAAGACTGTTCTTTTTTTGCACTACACATATATCTGCACAGTTTTGTTTTATTTAACTGGTTTGCACTCTATCTGCCATGTGCCTTATGCCACTTTATCTATCTCTTTTTTATTTTTCTATAATGTCCTCATTTGTATATCTGTATAGTTTGTATGTACATATGTTTAAACTGTATTTATCTGTATTTGAACGTCTACTGTCAGTGTTTAATGTTAACTGTATGCACCAAGGGTCTGAGAGTAACGCAATTTCAATTCTCTGTATGTATGTACTGTACATGTGGAAGAATTGACAATAAAGCAGACTTGACTTGACTTGACCTTTATTGATATAGTTAAGGCCTGCATACACCAAGAACTACAGGTGCATCTCAATAAATTAGAATGTCGTGAAAAAGTTTCTTGTAACTTATTTCAAAAAGTGAAACTTTCATATATTTTAGATTCATTACATGTAAAGTAAAACATTTCAAAAGTTTTTTTTTTGTTTTAATTTTGATGATTAGAGCTTACAGCTCATGAAAGTCAAAAATCAGTATCTCAAAATATTAGAATATTTGCATTTGAGTTTCAATAATTGGCCATCCATACAGTATAAATTCTGGGTATCTCTTGTTCTTTGAAACCACAATAATGGGGAAGACTGCTGACTTGGCAATGATCCAGAAGACGAACATTGACACCCTCCATAAAGAGGGTAAGTCACAGAGGGTCATTACTGAAAGGTGTGGCTGTTTACAGAGTGCTGTATCAAAGCATATTAAATGCAAAGTTGACTGGAAGGAAGAATTTGGGTAGGAAAAGGTCCACAAGCAACAGGGATGACCGCAAGCTTGAGAATACAGTCAAGCAAAGATGATTAAAACACTTGTGAGAGCTTCACAAGGAGTGGACTGAAGCTGGAGTCAGTGCATCAAGAGTCACCACGCTCAGACGTCTTCAGGAAAAGGGCTACCAAGCCACTTCTGAACCAGAGACAACGTCAGAAGCATCTTACCTGGGCTGTGGAGAAAAAGAACTGGACTGTTGCTCAGTGGTCCAAAGTCCCCTTTTCAGATGAAAGTAAATTTTGCATTTAATTTGGAAATCAAGGTCCCAGAGTCTGGAGGAAGAGTGGAGAGGCACAGAATCCATGTTGCTTGAAGTCCAGTGTGAAGTTTCCACAGTCAGTGATGATTTGGGCTGCCATGTCATCTGCTGGTGTTGGTCCACTGTGTTTTCTGAAGTTCACAGTCAACGCAGCCATCTACCAGGAAATTTTAGAGCACTTTATGCTTCCTTCTGCTGACAAGCTTTATGGAGATGCTGATTTCATTTTCCAGCAGGACTTGGCACCTGCCCACACTGCCAAAGGTACCAAAAGCTGGTTCAATGACCATGGTGTTACTGTTCTTGATTGGCCAGCAAACTCGCCTGACCTGAACCCCATAGAGAATCTATGGGGTATTGTCAAGAGGAAGATGAGAGACACCAGACCCAACAATGCAGATGACCTGAAGGCCACTGTCAAAGAAACCTGGGCTTCCATACCACCTCAGCAGTGCCACAAACTGATCACCTCCATGCCACGCCGAATTGAGGCAGTAATTAAAGCAAACGGAGCCCCTACCAAGTATTGAGTACATATACAGTAAATGAACATACTTTCCAGAAGGCCAACAATTCACTAAAAATGATTTTTTTATTGGTCTTATGAAGTATTCTAATTTGTTGAGATAGTGAATTGGTGGGTTTTTGTTAAATGTGAGCCTAAATCATCACAATTAAAAGAACCAAAGACTTAAACTACTTCAGTCTGTGTGCATTGAATTTATTTAATACACAAGTTTCACAATTTGAGTTGAATTACTGAAATAAATGAACTTTTCCAAGACATTCTAATTTATTGAGATGCACCTGTATAACTATATTATAGGGATGCACAATATTATCGGAACGTTATCAGAATTTGCCGATAATGGCTCAAAATTTAAACATCGCTTTGGCCCGATATGAAAAATTATGCCAATATATTTCGGCTATCGACCAAAATTAGTTGAAAAATATCGGCAAATTGGATATCGGCAAAATCCAATATCCTATATCTGTACTATATTAGTATCCACACCAACTGATGATAACTGTCACGAATCCTGGCCATGATCTTCCGTTCACTCACCACCAGAGGTCACTCGCTCACCACATTGACTCTTGCACTACACTACTGTTGCACTTCATCAGACTACAATTCCCATCATCCATTGCACTGACGACACACAGCTGTCACCAATCTCACATTGCTCTGATTACACAGCTGATCACACACGCTTTATAAGCCTTGGACTTCCTCTCTGTGATCGCCAAGTATTGTATGGCATATCAGTGTCCTAGCGACAGCTACACAGCTTATCACACACGCTTTATAAGCCTTGGACTTCCTCTCTGTGATCGCCAAGTATTGCCCTCAGTGTCCTAGCGACAGAGCTCTGCCTTGGACTTCCTCTCTGTGATCGCCTGTGCCTTGCCTTGCCTTGCGTTGCCTTGCCTTGCCTTGCCTACTAGTGTTTTGATTCTTGCCCGTGTTTCCTGGATTAACCCTTTGCCTTCCCATTCGGACTCTGTTTGCACCTCTCTCGGACTATTGCTCGTATACCTGGATTATCTTTCTGCCTTGCCCTGTTGGATATTGTTCGCCGATCGTCGACCCATGCTTGCCCTAGGATTCCTGTTTGTACTCTTTGTCTTGCCTGTGATATTCCTGTTTGCCATTATTGCTTCATGAACTTTGGATAAAAGCTTGCTAAATGATTAAATGTAAATGTAAATTATGACCTCGCCTTTGAATAAAGCCTTGCATATGGATCCGCATGTCTCACGTCTCGCTCGCCCCGTAACAATAACGTTATAAGTGTGCACTGCAGTTTTTAAATGCTTGAGAACAATTCTGATTGGCTGATGCGTTTATTGTTCATCAGCTAGAAAAAAAAAAAAAGTGATTCCAACAATAGATAGAATGTTTAATTAAACTTTATGCTTAGCATAAAAAAATATCTTGCTTGCTGTGAACGGCTCTTAACTAACCCTAACTTCTTTAATTTACCCTGATTTTGATTCGACTTGAACATCAGGTGGTGTGGGAGTAACCGTACTGGGTTTCCTTCAACTTAGAGCCACATACAAGCTCATTACTAAAGGCTCCGCTCACTTCCAACTGGCATTTACAAGAGCCGGCACAGGTGTGCGTGTTTTTATGTGCCAGAAGATGTTTCATCAGGCACTCTATTAGGGAACTGTAGATACATTGTCTCAGCAGGGCATAAGTGCCAAATAAGTAAAGCACTAAGTCGACAGCAGCGCCTGTGAGTTCTGACTTCAAAGATTGGAAGCGAAAGGCTCGGCTTTGAGCAGAGGAATGTCACAGCGCTGTCAGAGCGAGTCTACTCAACAATGTGGAGAAAACTCTGGCTGGTCTCTGGGTTTATGGCAGCAGGCCAGTGCCTTTTCTCAGACCGGACTAACCCTAGATAAGCTTTTGACTTTTAGCGCTCGGTGCCAAGGATCAGTACAGTCAGAGGAAGACCTAATCCTGGATCATAACTTCCAGAAAGAGCGCTTCGTTAAAAGGGCCAGGTTAACATCTGGTCACTCGAACATTCCTCAGCTCTGAAGTCAGTGGGACAATGAAGATTCATCATTTACCCTGAGCAGCGTCTATGGGGTGGTAAAAGCATCCTGGCTTTAAATCCTTTGGAAAAAGCGTCAACAACAATTTGGGTCACATGCTCCTTGTAAGACAATCATATAATGTCCCTGACGTCACGTAAAAGCTTTCAGAGTATTTTTTTATGACAGTCAGTTACTATTGGCAGAAGCTATAGAAATGTAGTCGCATAGTGAGTCATAAAAGAAACCTACCAACTTTTTTTTCACAGCACAATTCAAATTTAAATCTCTCTAAACTCAATATATCATGGAAAACATGTTGAAGGATACTGACCTGGCCAACAGAATTATGATTTTGCACCAGTGAAGTGCAGGATATATATTTATAAATATAAATATGAATGCATTAAATATATATAGATTTTGTTTGTAAAGAAATTAATACTTTTATTTAGCAAGGATGCATTGAATTCATCAAAAGTGACAAAGACTTTTATAATGTAAAAAAAAAAAAGATTTTTGAAATGCTGTTCTTTTGAACTTTCTATTTATCAAAGAATCTTCAAAAAAAGTATCACAATTTCCACAGAACTGTTTTTAATATATAATAATAAAAAAAGTTACTTGAGCAGCCAATCAGCATATTTGTGTAGGATCATGTGACACTGAAGACTGGAGTAATGATGCTGAAAATTCAGCTTTGCATCACTGGAATAAATTACATTTTAAAATATATTCAAATAGAAAACAGTTCTTTTAAACTGTAATAATATTTCAAAATATTACTGTATTTTTGATCAAACAAATGTAGAAATCTTATCGACCCCAATCTTTTGAACAGTAGTTTACATACATATGAACATACCAACTATATTTAAAACTTGCTTCATTTTAGACTTGGAATTTGGAACTTGGAATTCAAAAAACGAGTCAGATGCTGAATTATTTTTGAGTGATTCATCAAAAAGAATATGAATCAATTACTCGTAAACTGGCTAAGGGAACATTTGATTCAAACTGCAAGCTCACAGTCACAACTGTTTACTTCTTTTGCCTGATACTGAATCTCCAGCAAGACAGCAACTACGCTCCACCACTGAAAAGCGGTGCTGTAAACACTGGACCAGGAGAGTCTGTATACACCAGAGCCTTTAGTAGTGACATGCGGCGATAGTTCTGGTGATAACATCATCCACCCACCTGCTGATGGATAATGCATATTCATCAGTGTAATCTCAGCATGTTGCAGCCTCTTTGAACATATTCCAATCAGCAAAAGCAAAACTGCCCTGCAGGGCCATACTTTGATGTTCTTGGTGACTGTTTTTCTCGTACCAGAAGCAGTTGGTATGCAGGGATTAATAGAACAGAAATGTGGCTCATTCTTGGGAACAAAAAGCAACCCAGAGTTACAAACGTCAGGCTATTCCCAACCAAAGTGCTGTGATTCTGCAACATTATGCACATCGAAATTAGTCCACAACATCCCACTTAACTGGAATACAAACTATTAACAAACTATTGGCAACTTGCAAAATTTGAAGGCTAAAATACCAAAGTACAAAGTTAATGGAGTTCATTATGTGCTTTCATTAGCCACTGTCACCGGTCCGTTCTGCTGGTACTACCCTCAGGCTGAATGTTTTAGCAAATGCAGGTGTTAGAAGATGGAGCCAGATCTTTGATCTCATTATGAAAGCAGGCCTTCCATCACTCAGAAGTCATGCAGCACAAAAACACTTTTGTTCACGTTGTCCTCAAGTTCCTGACATGCCATCCTCAAGTTCTTACCTCCAAGCCATGAATGTCCATCTCACAAGTACTCAATTCTATTGAGCAATAGTCAAATTTAGATTCGAAAAGAGAATAGAGTTGTTCACTTAATTAGGGCTACACAATATATCAAAATAAAATCAATATGGCAATAAGGTTTGTCAAATAACACAAGCTGAGTGGATAACGAGTGGTTAACTGAATCATTGACTCATTCATTCAGGAACGAAACATCACTGGGTGTTTTTGGAGAACAACGTTTCTGTCTAACTCACAACATAGCTGTTTATTGAACTGTTTGTATAAAAACAATACATTTTTAATCATGCTGATATTTGGGAAAAACAGCAGGCTCGCTCATGTGACAAAAACACATACAGAGGTATTTTTGCCCCCATATATATTTTGTGTTTTGTTAATTTTTTAGCAAAATGAGTGTCATACCCGATAATGTCAGCTTCCACATTGATAAAACAACAATTGCAATATTATATCACACACCTCTAGTACCAGCATCCTTATTTTGACACTGTCATTCTTACAGCAAGATTGTCCTTTTTTGGCTTGTTCCAGCTGTCTGTTGATCTCTGTTATCTTCTGAAGGCACTTTAATAAGCAAGAGCTCAAGAGGATGGAGGTTCATGTCATGGTAACACTTTTATCAACCCGACACCTGTGACAAATGTGCTTGCAGCAAGCCAGCAAGTGTGTCTGGGTATCTAAGGTAAAGCTTGGCAGTTGCCAAACACTCATTCACATATCTAAACATACATAAACTTACATACTTACAAGGCAATTACGCACAACTTGCTTCCTAAAACAATTAGGAGGCACTTGATGGCATCAGCTGCTGCTCACTGAGATGTGTAAACAACAGCAGACCACTGGAGGAGGAACTAACCATTTCTGAGCCCTAATCAAATACATCCATTCATTTCTAGAAGTTGAATGTTAGTAAGTGTCCAAAAACACACCAGAGTGAGCCATCAACTATAGAAGCCTGTTTCCGCCACTGAATAAAAATAAAAAGGTAACTTTTTATCTCAATTATCACCTTTTTCTCTAATTATGAACTCTTCTCGCAATAGCAAGTTTATATCTTGCAATTCTGACTTTCTCGCAATTCTGACTTTTTTCTTGCAATTGCGAGTTTATATATTGCAATTCTCACTTATTTTCTCAGAATTGTGAGATTTAAACTTGCAATTATGAGTTATAAAGTCAGAATTGCGGGATATAAACTTGCAATTGCAAGGTTATGTCTCGCAATTCTCACTTTTTTCTTGTAATTCTGAGGTTTTTTTCTCGCAATTCTGACTTTTTTTTTTAGAATTGTGGACTATAATCTCACCACTGCAAGTTATAAAGTCCAATTCTGAGGAAAAAAGACTAACTTTTTATCAAAATCGCAAGTTTATATCTCACAATTTTGACTTTAAAACTCGCAATTGCTTGTTATAAAGTCAGAATTGCGAGATATAAACTCAAATATTTTTCTTTATTTCTCAAAGTTGCAAGTTTATCTCACAATTCTGACTTTATAAACACATTTGTGACTTTTTATTACGCAATTCTGACTTTATAACTGACACCTGTGAATTTATATCTCGCAATTCTATGAAAAAAAATCAATAGAATTCCAAGATGTAAACTCGCAATTGGGAGGAAAAAAAAAGTCAGAATTGTGAAATAAAAAGTCGCAATTACCTTTTTTATTCAGTGGTGGAAACAGGCTACCACAATCGACTCCACAAGCAGCCAATAATCCAGCTTGATTGATGGCTTCTGTGCACTGCTGAGGTTCTGACAAAACAATAAAAAGAGGTTATAAGACAATAACCCTAAAGTCAACAGTTCCCGCCAGCATTGATGACCACCCCGTGAGCCGTGTTCACAGAGCTCGGGTGACGTGTTCGGGGAAAATCCTGTTGAGGAATTCTGAGACGGGTCTGGCTGACCTTGAGAATGGGAACTGGATAAACATGAGGATCTTCTAACAGCTGTTCCTGATCTATTTGGGTACCTGGACATAGTTCAGACTACCATAGTATAGGATATTTGTTTTGAGGTGACATGGGCTCTGTTCCAAAACCTAGCGAGCTTGCCTGAATGGGAAAAAAATAGTGGAGAGAATATAATTAATGTTGATTATAAAAATAATTCAGTACCCAAAGGTATCAAAAAACAGGTCATCATTATTATGAGGTTCTGACATATTACACGTCTCAGTTTTCAAGTTCAACTGTTTTATATTTCAATATATCTTAAACTGTAATTTATTCCTGTGATGCAAAGCTGGATTCTTTGATTAACAGGATGTTCAAAGGAACAGTGATTATACAAGTCTTTACCGTCACTTTTTATCAATTTAATTCATCCTTGCTGAATAAAAGTATTAATTTCCTTTGAAATAAAAAAACGTATACTGTACTGACCTGAACCTTTTGAATGGTATAGTGTATATGCATTATATTTTTTACTTCATGTATGTTTAAATAAATGTCCTAGTTTTGTTAAATAAAGTCTTATCTGGAATCTTTCAGGAACTCAGAAGTGATTCAAAATGATGGAGCAGGCCACAAATATTTGCCTGTGCTATGTGTGTTTATGCTTATTAGAGTCCCACATCATTTGATTAGCAACATATGCTAAAATTCAAACTCTGTTGAAATCACTAGTGACCTGATTCTCCTGAATGCTATCTGTATGACACAAGAATGTTATGTTCCAAATCTTTCACTTACAATGTTGCATTTCAGACTGAACACTAGCAAGGCAGTCCAAGGTTTTGGAGCAGAGCAATAATCTTTTTACCAAAACAAAAAACATTTGCTCATATTGGCCTGTCGAGGCGAAGTCTTGACAATTGAGATATTTATGAGGTAAAAACTGTACACATTGTTGCAATATTTCACAGTTAATCACGTTAAAATATTTCCATTTTTGAAATATGTCTGAGTCTGGAAGCAGCCCAAGATAATTCTGCCTTCCACTGTTATATTTACTCTAGTCCGTGACCCCACCTCGTCTGCTCTTAACCTCCTTAACAGTTAACGCTTCTTATCACCCTCCCCTACAAGCACCAGCACTGACACATTTGACTCCAGGCCGGCTCGCCACTGGCCAAACCTCTTCTGTTTCTAATCACACCCCTTAACACGTCAGCTTAACGCCACTCCACCTCGCTAACTCTTAACCCTGCCTCCTCCACCTCTAATACCAACAAAAAAGTCCCCGTCCTCTCGAAAAAAATCTGCCTGTGGGAAACGTCCAGCCTTGGCTCAGCTGGAAGCTCGGGATTTACTGCTTAGCATTTAATGGTCTTACCATCCATAACGCACACTTGTCCATACCACCCAAAATAAAGTGGGGGGTTGAGAGGCACAAAATATATTCCCTCTTTCAACTTCATTATGTTTAAACTCAACATGAAATGGCATTTGAAACTTATTTTATTTCCTGATTTCATCCATCAGGAATTGATTGGACGAAAAAAAAATGCTGTTGCATACCAGATCTGTTTTTGATTTAACAGATTAAACCAGACTTTTACCTGACAAAAGAACATATTTTAAGGCATCTGTATGACCTTTGTTGCATTTTTACTAATAATCAATGTAAGATTGTGCATGTAAATATTTACTGGTGGAGTCTTTTGAAAACCTATTTGAAAACAGTTATTTTTCTGCAGTAATAATGCTTACTGTGCAGATATTACATGCTTCACCTTTATTATCAATCTGTAAAAAAAAAAAATATATATATATATATATATATATATATATACACACACACATTTATATACATTTATTTAGATATTTATTTATTTGCATGTATTTTAACTTAGGGTGACCAGAAGGTCCTGTTTTACACTTGAGTAAAAATTAATTTCCAAAGTGCAAACATGATTTTAATGATATTATGATTTTAATGAGATTTTAATGATATTATGACCTCTGAATCACTATAATGTCCCTGATTTCCATTTCAGAATTCTGGTCACCTTATATTAACTTGCAAACTGTACATTTGAATTACAATATCTCATTATTGCTTTCCACGTTTCCAGTTTTCTGCTTTCCTTTCAGAAGTTTAGCTTAGCATGCAACATATAGCTACGTTCAGCTATTGCATTTTTGCAGATTTTGCAGACATTTACCAGATGCTATTGAAAGCATCTGGTAAAAACAAATGTAAATCATCAAGGATCAGCTGGACACTGAAGTTCCAATATGAAGACTGAATCATCTTGTTTGCTAACGTCACGACTCGAGACCCCGAGGAGCAGAACTTGTTATAAAATATAATTGAAATGATTCCTCATCTGTCTGAACATTCATGATCTTCACCTCCTCCACAATCGAACTGCATTTTGATTGCTATTCTGTTTTTGTTATGAAATGGAGATGCACAAGCTATCAGATGCTGTGAGGTCGGAAAAAAAACTGAGGTGAAATGTTGCTGGATATCTACCATATGCAAATCTAAAAGCCGCTTGAGGCGCTTCAGTGTGGATATTGAAATACTTACTGAGAATGATAAATAGTAAAGGTGAGAGAACACACAGCTTACTGTATTTACAAAGCAAGGCTCCTTCAGGAAGTGCCTCAGTGCTGGGTAAGCAGTTCACACGACTGAATTTAACACTTCGATCACATATCATATGCAGATCACACTGAAAGTAAAATTATAAAGTGTCAGTGCTGTAAGAATGATCTGAAAATTGGGGTAAGATGCTATAAACCGTATGGAAGCTATATTCTCATGAATATTAATAAGGTGACATAACATACTCCAAACTACATACTACAAACTGGTTTGCTGAAAGGCAGGTAAGTGGCACTAGTAAACTAACACGTGCTAAGCTTTCAGTACACTGGCATTGCAATAAACTGGCAGAAGCTGCTGCTTGGTCTTAAAGAAATAGTTCACCCAAAAAATAACATTTGCTGAAAATGTATTCACCCTCACGCCATCCAAGATGTAGATGAGTTTGTTTCTTCATCTGAACAGATTTGGAAAAATTTAGCATTACATCACTTGCTCACCAATGGATCATCTGTAGTGAATGGGTGCCGTCAGAATGAGAGTCCAAACAGCTGATAAAAACATCACAATAATCCACTTGTGAAGTGAAAAGCTCAGAGTTTGTAAGAAACAAACCCAACATTGAGATGTTTTCAACCTCAAACCATTGCTTCCAGCTAAAATACAAGTCCTCTAATATTACATTGTCTGGTGAAAGTCACCTTGTCTGAATCAGGAGAGAAATATTCACAGATCATGCACCGTTTAGTAGTAAAAACAGTCTAAAACAGTTCTAAACAAACATGTTGGTAGATTTTTATGTGAAAGAACAACAGGGAATGGACATTTTCACTGGAGGAAGAAATCTTATGCAATAGAGAAACATGGGCTGGGCGCAAGTATATTTTCAGCAACCTTTCATTTTTGGGTGAAATATTCCTTTAAGTGCTCCTTATTTGGGAGTCACACTTGTGATCTTCACGGTCAAAAGTGACCGGACACCTAAAATGTAACTATCCCCCCCCCCACCGGACAATTAATGTAACATATTTTTGTTTAATAATATTTTCTCTTTTGTATTTTGAGAGAATTTCATGGTACTAATTAATATTTATGCAATAACTATGATCACATTTCCCCATTGAAAAAAAAAAAAAAATGTGCTAAAATATTTTCTATTACTTTTCAATTATGGCAGTATTTCATGTTAAAATAGAGCCAATGCCTTTAAAATCCAATTTTTGAAGCCAGATTAGTGCCATCTGGTGGGAGTAAAATAAGAAAAACCTCTGCAATTCCATGGTTTAGCCCATAGATTCCTAAATAGCTCTATATAAAAGGCCTATACATTTTCTAATTGTTTTTAGACATAAATACTTATTTTTATTAAGTTGTGGGTTTGGATATGTATTTAGACATTTTCAAAGACAACTTTTTGTAAAAGTTTAGATTTTTTTTTGGTTTGAAATGTTGATTTAAAGTGTCAGTTTTTGAATTATTATTAACTTTACTGCATTGTAGTTGAATTATTGCTTTTATTTTATATATTTGCTGTGTTACAGTCACACCAGTTCATAGGTGTGTGTGTGTGTATATAAGTGTGTGTGTGAGTGGATGTGTTGGTTTTGCACTCTTGATGTTTTAGAGTTTCACCCCATCATTGCTGTGTACTTTTTTCTGCATTGTGGCAGATTTGTAGATTGTACACACAAAAATTTGATGAATTTTTGTGTTTTTGTCAATTTCCCATTCATTTCCTATGGTCGGTCATTTTTGACCGAAGAGCACAAGTGTGACTATTTTATTTATGACCACTTAGCCTGCTTTGAACACAATTTTTTGTGTTCACACTCCAAATGCCATAAAAGTCACCAAGTTCCGTACCATTCCGATGAAGCAGTGATGTTTTAAAATTCAAAACAGAAAATTTGTGGGTCAAAAGTGACCGAAGAGCACCAGAGGGTTAAAGCTGCTGTTGAACTTTTTCTTTACACCTCACCAACATGAAGCTACTAATAATGCTGTATGTAATTAATCCGCCACTAGCAATGTAATTACAAACATTATGACAGTTTTTAAACAGATTTCTCAAACATTCACTCCATGTATCATTGGCCCAAACAGGAATTGGTTGTGATGCTCAAAGAAACAGAGCAATGTTTTGACAGCACCACAGAATCATAATATTTTCACTTTTCAGGGAATCATTCCACAAATAACGTACTTATAGTGGACCATGCACATTAAATCTGACAGAAGAGTATTTTAACTTCCAAAAAATTATTTCCCAGAAAGTGGGTTAAAGAATTTCTAAAATGACATTCCCCAAACAGACTGTAATGGTTGTTACACTTGAGGTTATATACATATATATATATGTCTTTGAGATCAGTATGGATGTAGCAGTGTAGTATTGTTAACTGAAATTAAAACGATTTAAAATTGTTTTTATTTTTATTAGAAAATAGACATGTTGCCTTCGCAAATAAATGAAAACAGAATAAGTGTAAGTTTAATAAAATGAATAAAACTAAAACTGAAACAAAAATACATTTTTAATCACAAAAAATGACAAAAGAACTACAAAATTACCAAATCATAAACTAAAATTAAAATGAAAACTGAAAACATAAAAAATAAAAGCGATTTTGAAATATTAATAAACACTGTAATAGTACACTAAAAGAATACTGGGATGTGGTAAACCAGTTATCTTACCGTTAAACTGCAAAGGATCTGGTGGCAGCCGGATATCACAGTCCTTTCAACAACTAGAGATTTGTGAAATGAGGCAGAACCTACAAGCTGAGCCACAATCAACGTTTACAGAGGCTCAAATCTAAAACCATTACTTTTCAAATGAATTGTCCTAGACATTCAAAGAAATAGTTCACCCCCAAATTAACATTTTGTAATCATTTACTCACCCTCATATGGTTTCAATCTCATGTTACTTTCATTCTTCTTTGAAACTCAAAACGAGACACTACACAGAATAGCCAAGCTGCTGTTTTTTGAGACAATGAAAGTGGATGGTGATTTATACATTCCAATGATAAAAATCAACTAAACGTCATGAAAAGCAGATTAAACATTACAATTATAAAAGTAGAAAATGCACATAACTTTAAATAAAAAAAGTGTCTCTTTAGATGCACACACATCAGGTTTAACATCATTATATCTTGTGTGTCACGACACACTCTTAAAAATAAAAGTTATTTTTTGGAATCGTTGGTTCCATGAAGAACCTTTAACATCCATGGAATCAAAATGTTCTTTAGATTATTTAAATGACAAAGAAAAACTAAGAAAAATATTATTCTTTTAAATATTTTTCACAGAAAGGTTCTTTGTGGAACCAACAATGGTTCTTCTACGGCATCACTGCGAAAACCCTATTTTGAAACCTTTATTTTTTAAATAGCAATCTTTCAAATAAAGAATAACAGCAAATCAGACTGCAAAAGAGAGGACGACTTCAGAAGACTTGAAATGTAATGCTTGACTCTTTCATGATACTTGTATGGTACTTTTTTGTCCTTCTTGGAGCTTGACGGTATAAATCATCATCCATTTTCCTTCTATTTCTGCTCTTTCTGTGTTTCTTTGAAGAATGAAAATAATGTGAGGCTTGAAACAGCATAGACATGAGTAAATTACAATAAAATTGTAATTTTTGGGTGACCTTTTCCTTTAAGGTCCTGAACTAAACATAATGTCACATTAACTATCAAAGCTGACTGGGCCCATTAATGGAATCATGAAATATGTGCCAGGGCTTAGTGTCAAGAGCCTATTTGCCATGTCAGAGAGTGAAGGAGAGAGAGCGAGAGAGAGAGAGAGAGAGAGAGAGAGAGAGAGAGAGAGAGGGTCCCATCCAACAGATTAGCAGTGCAGCGGGTGCAAAAAGGCAGCGAGTCTGTTTACAGCTGGTCGGAGTGAATGGTCACACAGTAACTGTGTATGAATGAGCCTTTCAGTTTAACTCGACCCACCATAGATTGAGAGAGAGAGAATTCGTGATGAGCCGTATATGTCAAAACATACAGATAAGAGCTCTTTTACCCTTTCACATAACTGATGGAGGCTCAGACACAATCTGCAGACTTTCTTTTGAATTTTCAGTCTTTATTCTGGAAGAAAATCTGCAGAATGGATTCAAAGAACTCAAGCACTTAGATGAAACCTTCAGTAAAAAGATGTTTGATGAATAAAGTTGTCTACAGATAAATGTTTAAACTCATGCGTGACTGGTAAAACAGAATCACATATGCAATCTGCAAACTCATGCATGAGTTAAACCCAACAGCTTTAACATAATGTGCCAAATATATGCTTTCATTTTCATGGAGCAAAGCAGACCTACAGGAATTGCATCCAGATTTACATCATGCATGAATTTAAAGATGCAAAACAATATTTGGTATTCGGTGATTTAAAGGGGTCATATGATGCGATTTCAAGTTTTCCTTTCTCTTTGGAGTGTTACAAGCTGATTGTGCATAGATATGATCACTAAAGTTGCAAAGACTAAAGTCTCAAAACCAAAGAGATATTCTTTATAAAAGTTAAGACTCTGCCACGCCCCCCTAAAACGGCTCATTCAAACACGCCCCTACATGTCTACGTCATGATGTGGGGAGATTTTCATAACACCGCCCAAACGTTTACTCAATGAAAGAAGGCGTAACTTTTATTCTCGCTGTAGTAATGTTGCTGCCGCCGGCGCCATGTCCTGGAGACGCTGTGTTTTCGCTGTGAAAGTGAAACTACTTTCTTTGGACTTCCAAAAGAGGATACAATTAGAAATCAGTGGTTAAGTTGTATTTATAACACTGTTCCAGAGCAGTACAACGCAAATATTCGAGTGTGTGCGTCGCAATTCACGGAGGACTATTTCCTGAACCTGGCAGGAGAGTAACCTTGCTTGCAGACTTGCACAAAGGCTGTTTCTATAAAGTGGGGCAATTCCAACTTTGCAAGGACAGTCTGATGCTTCTGACTCACAGCCTGTAAGTACGTTTCTGCTTCTGACGATTCAAACGCGAGTTTTGAGCGGTGTAGAGTAACGCTTGTTGTTTGTCGTTTCTCCGATCACAAATGCAGACATGGTAATGTTTACGAGGCGCGATGCAACACGTGAAAAGACAGTATAAGTCATTATAATCAGTAATTATGTCCCCACTGGATGCAACAAATGCCTCGTTTATAATGGGTTTTATTGTTTTAGTCTCGTCGCGCCGGGAAACGCCATCACAATACGGTGAGGGGCGTAACATTTCCGTCTCACGCTTGAGGTATTCGGCCAATCACAACGTACTGGATAGCTGGCCAATCAGAGCACGCCTCGCTTCTCAGAACGGTGAGCTTTGTAAAAATCGGCTCGTTTCAGAAAGGCGGAGCATAGAGGAGCAACAATAATGTACAGTATGTGGAAAATAATGTGTTTTTTAACTTTAAACCACATAAACACATTACATTACACCAAATACATTACACCTTCTTTTTAGCAACGTCATATGACCCCTTTAATGCAGAATGATTATCCTGCGCTCAGGGTTTGACTGTCTCAGAGTAACGTATTTATGTGCTGCATTGATTTAAGGCTTTATCTGTAAAACTGCAATTAAAAGCAGCTGTGTATTTATGGCTCTGCATGGACCAATAAATCAAAACATTAACACCCTTTGAACCATCAGCAGATATTGTGAAGCTGTAGAACACATGAAAGCCACATGATTTTGCCTCATCAATGATATTTTCTGAGTACAAAGCAGCAAAAATTAGTTTAAAATCTGTCAACCCCTATGAAGAGATCTTGAATGCTTCAAAATTAATATTTTTTTGCTACCTAGCAACCTTGTAAAATCACCCTTCCATGACGCAACACTTTCCTGTGGAGGTCAAAGCCTCTGTTAACACATAACCTGCCATTTTTATAAATTTGAAAATTTGGATTAAAATGATGCATCATTTAAAAGATACTGTATATCATCATTGGAACTGGGCTAGAATTATTTCATAATGCATGTTCAGATCATGTATAGATTTAAAATCTAAGACATGCAAACCACTAAAATGAATATTGCAAAACCATTAAAAGATAATAAAACTATAAAGCAATAGATATACTGAAATTAAGTAAAATAAAATAAAAATATATATATATATATATATATATATATATATACTCTTTATATATAACATTTAGAATTAGTTTCTAATTTATATTATATATTTTATATACATATATAGATATTATGTATGTATGTGTGTATGCATATTTTTTTAATGAAATTTAAAATTTATTTAAAAATCATTTAACTTTTCATTAAAAATGTCTGAATGTCATTGCATTAGATACAAAATATCAAGTGCAAGTGGCATGTTCAAACAAGTAATGCATTTTTCAGAACTAACTTTACTTTTTATTTTATATTTTCTTGTGTTTTGGAAATTTTTAGTGGATGGTATTTTTAGTCAGTTTAGTCAGTTTTCCTCAGATATATTTACAAAATGTTTTGCTTGCAGTGTATGCTTGTGCTCTCTTTCTTACAAAAAAAACCATCCAACTTCTTTTTAGATTTTATGCAATGCAATAACATTCAGACATTTTTAAGTATGGCTTAAGTGTGCAAATATTGTGGGGGCCCCTGTATCCTTCTTGTTCATCCATAAAGAACAAATATACAGACATACAAGTGCACACTTGAAACACACACTAAAACATCCACATCCTATTCCCGGCTCTCAGCGATGAGGCTGTCTGGAGCCAGGTTTTTTGTCTCTGCTTTAGGTGTCAGCTGTTCAAACAGGCTGGAGCTGCAGCCGTAGTGTCTCTGGACCCACAATACAACAGCAGTGAGTGAGCAAAGCTTTCATACTGCTGCCTGACAACTCCACGGAAAACTTCACACTCTCCTCCAACACAGCATGCTCACTCATTTAAATATCCACGCACGCAAACACAGTATCTGTTGAGCGCTAGCCAGAAATGACATGGGAGATTGAGCTGTTGTTCTGTTGGTTTGTGTGTTGATGAACACGTCTCTTACACTGTTTACCATCTTGGCTTTGTTCCAAGCTAGTGCGCATTTTAAGGCATCATCAACACGGAGGATGTTCCAAAAGGTAGGCGGCATAACACACCTCATTTGTTTGCAATGAAAAAGCAACCTCTAAGGTTTGAATTCAACCCATTCTCATTCCTGCTCTCACTGCTGTATAATTTCCGGTCGTCTCTCTAAGGTCTCTGTCAATAACAAGTGCTAAAAACTATCCCAAAAAATGATTTAAAAACTTTACAATGTGATAGAAAGAGTGCATTGTTATGCATTTCGCGTCTATGAAAGGCAGAGACAACAAAAGGCTCATTTATTCGTCCGCCTACAATGCAACCCTTCAGTAATGTTTCTGAATCTGTATATTGGGAATAAAAAAAAAAAAACGAAAAATGGAAAACAATCGAAATGGAGGAGATGGTGACATTGAAAAAGAGGGCACAAATGGCTTCAATTGAGAATTTGAGAATATCAATACCCTTGAAAATACAATGCAATAAAAAGCAATCAGGCACAAGGTTAGTGCAACATCTGCTTGTCATAATCTACGCTATAAGCCAAGCAAGAATCGCTATTTCAAAATCTACTCTGGCCCGTAATTGTTGACTATGTACTCATTTAACCTCTGAGCTTCTTCTTAAATGTTACATTTCTCTGGGAGAAGAAGTGCATGCTTTCTGTCCCTGCAGAATAAAGGTTGCTCCGCTGAGATGAAGTGTTAGGTGCTGGATTATCCAAACAAGTGAATTTAAGAGCTTAATAAGAACCTGCTGCCAAAGTGCAGCAAACTATTGAAGAATACGAGGGCTGAAAGCACTGCAGTTTAGCTAAGACCAAAACCATGCTGTTAAATTCTAATTCATTTGCTGAATTTGAATGTACCATATACACATACATTAGATAGATAGATGGATAGATGGATAGATGATAGATAGATAGATAGATTGACGGACGGACACATTTTAGACAGATAGACACATAGATAAATGGATAGATAGATGGATGGATGGATGGATAGATAGATGGATAGATAGATGGATAGATGGATAGATGGATAGATAGACGGATAGATGGATAGATGGATAGATGGATAGATAGATAGATAGATAGATAGATAGATAGATAGATAGATAGATAGATAGATAGATAGATGATGGACGGACAGACAGATGACGGACGGACACATTTTAGACAGATAGACAGATGGATAGATAGATAGATAGATAGATAGATAGATAGATAGATAGATAGATAGATAGATAGATAGATAGATAGATAGATAGATTCAGCTGAGACCTTGTGAGTTTTATCATTTTATCAGGCTGAACAAAAGGCAAAATTAAATATGTCTGCCCACTGAATCCCACATCTGACACAATCTGACCCTTTTCTCCTTTCATGAGAAATGTGTATGTGTGCGTGAGCGTAAGCGCGTATAGAAGGAGGATCACGCTGCCAGAGGGAGGTGAAAGAGCAGAGCCGCTCTCTAATAGGAAAAGCAGGAAAATAGGAGATGTGGGAAAAGAGTAGTGAAAACACCTGTTAGACTCCACTTCGCTTTCAGTGCTGAAACTCACAGCTTCTTAAGGAGTCCCAGCGGCGGCTCCCACGTGCGCATAAATCAAGCCGAAGTGTTTAGCCCATAGAACAAATATTATTCTGAAAGATTACTGCAAAGAGCTTTAATGGAGACTCTGGATAAATGCACATCAAATTTCAATTTAGACTCCAGCAGAAACCTGTTCTGTCCAAGATGGATGGTCACAGTCACCTGCTTCAGTCAGCGAAATGGAAATGATAAATTCTGATGTGGTATAATATGGCATAAAAGAGAGCGCTGCTGCTGTCCGTCAGCTCAAGTACAAACTGGGAATGAATGACACTAGCCAAATGGAGCGTGCATGGAAAAGGCGCTCGACGTGGCCGGCTGTAACTCTATCCCAGAGTGCACTGCTGCACTAATGCCACTACCTGCTACCTGCTCTCTCCTCCGTCTTTCCACTTGCATTTTGTTCGGAATCCCACAAAGGCAGGACTTGGGTTTCATCTGTCGTTATTCATGTACCGGCGCACAGGACAAAGAGATTTGGCCACATTAGGTGGCAGCTCCGTGGTGTAAATTGCTGTTATCAAGTGGCCCTATTGTACAGGATTAGGCTGGCGTCCACGTCCATGCCAGCTCTTCCATTAACATCCACACCAGCCCTCTATATATAACCTGTTTCTTACAAAAAAAGAAGGCAACGTTTAACGGTTCCCACCGGACCTGTGATGGAGCGCATGACTATGAGTCGACTTGAGAGGCTGGAGGAGAGAGCTGATTTGGGCTTGTCTGTTGCTGTGATGTATGTGTGTGTGTGTATCACAAGTTGATCTGCGTTGCAAAACAGTGTTCACTCAATAAAAATCTACAGACATTAAAACTACTGGTCAGCCTATATGAGGTTTTAATGGCTGATGCAGATATGATATCCAAAGCCACCCTCAGCTGATGGCTGATATATTACAAGCACTTAAATTTAATTGACAGAAAATCACAGTTTTCACAAAAATATTAAGCAGCACAACCATTTTCAACATTGATAATAATAAGAAATATTTCTCAATCAGCAAATCAACATATTAAAATGATTTCTGAAGACTGGAGTAATGATGCTCAAAATTCAGCTTTACCATCAAAGGAATAAATTTCATTTTACAAGTATTTTAAAAACTGTTATAAATACCAATATTTTACAATATTAATATTTTTACTGTATTTTTTGATCAAATAAAAGCAGCTTTGGTGCATAAGAAATTATTATTTTTTTTTTTTTTTACACCAAACTTTGAATGTCTAAAAGTATAAAAGATTTACACAATTGCTAAATTTACTCAATTCACTAAATATTAATCAAATTAAATAAAATATGAATTTAAGATTAAATATTAATCTCAAAATGGTCAAATATTGTAAATATATATATATATATATATATATATAAATTGTTTTTAAATGTTTACCAAATATTTTGAGGGGACAATTTTTATTTTTAAACAATTTAAACAATTTTTGTTTTTAAACAATTACTATTTAAAAAATGTCATATAAATAAAAAATGACTTGATGGTGTATAAGGTGTTATTTGTTATGCATGGGTGCACAATTATAATTACACACCAATTATACAAAATAAATATCAAAAGCATAAGTAATCCATTTCATGTACTATTTTAAGAAAATATCTAGGTTATTCTGAAGGCTGTTTTCTGTGCACTTCTTCATTTTCAATTTTCATGCACTCTACTCTATTGCCAGTTCTTTCACAGTAATTTCTTACAATAAAACACAAAATTCTAACTTTTACTGTAAAATCAACATAATTTTCTGTCAGAGGACAACAAATTACTGTACAAATGATCAGATCACACTGCACTGTGGAATTCGAAAAAGGCTCAAATGGCCATAGTGAAAACACCCATAAACTCTTTGATGTCACAGTTATGATGATTAGCCAGTATAAAAATGCAAAAAAAGCGTAATGGTTCAAGTCTGATTACAACTTGCAATGTGCACTACAGTATATGTGGCAATATAGCATGCTAGCAAATGGGTTTCGAAATATTGTCAGCTAAACAATACTGCAACTTCACAGTAATAACTCGGCCTGCTCATTATGATATGCAATTTGTTTAAATATGAACTGTATACTAAAATGTAATTGTAGAGCTAATGCTGCAAAAATGACTAAAAGTACAGCAGCCAGTGGCCAAGAAAATTACTGTGTAGAGAATCTGATCTGATTGATCGCATTCAGGTGAGCGATAACTAGCTTCACGAAAACAATGTTTGACATTTATCATACCCGACCAGTGGACGACATCAGTGTCAACATCAAGCTGATCCGACATACTGGCAAAACCCAGAACTCCATCTTTAAAATCCTGTTCCAGAGCTGCCTGGTGAATGTCAGTCAGATATCAGCCTGAGGAGAGACAGACAGAGATGTGTTTAACCACAGATCATCCTGCAAGAGCTGCTGCTGCTGTAGCAATGAAGCTCAATTATTTACCTCTGATGAGACTGTTGATTTTAAATTGAAAGTGCCAGGCAGTGGTGCTCCTGATTGACTTAATTACACTATCTAGTCTGGTATGAGGTTTCTGGCAGTGAAAAAAATGCCTCTTTCTCAGGTACTCCCCATGCATAATGCAACAGCAGTAGGAATGCAGTGTAATAGGTTTCTGTGAATCATTTCTGTGCAGCTGTGCATGTCATATACCAATATTCAGATGACACTGCTTTTATTTGATCAGATTAGTGCATTATGAGATGCTGCGAAGAGATAGAGCAACTGACCAAATGCACATACAGGTTATGTCAGACAAATCAAAGTTGCTTTATAAATGACTCATATCATAAAACATCTGAAAATAAAAACCGATAGACCTGCTGTTATTACTCGTCTTATTCAGTGCAAAGCTACGCAAAAACGTGCATTTATACGATCTGCTCTTACCTTTTGCTGCAAAGTAACTCAGATTCACATTTTAATCCATTAAACGCGGCGCCGCACCAGTAACCGATAAACACCGCGCGAGCCCCGGTGATGTTGATCTGAATGGCGTGCGTCTGTCACGCAGCGGTCAGTCGGATGATAGAAAGGCTGAATGCAGCGCGAACGACTGCGAGTTTCTCCGATATCCTCAGCGCAGGGCTGCGTACTGAACACTGAGCTGACAGAAGTTAGTGTGCTGAGCTGATAGTCCGCTAGGCGTCCCACACCGGACGCGACGCGACGAGATCGCTCCCCCCGCAGCGGGGCATGTTGTCACACTTTATGGATCCTGCCATTATAGAGACATTGTGTGTCTGAGCTTTAAAAAAAATAATAATAAACATTCAAATAAATACGAGACACAAACCACTTAACGAACAGTAAAAAAAGTAACAAAAACATCAAACCATTGTTTAGGCCTATATAATTATACATTTATAACATGTAAAACATAACTTGATAACATGCCCCTAAAACTAATGAGAAGTAGCCTTGTTAAAATCTACTTTCATTATGTAGACTTAAATTGATATGAAATAGCCCATACAAAGTCATTATTGGGTTAATATTAATAAATAATGTGTATTATTATAAAAATATCACTTTTCTATTCAACAATGTAACTGTCCTTGCATATAGATAACAAAATATCAAACCAAGAGGTTCAAGATCCACCACTAAACTACAAAAAATAAATAAATAAAATGCAAAGCACTAAAACACTTGTTATATATATATATAAACATAACAAAAAGTCTACTAGGCCATACAATGCCATTTTTAGGTTAATTTCAATATCTATCTATCTATCTATCTATCTATCTATCTATCTATCTATCTATCTATAATTCCTTTTTTCTATTTTTAAGTGTTCAAATACTTCCAGCGCTTCACGAGGGCTTTTATCATTCTATATGCTCCTGCGAGTGATCAAAGAGCTTGTTGGGGCACAGCATATCTGTTTATTATGAAGTGTAGAGTAGCGTTTGGCAGCGAGAAGCTTTGATATGCTTTCACCTGCCCTGGTTCAAGTCAAAGTGAGCAGCAGAAGGGCAAAGCTTTTCATTCTTTTAAAGAGACTATTAGTGAGCTCTTGGATCTACAGGGTTCATTATTATTACACATAAATCCAGCAGCAGATATTATGATGAAAGAAATTTAAAGTACTGAAGTGTTACATTTAACACTTAAAAAAGGTGGCCTATAATCTGAATGGGGCAGAAACAACTGTGCATTTAGATTTTAGAGTTTGAACAGTAAAATACAACAAATAATATTTTAACCATGAGATGCATGAGAAATATTCGAGGTCATTTCTGTCTGTGTGCTTTCTTTCAGAAGGAAGGAGTTATCTTGCTGTTGAGCTGTACACTTTGAGTGGATTCATGGACTTTTATCTCCACCTGCTGTTGAAGAAAATTATGCAACGGTTTTCATTCAACAGTTTTCTCAAACATTAAGATTTTTTTTCAAAAACTATAGCAGTTATTTATATTTCATAAACAAATATATATACACACACACACCTATTTCAAATATAGATGCTAAATCATGTATTTGACAATACATCTGTCACATAATGACAATGTTTAGTGGGATGCAAAAGTCTGAGAACATTAATCAGAATGCTTCTATTTTCTAATTTAATGCAGTTTTTCTATCACCGATCATATAATCAGTATAACATGAATTAAAAGATTAATTTTTAAAGTGACCTAATTTCAGAATGGATTAGATTTGATCATCTACTTTAACAGCAACAGCATGTTCTCCAGCATGATTTGAGACAGAGCATATTGTGCTTCAATAGAAGTAAGAACATCTGACCGTACCTAGGTCACATGATCAATGATCAACATCAACATGAGTGAATAATATACTTATTTTTATTAGTGACCTAGGAATAGTCATCATAACTGCCCTCTATTTTAGATCCATTGAAAATCCTAAAACTGAATGCCAGATGCCCAGTGAGGTGTTTTGGATCACATTGTATTGTTCTGTATTGAATTGTATTGTATTGTTGTTGTTTTGTATTGTTCGTTAGATATTGCTATTACTTTACCATCCAGACAGGGGTGTTGTGTGACAGTCGGCCAGCAGCACGTTTCCTTCCAGATCTACAATAACATTTAAACATGTAGTGCTGTCAAATCGATTAATCGCATCCAAAATAAAAGTTTGTGTTTACATAATATGTGTGTGTACTGTGTATATTTATAGCCTTTATACACACACACAGCCTAGGCTACATGTAGGCCTATATAATTAAGAAATACGTGATTAATCGATTTGACAGCACATTTTAACAAATTATATGTTAATTATTTTAATGCATTTGACAATAGAATATGAAAAAAATAAATACTTTAACCCGCTTCAACGAATTTTCGCATTTTTTTCATGCATCGACAAAATGATGTTAAATGTGCCATTTTTACACACACACACACACACACACACACACACACACACACACACACACACACGTTGCCATGTTTTATGGGGACATTCCATAGACGTAATCATTTGTATAATGTAGGCTACAAACTGAATTTTCTATCCTCTTACCTTAACTCTCCCCCTAAACCTACCCCTCACAGAAAAATGAAATGCATTTTTGTGGATGAACGGAAACGGTCTGAGATGCGGTCACGTGCCGAAAAATCGTAGGCTAGGCTATAGCACCTTTAACCCCTTAACTGTCACCCCCCAGCTTTTAACATATACGTGAAAGTGCACTATCCAAACTTAAACTATTATAATTCATGAATGCTTTGGAATACAGACATAAGGTTGGACTCGTTTTAAAGAAGACAAGGAATTATTTTAAAATATGAAAGTAACAAAAAGTTATAGAAGTTTAAATTTACTGTAAAGAAAATACACAGTATTATTTTTATTTTATTTTATATAAAATAAATATTTTACATAACAGGTTTTACTCTAAAACTGATATAAAAATTAAAGCCTTATGTCTAAATAAGTTATGTTCCAAATTTGAAGTTGATATGAATAAAATTGAGTTTCCTGTGAGATTTTATTTAGGGCATCATACCACAAACAGCCACCGGGTGCATCCAAACTCCATTGATTTTTTTTGATGCATTTTTCTGTCACAAATGTCTAAATTTCTCTGTCAATATTACTCCGATCACAAAAAGCCTGAGAGTAAGACCTTTCCGACGATGTGTATTTTGTCAAGATTATAAAAAGTTTTGATTATAAAAGACCGTAATATGACACTTATGCACGTAATATTATAATATGTAAATACTTGTAAAAGTGTAATATGACACTCCTCTGTTGACCCTGATGGTTTTCTGGATGTTCATCCGCTGTCAGAATTTGTAACTCTTGTGTTCTTCTCTGTCTATATATGCTTTACAGTGTTGGGCAGTAACTAGTTACTGTAACTTAGTTACTGTAATAATATTACTTTTTGCAGTAACTAGTAGTGTAACTAATTACTAATAAGATTTCAGTAATAATATTACAGTTACCATCCATAAAACAGCTTAGTTACTTTTGATGCCTCAACCCCGCTGATTTAAAATCCAACAATCAAATAATTCCTAGATTTATTTTCATAATTTTCACGACTCACATGATCTGAACACTGTTATGTAAGTCGTGGCTTTACTTTACTCTGGCAGTACATCCCTCTGATCAGCTTGTGGTACATTATATTACTAGAATTAAAAATCTTTTGGGAAAATTAAACAGTTTCTTACAAACTTATGTGATTTGATGAAATACATAATGAAATATAATCGTATATGGGTAACGGAGAAATTACAATTAAGTCAAGATTTAATTGCACAATTCATGGTAAATTTATAAAAAGTCTAATAGAAATGTGTAGAAAATATGCTTGACAGTGTATGACAACTAGATCAACCATTTTGCGATGAACTAATGACTAGGTGTTTTGAGGGGTAAGACTATTGCACAGTGAACTATATAATACATTTTGAGCAACATGACAATAGCAACTGATAATGTAGGAAACCGCAGAACATTTTTTACATAATCAGTTGCATGAATGTACCAAAGCAATCAACTTGTTCAAAAGAATGAGAAACTGCTTTTATGTTGTGCACAAGTGACTAGATGATGTGGAGGTTGAACAAGTAGTTTCTGATCTGAGAAACGCACCAAAGTGACTGAGAAATATTGTAAAGTTGGTAGTTCCCTGGAACATGATAAATGACTCAAGCTTATTCATATCGACACCATCTGTTTCAAGGAGGCAATGGAGAGGTCAAGTAAAGATTTACGGTGGCTGAGGGCCGAACATAAGGACAGGTGACTGATCTATCTATTTACTGCAGATGCTCTTGTCAATAATAATACCAAAGACAACAATATTTGCAGTTTAGTAACAAACATAGTTGTTTCTATTCTTAGTTTTTCTTAAAATGCCTAAAAAGAAAAGTGTTGCAAATGATGCAATTATAGGACAATGAGTGCAATATCAGTGATGCACGGTTCCCTTCATCTCTCTTTTAAGCACTGTTCTTGTTAACTAGCATAGTTAGCAGCATGATTTACTGCTACTCATTTTGCCAATGGGTAAAACCTCTCAAATCTAGCCTATAGCATAAGTCTACTTGTATGTCTTTTCCTATTTCGTGCACATTAGCCTAACATTGGACTAAATCATCTCAAAGCAAGAATACTAACACATAGTGCTCTTTCACTGACTGCAGACCCATTCGTCTCTCTGGACGGAGCTGTTTGTATTCAGACGGTGTTGAAGTGAGGAAAACTACTAGCCTGTAGTTCACTAGATCTGCCCGATCATGCATCATCTCTCTGAATGATTCAGATCACAGTGGAAGAAACAGCCTCAGGTTATTTGTACCAGCAGAGACACAAAAATGTAAGGTAAAACCTGTTTTTATAAAAAAAATAAAACCTGTTTTCATTTGCTGGTTTCTTACTTTCCTAAAAGGAATCAAATCATAACCGGACACACTGTAAAAAAAATATCCACCTATTTCAACTTAAAGACTTACATTTAGTTGTCACCTTAAATTTTTTAAGTATAATCAACTTGAATATATGAATCATTTGAACTTAAAATACATTAAACTAACTTGAAAAATCAAGTTGAATTTCATATAACTGATTAAAAAAGTTACTTATTATTAAAGTTAAACTTATTTTGATGAGTTAAAGTAATGTAACAACATAAGTTGCCATGATTTAATATTTTTACAGCGAGAAATGCAGACAGAGAGTCAAAACATTGCTTCTTCATACTGAAAGAGATATTCAACACTCACCTGAAATTTGCTGTTGAATTGAACTGACAATTCATAACTATTTTAGATTGTGGCAACTAGTGGCAAATTTGTATGAATTTATTAAAATAAAACAGTAATTTGCAACTTTACACCACCGAAAAAGTTTGGGATATGAAAAAAAGACTCCTATGCACACCTGTTTATTTAATCAAACAATACAGTAAAATAGTAATATTTTTTATAATATTTTATAATTTAAAATAGATGTTTTCTATTTGAATATATTTTAAAATGTAATTTATTCCCGTGATTAAAGCTGAATTGTCAGCATCATTACTACATTAATCATTCTAATATGCTGATCTGCTGCTCAGGAAACATTTATTATTATTATCAATGTTGAAAACAGTTGTGCTACATCATATTTTTGTGGAAACTGTGATAAAAAAAAAATACTCAGGATTTTTTGATGAATAGAAATAAATGGCTTTACTGTCACTTTTGATCATTTTAATGCATTCTTGCAGAATAAAAATATTAATTTCTTTCAAAAATGGTAGTGTATATTTTCCCATGTTGGATTTTCTGATGTGACATTTACAATGTTCACAATGTACACAGGATTCGTTTTAGGCTTTTCAATTCAGCTACAACATCAAATGATTAAAAGATGATTAAATGTTCACATTTTTCATGTTTTCATGGAAGAAAACACGTTTAAGTGTCTCCATGATAAAGCAAACAGTAATGAAATGATGTACTAATCTTATGATTGTCTTACCTAGCCACAGTATGTTCATCTAGATATATATTCTGTTGAATAATTATGAAGCAAGTTTTGTAAGGTAAAACCTGCAGGTATAAATAGCTCAATTGTTATCATATCAAAAACATTGTTCTCTGGTTTATTTAAGAAGACGTGTTCTTTTCTTGTGGTTTGACACGCTTTTCCGATGAAGTTTCTTCTTTTAGTTTTTCATTATTTAAAACAGAAGTTCAGATGAAACCATCCGCTCCAAATCTCTAAACATTGGGGTTTCACTCCAAATTAGGACATCACTTCAGTTCAGTCCCAGATCAGAATATCATTCCAGATCTGAGTGTGACTCGAAGTCAGTGCTTCCCACAAAATCAGGACGTCGTGAAGTCAGGGTTTGTCTGAAACAGCCGGCTGTTTTCCTCCTGATGATGTTTCAGGCACTACACCATGGTCTCCTTACTCTTGTATTTGCACAAGAAGTGCATCATTAGTTGTTTTGGTCTCTGATGTGTCTTCACAGGACGGGGAATCTGTAGCCGGATGCTGGGATTCGTCTCATTCCACGTCCTGAAGAGGTGAATGTGGTAACGTAGGGATACCTGCGGTTAAAAAAGAAGATTGTGTTTTAAAATCACTCTTTTACAGATTTGTTGTTCTTTTTCAATTTTGAATGTTTTCTTTATTTAATTCTCAGTGTATCATCCTGGGTGTCATAAAACTAATTGTGTGTTTTTTGTTTTCTATATCAGAATAGTTTCTAATCACACATCAGCCAGAAACACCGCAGGTGTAAAATGTCATTGCACTTTCATTTTGCTCTGCTGAAAACAAGAGTGAACTTACAACAGTCCAGAAGAGGTAAATAGAGAAGAGTATGAGTGTGAGAACAATGAGTCCCACGGCCTCCATGCCATTGCTGTAGTACAGATCCATGGCTCCCTGCACACACAGCCAGCCTGACAGACTCGCTAAGGGTGTGATGAACAGGAAACAGATGGCGTCCCCGCACAGCGTCCATCTCTGCTGCTGCATGGAAGGTGTGGTGAACCACTGCAGCCATGAAACACAGATCATTAGGAGGGGGTTATACTTCAATTAAATTTGAAAGCTTATTTCATATATTGTTTGGATAGTAACTCAACTTTTTAATTAACTTTTTTAATATGGAGCTTAAAATTCAGACAACCTTAGATAAAGAAAAAAATATATAATTTGCAACCATCCAGAACACAATACCACTTTACATAATGCATAGATAAGTGCATATATTTAAATCAGTAGATGTAAAAAGAATAAGTAGTATGTGCAGAAAGAAAGAAAGAGAAAAGAAATGCATAAGGAAAAAGAGAAAAAATACAGAAAGAAAAAGAACGAAAGAAAGAGGAAAAGAGTGAAATAAAAAAATTGCAGAAATAAAAAGAAAAAAAGAACAAATGAAAGAAAAAGAAATGAAAGAAAAAGAAATGCAGAAAGAAAGAAAGAAAGAAAGAAAATGAAATGCAGAAAGAATTGCTGTAAGAAAGAAAGAAAGAAAATGCAGAAAGAAAAGAAAATGCAGAAAGGAAGAAAAATAAATAAGTAAATGAAAGTAAGTAAATGCAAAAAAAAGAGCGAAAGAAAGAAAATGCAGAATGAAAAAGAAAGAAAATTAAAATGAAAAAATAAATCAAGCAAGCAAGCAAGAAAGAAAAATAACAAAATAAAGAATGAAAGAAAGAAAATTAAAATTAAAGAAAAATAAATGCAGAAATGGACAAATAAATGGATGGGAGGATGGATGGATGGATGGATGGATAGATAGATAGATAGATAGATAGATAGATAGATAGATAGATAGATGGATAGATGGATAGATGGATAGATGGATGGATGGATGGATGGATGGATGGATGGATGGATGGATTGATGGATAGATGGATAGATAGAGAGATAGATCAGTTATCAAACAGCTAAATCCATCATGAGATCACTGGTTCTGTATGTGTTCACAGAGCAGGTTTGCAGCGGTCAGCAGGTTGTGATGCTCATGGACTGTAGTGTCATCTTCCTGTCCTCTGTCCAAACATGAGATAAGCAGCAGCGACAGGGATACGGTCCTCATCTAATCTCATTTTCCTGCTAAGTGGATCAGTGTTTAAAAGAAGCAGAGGGAAAGCAGACCCACCAATATGTGACGCGAGGACACGACTCTGACTCGAGAGTGACTGGCTGCAGGAGAACGGATGCTGATAATGATGCTTAAAACACTTTCCATATGACTATTATGTAGAGTGTGTTATTATGTGTCCATTTACAGCTTTAGCTCTCTTTATTCCTGTTTCTCACATGAACTCTGAAATCAGATTGACAGGCTGATGGTGCAGTACATGTCAGCTGAGGTCAGACAATATCTTCTAGAGCAACATGCAGCCACCGACAGAATTAAAGAAAGCGCAAATAGACGGTTCTCAGATTCATCACCTGCTAAACCTGCAAAATAATACTTTGGTCACATCTTACATTGCTTACAGCGTCAAGTGAGTGAACTCATTCCTCAGTCCTTCAGAGAATATACTGTAAGTCATTCCCAAGCTCTGCCGCTGATGATTTTACCTCGGTGAGTGGTTTGGGAAGTTTCTCCAGAGCGAACTCAAAGTGGCAGAGCTCACAGTGGCTGGTGGCGGAGGCCGTGAGCCAGCGCTCCAGACAAACACGGTGCACCATCGCCAGAGAGCCAGCACACTCGCAGGGAGATAACAGATCACCCGCGCTGCTGCCTTCATGACAGATACGACAGAACGGCTCCTCAGCGTTCAGACTGAAAACAGAGACCCGGGTATTAACCATCAATTCTGCAGATTCAGAGAACAATAACTCAAGATTCCAGGATATTAAAATTAAACATTTATAGTCTTTTTAATGCAATAGTCCACCCAAAAATGAATATTTACTCACCTTCAGGCCACCTAAGAAGTGGATGAGTTTGTTTCTTGATCTGAACAGATTTGGAGACATTTAGCATAACATCACTTGCTCACCAATGGATCCTCTGCAGTTAATGGGTGCCGTCAGAATGAGAGTCCAAACAGCTGATAAAAACATCACAATAATCCACAAGTAATCCACACAACTCCAGTCCATCGATTAATGTCTTGTGAAGTGAAAAACTGCATGTTTGTAAGAAAAACATCCATCATTAAGGTGTTTTAACTGGCCAAAATATAAATAAATCAACATAACGCATCAGTGGAAAAAGTCCAGTAGAACCAATGACGGCACCCATTCACAGCAGAGGATCCATTGGTGAGCAAGTGATGTAATGCTAAATTTATCAAAATCTGTTCCAATGAAGAAACAAACTCATCTACATGGATTGAGGGTGAGTACATTTTCAGGAAATTTTCATTTTGGGTGAAAAAAAAAAAAAAAAAAATCATACAGAAAACAGTTATTTTAAATTGCAATATTATTTACTCTTTATACTGTGTTTTTTATCAAATAAGCGCAGCCTTGAGCACAAAAGACGTCTTTCAAAAACATTAAACATTAAAGCTCATCAAGGTCTGAGGAACCCTGACTTTGACCCACCTGAAGCCGCCGTGTGCAGGGATCACAGAGGAAACATAAGTGCTGCTGTGAATGACCTCCTGTACAGGATCTGTGGAGGTCTCAGCAATCGGTTTCACCAGAACCACAGAATCCGGACCAGCACCAGGTCCAGCTGATGAGTCCTCACAGAGCATGACTGCTGCACATGAGGCCGTTCATATCTGAACAACTGCAAACTGAGAGACACAGAGACATGAGGGACATGTGATAATAATATAATAATAATAATAATGTGATGTATTGTCAAGTATGGTGACCCATATTGGTGCTCGCATCTCAAATGCACACACACAGCAGTGAGTGTGCTGTCAGTGGGCAGCATTAACCACTAACCAAGGGCATCAGTCATGGTATTGAAGGTGGAGAAGTGCTGTTCATTCACAATCCATTCACTTTGCAGTCACTCTCACACAGCAGTGAGTGAAGAGACACTGAAGGGGCCACACACACTGTGAACACACACCCATGATGTGAGTCAACTCAGTTAGAGGCCAGGGTTCAGTCCATGCCTTGCTCAAGGGCATCTCAGTCACATGGTTTATATCCATGAAGGTGGACTCAAACATATAAGTGAGTATCCATTTTTAAAGTGTGATTTTACCACTTATGTTCATTCACAATCCATTTCATCAGATGCAGGTTACTGTCAGTGTAAGCTGCTATTGCAATGAAAGCCAGGCCACTTTCATGGTATCTAAAACCCAGGATTGGTGCAAACTAAACTGAAACTTACCTGGCTAGCCAGCTAACCCGGCTTCATGGTACAGGCCTCAGGACAGAACAGGAGACTGAGTTTGTGTACATTAGCTTTGTGTGAGAAACAGACTGAAACAGCTGCTTATTTACACTTGAGATATCATTTACAGGGTTAGAAATGTACTCAAATTTATGTGAAGAACTACATTTAATGTGAACATGAATGTGCAGGAGATTTGTTAGCTCCCATTTTTGTGAATAACCAATTTCAGTGAATAATGAAATGTTTATATGCACATACTGGGTTCAGTAAGATATTTTAATGTTTTTAAATGTTTTTATTTGATTAAAATACAGTAACATTTGTAATATTATTAGAAATTAAAATAACTGTTTTCTATTTTAATATACAGTTAAATACAATTTATTCCTGTGATCAAAGCTGAATTTTCAGCATCATTCCTCCAGTCTTCAGTGTCACATGATCCCTCAGAAATTATTCAAATATGATGATTTGCTGCTCAAGAAACATTTCTGATTATTATCAATGCTGAAAACAGTTGTTGCTTAATATTTTTTGGAAACTGTGATACATTTTTTCTTTGCTTCTTTGAAAAAAGTTCAAAAGAACAGCATTTACTTGAAATATAATTCTTTGTTACTGCATAAAAGTCTTAGTGTTATTTATGATTCGTATCATGTACCCTTGATATTAATTAATTAATAAAGTATTAGAACAAACTTTTGAACAGTAGTATATTACATACATATAAGTTTCCCCCTCTTTAACCTGTTGCAATGGTCATATTTGTTAAATGGTGACCATTTACATCAGTGCATAATTGCAACAATTGCATGCACATGCATTATGTTATTTACATTCGAAACATGTTTTTAGCAGAGGTACTTATTACAGTTGAGACACAGTTGTGAATCTGCTCCATACTGTTGCTTTATAAAAGGATTTAACAGATACACTCTATTCCACGGCCTAATGTACAGATGACGTCAGAAACTTGTTGAAACTAAAGTGTATGGGATGCAAAACATTCATTTTGAGAGTGTGGAAAATGCCATGTGAGAATGCCACAAATTTGTTTTCTGAAGATTGTCCAAAAGTTGTTTCTGAAAGACATCTTGCCTCTCTGAAATTCTCATTGGTCAGCAGATGCTTATGTCAGAGAGCAAATGTTATAAGTTTTGGTTGCGTGATGGAGCATCACTTTTGCAAACCATTGCATTTCCCCTCAACATTCTTATGATGCACCGTCAATAGATTCACGACGTTCTCTGAAGCAACAGCCACTCTATAGGCATACATTTTACCAAGTACTAAAACAACTGCAAAATTACCATTCTATTGCTTTGCAATATCAAATCAACAACATAGAAACAATTAGGAACTTACCATCAGACAGACCATGTTCTCCATCCAAACTCCCCATAACCCGGGCTCTGAAGGCTTAAAGACTCTTAGGCTTTCTCTCTCTCTCTCTCTCTCTCTCTCCGGTCAGATTAGCATTAAACCCAAGGTCGTTGGTGAGAATAGTTGAGGATTAGCCGGAAGGCAAGGAAAGCACAGGCACAGAGCTACAAAGGGAAATCCCTCTCACATCACCGTTGGTTACACTCCGGGCACCTCCTCATTCAAACTTCCTTAATCCAGTTAGTCATCACCAGTGACTTTTCATTTTCCTGACATTATGCTAACTGAACAGGGTCTAAGCTTTGACTGTAAACTGCTGCAGACACAACAACAACACATGCTGAAAGTGTTGGCGACGTCTAAACCTCATGGACAGGCCTAATTTTAGCCCGCTGGTCTAAGACAGCCCTGATCTCCTGCTAAATACCTCATTATCTTGTTCTCAGACTGATGTCTATAATGGTACAACTATAATTCACTCTAATCATTGCTACATTTAAGTAGCAGGTGATTTTTGCTCAAGTATTTTTGTTGATAATAGTTTAGAGCTCAAATGGTCTGGTGGAGCATCAGTATTGGTATCTTCATTGTACTTGGACATCTTTCACTCTTAAGTAGGCATAATAAAATAGGGTTACATTTTATAGATGCATTTATCCAAAATATTATTCCATGCAAGATATAATTTTATCAGTTGGCAATTAAACTAATGGTCTTAGTGTTGCTAGTACCATGTTCTACTATTTGAGCTACAAGAATACTATTAAAATAAATAAATGGTTAACTAATAAATAAATGTACTTAATTAATCATCTTTATCCCATGTGAGACATAAAGCCAAAAAATAAATGTGCAGATAAATATATATGACATTTATAATAGGCCTACTGATAGCTGTCAGGATGGTCAGAACTGTAAGGAAAAAATGTTAATTCAATAAGCAACTTTGTCATTTCAGAATATATATATTTTTAAATTCATCTTATTATGAGAGGGTTATTTAAAAATATAATATATATTCAGTATTAACGTTAACTATTGGCTATAGACATTTAGTGATACATCTTTTTGCAACTCTGTCATTATTTCGTCACAATATTTAAATAAAAATATTCATCATATGCTATTTTATAACATTTTAAAGAATTTTTTAGACATGATATCTGTCGGGATGATTTTTTAAATTCAGTTAATTTAAAAATCGAAAATGATTTAAAGATTCACATCTGGTTCTTGAATCTGATTGGCTGAGAGGTCTTTCCAAGCATGAGATATTCACACAATATTACCACAGGAACCGTTTCACCATTAAAAATATTTAAAAAATATATTGAAAAAATATTGATCACATAGCCTAATATGTATTTATATTCAGTATTAATCTTTTAAAGGGATTTTAGTAAATATTAGGCTATAACAGTAAATGACACCTGTTCATTTAAAAGAGGCATTTTGCAACCCTAATTAAATATACAGGCAGGCAGTATGATATTTACATAAATTATTATATTATTTCACATACATTGTATGATCTTATATCATTTTTTTAAACCCTTATTTTTTCAAGGCTATGTGTTACAAAGAATTTACCGCAGTTAATGCCTGTTGAAAAATGAATGTTGAGTAATTTTGAGTGTTTGCACAGGTCTGTTTATTTGCCATATTTGAACACAACTCTTTATTAAATCATGTGACAATTTCCCTCGTCTGGTGGTCGGTAGACGCAGACACAACACAAGCATAATGAACCAAATAGCGGATCTTTGAACACGTGAGAAACTCAGCTGTAACAATCACGGGTTAATACATTCATTTTCATGACTTGATCTCTCTTCGTGGCTTAGATAAAAGTGTAGAAGGGGAAACTCTGTAGACAAGTAGTCATATGAGGGACTTTCACTCTCATTGAGTCTCGCCCCATAAATCTCCCTCTTTCTTTCCTCCCTCTGTCTGCTCGCTTCTCATTCTGTTCTGTTGGCACTAATCCTGTCTGCTATTCATGGCCAAGCTGCTCGCGAGAATGGCCGGCGGGGACGGACATCAATGTGGATTCCTTCATGAACCGCGTGAAGGGGTGAATAATTCCTTTGACACCTCTTAGACGCTTGCAGGAGAGAGCCAGACACCAGGGATTATCGGAGGAATAAAAAGAGAAGTTCCTCTTTAATGTTGAGGGATGCTGAGCTGTGACCGGCTGCGGCGCTATTGTACATTCACTCTCCGTCTGGTAGTGTGGAAGGACAAGCAACCTCTTTTTGGTAACTTCTAATTTGATAATGAGATATAAAGCAGGAAACAATAAGGAAGGGGTCGGAAAAGACTGCATGCCAGATTTGATCTCATACAATCTGCATAAGCACCACTATTCTGCTAAGCCACTACTCCAACATGACAAATGCCATTTCAAAATTTTCTCTGTGCAAAATGTTACATTTCTTTAATAAAATTAAATAAGTCAACATGAAACTTTGATCATATTTTGAGTGTAACAGTATATCAAATGAGATTTTTTTTTTATTATTATTTGGAATTTACTGGAAAATAAATCAAGTGGCATCTTTTTCAACATTTGTCCTTGAAAAAAAAACATATATATATATATATATATATATATATATTTCCAAGGACAAATGTTTTGTTTTGAGATTTTTTTTTAGATATTTTAACAAACATTTTGACCAAAATACTTAAGAATATGATTTTTGCGGAATGATATGTCAATCCAAAGGAAAGATAGTTTTCATATTTTGATGATAGTTTATGAAGACATTTTTTTTGTTCTTTAGAATCACATGCAACATAAATGTTCACAATATGAGCAGGAATGTGCAATAAAAATAAAAAGGGTCAATTTGGATTTCATATATTTCTAAAGTATATGTTGATCTATTTTTTTTATTTTTTTTTGTTTCTATTACAATTCTAAAAGGTGCAACAGACTCATGCTCCCTGATACTATCAAGGATCTTGGAACCAAAATAGTCATAATCTGGCAAAAACAATTTAAATATTCCTTAAATGTCCAGAAAAAGTGATGAACCAGGACACAAGTAAGATTTGTAGTGCAGGACCGTATTCTTATCCGTATTCAAAAAATTGCAATTATTAAAACTTGTTAAAATCACTGATTATTAAAAGATTATTAATAACTGGAAGCTAAAATTCAGAGAATGTATCTTGACCATTATCATGTTTTCTAAGCATAAACCTGACTAAATGTGTCATGTTATTTCTTTCCAGCCATATTTTATGTAACAAAACATCTACCACACACAACATGCAAATAATCTGGTATTAACTGCATATTAAATGTGTTGGTTAATGGTTACACATGTGCCTGTGGATAAAGGTTCAGACATTGTTGACAGCTCATTAAAGATCAACAGAAATGCTCTGAGAGCAGCCTTCCTGGAAACACAACATGCACAAGTACACACACACACACACACACACAGAGAGAGAGAGAGAGAGAGAGCCGAGACCTGGATCCATGTCTGATAGCCAAGGGCAACATCACAGCAAGTGCTACTGATAAAGCCATTAGTCATGGTGAGTACATCAACATCACCGGCCCTATGAGCCAGAGCAGGATAAATGCACTGTGCTCAGAGGAGAACAATGGCATGTATCAGCCTCAACAATGTACTGCAACCTCAAAATATGCCTTAAAAATACTGGCTTAAGGCAGGATACCAGAGAATGGTTAAAAAAATCTTACTAATAGATGTCACCACCATACATTCCAAGTTGATTGATTATGTTATGAATTGCACGTTTTCTAAAAATGTTCTTTAAATGCACAAATTGTGCATTATTTGTTTTAAAAAATATTAACATATTAAAGGTTTTGGATCCTTTTATCACTAATTAATCAGAAAATACAGTCAACTGTGCAGGAAATAGTCAAATGCAGTCTCATTTTGAGAAAATGACCTTTTAAAAGATATTGGTATTATAAAGATAAACTTAAAAAGAAGGTTTTGTAATTAAAATCTACATTAATAGTTGAAGAGCAATTAGAAAAAAAGTTAAAAGTGTATTTTTGATCTGAAACAAAACATTATGAAAAGTCAAATAACTGAAAATATCAAAACTGACCAGTGCATGAAAAAAGGCTTTCACCTAGTTTTATCCCTTAAAAATAGCAATACATTGTAAAAATGTGAACATACCTGTTATTCCCAATCATCACATGTGAGCAGGACAGTAACAGGAACAGCATGATGATGAATTAAATTAAATATTGTGCAACTTGAACAATTGGGTAAACGATGTCACAAACCATAACAAACACAGCATCAACAACATGCACTGCATTGTTTTTTAAACAAGTAAATACATGTCTGCAAGCATATTATGGTATTTTTATGCTTTAGTAGAGTCAAAATCCTACATACAGCACCTTTAAGCTTTGTGTGTGCTGCTAACCAAACTTTGTTGAAATCACTTGTGAGTTGAGTCTCCTGTGCTTTGGTAAGCTATTTCTATGACATTTGGAGATGCTGGCTATAAGTGTTCCAAATCATTCAAACTACTACTTAGGGAGCTGCCTTATTACTGTCTAACATAGCTGGCCTCTAAGTTTTGAACCAGAGCCACAGTCTCCAATTCCCAATGGTTACTGTCTCTTCTTTTACTTAAGTCCACTCGTGTCAGACCTTTTAAAGGCTCTTAGAATCACAAGGGGCTTGTTAGCAGATAGCACGAAGATAACTGCTATCACATCTATTTTAGTTTAACATTCAAAATAGCTGCTATCACTTTTGTAAACAACCAGTATCATCAGTATCAGGACATCCTATACCATTCTATCCTCATCCTATACTGGTAAAAAAAACATTTGATACACTACCACTCCGAAGTTTGGGGTCATTAAGATTGTATTGAACAAATGAATACTTTCACTCAGCAAGGATGCATTAAATTGATCATAAGTGACAGTAAAGGCTTTTATGTTACAAAATATTTTTATATAAATGCTGTTCTTCTGAACATTCCATTCCAAGATGGTTCACGTTTCCACAAAAAGTGAAGGATCATGTGACTGAAGACTGGAGTAATGATGCTGAAAATTCAGCTTTGCAACACAATAATATATTACATTTGTGACCCTGGAGCACAAAACCAAATTTAAGTCGCTGGGGTATATTTGTAGCAATAGCCAAAAATACATTGTATGGGTCAAAATTATAGATTTTTCTTTTATGGCAAAAATCATTAGTATATTAAGTAAAGATCATGTTCCATGAGGATATTTTGTAAATTTTCTACCGTAAATATATCAAAACTTCATTTTTGATTAGTTATATGCATTGCTAATGACTTCATTTGGACAATTTTAAAGGCCTATTTTCTCAAGTATTTCGATTTTTTTGCACCCTCAGATTCCAGATTTTCAAATAGCTGTATCTCGTTTAAATATTGTCCTATCATAACAAACCACACATCAATGGAAAGATTATTTATTCAGCTTTCAGGTGGTGTATAAATCTCAATTTCGAAAAATTGACACTTAAGACTGGTTTTGTGGTCCAGGGTCACATTTTAAAATATATTTAAATAGAAAACAGTTCTTTTAAATTGTAATAATATTTTGCAATATTACAGTTTTAACTGTATTTTCACTAAATAAATGCAACCTTGGTCAGCATAAGAAACTTCTTTCAAAACCTTTTAAAGAAATCTTACTCCAACTTTTGAATGGTAGTGTATATGATCATTTTTAACACAATTTAAATAGATTACAAAGTTACAAACATGACTGACAAAGTGGACAACCGCTAGCCAGTACGTCACTTGAATTCCGATAAAATTAAGTAGGCCTACTTTTAATTTATCCATTTAGCAGACACTTTTATCCAAAGCATCTTACAAATGGGCCACATCACAAGCAATTTCTCATAAGCGCCAACAATATTCATAGTACACAATGCCAAGTTTAAAGTTTAAGATAGATTAGTATACAAACTAGATTAGCACACGGCCGCTATCTGTGGCGTATTTTTAAAAGCGTGGAACCCATCCTATCATGTACGGCAGCAATCTGAAAAGAGCGCAATCTGCCGACGCTATCAAGAGCAGGATGAGTGATGTCTCTCCAGCGGTTTGTAAATGGACTCTAAAGACAAGCGATGGCACCATGTGACCAAAGTGAAGTGGACGGCACACTCCTTATCTCTGAAGGAGAACGGGATGGCTGGGAGCAGTGATGGCACCTTCGCTCTCCGGCCAGAGCTGTAACATGAAAACGGCCGTCCTTGCTGGCAACAGAGCTAAAGTGGATCTATTTCAGGTGCTGTACTTCAAGAGGCCGGTGCGTAGAGACATGACAGAATGGACGCTGCTCAAGCGGCTGCTGGACGCCGTGCACCAGCACTCCACCATGATCGGACGCCTCTGGCTCACGGTCATGGTGATTTTCCGCCTGCTAATCGTGGCCGTGGCCACTGAGGACGTCTATACAGATGAGCAGGAGATGTTTGTATGCAACACCCTTCAACCGGGATGTCCCAACGTCTGCTACAACGCCTTCGCCCCAATCTCGCAGCCTCGGTTCTGGGTCTTCCAGATCATCACGGTGTCTTCTCCTTCACTTTGCTTCATCATCTACACCTGGCACAACTTGTCAAAGCAGCCGGAAGGCGAGCAGTCGAGGGAAGCGTATGATCGCAGTTACGACTCAGATAGTTGCTCCATCAAGTCACACAAACATCTCGTACACAGTCTTGCTGACGTCCTCGAGGGCATCACCAACCAAAGCACCCCGGCATTGCAGGAAACCACCAAGGCTCCATCCAAAAGCTCCTTAGGCGTCCTTTCCAAGTACTACGTCTTCCATGTGTGCTTTCGCACGGTTTTGGAGGTCGGTTTTGTGGTGGCTCAATGGCTCCTCTTCGGTTTCCATGTTCCTGCTCACTTTGTGTGCACAGCGATGCCTTGCATGCAGAAGGTCGACTGCTACATCTCGCGTCCCACAGAGAAAACCATCTTCCTGATCTTCATGTTTTGTGTTGGGGTCCTCTGCATCTTCCTCAACTTCCTAGAGCTCAATCATTTGGGCTGGAAGATGATCAAGAAGTCAGTGCTCATCAAGGACGGCTCCTGGAGGGGATACGGCGCTATAAACCAAGACTCGCAGTCGATAGCCTCGCTAACTTTCAGAGACGTGACCAGCACTACTTCTTTACCTACCCTAGATCTAGTCGTGGACCATCAACCTGACTGGACCTGCGCTGGGAACTGCTCGGCGAAGAAAGACAAGGACATCTGCAGAGGAACACAGTCACTCAAGGTTAAATCGCAACTGAACAAAGGAAGAAAATCAAAGCAAAGGAGCACTGAGGTTTGGATCTAAACTCAATTATGGACAATTCGAAGAGTCTTAAATTTGATTACGATGCTATTGTTATTGGTAGGTTTTTGAAGGCAGCTGCTACTCGTTTGTTTGGATGAGTTTAAGAAATAAAATGCACAATCAGTTGTGACATGTAATCAATATTTCCACGTTGTTTATTTACGCAATATACAGTGTGTAATAATATATTCATTTACAACATCTATAAACCACTTTGTGTATAAATTATGCCAGAGAGCAAAAAGAAAACTATTCACAGCCTTTCCTTTCACTCAGTGATGTAGTGATGAACATTCGAGTAGAAGTTTTGTAAGAACACTCAAATTGGTACAGGAGTTAGTAATAGTGAAGCGAAGAGCTATTCTACATCTAAAGTCCGAGATCGAGATTATTGGGGTGCCACATCTTCTTTCAAGTCGAGCAATTTCTTGTTTTCATAATGACCTCTAGAATAATAGTCATATATACTGTTTCTGAGAATCAGATCATTCATTTGACTAGAACATTATCTATAATCTCTTAACTTTTCCATTTAAAGCTGCCGTGTGTATTTTTCTTCTATGTTAAAACGTTTCATCATATCCCAGTATTTTGTGCAGAGATAATTAGATACTATACCATTCAAAAGTTTGGGGTTTCAATTATTTTTGAAAGAAGTCTCTTATATTCACCAAGATCGCATTTATTTTATCAGGGATACGTTAAAAACAGTATGTTTTATAGTATATAAAAATTGTTAAATATTATTACAATTAAAACAGTTTTCTATTTGAATATATTTTAAAATGTAATTTATTCCTGTGATGGTAAAGCTGAATTTTCAGCATCATTACTCCAGTCTTCAGTGTCACATGATCCTTCAGAAATCATTCTAATATGATGATTTTCTGCTCAAAGAAAAATGTCTTACTATTACATTTATGCATTTAGCAGACGCTTTTATCCAAAGCGACTTACATTGCATTCAAGTTACAGTTTTACATTTTATCAGCTCTTGCTTTCCCTGGGAATCGAACCCATGATCTTGGCGTTGCTAGCACCATGCTCTACCATTTGAGCTACAGGAAAGCCTATTAGTAATGTTGAAAACAGTTGTGCTGCTTCATATTTATGTGGAAACCATGATACTTTTCAAAAGAACAACAATTATTTAAAAAATATTTTGTAACAATTGTCTTTACTGTCAAGTCAATTTAACATGTTTCGACAGAAATAAACTCTTAAATTCTTCAAAAAATAAATAAAAAACATTTACTGACCCCAAACTTTTGAACGGTAGTGTATGTAAATATAGGATTGTAAACACTTTTGAGTGGTCTGAAAAATGAACCTGTAGCTCAACGAGTGGCGTGGGTTTGGGGCAAAACTACATGTTTTTTCCAAACAATGAAAAATGGAGTGTTAGATAAATGTTTCTAAAAAATAGGGCTGAATAAAAATATCTAAACAATCTCTATGTGGTTTTTAAAATTCTACGATCCAAAAGATTTGAGATCCATTCCAGAATTCCTTGATCTTTTTACTCTGTGCCACTGTTTCCTGCACTGATTTTCAGCAACTGCTGCTAAATCTACAGTAAAACAAGAGATATTTTAGTAATAGTTTGAATAGTTGATTGATTGAACTGTATGGTTTGGACCTGTTGTTAATTAATAATAAATAAATAAAAACTTTTTGGAAGGTTCCTTATATAATCTATTGCAACAGCTGAGAGGGCATTTCTTTCCCTACTGACATTTTCTTGTTTAGAGAATGCAAAAATACAGTACTTTTGGCAACTCAGTTTGGTGCTGTTAGTGGCACAGAAGTTACACGTTGCAGTTTTAGGCATCATTTGTGTCAAAACTGCTTTTTCCTTTTTCCCATTTTTGCTCTCTGACTGCTTAATTTGGCCAGAAAAAAAATACAACAGGGAATGACAAGTCAAAAAGAGAATGATCTGAAAACATCTGTGATGGTTAATGGCAGAATCTGTCCAATACAGAAACAAAAACAGTCATTCAAAGTTCAATTTCATGCAAAAGAAACATACGGCTCAGAGTAACAAAAATAATGTTCGACATTACTGGAATACAGTCTATTTTTTGGGGGACAAACACAGACATAAATTTTGTCAGTTCAAACAAAATTGGTCCGATTAGAAAGATGTCCACTGCCACTGATAAGCACAGGACGGTTCGACGAGAGAATGTTTCATTAACATCTGCAAATTTTAAAATGTCATTCAGAATATGACATCGGTCAAACAAACCACATAGGCGAGCAAAAGGTTGTTACATACAGTACGAAGTTGTGAACCATATCAATATATATATTTATATATATACTTTTTAGCGCTCCATAAGATAAACTGATAAAATGTTGTATTTCTCGGCATGGCAGAAAGAGATACAGTAGAAAGTGCAATGTCCTAAAACCAAAAAACACAACACAAAAGTAAAATGTGCACATCAATGGGTGTGTTATTCTAAAGCTTTAGTGCAATACAGCCACCATTCAAAAAAAGCACTTGAAGGCGCGAGAGAGCGAAACCCATTAAAAAACACCCGCGATACTTACTATGATACCTAAGATCACAATAAGTTTGTAAACGGAGACAGACAGAGAGAGAAAGAGGACATTCATAAGAGTAGCAGTCAAGAGAGTCACAGTTTATAGAAAAATTGTGTTTCAAAAAACACATAAGACCACCGCAGGCAGGTAAACCCCATATCAGAGCAAAAGAAAAATATACCTAGACAGCGAAAGTCCAAATCCACCCCATTGGATGCATCACATTTTCAAATGAATAAGGTAAATGCTGTGTTGAAGCTGAAATAAAATTACACTGCAAAAATAAAATAAAAACTTAATCAGTATTTTGACGTTTTTCCAATAGAAATATCTAAACATTGTTTAATCTAAACAATTTTATTATTTATAAGATAGACATATATCTCTTTAATTGGCAAATTGGTTTATACATAAAACTAGAAAAACAAAAATACAGCGGTGGCCAAAATTATTAGAACACTAGTATTTTCACCAGCTAAAAAATGGTTTAAAATCAGTTATTTCTATCTTTTGCTGTAGTGTGTCAGTAGGAAATATCAGTTTACATTTCCAAACATTCATTTTGCCATTAATTGTAATAATCCAGTGAGATTTTTGTTTGCTCCACACAGAGATCTGATCTGATCATCATCAGTCTGTCTGGAACGACATGAAGAAACTGAGACAGACTAAATCCAGAAGAACTGTGGAGAACAACGTCTCCAAGATGCTTCAAGAAACCATCCTGCAAAGCTATAAACTCTGCTCAAGTGCACCGAGGGCAACAGCTGCTTTAAACACAAAGGATGCTCACGCCAAATGTTGATTTAATTTAGTTCATAGAAGTTAATTGATAAAGAAAATCTATTTATGACATTATTTTTGACAGCATCCTCATTTTACAGCATTTTTACACAAGTGCCTAAAACTTTTAACAGTTCTGTAGCTTTGCAGGGAGGTCTCTTGAAGCATCTTGGAGACGTTGTTCTCCACAGTTCTTCTGGATTTAGTCTGTCTCAGTTTCTTCATGTCGTTCCAGACAGACTGATGATGGATCAGATCAGATCTCTGTGTGGAGTAAACAAAAATATCACTGGATTATTACAATTAATGGCAAAATGAATGTTTGGAAATGTAAACTGATATTTCCTAATGACACACTACAGCAAAAGATAGAAATAACTGATTTTAAACCATTTTTTAGCTGGTGAAAATACTAGTGTTCTAATAATTTCGGCCACCACTGTATATCTTTTAAAGTAAATTTCAAGTAAATGATCAATATTTTGTCATTTTTAGATTAAAAACACCTTTAAATCAAAATAATTAAGAAACAAAGTTTTATATTTGTTTTATTTTTCATTTGACTTACACATTTTTTAAACTTTAAGATATGTATATATTATGCTGTTTCACCTTTTAAAAATAAATGTATCTTGTTTTAAAGATGTTTAGATATTTTTACTAAAAAACAAAGCAAAAATACTGATAAAAAATATTTTTTGCAGTATAAAAATCTAGATGTTGCACCATGAGGCCTGGAAAACGTAATAAGATAAATAAATACTGAAATGTAAAAGGTTCAAAATTGTCTGTGGTCAAACGCAAGGCTTTCATTGGTGAGAATGCAGCAGAGGATGTAGGGTGAGCGGACGGTTCAGACAGTCTGGTTTGGCGTGCGGTCAGTGACCCGTGGCTGTTGGCTCGGCTCATTGAGGCAGGGGCACTAGGATCTCGACGTAGTTTATGGGGAAGAAGCCCGATTCGCCGTTAATCATGCCTTCATACCAGTTCTCATCGATCTGATTGGTGAGGATGATGATGTCGCCCTCTTTGAAGCCCAGCTCGCCCTCGTTCTCCGGCTCAAAGTCGTAGAGCGATCGACAGCAGGGCTGGTCCAAGTGTGACTCGATCTCTGCAAAGAGGAAAATACAACCACCCCACACATTTAAACATTTGTTAAAGGAATAGTTCACCCATTCACTAAAAAGTGTCATTTGTTTTATTATTATTATTATTATTTATTTATTTTATATATATTAAAAAAAAAACTGTCATATGTTGTTCCAAACCCATTTGCTGCTTTTTTTAATTTTATGATCTTGTCCTTAGATCCCTGCACGGGTCTCAAATTTAGGCCCTAGCCCGGCCCGTGTCCGACAGCTTATCAGAATTACCGGCCCGAGCCCGTCTTTTTCCCCCCTTCTCCCAAAACAGCTTATACTACTGTTTCAGCTATTAAAATAGTTCAGTTTTGTATGTAATGGCAAAGTGATTATATTTCGTTTAATTTTTTTTTTAAGTTAATTTAGAAAAATGTTTGGAGCATTTTTTGTTCGTTATAAGTTTTTGTTTTTTAAAGTAATGACCAAGCGGCCAGAGGCAGACAGTGAGCTGATCATAGCCTATGTTTGATCAATTTAGATTTCTCAAATCATCACGACTTGCCTAAAATAAAATCTATAGATATAATACAGTTCAAGCGTATAACAATGTTTAAATGTTAAACCTAGATAAATGTGCGCTGTATCCAATAGTTTGTGCGGAGAGTGGAAGCTAAAGCGCGCTTTGCAGGACATGGAGACACCAGCGCGATCACTTGCATTTTTTTCAGTGGATACACCATCATTTTTGCTCATAAACGTAAGAGTAATACATCATTTGAAACTGTAAAGGGTCTACTTTTATTTGTGTGCACTCACAATATCAACAAACCGTTGTGCTTTTATAAAATAAAGAAAAAACACATGATGCGCTTTCTGCCGTCTCATCTTGAACAGGAGCGCTTCACAAAAATGAACTGAAACTCAGCAAATACATGCCTCACAGACATGATAAATATATCTATAGAAAGCTTTAAATTACTACTTAACGAAATAAAACAAATCGAAAACAAGAACTCTTTCATTATAGTCATAATCATAATCCATAAAGATTCTCTCTAATGGTGCGTCTAATGAGGAGATGGCGAGTCAGGATCATCATCTTCATCCTTGCAAAGCGGACTCAGAAAACACTAGTTTATTAGTAAATAATTCAAATATCTCCTTACTATTTCCCCCAGACACATTCATGGTAATTACTTTTGCTGGGGCTTTGTGGCCAACTTTAGCCTATTGTGTGCATTTGAGCGCAGAACTCTTCAGCTGCGCTGATGGCACGCATGCTGCGGCTGCTGGACACTAAACACACTAAACACTGTCGAGCCGCTCTTGACAGTCGCGGCACGGTCTCGTGTTGTTTCCACCAGCACAGTGATTTGATGGATGTCTAAAATATAAAAATAAGGAGAAGCCTAAAACAGGCCCGAGGCCCGGTCTGTGTCTGAACTATGACGTGAAAATTGGCCCGAAACCCGGCCCTAGGGGCATAAAAAAGTCGGGGCCCATCGGGCCCAGGCTGAAATGCAGGGCTCTACTTGTCCTACAATGTTCACAGTGACCATGGCTGTCAAACCAGTGTCATTTTAGTATCATTGATATACTATTATAGTTTTTCTTAATACTTCGAATTAGACTTTATTTTTATATTTGTTGTCATTTTTAAAGTTCGGTAATTTTGTGTTGTGTTTTTGTCATTTTTATTAGTTAAGTTTTGGTTTTAGCTTATTTAGTTTTAGCTATTTTAGTACTTCAACTTAAACTAGTTTCTTAATTTTTTTATTTTAATTTAGTTAATCTTTCTTTTATTTCAAGTAATGGGGTTTTTATGGTTTACTCCAAAAAAGCACCATAAAAGTATAAACACATTATATTCATGTGTTATATTCTTAAGCCCTCCCAAGTCATATTATATTGTCGCTTTAAGCAAGAAACATAACAAAATTTAAGTTCTTATTACATTTAAGGCTCATTCACATCCAGTATATTCCTTATAAAAAATATTAAGTACAATGCAATTAAAATGCAAAAAAATGCATAAATATAATGCATTAACTTAAATAAGTTGCATGCACTTTTTGTTGTCATTTGTTGACAGACCCCGGTCACTATAAAATTCTTCAGATTTTTCTTCCACAGAAAACAGGTCTGGAATCACTTGAGGGAGAGAAAATTGGTTTTAAAATGAAATATTTAACATCTATGTGCTGAATTCAAACATCCAGTGCAACTAATGGAAAATAGCACAGGGTTACTGAGAGGAAAGTAATAGAAAATCAGTTTGAGAGCTGATGTGTGGGCAGATGAGATGAGTGGGTCCACATGAAATCTGTGACCGCAGATCTCCAACAAAAGCTCTGCATATTTCTGCAGAATTCAAATAGCCATTATCAACCAAATACTACAATCTCCTGGCCTTTACAGGGCCAGGTATCGCTTCTACCTACATTCGGTGAGCGTCTAGGCATGAACCTACAGGATGATACTCACGTTTGCTATCACCATTGGGGCTCTCAGGCCATGATAGAGTCATGGGTGCTGTGTGTGTGAACGCATCAACTGAGAGAGCAAAAACACATGAGATCGAACATGAGAGACAAACACACACACACACACACACACACACACACTTCAGCTAATAAAACACACTGTTGATGAACATGAGTATGACCACAAAAAACAACCATGTCATCTATAAATTACGGATGTGAATTGTAAGGTTGTTTGGTTTTGATTCTGATTCTATTATTTTGCTTTATGTTTTAAATGTTTTCCCAATGCTTTTAGTCTTTTCAAGTCAGATTCATATTTTGCATCATGTGACTGAAATATAAATAGTCCAAACAGGTAAATATTTCCATGATAAACATTACCACCTACTTTTTCCATTTACAGAGTGGTTGACTTGGATATCTGAAAGGAATATGAATGAATATGTAAGAACACATGATGGTGGTGAAATATGTGAGCAACACACAATAAAAGCCATTCATGAAGCTCTAGTTTCTTAAAAAAAACAAAGAACGACAAGCCAGAAGGGAAAAAACACAAAATGAAACAAACAATGGAGCCTCAAAATAGACTGTATAGTATATGTTCATTATTGCAGAAAATGTATTTTTTCCACCAGTCATGGCTGGTAAATCAAGAAAAAAAAAAATTGTAGTAGTAATTGTTTGCTGGTATGCACTATACTTGCATTATTTTATTAATAAATATACTGTACAAAAATTCTCAGATCACATAAAAACTAGGAATTTTATATTATGTAATCATAAAAAATAGGAGCATGTTTCAGGATCTTGTAAAATTTTAACAACTAAAAGTTATTATAAAAAACAAAAAGAAACATTTAAGATTCTGCATATGTTCTGACTTCATGCTTAGACTGAAGCACACAAGTTGAGATGTTTTCTTGGCGATACCTGTGCTTTTGACTGATGAGGTGTGGGTAAGTCCATTGTGCTGCGTGTTTTCCACGGTCTCCAAACTGGACACGATCGACTTTGGCTTGAACTCTTTTTTGGGCCGACTGCTTGCAGTAGATATCCTGACTCAAAATATATGTGCATAAACTCAGTGCATATTAGCAAGAAACCTACATTTGTTATTGTTGACACTTTCATAACATATATTCCAATGAAGACAGATCAACAGTTGGCTAGATTACAAAATACATGGAAAAAAACAAAATGAACTTTGACTAGTAATATGGAATGGTTTCAAGTTGATTTGCATCATGTGTAGTTGAAGATACCTGTTCTGTAGTTTGCTGTCGAGCTCCTTCAGGATCTCCAAGGACTGTCGATGGTAATCCAGCGCTGCCTCAATCAGAGCTGATAACTGACTGACCTGCTCCACCTACAGGTACGTGAAAGACATGACATTTTCACTGATCCCAGAATAGAAACCTTACTGATGCACAAGTGCAATATATAATTAACAGGAAAACACATATAGTGTGGTGCAGTACATACAGATTATATATACATGTATTTGGACACTCAAACAAAACTTAATAATGTAAGAATGTAATGCAAGAATAATGATGTGATATTTCACTAATAAAGTCACAAAGTTATGATAGTTCACGCAAAAATGGAAATATTGTCATCATTTACTTGCTGTCATGTCGTTCTAAACTTGTATAAGTTTCTTTCTTATGCTGTACATAAAGAATATATTTTGAAGAATGCTGGTAATCATACAGTTGTTGGTCCTCATTGACTTGCATAGCATTTCTTTCCCTTCTATGGAAGTCAACGGGGACCAACAACTGTTTGGTTCTTCAAAATTCAACAAAATATCTTCTTTTGTGTTTAACAAAAACGACGGTTTGGAACGTACATGAGGGTAAGTAAATGATGACAATATTTCCATTTTTGCGTGAACTATACCTTTATATATATATATATATATGTATAATCACTTTTTAAAATAAATTAAACATTCTCATTTGTAATTTTCCTTACATCATTCTCCAAAAAGTTGAACATGCTCGTCTCAGCGAGTTCTTTGGATTCCTCAAACTTCTCCACAGCCTGTTTGATCTCCTCATCAGGAATCTTGCCTTGACGTTTCTTCTTGTAGTCAAAGTCTAACCGTCGACCCTCCAGTTTCTTCAGATGATGCTGTCAGGAAATCACATGATATGTAATCATGTACTTCACTAACCTTAAACACAAACTGAAAATGGACAAACTGCTATTGTGTAAGTGATAGTGTCTGATAATAGAAGGAATCAGGGAAATAAAATGAGTAGTTATTTGTTTGGTAATCATAACGGCCACCATAAGGGGGTGTCACGCTCCATGTAGATTTAATCAGCTTTTTCTAGGCCACTGATTTGCCTGGAGTATTCATCTTATGTGAGTTTATATCTTCTCAAGCCTCATTTCAAAAGGCCTTCAGGTACAAAACATTTTATATGCAAAATCGTATTGAACCTTTAATAATTCTTTGTTTAAAATGAAGGGTTAATAAAAAAAATTACGAAACAGTGTCATACCACTATCTCTTTGAGGTCTTTGTCTTGTAGAGTCTGAAGTGGGTCAATGAAGTTCTGTTTCACATTGATATCAAGGGCATCTTTAATATCAGCCATCTGCTTCATGGCTTCACCAATGTCCACCAGCGCAGCTCCTGAGAAGATGAGGCAGACATAATATTTTGACTTTCATATAAAAATAACAAAACATTTAAATGTAGAGAGAGAGAAATTGTGTCATATATATATATATAAATTAATATATTCTATATATTTCATGAATATATGTATAGAATATGTAGAATATAGAATATATTGCACGTGTATATAACCTCTGTGTGTGTACTTTATATACTTATATATATATATATATATATATATATATATTAGGGGTGGCACGGTACATGTATTCGTACCGTCACAGTATGGACCTCTCGGTTCAGTGCATGAGGCCTTACAACGAATACAGGCAGTTCACCCCCAATCCAGAAGGAGGCGCCGCAGCAGTGCAACGCTGTTTGATAACCGCCAGCAGAAGAACAGCAAATGCCATGAGTTGCGTACTTGAAAACAAAGCCACCTAGACAGTGACCATGTGCTGATTCTGAACGTGTCTCTCACATAGACTGACAAAGGAGTAAACTTTAAAGGCATGCGCACTCAACTATTTGAGAAATGAAGCTTTGTGCTCGTGTATCCTAACTCTCTCATTCGGCACAAATCCAAATAGTCCATAATATTTCCATATTTGCGATGTAACGTATCTGATTGCTAAACTATTATTTATTATGTAAATTATAGGCTTTGTACTTCAGTCACGTTCCAATGGTGACACAGAGGCGGGCGCGCTGATATTTGGTTCACTGTACTTTATTTTGATAAAGTACCAGCTGTGTTATCAAGTTAGCAATGCTGGAACTGATGTGTGTGTGTGTGTGTGTGTGTGAGTGTGTGTGTGTGTGTGTGTGTGTGTGTGCGCGCGCTCCGGCACGATCACTTCAACTGTTTCCTTATACCAGCAGAATCAACTTTAAACACTTATTGTCTTATTAATAATGCATCACTGTATAAAGGTCTGTTTTTATTTGTGTACATTTAGAATGAAAACAAAAAAAGAAAACAAATAGGATCGCTTTCTGCCATTCTAGTTTCCTTTCTGTGAACAAATTAAGCCTGTCACAAAAATGAACTGAAACTCAGCATATATAGGCTGTTACGTGTCACACTGTTTTTTCCCCTTGTTTATCTGTCAACTAAATCAAATATATTTCAAGAATTTATTCCTTGTATGTATATATATGTACTGCAGATTTTATATATATAACCATGTAATAATATTTAGTATTTTCACATCTAGGTGGAAAAAATAGTAATTTGTACTACTGTCTGTTCAAAATAAATGAAAAGAAACCAGAGCATAGTAGAATTTTTTTCCCCCTGTTGTACCGAAATCGTATCGAACCGTGACCCCCGAAACGAGGTACGTACCGAACCGTGACATCTGTGTACCGTGCCACCCCTAATATATATATATAAAATTACTATCCACATTTTTTACTAAAATAACTATATATTAAAATTCAATAAAATTCAATGAAAAAAAACCCATTTATTACATAATCACATTATAATGCCTTTTTGTGATAATATGATAATCCAGTGATTAAATAATTTACAATTGAAAGGTACTTATTTCATAATTTCTTTTTAACTTACAATGTGTTTAATTTTTGTGTTAATGAACACAATCCAAAGGGTAAGATTGCAAAAATAAAAAAAAAAAAGCAACAAAACACCCAAAACAGTAAAACCTGTTCTGATTTAAAATTCTAATTGGACGAGATGCTTTGAAAACCTTTGTAAAATAACAAGTAGTATGTGCTCATCTGTGTCTGGCATCAACAAAGCACCACAAGGTGTCAGAGTTGTGTTCAAATGCTATAAGTACAGCAATATTGCAGGAAACACATTTCACAATGCACAGTGTGCAAGATTGTGTGATTCAAAGAGAGATAGAGTTCTCGAGATCGAGCAGCATTCCATCGTACTGCAATGGGATTTCCGTAACCGTCGGCCTGTGGTTCATGTCTGTGCATGTGTGCACTTGACTGTCGGTATGTGCGGACGTTACCGAAAGTGGACTCCTCCCCCAGTTCCAGTCCGTATCGCAGCATGCAGTCTCCTAAAAGCCCTTCAGTCTGCGGATAACCCGTCGTCTTCACCTGCCCTCTCATTTTAGACACGGTGTTGAGCATTCCCAGTTTGGCTCTTGATGCTGTGCGGATACACGACATACACTCATGACCAAACCAGAAATCATAACACTGCACTCCAAACATGAGTCACTGACTGAGAAATGACAGTAATTTAGTAGCAGCAGTGGTTTTCAGGAGGCAAGAGGCAGTGCCTACTAGGGCTGCACGATATATTGCATGCGATTGTCAAGCGCATCTCTTCAGTAAAGCCGGTTCTGTGATTATTAATAAATCTCCATCACCTGTTTTCAAATGGAGCAGCATTTAATACACAGAGCCGTAGTTCACCGACAAGCTACGCAATTCGCACTCAGAATCGCAGATGAATCGCCTGCGATATTGAACGTGACATTGCATTAAATGCCACTCCATTTGAAAACAGGAGATGGAGATTTATTAATAATCACAGAACCGGCTTTACTGACGAGATGCGCACGACAATCGCATGCAATATATCGTGCAGCCCTTGTGCCTACTCAAAAAAAAAAAAAAAAATACTGCATGAGAAAATAATCAACAACACCAAAAAACAAAGCAATTTCAAAATACAAAATTAAATAGTGTGTAAATCACTTTTTCCAAAGTAATATTGTGCAACAGTGATGAGGCTTCAAACGGAGGTGAGTTTACTGTGTTCTTCTCATTGAGCGAGATAATCATTTTAATGAGATAATGGGCAAAAATCGTGTTTGAACAGGTCAGCCTGAATGGATCAAACTAGTGGTAATAATGGATTTAATTACATTAGTTAACAACTTACTTACTTACATTAGTTAACAAATAAATTTCATTTTATAATATATTAACATGGAAAACTTACAACCCCAAATCAGAAAAAGTTGGGACAGTATGGAAAACGCAAATAAAAAAGAAAGTAGTGATTTCTAAATTTACTTTGACTTGTATTTCATTGCAGACAATATGAACACAAAATATTTCATGTTTTGTCTGGTCAACTTCATGTCATTTGTAAATATACATCCTTTCCTGTCATTCAGACCTGCAACACATTCCAAAAAAAGTTGGGACAGGAGCAATTTAGGGCTAGTAATGAGGTAAATTGGTTAAATAATGATGTGATTTGAAACAGTTGATGTCAACAGGTGATTGTAATTATGATTTGGTACAAAAGCAGCATTAAAGAAAGGTCTAGTCCTTTAGGAGCAAAGATGGGCCGAGGATCGCCAGTTTGCCAACAAATACGTGAGAAAATTATTGAAATGTTTAAAAACAATGTTCCTCAAAGAAAGATAGGAAGAGATTTGGATATTTCACCTTCAACAGTGCATAACATAATTAAAAGATTCAAGGAATCTGGAGGAATTTCAGTGCGTAAAGGACAAGGGCGCAAGCCTAAGCTGAACAACCGTGATCTCCGATCCCTCAGGCGGCACTGCATCAAGAATCGTCATTCATCTATAAGCGATATCACCACATGGGCTCAGGACTACTTTGGCAAACCTTTGTCAAGTACCACAATACGTAGTTACATCCACAAATGCCAGTTAAAACTGTACTGTGCCAAAAGGAAGCCCTATGTTAACAGTGTCCAGAAGCGCCGTCGACTTCTCTGGGCTCGGAGGCATCTGGGATGGACCATCACACAGTGGAAACGTACTGTGGTCAGATGAATCAGTATTTCAGGTATTTTTGGGGAGGAATGGACGCCGTGTGCTCCGGACCAAAGAAGAAAAGGATCATCCAGACTGTTACCAGCAACAAGTCCAAAAGCCAGGGTCTGTCATGGTATGGGGTTGTGTCAGTGCCCTTGGCAAAGGTAACTTGCACTTCTGTGATGGCACCATTAATGCTGAAAAGTACATAGAGATTTTGGAGCACAATATGCTGCCTTCAAGAAGACATCTTTTCCAGGGACGTCCATGCATATTTCAACAAGACAATGCAAAAACACATTCTGCACACATTACAAAGTCCTGGCTGCGGAGGAAGAGGGTACGGGTACTTGACTGGCCTGCCTGCAGTCCCGACCTGTCTCCAATAGAGAATGTGTGGCGCATTTTGAAGCGCGAAGTGCTTTACTGTCCCAACTTTTTTTGGAATGTGTTGCAGGTCTGAATGACAGGAAAGGATGTATATTTACAAATGACATGAAGTTGACCAGACAAAACATGAAATATTTTGTGTTCATATTGTCTGCAATGAAATACAAGTCAAAGTAAATTTAGAAATCACTACTTTCTTTTTTTATTTGCGTTTTCCATACTGTCCCAACTTTTTCTGATTTGGGGTTGTATTTTAAATTGTAATAATATTTCACAACATTACTGATTTTACTGTATTTTTGATCAAATAACTGCAGCCTTGGTGAGCAGAAGATCATTTTTTTAAAAACACTGAAAAATCTGCTGAGACTTTTTGATAATGTTTTAATAAATAGCACGGCAGTATAAACATACTATGTTATTACAGCATTGTTCACATTTTGATGAGTATAAGGTTAGTGTTTCACAAGACTTCAACCCTGTAATCAAACTAGAACTGGAACGCCTCGCCTCCTCATTTCAGAAGTCCACTGCACACTGCTGCTTAGTAGGTGGTGTTAATAATATTTAATGACTCAATGAAATCATAAGTGTTATGAATATGTCAGATCTGTGATTCATACCTGGGTTTGGCTGAAGGTATTCTGTGGTTTTCGTTATAAGTTCAAAAACAGACTTGTTGGTGACTTCTATTTTCTGTAGAGGTGGGAAAAGGTAAGAGTAAATATGTTTGTCATATAAATCACATGTGAAGAGGGGCTCATTTCTGCTGTTTTTTTTTCTCACCCGCTCCATTTCCATGAAGTCTTCATCAAGCTTTGTCCCTTCTGCACCGCTTATCTTCTCACTCAATAACTAGAAAGAGAAAGAGAGAGAGAGAGATATTAGATCAGAAACAGGAAGCAGTGACATTAGGCAGGAAGAAATCGCATAATGTTTCCCTGTGCACACACTGGGGTGGGAGGAAGAAAAAAATAAATCAATAAAGAACCTCCATCATAGGTTATTGTAGAAATAATACCTGATGTCACGGGTCTGAATTACATTTTTTGTGTGTGTTGAATCAGCAGTGATAAGATGATAAAAACCACTGATATTTCATGATGCACATTCACATGATGCACTGTTATTAATATTGTCATTACTTTTCATTTCAAATATGGTTTCACGTCACTTTGTTTTAAACAGTTATTATAATATCAGCTATTTATAAGTTATCAACCACAACAAGTACAAAAATGATTATTAGTTTATCTGTATTAGCCAGAATCTTAATATCATTTGTATTGCATTGTTACATAATTGGTGCACACTAGACTGATTGTTGTGACATTAGAAACACACACACAACTAGGTTAAAGTAGCTATCATTATGTAACACTGTCCATGAGTAGGAAGAGGAATTATGTCAGTTTGTGAATGGGCTTCATGTAGTGTCACTGGTTAACTGTACGAATGGTGCTACACATAACAATTCAGTTAGAAGAACCACTAATAATCACTAAGAGGATTAACATATCTTGCACAACAAAATGAAAATTAGGTTAACATTTTTGCCATGCAAGGTCAGTGAGAACAGATTTGAAAAAAAAGATGACAAAATTAATAGTGCATAGTCAAATATGCTGTACATATTTGTAAGGAAAACACAGATTTTTAGTTTTGGTTTGTACTTTTAATATTTTCAACTGTGCCTTAAAGCAGGTTAATTTAGAGTCAAAGCTTTTCAGAAAGGTTCGAGCGTGCTGACAGCATGCTGTGCTTTAGTCTGCTAAAAATCCAACAGTTACATGTCAAGAATGGTAAAAGCATCTGTAAAAAATGTTTTTAATAAATCCAAATAAATTCTGTCAGACTTCAAACTCAAATGTCAATGTGCAATGCTGCTCTATTTTCTGCTCTATCAATGCTGCTCTATAATCTATTTTCCTTCCATAATCTGAGTGAAATAGAATATTAAAAAATTATTTAAATGTTATCGCATTGATTGGATCATGGAGCCAGGATGTTAAGAGAGATCCATTACATCAGCTGAAAAGGAAATTTAATTATATTTTAATGAAAAATTTAAACGATTTTTTTTGCACACTGATGGAGTGCACAAAATAAATCCAAAATGTTTATATATAAAAATGGTCCATTATGATTTCATGTTTTTTTTAAAGCATATTTATTAACTAAATATCTGTCAATTACCTTATTTAGAGGCTGCAATTATCTGTGTATAGCACTAAACCTGCTTTATTATACATATAAACATGACTAGCCAGTAGCCACCAATAGGGATGCAGCGATTAACCGGTTTCGCTATTAACCGCGCTTTAAAACGTCACGGTTAATTAATCGTAAAGGTTCCGCAAAACCGAGTGTTTCTGTTGCAAGGAACGGAACTGTTGCAGCTTGCGCAAAACGAAAACAAGTTAACTGTGGTGCACCATTTAAAATGACGTGCTTATCAGAGAGACAGAGGCTACTACAACATTAGATTAGTGACAGAGGGACTAAACAGCGAAGCTTTATTTCCACCAGAGAAATGCCTGTTGATAGTGTGGGACCATTTTGGGTACACCAAGAATGACCAGGGTGTCATTTAAAATTGCCGTAAAAAAACTGCTGCTAAAGAGTGAAATCATAAGGGTAATGCACGGCTAGCTGTACATTGAACGATTTTAATGCACAACGTGAAGGCAAGAACCACCTGACGCGAAGCTATTAGCTTCAGCATTATGCCCGCTTCAGACAGAACGAGATTAAAAGTGCGGTAAGATCACATTTATTTGAATTAGTTATAACATTTAGCTACTGAATTAATTATTCAATCGAGAGAGAGAGAGAGTGACAGTTGCCTGTGTGAATTAGCCTATTTATACTATTTTATTAATAACACGCACTTGTCAGAGTCAGAATTCTGACCAACTTCTCAGCATTAGTAACTCTGGAATAATATTTCAGTGTTTAACATTGGTTTCCCCTAAAGATGGATGCTGTCAGAAGACCCGGTCTTTTGTAAAACTCTCTCTCTTTAATGCACAGGTGACTGCAGGCAGAGCTCTCTTCATAAAAGTGAGACGTGCGACATCAAACTAACAACACTTTAAAGACTGACACCCGGATCAAATGAAAGAGTTCGAGCAGGTAAGTTTCAATTTAATATTTAGATATTCTGTTATGAATATTATTCCATATTTTAATTTGAATGTCGGATTAAAATAAACATTGCTGTTATAGCAGAGTTAATCCTTAGCATAAGCAAGCTAACGCTAATGTAATGAAGATAAGCCTATAACTTTTATTGTCATTATGATCAGCAGCTTTTAAAAATTGTGAATCTAAAATATGCGTGTTGGAGAATGAATCAATGTCACAGGACTGAATGCTGATCAGATAATGTTTAAAAGCTCAAATTTACATAGTTTGTATTAAATTACTCAAATGTTACTGAACTTCACAGACTTCATGTTATTATCTAACATCAACTTTATGAACAATATATTTTTACAACATTAATTAATGTTTGTGAATGTTATTTAATACAAAACTTGATCATTCATGTTTGTTCATTGTGCATTAAATAATTTTAAAAGATTGAACTTTGATTGATTGATTTTATGTATTTGTAAATTTTGAAATTAACCCTAAGAAGAATTGCAATATATAACTATTGTTTATTTGATAGGTCATGTAAAATGTTTTTAATCTACAGTTTCCATCTATTTGATATACACTTGTCTTAAAATATATGTAATCATATCTAAATTTATTATAAAAGCTGACGTTTGTTATTTACTGAAATGTTATATTTTAGCTGGAGTCAAATATTTGCATTTGGTCGGACTCAGCCCACTGCTTTACTTATATTATATTTTTCTTTTACAGCTGCAGGAAGATCATGAAGCAACCAGCAAACCCTAAAACAGACAGTTTACAGTTGTTTTTCAGCGGCAGCAGAAATATGACAAACATTTGGGTGGAACTTGTTTACTTTCTTTCATACTTTTATTAATTGTGGAAAAATTTGAAATAATTTTAAATAAGCATAAAGAATGGCATTGGTTTTTGTGCAGTTTATTTTTGTTTAACTTTATTAATAAAAATGTGTTTTAATTAGCATATTTTTGCTTTGGTACCGAAATTGGTACCGAGAACCGTGGATTTTCACTGGTATTGGTACCGAATACTGAAATTTTGGTACCGTGACAACCCTAAGTCGTATATTAATAATACTTCATTAACTTTGTTATTTACTATCCCTGTTGTAGTATTATTCATAAGTAAAAAATAACAAGATTTTTTTTTTTTCTTCACCAAATTCTCTACCCCAGGTCCAAAAGAAATGTAAAGAATGTACAAACTGAAAACATTAAATACTTTTGTGATCTATTTCCATTTCTTATTTTCAAAAGAGAAATGAATGGATGTTTACAGAGCAGCGGTCACATTTTTTAATTCTAATGGGAGAGATGGACTTTTGTTTGTGTTTTGTTTATTATTATTTTGTGCTGTATTGTTGGTTTCTGTGTCATTCCTGATTCAAAAGCCAGCAATAAATCAATTTAACATCTAAAGTGTGTTCATGTGATTTTATACATTAGTAATGTTGGGAAATGAATAAATGCATAATAATCGTCATAATCGTAAAACCGTGATTATTCCTCAGACAATAATCGTACAAGCAAAATCTGTAATCGTTGCATCCCTAGCCACCAACTAGAAAATTATGAAAATGTGTAATTTTTCCACACATAATGCCCCAGTTGTCTAAGCTCAGAAGTTCATCTGTTTCCAAAATGGTAATTATACTAAGCACCAACTGCGGCTGTGTGAAGTGGCCTACATTTATACTAATACACGCACTTGTCAGAGTCAGAATTCTGACCAACTTCTGCCTCTGGTTCATTAACATTGGCCCTGACGGATGATGTGGTCTTTGTAAAACTCTCTCTCTTTAATGCACAGGTGACTGCAGGCAGAGGTTGTTCAAACACCCACACGAAACATTCACACTGTTCAGATTCAGAACACGCTTGTAATGACAAGACTGTCATTATGATCAGCAGAAAGAGTTATGAATCAATCACAGGACTGAATCTAATCAGATGGCTCATTTACTTACTCACTGAACCACATGTTATGATTTCTCAAAATGACCCAGATCACACTGACATATTCCAACAAGAAGAAGTACACTTCAAATATTTAGATGATGTACTTATTTTAACTAAAACACTGAGTAGAAAATGATGAAAAAAAGCTCTGATTGGTTGATTTAAACTCTGTCTTGACATCTGGTAACCGCAAACATGAAAGCTCTTGGATGTTTGTTACAGATGCAAGATGTCAAATGAAAGTGAAAGGCTTTTTGAAGAAATAATATATATATATATATATCGCAGACCATTATGCTTAATCGAAATAAGCAAAACAAAATCCTGATTAAAATATGATGTATCGTGCAGACAGAGGCTGCATTCCGAACGCTGAAAAATGCTGCCTTCGGTGGCAGCATTCCCAAGGAAGGAAGGCATCAAGGCACGTCCGAATCCAAAATTAGCATCACTTCCTGTCTCATGATGAGATACCCTTATCTGATCGATTTTTCGAAGGCAGCATAGATGTATCCTTCGCTGCCTTTGATATCCCACAATCCTGTGCGTTCCATTCCTTGATGGTTGAGCTAAAAAATAAAGATGGCGTCTGAAAGTTGCGTTTGGTGGTTAGTTTGTGTGTAAATGTATATTTCTGATTAACTTTTTGCACTTTTGATGTTATTTCTAGCGAGAAATTAGTATTATAGTAATTAAATATTTGTTCTATTTTGTTGTAGATCATTAAACCGTTACACTGCCTCAGAAGCCCGTCCGAAATCAGTTTCGTGAGGTGCCTTCGAGCAAAAACGCTGCCTGCAAAGTCATTTTCGGATACAGCCAGTATTTGGCACACAACTTTTCCAACTTTTTTTTTTTTTGTTATAAATACCAGTACAATTCTTTTTCTGTAACCTGTTGAAAGATTTTCATTATCATTCTCATACATCTTGATGGAATAGAGCGGTAGAAATGTTTTCAAATAGAGGGAGATTCAACAACTGCCAAAAGATTTTCCAGTGTTTGTAACAAATCATTTGTGGTATTAAATGGTGTTTTTATGTTATACTTAAAAGACAAATATTTAAAAAAGAAAAACAAATGCAAAATTACATTATTAAGCAAATTGTTACATATATAAAATTAAAATATATGTATTGTGAATAAATACATTGTTAAAACGAGTTATAAACAATTTATATAATTAAATTTGAAATACTGAAATCCTAGATATTTAATTTTCCGAATTGATCTTATTTAACATCAAACGGTTAAGATTTACAACACTGACGGCAACAAAATCAGCAGATGTCATGAGTGAAAATGCAACTTTACTCCCTGACAGCAGGTGGCGCTTTTGGACATGCAGAAATACAGTGGTTACCATGGTTACCACTGCAAACAAAGCAGTGCTGTGTTTATAACACTATTTAATTATATGGACAGGCTACAACATGAAAAAATGTCAATGAAACTTTTCTGAATAAAGACCGCTCCCTTTCATTCCTAATGTTTCCACCTTTAAACTGGTAAATACACTCCCACAACATTTTTTTTTTTTGTTGTCTTGATTTTGTTTTCTGCTCAGGATAATAACTTGATGATAGTATGACAACCCACTGCTACTTTAAGGCAGACAGAGGCCTTGGTCTCATAGCAGTTCCACAGACACTAAAAAAAATCTAATTTCCTCTTCATGGACAAACATTCATTTTACCGAGGAATGAACGAAGTGTTCCTCTGTTTAAATGAGGAAGGAAATTGCAACAAGTCCAGACAGTGATGACACTCACTCCAGCAGGTTGCACTTTCCCTTACAAACAAACATTGTGTTGTGGAACAAACACCCAATTAAATCAAGGGCACAGACATATTCAAAGCTGCAGACGCTTGTGTAACAAATCATTTGTGGAAAGTTTAAATGTGTGGGTGTTATACTTAAAAGACAAATATTCAAAAAAAACAAGAAAAGAAAAACAGGCTAAGCAAAAAAGAGTGATAATGTCTTTCAAAGCAGCGACTGCTTTACTGTGATCTCTCCAATTAGCAGCTGAGCAAACGACTCCAGCGACGTCATCATGAACCAGTCAGTTTAACAGCAGCACTGGATGATCGCCTGGTGAAGACAGATTAACTTGCTAAAAACGGTGGAATAAATGTGTCCATGTTATAACATTAATGTAAGTGATCATGTTCAATTAACTAGTCATTATCACAAAATAAACCTGGAACCATCTGACTGATCACTAGATAATGTGTAAATAGTCATAAAATATTGATTAAATTTTAATCTTACCTATTTTATATGTGTATATACAGTGCACAGCATAAATGAGTACACCCCCTCTAAAACTTAACAAATAGCAAATATTACTTAGATGACATGTTACATAGCATAATGTTCCATAAGTTGTATCAATACCAAAGAAGAATGTCAAAATTATTCAGCCAATCTTATCAAAGTGATAAATGTTGTGTTGCAAAAATGAGTACACCCTCCTGAAAGTTACATGAAGTGTATAGGTTTAAGGTTATTTTTGATCAACAGGTAAGTATATTGAACCAAAACTTTTAAAGACAAGTCATTTAGGGAGTGTTACATAGCCCATTGAATCATACTCAGACTTAATGCTGGCAGCATTGGAACCACTTGTGAGAGAAGTGCTGTTGACCGTTAGCATAAAAGAGGACAATGTTACAAGAGGAATACCAAATTATTATTTTAACTGAAAATTTAGTAAGTAGCACCGACATTCAAAAACAATGGACTTGTGACAAGGCTCCTGAACTAATCAGGTCTTGACTAGTCTAAAAGTGATGAGTCAACCCTCTAGAAAAAGAGCAGGAGAAGCCAGTGTCAAACACTGTACTATGAAAAGAGTCACTATATCTCAAGAGTTAGACACATGAAGTGTCATGCATGGTTGTTGTCATCCTAATTACCCTACTGTATTTAATTTTCCTAATTTAACCTCTTCCAAGGCCCATATCTACAAAATAGAGACTTCTGGGAATCCAACTCTGGTCTCAAGAGACCAAGTCAATCATTTACAACACTGACGGAAACAAAATCAGCAGATGTCATGAATGAAAATGCAACTTTACTCCCTGACAGCAGGTGGCGCTTTTGGACATGCAGAAATACAGTGGTTACCATGGTTACCACTGCAAACAAAGCAGTGCTGTGTTTATAACACTATTTAATTATATGGACAGGCTACAACATGAAAAAATGTCAATGAAACTTTTCTGAATAAAGACCGCTCCCTTTCATTCCTAATGTTTCCACCTTTAAACTGGTAAATACACTCCCACACCTTGCTCATCATGAAGAAAACGCTTGCATGCAATGTCTGAGGTGAAATGAAATGATTTTGTTTTCTGCTCAGGATAATAACTTGATGATAGTATGACAACCCACTGCTACTTTAAGGCAGACAGAGGCCTTGGTCTCATAGCAGTTCCACAGACACTAAAAAAAATCTAATTTCCTCTTCATGGACAAACATTCATTTTACCGAGGAATGAACAAAGTGTTCCTCTGTTTAAATGAGGAAGGACATTGCAACAAGTCCAGACAGTGATGACACTCACTCCAGCAGGTTGCACTTTCCCTTACAAACAAACATTGTGGGGGATTTGTAGAGACGAGCTGAGCAAAACTCCCCAATTAAATCAAGGGCACCAGAGCATATTCAAGGAGGTCGTCCTCCAGGACGCTTGTTAGAGTCAACAAGTGAAATGAAAGTTTCCGTCTGTGAGGGTGGAAACTCGCAGAAAGTACATGCAAACCAAACTCTGAACTGGACTCAAAAAAAACATGACAGATAGCAAAGCGCTCGCTAATTAGCACCGACAGACAACAGCGTGACACTTTGTTAAACAGAGGCTAAGAATAGAAAGAGTGATAATGTCTTTCAAAGCAGCGACTGCTTTACTGTGATCTCTCCAATTAGCAGCTGAGCAAACGACTCCAGCGACGTCACCATGAACCAGTCAGTTTAACAGCAGCACTGGATGATCGCCTGGTGAAGACAGATTAACTTGCTAAAGAGTGAAGGTGGAATAAATGTGTCCATGTTATAACATTAATGTCAGTGATCATGTTCAATTAACTAGTCATTATCACAAAATAAACCTGGAACCATCTGACTGATCACTAGATAATGTGTAAATAGTCATAAAATATTGATTACATTTTTATCTTACCTATTTTATATGTGTATATATATATATATTAGGGCTGTCAATCGAAAAAAAAAAAAAAATCGCGATTAATCACATGATTGTCATGAGTTAACTCACGATTAATCGCACATTTGTATTTGTTCTAAATGTACCTTAAATCAATTTTAATTAAATCAAATTTGGATGCTTTATGCAAATGTACACTATACTGCCAAAGGTATTGGGTCGCCCCCTTCTAATGAACAGGTTTGACTACTTTAGTAATTTCTATGAGTACAAATCTTAATGTTTGGACAGGACCCTTTTCTATTCTAACATGACAATGCCTCTGTGTATAAGACAAGGTTCAAAAAGAAAATGATTGATTCAGTCAGTGTGGAAGAACTTGACTGGTCTGCATAAAACCAAGTCCTAATCCCAGTTTAACACCTCTGGTGTGACTGTAAATGCAGACCTTGAGCCAAAAACTCATCACCAAACACCAATGACTTGTACATATGGGTTCAGTCATTTTAGACACTTCCAAAACTGTTGCAACAGAGATGAAATACAATTTTTAAATACATGAATTATGTTCCCATCGTTGTTGCCACAGATTTGGAAGTGCATTTTTCTGTTCTAAAGAAGGGGGTGCCAATACTTTTGTCTATATAGTGTATGTACAAGTCATTGGTGTTTGGTGATGAGTTTTTGAACCTTGTCTTATACACAGAGACATTGTCATGTTAGAATAGAAAAGAGTCCTGTCCAAACTGTTGCTATAATATTAGAAGCACACAATTTCCTAGAATACCATTATATGCTTTAACATTAAGATTTGTACTCATAGAAATTACTAAAGTAGTCAAACCTGTTCATTACAAGGGGGTGCCAATACTTTTGGCAATATAGTGTATGTTTATTATTATTGAAACCATAGTCAACATAAAGCATGAAGAGTAGACATGTTTCAAAGGTCATAGATGTTTTTCATGTCTTTCAAGAACTTGTTCATGTCTATTAGACGCATGAAAAAAGAAATTCCAGGTTCCCATTACTTCTCTTTCTTTGCACTGAGCAATTTACACAAACCTGTTTACATTTTTGCACACAGGGCAGCTCTTCTTCTGAAAATGCAAAATGTACATTTATTATTTATTATTACATTTGTTTCCCTATATTTGCCCACGTACTGTATTTTGATGGAGCTAAATTCTCAATAAAACTGTTTTCATTGGTATATTTTATTGTTTCTGTTGTCAGACAACGGAATGAATATTAAATAGTGACTGAAATGCGACCCATTAAGACATAACCAGCTCTCCCTTCCAAGATGTTAATCTGCACAAAAAATCATGATATCGCACCGTCGTCTGATGAAATCAAATACACATAAAATAAAGACAATAGCTGTGCTGTGATTTCGGCTATACTTGCATGTTAAATTAGAGAAGCAACATAATATCTGTGTTTAACTGAATTAAAGCGCTGCTCCTCTCTGCCGCGCGCTGTACAGAAACTGAGCAGATGCAGAGAGAGAGAGAGAGAGAGAGAGAGAGAGAGAGAGAGAGAGAGAGAGAGAGAGAGAGAGAGAGAGAGAGAGAGAGAGAGAGAGAGAGGTGTGCGCGTGCTGGGAGAGCAGGACCTCGCGCTCGCGCAGTACCGGTGATTCTCAGAAACTAGGTTTGGGCGCTTTTTTGAAGGGAAAAAGGTCGCTAAAGGGGTCTGCAATGTTGCTAAGTTGGCAACACTGTGCATCTCCATTTCTCCAACTACGGGTTGGGCCACGGGTCAAACAGAAAATACGCGCTGCGTTAATCGCGCGTTTAAAAAATGAGTGCCGTTAAAATTAATTTGCGTTAACGCGTTATTTACGTGTTAACTTTGACAGCACTAATTATATATATATATATATATATTACACAAATTATTATATAAATTGAATTTTATGACTTATTTTAATTATTTCATTAAATCACAAGTAAAAAGTACATTATTTATTAATAATGTATTTAAATTATTTAGTTATTCCATATTTAAAATGATAAAATTCTACATTATAAATTAAATATTTTATGTCAATCTGTTCTTTTTGTAACAAACATGAGAGTAGCACTAATACATACAGGACCGATTGTCAGTTACAGCATTGGCTTAATGTCATTATTAAAGTGCCCCTATTATGGATTTTTGAAAATGACCTTTCATGCAGTGTGTAACACAGCTCTAAGTGAATGAAAACATCCTGCAAAGTTTTAAATCTGAAAGTGCACTGTGTATAAAGTTATTGTCTCTCAAAAGAAAGAGTCGACTCTGAATCATTGAAACGAGTCGTTTTTAAAACGAATCTTAAGCCGTTTCATGTTGACGTCAAAATGAAACATTAGCATATTGCCCGCCCACTTGTTGCTTTTGGCACAAATAGCCATTTCCCCGGTAACGGCTGTACACAAATGCACTGCTCACAATCACAAACACTGCTTTAAATGAAATCGACCAATCGGACCAATTACCACAGATTAGCTTCACGCAAAGGAGGGGTTTGGAAAAATGAATCGTTGAGCGAATCGTTTGGGAGTCGTTGAGCAAATAAGGTAAAAATAAATGCATATTATAAGAAAATTAAAGTGTTTTTTGACCTTGCATGCATGTCAACCTGTTGTTGGGGACTCCCAAAACCAAAAAAAGATAATAGGGGCACTTTAAGAAATATGCTGAATGCTGCAATTGCACAGAAAGCTTTATAATAAAATACAGTTAATTTGTATTGTACTAATCTTTTTAATTTCACTGATGGTTGCTGATATAAAGCCTACAACAGTGGTTTCTTATGGGTTCTGATGGGGGTCATATAGGCAGCAAACACAAATACAAAATGCACAAACTGTAGACAGCGTGTCAGTCCACTGGGGTTTAAACAGCTGGTGTGTCAACATAACCACTAACTTTCCCAACATTCAACCCAGAAATTAAAAACTCAGAAACATCCTTAACTTCCCCTCTGAGAAAACAGATGATGATACAGTTTAGAAATCAGGAAGCTGATCTGAAATGAAGTCTTCTGGTAGGATTTAAGGATATGTGATGTAACTCGATGATGTAATTTCAAAAAAATTCTGTTGAACATCATTTAGGAAGATAAAATGCACTCTTAGCATGACTTTAACCGTAATTACGTGATTCAGTAATATTGGGTAACATCAGGCCCCTTTGTGCAGCACACAACAGCATATACCTCCTACACACTCAGAAACACACTGAACTGACATGCAAACCTACGCAAAAGGCAAACTGTATGCAGCACAATGCAATATGGTGCAACAAAATCATACAAATTAATATTTCATATTCAATATAACAGCAATATTTTTGATATACTGCAAGGTTAAAGGTGAAAATTTAGTTTCTAAGTCCTGCTGAACTTGTGCAAAAAATAGCTTGCTTAGTTAGAATAACTTAATGTATAAATTCATTTATCTATATAGCAGAGCAAAAGACTAAAGCAATATTTCACCCATAAAAGGAATTTTGCTGAAAATTTACTCAACCTCATGTCATCCAACATGTAGATGTGTTTGTTTCTTCATCAGAACTGATCTGGAGAAATGTAGCATTACATCATTTGCTCATCATTGCAGTGAATGGGTGCCATCAGAATGAGAGTCCAAACAGCTGATAAAAACATCACAATAATCCACACCACTCCAGTCCATCAATTAACATCTTAGTTTGTAAGAAATCCAAATTTAACATCCATCATTAAGGTGTTTTTTTAACTGTTTCTGCTTGTAAATGGCACTTGATCTGTGCATATTTCTCTCCTGATTTAGATGAGATGAATAGAGAATGTACAGAGAACTCATAATTTAAACTATAGTAATAGTTGAAATTAAAAAATATCCTAATTTACCTATATTACTTGTGGATTATTGTGATGTTTTTATCAGCTGTTTGGACTCTCATTCTGACGGCACCCATTCACTGCAGAAGATCCATTGGTGAGCAAGAGATGTAATGCTACATTTCTCCAAATATGTTCTGATGAAGAAACAAACTCATCTACATCTTGGATGGCCTGAGCCTGAGTACATTTTCAGCAAGTTGTCATTTCAGGGTGAACTATTGCTTTAAAACCAGTCATTTTTTTATATAGCAGAGGAAAAGACTAACATTTAAGACAGTTCTAATAGACAGCTTTTTGTAAAATGTCACGTTGAAATTTGAAGCGGAAAACCCGACTGAGGTTAGCACAAAACAATTCTGTAGGTCATAATCAGAAGAGTAAAGACAGACCTGCACATCTGAAATATATTTAAGAAAACTGTATGTAATTTTAATAAAATTCTGTGCATAAATATTAGACATAAGACATAAACCTTGAACAAAGTCTTCCTTCAACCTCAAGGCCTTTGGTCTGCTCATCTCTGTTTTACTCTGTGGTGACCTTAGATATATCACTGGCAGAGAATTCGATCTGTCTGTTAACACAAAATAACAAAAGCACAAACTGTTCCTGTATAATAAACCACAATAGATTTGACCTGACCCCCTGAACTGTGTGTCGCCGATGTTGGGCGTCAGTCTCACAACAGCGAGCGGATACAGAACAGATAACGCTCCTGATGTTTTTTCAGGCAGCACTACTGCTGTGTTCTTTATGTAAGGCCATTACACACATCTCAAGAGTACAGGATGAAACGAAACGCACATCAAAGAGCCTGACACACAGTCATGCGAGAACACAGGACATTTGCAGCCGTTTGATTCTAAAAGGAAAATTAGAATGATAATGTCAGACATCAAGAAAATATTCTAAATGTTTGGCTTGAGAGTTAAAAAAAGTGATTCTGTATGTATTTTAATGTACTGCACATAATATTTCAGTTCTACTTGACAAAACAGGCAAAGATTTGTAGAAAAATGAGGATACAAAAAATGATTTGCCATCACAGGAATAAATTACATTTTAATATATATTAAAATAGAAAAAAGTTATTTAAAATTGTAATATTTCCCAATATTAGTTTTACTGTATTTAAATGTTTAAATTTTATTTAATATTTTCAATTTAAATATAATATGTTAATATACTAAAATATGTATTATATATAAATATTAAATTATTATATTTAATATTTAATATATAATGTAAAATATTAAATAAAATTGCTAAATGTATGCATTAATATATTTATAATATATAAAATATATTTATAATAACACTTTTAATAAAATTAAAAATACCCCATTGAACGTCTTGACAAATGCAATTTTTCCCCCATATATACCAAAGTGGATTTCTAGTGGAGACCATCTGTAGACATTGTATAAACTTCACGAGAATGACATGGTTTAAGATCACACACTCTAAAAAAATTAAGCATGGAAAATATTTATAGGCCTGACAATTTTTGATACTAAATAACTTCACAGCTGGTGACTCCCTGAAATAAGGTTCTTACCCAAGATTTGATCACATCAGTCTCTGTGGCTTCCTCAAATTCCACTCACTAGCAACCAACTAGGTCAGGCTAAATTTAGCCATAACACACAAAAGAAATTAGCCTCATATGGCAGTATTGCTTGTGACTTACACTGCTCAATGACAATATTTGACAAACCTTGAAGCAGAAGGACACTGTGATATGAATTAGATATAATATAAAGAGAAAAAAATATTTGAATGCATGTTTAAAGTCAGCCTGATATGAAAATTGACCTTAGATTTTGTAATGCTCATTCCTGGTTTAATCGTGCACAAACACTGCATGAAATTTCAGAGAAACAAATGTTTGTCTGTGCAATCCTCCAACAAAATGTAATTGGTTCTACTTTTAAAAAACAACTTTTTCAGAACGTTTTGGCTGACTTACGAGTTGCACAATCCAATTAAGAGCAGACAGAATTTTAACAGCCATGCCCACGACACTATTTTAAAATGATAATTAAATACAGTGTACTTTAGTGTGACTGACTGACAATCACTGACAAGCTACCAAAATAAAACTGCATAGGACTGCAATCAAACAGTCAATCCATACAAATTAAACAAACAAACAAACACATAAATAAATAAATACATTTGGATTTGGATTCATTAAATTTGGATTTATCTGTTAAACATACATTTTAGTGCAGGCTGCTTCCATTTTCTCAAGAGTATTTCCTTGCTGTAATATTATCAACATGTACTGTCATGTCAAACATTTATTGCATAAACTGTCAACACAAGATGGATTAAAATTGACTGTCAGTCCAGTCAAGCTCTTTTTTAAAACTTAAAAAAACAGTACCATGCCATTTCTGAATTTAAGCATTACATTAAAAAAGTTGTATTGAATGGTTATTTATTGCACAGACAATACATTTGAATCGTGCATCAGTTTGTATAAACAAAAGGCAGGTGTGTTTACAGTAGCATATTAATAATGTGTACAATATGTGGTCTATAAACCAAAAGGGAGAAAATAACCTGCAATATTCCTTTAATTCCTTGTTGACGTTTGTCAGTGAAGGAATGAAGCGAGCTTCACTACAATCCATTACAGATACAATCAAAACACCAGGCTTGTGGGAGCGGTGATAATGATGACTGAACACAGCTGTGTCTGTGATAACCGTCACTGAAGGCAGCAGGAAACCGTGACTCCATTACAGATCCAGTAGTGCTTTATTATCACTGCACATGATGAGAGACAAACAGAGAGTGTGAAATCAACTTGACGTCGGTGTGGTGTGACTCTCCTCTCGAGGAAAGCATCATCCTGACTCATTTACTAATAACACGCTGCCTGGAGTCACATCTTACAGTGAACGTCAAATGGCACTCATGATCCATTATCAAGTGAAACAGGAAATTCAGTTCAAAAATAATATAAAGTTATTGTATTTTGATGAAAGACAAACAAATACTTTCCTGTAAAATAATATGCACTGATGAATTGCTCACATTTTGATTTTATATTGAATTATTGAATATGAATTTCTGGAATGTAACAGAGTGAATATTCAGTATTTAATATTAGTTTTCCCTGCCCAAGCAGTCTAAGATAAAATATAAATATTAGATATAAAACTTAAATTAAAAATAGAATTGGTGACTTGAAGTACTAAAAATAAAAGAGCTAAAAACTTAATAAAAATATATTTTTAAAAAATGACAAAAATGAACCCTATAAAAAAAAAAAAGAATTTAAAATTGAAATAAAATAATAGATAATTCCAAAAAATGCTATAATATTATTTAAATACACTGTAAAACCTGTTAACCTGCAATTATTACTTTAAAGAGCTATTTCTACCCAGTTTAATCCATGAAATGAATTAATGTTGGAGTAAAGTGATGTGCATAGGTTGGTTCAGCGATGTTAAATAATATTTTTGAATTGAATAAAGCCAATCATTTTAAAATGTTAATTTTTTTTCAGTCTAATACCAAAATAACATTCATTTTAGAGGTAGATTAAATTTTCTAAAAGTTTACAAATATATATTTTTTTATGTGAACAGAAGAATTGTGCTTAATCAGAATAAGACTAAGTAGTTTATCTATCAATTTTCAGTACTTTTCATTTAATGTCATCTTTAAAAGAAACAAATCCAAGGCAAAGTAGTTGAATGAAGAAATCTGTGCTTCAATGGACAGGTCCGTACATCAAACATCTGAGAAAAGACAGTCACAGACTCAATGTTCTCTCAGAAGTGTAATTTCCTGCAGGGTACCGGAGTAAAAATACAGCGGTTTGTGAAAGAGTTTCACAGCACGAGAGCTCTGACCTTCTTCCTCTCCAGAGAATAAAGACAATGCGACATGATCAATGGAACAGCTCTGACCAATGAGACCCTTTCCTTTACGGGTAAAAATCAACAAAACAATAAAAATAACAACAACAATGGTGTGTGTGTTTTTTCATGGGTGGGATCGGTTTCCTATTCTAGCTTTTCAAGAACTGATTCATCAATGCAGTTTCAATACAAGGTCACAAAAACAGGAACGCTCTACACAGACTCCTAAATGTCACCCGTTCAGAATAACATGCCAACTAGCAGGGACGCCCACAAGTACCAGAGATGATTGATCATGAAAACAGAATTGCGTTTTAACTTGAAAACATTTCACACTGAAATCAACATGTAGCAAAAACTAGAGATGTGCACAACTACACATTTTCATAATTGATTGAAAACTAGGCTAGATTCAACAAATTAAGATTTAAATGTTTTTGAAAAAATATCTTATGGTTCTTTGATCAGAAAAACAGTAAAAACTGCAATATTGTGAAATATTATTAAAATTTAAAATAACAGTTTTCTATTTGAATATAATTTAAAATGTTATTTATTCCTGTGATTGCAGCTGAATTTTCAGCATAATTACTCCAGTCTTCAGTGTCACATGATCCTTCAGAAATCATTCTAATATGATGATTTGCTGCTCAAGAAACATTTCCTATTATTATAAATGTTGAATACAGTTGTGCTGCTTCATATTTTTGTGAAAGCAGTGATGCATTTTTTTCAGGATTCTTTGATAAAGTTCAAAAGAACAGCATTTATTTGAAATGGAAATCTTGTGTAACATTATAAATGTCACTTCTGATCAATTTAATATGTACTTGTTGAATAAAATTAATTTTAATTTCTTATATAATATAAGAAATTATATATATATATAAATGATATTTATATATATTTATTTATATATAATAATTATAAATCTAAAATAAATAAATCTTACTGACCCCAAAGTTGTGAAAGTAGTATAACCTTTTATTGCACAAAACTTTCAAAGCTTTCATGAGAAAGTCTCCAATACTGAGTGGCACATGATGAACTTCAATGTAACCCAAGTATTTAGACTAATGGACGAGTGGTTACATTAAAAACATTGTGAATGTAAAACATCTAGTCCACAGGATCAAAGTTGTCTGGCTTTTTTCCCTACTGCAACCATTTACTCAAGCAAAACATTTACTGGCAAACACCCGGGAGCAAATAACACACCACAAAGCAAAATGCTGTCTTTTAATCTCTCCACAACACCTCATACATAAAGCTGTGGATTCAAAATAATTACAGGAACATTGCAGCGGTAGATTTGTACACAAGCAGTGCTTTACAAGAGATCGTTTGACGTCTAATCATGCTGATTTTTAATATGCTAAAATAGAACATATTATCAGCATGTTAAAACACTCTCAGAGAAGCTGCATCTCATTTTAAATGCAATAATGCTTAATAAATACATATTAAACTACTAGCCACTACTAGCAGAATAGTTGACAGTTTGTCCATACCCAGTAACAACTATGCACATACATGTCAAATAGGCCATGTTTTTTCATGTTTTAGATTAATTATAGCATCATTTTCTGTGGTAACTAATGCTGAAATACGTGATGCAAGATCTTTCAATGAGACCTCCATCTGAAACAAACTATGAAAAAATTGGAAGATGAGTTTTGACATTTACCTCTCTATTAACAGAAATCCAATCAAAACTCGGAATATGAGAAAATTCTGCCCTCTCTGAGGAAAGCCTGTTTTGTTTCGCTCTCTTAACCTTCGCATCTGATGCCAGGACATTTCTTTCTTCCAGGCCTACGAGTTAGAAAGCCAAAAACTTGAAATGAACCCATCCATCAGGCGCAGCACCTCAGGAAAGGACGAGTTTTTAACATCACAGTTAACAGTCAGTTAAACAGCCTGCCTGGCAGAGCGAAACGCTGAGAAGGCCTCTTCCCCTTGGGTGGGAAAGTTCATATAACTGCCATCTGAGAGAGTGAAGTAACATTACATCAGGGTGCTTGAGGTGAAACGCTTTTTTTTACATCATCAGGGTGTCCAAGACAAAAAGCATAGTGAACCATCTTAAACTGTATATTTAAATACTGCTTTTGTATAGTATACTATGCAGTGTTTCTCACACATAGACTTTACCTGGGCGGGCCGCCGGGTATATTAATGGCTGCTCAAGTATATTTGGTGACACATTTTTGTTTTTATTACTATTATTATCTCTTACACTTTTTTTATCCGCCCGAGATAATGAAACCATCCGCGATCGATTAACTAGTGGAAAATCTCCCCTCGCCCTATGCGTTTTGTACTGCTCGTTCTGTGAGCTCAAGAACTGTCGACACTCTCCAGTGTTTCCCATACGTTGATTTATTTGTGGCGGGCCGCAACAATATCCACCGCCCGTTGCCATCAGCTCCCGCATCTCACACACGAGCGCGACTTTAGCACAATATTTAGCAACTTGCAGACCCGTTTGGAAGATGTCACCAGTACTACCCCGCGAGCACCTCTCTCGGCATCTGTTCTGTGCAGTGAGCGGCAGAGAAGCAGGGCATTCAGTTGGCCGTAACGCAGCAAAATCGTCAATAAATCATTTACAAAACAGCGTTTCCAAGCACCTGTCGCTTACTGACTGTTTGGACTTTTAAATATGAACATAATTCGTCTGTTAATATGCGCATAGTTTGTTACTCAGACGCAGGCAGTGTGCTGTATGAGACAAAACAGTAATATAGTCAAGTCAAGTCAAGTCGAGCTTTATTGTCATTCTGCTACATGTGTGGACATATAGTGGAACGAAATGTCGTGTCTCGCAGGACCACGGTGCTACATACCAGTTAAACACAAGATAAACATACAACAATGCAAGTATAAGAAAAACAATAGAGCTATACAACAGTTAATCATCTGACTATACATATACTACAAGTACTAGAACTACTATACATAGTTGACTACACATACACAAACTGAGACTGTACAAAAACTTTACATAAATACTGTATATGAATACAAATATTCATGAAATTGTGCAAAAGAGATATTTGTACATGAAATTGTGCAAAAAATATATATTTTGTACATTAAATCGTTGTGAAGAAGAGATTTTATGGAAAGCAGCGCATAGTGCAAAATGATTGTGTAGTGCAATGCACAAGTAAACATATTATCTTATTTAGTCTTTGTGTCTTTGTAGCAGGGAGTGTTCATAGAAAGTGTCTAGTGTACATATAGTGGGATGAGTGTGTTACTACAGGTGGTTTGTATAGCCCACTCACCTGTGTGTAGCACACTCAGAATTGCACTTAGGAAAATTGTCAAATATATATCTACCTAGACAGACAGACAGACAGACAGACAGACAGATAGATAGATAGATAGATAGATATTTTGACAGAAAGATAAAGGACGCTCATGAAATATTTCCTGTGGGAGTGGCAGCAACATTTCAACAATAGTGTTTCACATAAATAATTAATATTACGGCTCTGTCCACTCAGAACTTCCTGAATGAGAGAGGACGGGAAGAGAAGAAACGCTCTCCCATGACTGGGAACATCCTGCCTTATTTTCACAGGGACATGTTGGATTGTGATTGGGGAGGAGACTTCTATCCTAAAACAATAATCATCGTGCCAAAACAAAATTTTGAGAACGTAACAGTTACAGCTGTATCAGACAACCCAGAAAAGCTATTACATATATATTTGACTTCATAAAATATCACTGATCCTCACATCGATATTTGCATGTAAGCCTCAGCATATAGTTAAATGAATTAGGCTACTCCAAAATTAAAGTATTGTACTTAACAGAACTTGACTGACACTTTAAAGCTTCAAAAAAAGGTAAAAAAAAATAACCATAAAATATTATAAAACTAGTTGTGTTCTATATTCCAAGTCTTCTGAAGCCACAAGAAACTTTTTTTGTGAAAAAATGGCCATAATAATAGCCAATATCACAATAAAAGTCATAATAAAGAAAAAGGCATAAGGGTGAAAAAAAAAACACACTTGAAAAAGTCTAAAGAGACAGATTATGGAAAATAACATTTGAAAAAAAACAAGTAAAAACACTTAAAAATCCATCCGTGTACTTCAAAACATCTGGGACGCACTAATCCTAAAATGCAAATTGAGATTCAGTCATACAGTCCGCAGTTTTAGAAAAGTCTTATGCTCGTGATGATACCAGACTGAAGAGCTGAAGACAGAGCAGAAAACAGACTGTGGCCCTTTTAAGTGGTTTACATTCCTGTGTGCACTAGAATAACTCTTAGTAGCGTCTGCTCCCAACCATCTGCATTAAAACCATTACTGTGCCAACTGACCGTGGGAGCACTCGCTAATGTGAGTAATAAACAGAGATCAGCCTCGTCACATTGACGTTCCTCTCCAGGAGTGGGCGCATGAATCGATAGCACATAATCAATAATAAATGTGGCTGTAAGTGAGCTGAAGTCTTGTGTAAACACATCTGCCAGTTAGTCTCATTTCTGTGAAGAGGAACTGCTGTTTTCACATAAATTGCACATTCTCTGCCAGCCAGAGATCTGTGTGTTCTCTGCATAGCATGAGGCCCTGATTTCACAGTTGGTTTCTGATTTTAATTTGTGCTGAAAATATATTATGCTTTAACACTACTCTCTGTAATTTGCAGTTTAGTTGTCTGCTGCTGCATACAGAGAAAAATGACCAAATTCAAGAAAACAAAGCATATCTAGGGTGATCCTGAAACCATTTTTGTTTGTTCTTTCTTTGCAATTATGCTTGGATAAAAAGAACTGCTGTTTGACTGCTAGAAACATACAGCTACAATCTTTTTGCTCAGTCAGTTTTCAATGCCAAATAAAGTCATTTTTAATACAATTATTTCAATTACAAAAATGTTTCAAATATATTTCTATTCAAAACCTTTTAAAAAAAAATCATGAAATAATCATGAAAAGGCCATTACACACCATTAAGCCCAAAGAATACTTTAAGGATATAATTTGAGGATGAATCATTTGTCGAGCACCTGTGGTCCTGCATGCTATCAAATAAGAGTATATTTTTGAAAAAAAGTATATTTGTGCTTTAGGCTCAAACTGTTCAAACTGTACAAATTGGCAGCAGCAATGCCATTGTCATGGGTTTATTTTCAGGAAATGCATGAACAGATAAAACATTTACCTCGAATTTGCTCTAGATAAAAGTATCTGCAAAATATATAAAAGCATGAAGAAGCGGCCACTAGATTTTCTGTAAAATCTGTCTATCTGCTCCAAATTGAGAAATGAACCTTAAACAAAACAGTGGAATGAACTATAATCATACAGTTATAGTATTATAATGTAAGGAGCCAAAACAAGAGTTGGACAAAATAATGTGAACAGCTGTTAACATATAATTAAGGTGTTTTGCCACCATTTACCAGTTTTTAACCTTTTCTGAATATATTCATACAACTTCTGAATAGTCTCCAGTGGACTGTTATCTATCAAAACATCTGCCATTTGCTTCAGATGTTGGAAGAGGAAATCTGCTTCTCACTCTTCTCTCCAAAACTATCCATAGCGATTTCCAACTGACCAGGGCTGTATCCAAAATCGCCCCCTATACCCTCAAATAGTGCACTATTTGTGGGGACAGCCATTTTAAGTGGTGTTCGAAACCATAGTGGATGTTCTCGAGTGCACTCATTCAATCCCACAATGCACCGCAAAAACGAGTGTACAACCGATGTACACTCAACGGCTAGAGAATCCCCATAATGCACTGTGAGAGTTGCGCGCCGAATGAATTCCCGCGTCTCGCCAGAAGATGGCGCCCGCAGCTGAATCATCCATTCATTTATTTTAGAAGAGCTCATCCACGGCGTAATACAGTATAATACAACACAGGTACAAATTAATTGTAAATTGACTATTAGAGTTTATACATAATTTCCGTGACAGAGTTCAAGATAAATCCTTTAATCTTACTACTGGAGCTGCCCGTTTCAAATGATTATTAAACAGCAAGCAAACTATGCAAAAGCGGCAGTCCTTCCGGTGCACTCAGTGTCCGAATTCACTCACTCGTTTTCACTCACTCCTTCAAGTGAACTGTATGAGTGGACTAATGTAGGGAATACTGAATGAGGGTATAGGGGCGATTTCGGATACAGCCCAGGTTTTATGACACCATCTTTTTTGTATTTACCACTGGTGTCTGTAATTAAAGTTTTAGCATTTGCATCTCGATATTGTTTTTGGATTTTTTTCGATAACGATAATTAGACAATATTTTGCCAAGTTTGTTATTGTGCTGATATCGGTCTACCATGGACAGCTGCAGTTTTTGATATTCTTCATATTCTGTGAGGTCAGTTCACATCAGTGATAGAAATTATTCTTTTAATTTAAGTTTAAATTAATTTTTACATTTTATGGGCAATTTTACCTTTAATAAAGCCATTTTTTTCTAAAAGTTTGTATCTTTTGAATCAAATTGTTACATTTAATCAGTCAATTAGAATAATAAGACATGTAGGCTGTTACCAAACAAATGAAACCAGTATCAACAAAATTAATCTTTGCAGAAGTTGCATCTGAATGGCATTTAGATGTATTTACACACTGTTTAACTGGCATGGAGTGCTTTAACCTGCAGTTACAAATGCATAATGTTTTGATATTTTAAACATTAAACACTGAATACTGATATTTGAAATTATTTTAAAATGAAAAGATACTTTGAATGTGAAATTAAAATCGCCAGTAGGTGGCAGCAAGTCACTGTTAATAAGTGAGTCATTGCGACTGAACCGAATCATTTAAACGGTTGATTCATTCAGGAACGAAACAACATCGTCATGTTGCTCAGAGACGCAAAACAGTGCTGTAGCTGTTTGGAAAAAAAATTTTTTTTTTGGCGAAATGGAGCAAAAACAGGCAATATGGTCTCTAAAACTTAAGTTTCTTAATATAATATTAACTTATTGTTTATTGAACTGTTGTATAAAATCAATATCACATTTGTAATCATGCTTATTTTTGAAGAAAAACAGCACTCTTCATTTGATTTTAACCATATGAAATGATATATATACGCATTTTCTGCCCCCATATCTTGAATTTTGTAATCATTCTTAATGCATTTTATTAGACTGAATCATGCAGTGAAAGAACACACTCTAAATGCGCACGCGCGCTAGTCTAGACTTCATCATGTAATGTAAGTGTGCACTCCGTAGGTGTTCTGTTTGGTTTTTGCAAAATACTCGATAATGTCAAATTGCACATCATTAAAACAACAATTACGATATTATTGCAGACGATATATATCGCACACCCCTATTTGCAGCTCTTTCATGATGTTGGCTTTGTGAGGTTCTTTTGTGGAAACAGGGTCTACAAAGTAAAGGGAGTAGACACAATCCTTCTTAAAGTTTGAAGGTCATTATCACGTTTTCACCCACTATTGTTCTTCACTGCTAAAGTCTTGCCATGCTTTTTGTCTGCAGTCATTATCGCAAAGACTGGTGTTCATAAAACACAAAACAATTTAGCTCTTAGGGTTACAATTTAATGCTCCTGCTAAACAGGCTTCCATGATTTGTCCTTATTGGAAGTCTGACAAGTCACCTATTTCACTCACGGCTTGTACTAAACACTGCTGGACACAATTTATATTGCACTAATATACAACCTAGAGAATATAGACAATGAAAAGATAAATAAAAGACAATAAGAACATTTGTTTTGTCACTGTAGCCTGCACAAATTATATTAACTCCTATAACAATTGGTGTTCACAACCCTGTATGTATATTGTACCAACATCCTTCTATACCTGAACTTTGAATCTAAATTTTTTTATTTCTTTTTTTTCTGTATAATACCTGCATGTGTAAAAAAGAATGGTTTCCTTAAAGAAAGAAAACCCTTTGCACTTACAGTAACTTGTGTATAAAACAGCAATGAATCATTTCGGCGGGTTCACATAACTCATGCTATCACACACACCTAGCCCTGATCCATGTTGACATCTGGTTACTAAGTTACTCTGATCCTGGTGTGCTGCTTGTGTGGGAAAATCCCACCTAAAACTTCCTGTATTCATTCTTGAGACTTCAGTTGAGCTTTCCTGCGCAATCTCTGTCTCACACAGTGATCACACAGTGATTTGTTGCATACAGTGAGAATAGAGCCTTTGGGAAAATAGGACAAGATTATAAACAAGCTCTTGCCTGCCCAGCTCTTATCAGCCATACAAATATGGTTAACCAATGATGTCAACTAATGACAACCAGTGAACTTTGTATTAGAAATAGACTATTGAAGAGCCAACCAAGGCAGTGTGGATGCCTATGCATGCAGGGAACAAAACCTGTGTAATAACCAAAATATTATTAAAAATAACATTTTTAACACCACTTATGTCCATAATTTAAATGCTGGCTTACGCCTCCAAAATAACAGGTTGACAGTGAGCAGCATATATGCTGAATATCTGAATTCCATTTCATGCATTTGCATGCTCTTGCATTTCTACTATCAAAAAACCTGTAGGTGGTTGAAATGTGCTGCTTCCATCCATATTCAATAATGTGTTCATAACCAGCACTACTGCACTGGTCATCTGTAGACTGTAGGTTCAGACTAAAACATAGGGCTTTATTGTATATTTGCAGCAAGTGTACAAACAGACTATGTGCTAGAATAAACAAGAAAGAAGATGATATATCTGATCATCCCAATCAAATTACATTAAAGTCTAATAAGTGAACTATATTCGATATACCAACAGCTTTCTATATTGGGAGAGTCTGTGTTCGAGGAATAGTTCACCTAAAAATGAAACATGCAGCTTTTCATTCAGAGTGGTGTGGATTAGCCTACTTGTGGATTGTTGTGCAGTTTTTATCAGCTGTTTGGACTCACATTCTGACGGCACCCATTCATGCATGCTGTACATCTGCATCACTGCATTAAAAGTCTGTTTAAATGCACCATATAAATTTAAACGTGTACATACATAACAGCAATGTGAATGCAACAGCTACTGATGCCTTTGCAGAAAAGCACTATACAAGGCAATTTAACTAGTGAAAATGTCCAATTATAGGAGGGTTCCTGTTTTAAAGTGTGTATTGAGGTCAGTCATGTGATCTCATGACTTGACTCAATCAGTGTAAACAGGTCTGATTAGGCTTACTCGTGAAATCTTAAAATGTTCATTTAAAATACACTTTATATATGTCACTTTAAATGAAAATAAGTTGTAAAATGAGCAAAAAATAATCAGTTTGCCTTAGGGTCCATGGAAATGTCAACAGAGCAAGTAAAAATTTGAACTACTGCAGCAGGAAACAAAACATTATTATCGAGCCATTTAGACAGACAATGGAAAATATCCACCAAAACACAAGCGTACTACCATAATATTTTTTAAAAACTAACTGCAGACCTTCTAGTGAGCACAGCATGGGGTTACAAAACAATAAAATGAAAAACAACTGCCACACTAGGAGATAGGATTCGGTGAGGCTACATGTCAAAATATATATGTATGATGTATATATATATATATATATATATATATATATATATATATGAGAATATAAAAAAATCCATTTTTGGTTTTGTTCAGTTTGACTGGAATTACTATTATCTAGATTATGGGATAATATGGCCTTAGTTTGTGGAAGGGTAATTTAAGACCCGCAGAAACCATACCACACATATGAAAATCATTCAGACTTTGGGACAATATCACTTTTTTATTGCTAAAACATAAAACTAGTGGCCAAAAAGGAATGACCTGAGCCATAGAGACCAGAAAGTCATCAAATCAACACTTTAAAATCCCTCATAACACCTTAGAAACTGCATAGCAACACCCTTGTAATCAATTTCAATTTCAACTTTAGCAACATGCCAATGAGTTTTACACAAACAAGCCTTCTTCAGAAGATGTAAAACAAATTAGTTCATAAATGTAACACTAATCTGATTCCTTGGTCTCAGTTTTCGTGCCATACACTACAGATTTCAGATCAAGTAGGGCTAATTATTCACTATGCAGATTGTGAAGAGTTGTGCATTAAATCTTATTTTACAGTCTCTGTTGACTGCAGTTGTAAATTACATGAATTACAGTAAACTATCAGACCACTATAATTTGAAGTGTACAGAAGCTACATCATTAAAGTGTAATGATGCAGAACCACCTACTACCTGAGATATGACAAAACATTAATCAGGTAAAGAGCGATTTGACAGTTCTCCCAAACAAACACATCCTACACTTCCACTGAATGTCTTTATTGAAAGAAGAGGATGTTAAACTCTGAACAGCCAAACAAAGAAGGCTACTAACACAGAAGCGAAACTATAGAGCAATTACAGTATGAATGTGCCTACTGTTGGGGGTTTTCCCAGCTGTTAAACTGGGATTTCTTTGGCAAAACAGATGGGCATCATTCATTAACTCTACAACATTAAGTGATGACATATTGTATTTTGGCTTTTGCATATGATGTTGAAAAATACCACTAACAATGTAAACAGTATTTGCATAATGGTAATGATTAAAGTTGCAGTGAAACTGCAGTGGTGACTTATTTTTTATTCCATATTGTGATGTATATCTAATGATAATGGATTATTGAAAAACATTTAGAGTGGGGACTATGCAGTGGTTGTTAACTGGATTTTGTGTACTGCCACATCCCATCAAAGCTGTTGTTTTGTTCATTTTCATCTCTTTGTTTGCAGACTGTTGATCCAATTGTTACTAGTAACAAAACAAAAACTACTTTTAATGTTCAATGAAAAATCACAATAATAACATTAGAAAAGTTACTAGTAATAAATGGAAAATGCACTCGTTTGGCTAATGTTCTGGCAAGGTTCTCTCAAAGTTATGAACAAACGTTCTTCCAGTAATGTTAATAAAATGTTTATTCAGAGTTATCTGGTCTTAATAATGTTCTCAAAACGTTAGCACAAAAACGTTATTTATATATCGTCTATGGAATATTTTATGTCTGCAACGTTTCATCTAACATTGTTATTACTTTCAGAATGTTCAGAGCAAAAGTAACGTTCCCATAATGTTTGCAAAATTCTAAAATGGAATGTTCCAGAGAACATTCAAAAATAACGTTTATAAAAGGGATAGTTCCGGTCCTTTATTCTGATTGGTTGAGCCAAGTTCGAAGCTGTTGTAAATTTTCGAAGCTGTTGTAAAAAAAAAAACTCTACAAACATGCACCTTTGTTTACATTCGTGTGTTGCTCGGCAACCACTTTGTTGGAACCACAACCGTTTCTGAGGAACTACATTGTTTGGCGGAAGAATATTGTTTTTATTAATATCATTACACTTTATTTGCTCTGTTTTATTTTGTGAAACCTTACTACGTACATGGAATAACCGTTTTACAAAAGCAATAAGCCCCGTGAAGCAGTGGTTTACAGTGAATTTATAACAGCTCAGCTTCGCGTCGTGCCTAACAACGCTCCTTAGCTGTTATAAATTCACTGTAAACCACAGCTTCACGGGGCTTATTGCTTTATTGCATAACTTAATCGGGGTTAGCAAAGCGTTCTTAGGACACATTTTTGTTAGCTGGAAGGCATCTTATAACTCACATCAGAACAGGTGATATCTACAAACACAAGAATTACATATTTCTAATAGATATTTACAATAAAATGTTACTATTGAATAGTATAACTAGTACGATGGAATCACTACTAGCAATAAGTCCAAGAAACTCACTGAATAAATATCAGTCACTATTGGAATACGTAATTAAAAACTAGTAACACATTAATAAACAAGTTTTATGGAATAAATGTCAAAACGGTTTGCCATAGACCGCCTGGTCACACGGTCACTTCTTAACAACTACAAACAAATTACATCATCACCAACATGAGTCGTGATAACACCTCCACATTTCAGTTCCAGGGCATCCCCTATAGCAGATGATGATTATGATTACTATATTTATATTAACATAAATTCATGATTACAATTACCAGTTTCATTTAAGCAGGCCTCACAACAGCAAGCCTAGGGAGAATTTGCAACATTAAAAAAACCCGCATGGTTACGTGAACTTACGTCACAGTGAGCGGAGATTTATGAACAAAAGCGCTGATACAAATGTAACAAAGTTGACACAAATATTGAGATGGGAAGTAAAGCGGCTCTGCGGCGTTTCTGCCGCTCTGACGGGCCTCTAGAAACACAGAAACCAATCAGACAGCTTTTTCTCCACATCCACCTGTTAAGACCCTCAGAACTTGGGTATTATAAGACAAACAGCGTAACGCGGGCGTCTACTTACCTGACTCGCTTTGTGCAGCTGCTTCTTAAACCCCGCCACAGACATCCTTAAAATAAGACGAAACGCGAAGGGAGATAAAAAAAATAAAATGTTCAGGAGGCAGAAATGGTGATATAATCCTTCAAAGAAGCACAAGAATCTATATCTTAAACGCTATCGGTTTATTTCACCGCCGCTGGGAAATAGACCTGCATTTCGCGGTGGGGTTTTTTCCCTCACTGACAAGTGTTATGTTTGATCTGAGGATTGTGATTGGCGGAGAGCCGCATACGTCACGGCAGCATCTCGGAGAACCCCTTACGAAAAAAACACGATATATCAAAACTTGTCACAAAGGAGGAAGATTCAGCTGCAAAGCAGAGCAAGCGCTCGAGCAGCCTTCCGGGAAATAAGTGGCAACTCTCCAAAGCATTCTTTAAAGGCACTGATTTAGCGTCCAGATTACTGTGTAAATATTTGCGATATTGCAACGGAGCTGAGAAGAGTCCAGCCGGATGTCTGTGTGTGTGAAACTGTGTGATTTGGTTTACTCGATATCCGCAGGACATTAACAGCCATCCGCTGCCTCCTAGTGGCACTTCATGAACCGTACAAAGACAACACAATGTGGCTCTGTATGTAAATCTAGTGAAAATCAGTCGAATTAATCCATCAGTATTCTGTTACATTTTTAAGTTTGAAATGTCTAAATTAGACTTGTGAATAAATCTTCACTTTTCAGTTGTAGCAGATTTCTGTTGTTGCATCTTTGAGTTAGTTCAAGCTGAAGTAGTCTATGCATCCTATTTGTTTGTTTAAATGATTTTCATATATGCCTTTAACTGTATCATTGGTTTGGTATTGTCATTTCAATGTTGGAAAGTCTTTAAGATTTGTGTTTCACTGTGTTTTGACCTAGATAATGTTTCTGAGCAAACAAACTCAATGTCAGTGTTGCATTTGGATGTTATTTGAATACTGAGGCAGATTTAGGTGTTTGCTGTGAATTGTTTTGACATATTGTACGCAGAGAGGTTCTGTTTTTTGTTTGTTTTGAATTTTTTTTTTTTTATCAAGGACACAATAAATTGATCGAAAGTGACATTAATGACATTTGTAACGTTACAAAAGAATTGTTTCAAATAAATTAATAAAAGTTAAAGTTATAAAGTTCATCTGAACTTTCAAAGAATTCTAAAAAAAATTATTTAAATGTCATAAAGATTTATTTTAAATTGTAATCATATTTCTCAATATTACTGCAAATATAAAACATATTTTGGGTTGAAATATGAATCATAACAAAACTTCATTACATAGCTAAACATATCTACATTAAAACTTGCACTTAATCTTTATATTTTTATCAAAATAATCAACTTACATATCCAACAAAATGTATTTGTAAGGTCGCTGTTTCCCAAAATTTAAATAGGGTTTCATTTATTTCATTCTCATGCAGCACAATTGTCTGCCATGTGTATTGTCAGATAAAAATGTTATCTAAATGTTAATGTTGATGATATATTGTCTCATTTCTCCTCTGTGGCAGAACCACTGATGATTCAAGAAGAGGAACCTGCATACTAAATTTCAGCTTGCTGGAGTAAAAATATTGCTATTGACGTGATACCTCAAACTTCCTCTACCTGCATGAGGTGGAAAAATCTTTCTCCACTGTTCCAGAACCATTGCTGGTTCAGTTCCAGGAACCTGAACAGCAAACCCCACCTGAGGTGAAAATTTTGCCATGTTCCTCCACCAAAGTAGAACAACCGCTGATGGTTCAGAGGCACCTCAGCATCTCACGAGGAGGAGATACTGCCATTCATCTCTAATGTGACAGAACCAAGTGGCACCTAAACATCTCAATTTCCCTGCTGACATAGAGCAGGACCGTCCACTAGAAGGGCAAGGGAGTAGAAAGACAAAAACAGACCATTCAGCTATAAAATGTACATGGATAGAGACACACCTCATACAAGTCACCCGTAAGGTTGGATGAAGGGAACAGGAAAAAAATGAAACAAAATGAAGAGGAAAATTCCTCTTCCAAGACAATGGAACAAACAAAGAAAGAGAAAAAGATAGAAGATGAAAGTCCTGAGAAGCAAGAGAGAGAGATGGTGCAGAAATCATAGTGGTGGAGGAATTGAGACAAGAAAGGAGAACAAAAAAGAAGGAGAAAAAGACTGAATATGAAACTCCACCACCTGCATAAGCAAAGCTTGATTGGATGAGACGGACACCGTGAAAGTTTTATGTGTAAAAAAAAAAAAAAGAGGAAAAGACAAGAGAAAACATGTCTTATAGAAGCTTGAATTTGGCAACACCATCAGCCCGCTTTCCTCTGTTAGTCAGCAGGAAAAGAGACTTTTATAAACTGCCAGAGAAAAGGTCACTTCAAAGAAAGAGAAGAAGATGAGAAAAGAGCAGGGGAGAATCCAAATATGTCAACGATGCAGCCATGAAACACCTGCTCATCAACAAACACAACAGATTCAATAAGTCAAATGACCTGTCGAGATGGACTCTCAGTGTTTGAGCATGAAGAATACAGATGGAGACCAAAAGGCAAGACAAGAAAATGATTTAAAAGAAGAAAAAGAAGAAGAAGAGAAAGGTTGAACCTAAAGAAAATACAGGTAAATAAAAATAAAAGTGGTAAGAGAGAGACAGGGAAAGACAAGAAGGATCAGTTCCTCCAGGAAAAAGCAGGGGAAACAATGTCCTCCCGCTGCCTTACAGTGATAAAAAATAAAAATAACATTTAGATAACTGAGTCAAATTAAAATAAATAAATAAGCTTCTTAAGAAATATATTTCTGCTCTAAATATGTGGACAAAAATATAATTCTATAAAATGAGGTATGGAAATCCTGCAGGTTTGATGTTGTAAACAACATTATTATCAAAGCTCTTATAACCCAATTGCCCTCAGACTCTGATCTATCTATATACTGTATATGTGACTGTCTGTTTAACCCTTAAATAGGTAAGAGTGGAAAATGATAAGCAAAAAAATCATTTCATGTCATTTTTTATATCATCTGGACTTAAGTAAAACATATTCAAAATCATTTTTGTAATATTTTTTATATTTTGGATTTTATGAGTTGTATCTCCCAGGACACATTGCCTGTTTAGGGTATAAAAAACAGCCCAAGTCATCAATAATTCTATGATTTATTTAATGCAAACAAATATGGATTATTCAAAATATGCTGCATGTATGACATGTCTGAGTGTCCTAAAATTGAGGCATAGACATTTTTTGTATTTTTAATGTTTTTATCTGTCTCATCTTTATCCTCAGAGGTGGGCAATTCCAACCCTTGAGGTCCACTGTCCTGCACAGTTTAGCGGCATCCCTAAACAATCATATAATGTAATTTATGTAACAAAATATGATTTTTTATGTAATCCTGAAGACTTTTGTCAGATTTTTCAGATGTGTTTGATCAGGGTTGAAGCTAAACGCTGCAGGATGGTGGCCCTCTAGGAGCAGGGTTGGACACCCCTGTTCTACCATAAAATGAGCTGTGTGAAACCCTGCAAGAGAAAAATCTAGTTAAAAATGCAAAGATGTAGTCAACTAAATGTAATATTATCCGTTTTACATGCAAATATTAACATTTGCACAATTTTTAAACTCAAAATAAATAGAAAGGGACTGTGTGCAGGGGGCCTAGAGGCCAGGAAGGCCTATAAGGCTCTTCCCTAAGGGCCCCGGGCCCTGGAATGCGATTTCTACTGAGGAGGATATGCTCACCTTGATGCGATTTATATCCCCCCCCCCCACTTCTCTGAGATATTTTTTTTATCAAGTGGCTCCCCCTTGTATTTTATGTGATATCTGTGACTTCTGTGTATTTTCTACACCCCTCCCACCCCCCATAACCACCAATGGGGAACGCCAAATACCCCTCACACACACCCCACCCCATACCACCCCAGAATTCACAATAATGAAAGAACCAGAACTGGGGGCACAATTTTCATTGTCAATACTGAGGATAATCCTTTTCTTATACCCTAAGCAGGCAACGTATCTCAGGAGATACGCATATTTCAAAATGCGATAAAAAACAACATAAACAACATATGACTTAATTTTCTTTTTCAACATTTCAAGACATTGTTTACAATTAATATTAATAGTTGTAATGCATTTTTTTGCTGAAAGAAGTAAGATTAATATATGCCTACTTTCTACATTTTCTGAATGTCCAGCCCCATGGGTGGACATGTTAGCTTTAGGTCAAACTGACAAAACGAGCACAGAAAATTTGAACCAAGTGATGTGACTCCCATAGTCCAAACAACCTCAGCTATGATAATGATAACAGTACTGGATGAAAAATTCTTCCTCGTGCCTCCTACAAGAGACTAAAGAGTATCTTGTGGTACACTTTGCCTGTTTTAGGGTTAAAGTGAATTTAGTTTTGATAATGTGGCTTTTCACCTGTAGCTTCATATGTTCACCACTAGATGTCCTACCTAGCACTAACATTGTTCTAGTAAATTATTCTTTATAGCTTTCTGTGGTTTGTCTCTTATTCCCATATTCCTCAGCTCCTTTTAAAATATTGTGTGTTTCATGTTTTCAAGAAAGAAAGCGGCTTATTCATTCATATGTACACAACCATTCAATCTATCTCCTTCATCCTTCAGCAGTTTTATTTGCACTTCATTCAGTGTTGAGGAAAGTTACTTTTAAAAGTAATGCATTACAATATTGCGTTGCTTGTTAAAAAAGTATCTGGTAACTTTTTATGGAAAGTAGTGCCTTACATTACCTTTGTGTTTTACTTTTTCTCATCTGGGCTGGATTTGCTTGCTTTGTTTTTAGCATAAAAAAGTTATATTTTGGGAAATGTAAAAGCCCTTTCCCAACTTTCACAACTTTCACAAAGTGAAATGAATATAAGCCTCGGGCTGAAGGAAATGTGAATTCACATCTGTACAGAACAAACAAACACAAGTGTTACCAGTAGCAGTATGGTTGCTATTAGCAACTTTTCAGACTACCCTAGCAACTTGTTCTTCAAAAAGCACCTAGCAACAAATTTAGCAATTATTAAAATGTATTTGGCAACTTTTAGCAACTGTGACTCAAATGATAAAAAGGCACACCTTTTCTATGAATTAGACACAAAAAAGAGGAAATCGTAGCAGTACACATATCATGTGAATTAAGTTGCTAGTTGCAATTGTTCAATAATAATTGTATTTATGATAACACCTTGTTATTAGGTTGTACCTTCACTTGTTGATCAGTTTAAAAATATTGTAGAAAAATGAAAAAGGTACTGGTAATTTTCTGCCAGGACAATAAAAAATCAATACAGAAAATTCCTTTAAATTATCACAGTTCATTGTGCCCTATTTTACAGACTTTTCTTGAAGTAGCATACTAACTAATCCACTGCTTAAAAATATAATTATTCAGAATGTGTAGTTTTACTAGTTAATAAGAAAATAGGCCTATAATATAATCATTCAAAAATGTGTAAATGTTCAATAATTCAATGTTGCATTTAAAAAATATATTTATTTTTAAATATAATTATATTTACATTTTAGTTTCACTAACAAATCTAAATTAACATTTCAAATCATATTCATAATCATATTTTTTGCTGAGATCTGAGTGATCTGATTGTATATTCTATGCAGTTTTGCGTTGTGATTAGATAACGATGCATTGGCAATGGCATCACAATGTCATTTAGCAACTTTTAGCAACAATTTGTCCTGCCTTTAGCAACTTCCCCTGAAAATAAATTGGCAACACTGAACAAACATTTCATCTGCGCGGCCATTCTAGATTGCATTAAGAAAGGACACAGGAGAAGAAAGTTCAACACTACAAACACAAATGTTATGTTTGTCTAAAGTAATGGTTGCTTATGAGTATAGTTGTATTGGATCATCGAAGGTCAGCAGTAAAGACACTGGTTAATAAAATGGGATTAGGCCTAAATACATAAAGTATATTTATATATTTAACATATTGATTTATTGCATTGCATTTAGCTATTTTAATTCGTTTCAAGGAATACTGAATCTGTTTTTGTGCAATTGAGATGAGTAAATATATGTTCACATTTAATCCTACAATAACAGTGAACACAACTCCTCTGCACTTACTCCCGCTTTCTCTCAACATTGGGACAGGAGAGCTGTCAGACAATAAATGGGAAAACAAACTAACTGTAGTTACTTATTTGAAAACGTAACTCAGATATTTTCTTGTAAATTAAAAAGTAATGTGTTGATTTAGTTACTTGAAAAAAAACAATCTGATTATGTAACTTGCATTACCTGTAATGTGTTACCCCCAACACCGGTCATATTAGCCATCGGTCACTCTGCTCTTCAGATATCAGGCACTGAAAAACCATATCTAAAATTGTGCCCTTTGTGTTTGGATGAAAATGATCTGCAGTGTGAAAAAGTCCATTTGATTGTCCGTTTGCAGTGAATATTCACCTCACAGATGTTTTCTTTTTTTTTACCTTTTTGATGAGAGTACACAGTGACATATATAAAATATATAGTGATAGCCTTCTAGTTGTGGCATGTTTATGCCATTATAAAAACATGTACTAGGATTTAGGCACCAAGGGAATGGCTAGTGTTAGAGATGACTAGCCAGAACGTCATACAGATTTGTAATGACATGAGGGAGAGTAAATGATGGGAGAATTTTCATTTTTGTGTGAACTATCCCTTTAAATTATAACGTGGATTAAAACACTGTCAGAATCCACATGCTGGTCAGGGATTTCCAATATGACTAATAAGAACAACATTGCTGTTTTCTTCAAGATCCACATATTTAATAACTGTTGACTCATAGAAAGTTTAGTGGCTCATAGATGAAAGTCTAGCCATTATCGTCTCAGGCTTCTTTTGTGTGACTTTTGTGTGACTTTTTGGTGCAAAAAACACCAGTAAAGATCTATAAGTAAAAATCCAGTTTAAATGAGTAAACCTTTCAAAGCAGCCATAATCCATATCTTTGCCAAAAAAATGTGTCATATACACAATGAGTATTTAATTACACCTTTATGATTTATTATTCATCTGTGAAACCATAAAAGTATTGGTGATTCATTCAAAATTGACAATGATTAACACAATGTGGTTTTATTAAATGTAATTATTTTCTAATTTCTTGGGCCATTATGGAAGGTGTTGCCCTAAATATATTATGAGAACAATATAATGAGATAATACACAAAAAAAGCATATTTAAAATCCCATTACACCAATTATGTTTGTTAAAAGTGTTCCTGTGGCTCAGTGGAAGAGCATTGCATTAGCAGCGCAAAATGTCATGGGTTCAATTCCCAGGGAACACATATACTGATCAAAATAATGTATAGCCTGAATGCACTGTAAGTCGCTTTGGATAAAAGCGTCTGCTAAATGCGTCTGCTAAAATCTTTAGCCATTTTCAAAAAACATCTAAAGACACATCTTTTTCGCCAGCACCTGACTAACTAATACTAACACTTACCTATTCTATTTAAAAAAAAAAAAAATTCCTAGCTACGTGTACTGTGCTAGACTAACTGAGACTTGTCATGGCACTTGTATACTGTTGCTCTCTCGATGGTCTGATTGCTTCTATTGTTCTCCTCATTTGTACGTCGCTTTGGATAAAAGCGTCTGCTAAATGATTAAATGTAAATGTAAATTAAAAGATCACATCTTCAGTATTTCTATTTATAGTTCTTACAAACAATTTGTTGTGAGATAGCAAAATCTGGGCTGTTATGTTATGCTGTGCTGATTTTGAACTATAAAATGCTTTGTTAACACCTTATCATCTTATGCTTCTAGCTGCACACTGAGCATATAAGTATGAGTTCACATTCTGTTCTTTTCCTTTAGTCATAATACACGTAATAAAGCTTCTGAAACAATTCTTGGATTGTGAAAGACTGGTAAAAATGAACTTTGCTCAAGCCAAACTAGAACATATTTCTCAACTAAACAACCGAATATATAAAGATGCTGTAAATATGCTGTATAAAAAGTAAACTTTTTTGTTTGATGGATTTAAAAATAGTAATAATTTAGGCTAATAGTTTTCTTAACTATAGAAAACACTGCAAAGCAAGCAAAACAGTCTCTGACTCAGACATTTACTGTTACACAACATAATGTTCCCCAACATTTACAAGTTGTGGAAAATGTTGTTGTTCACCATGTTACGTCACACTCTCGTGTTACTGACTGCGGAACTGGATTGACCAATGTAAGGAGTGAATAAGTGACAGTTAGCTTAACTGTGTCAGCGCTGTATGATAACACGTTTCCAGTGGGCAGTGGTCACATGATCCTCAATATACTGTTACTGTCTTATAGCACTGAATTCTTCATACGGAGTTCAGCTGATTACGCAGTAAAAGTGCCAGTGCCCAGTAGCCTCTATGTAGGCCTTTGTAGGCCAATAATAAAAAATCATGAGTGTATATAGTGACATATAATATAGTTGATCTTCAAGCATTAAATCATAGTGTTTTTTCAAGATTATGTTGCACAAGAGCCGCGCCCAAACCCTTCAATCTGATGAACATGCCTGTTGAGTCCTGACATCCTGGGTGTAGCACCTAACAAGCTATTGAATTCAAACCTCATATTACATATCCCACTGATACGCACAAGGACGAAGCGTCTAGACGTTCTTCCTTCACCTGTATTTTATTAAGGACTGCCATTTTTGGTCATTTTGAAGCCCAGCAATCACAAAGCATGTCATTAATGCTTCTCAAATATAGGCTGTACCTATGCTAGCTTAAAGGAAAACCCTAATTATTGTATGGAAAACACAGAAGACCCTTTTAGACTTCTCTTGTTGGTGCATTTAGCTGATATTGGAGATCTGAAACCAAATGTTGATCTGAGGGTCAACACAAAAAGACAAAAAACATAACAGCTGGAAGGATTGAGGAAGTTTTTGCTATTTTAAGGAGGTAATAGGCAATTCTAGTAAGATTTTCCATTTTAAAAAATGTAGGCCTATTATTATTTTTGTATTATTGTAGTGCATTGATTCTCTATGGAATTTCATTTTGAATTTTATTTTTTAGATTTTTGTAGTTATTTATTTGATATTATTATATTTATATTATAATCTAATATTATTATATATATTTTTTTTTTACATTTGTCTTGTCATCTTGGGGCGGATCCTGTACGCTGTGCGTGTCGCGTCATGCGTACAAATGCGCTGTTGTACGTCACACAAATACTCCTGCGCCACAGAGGACGCGTTCATAGTCATTACAGCCACGAGGACGGACTGAAGGTTACCTGCTTCAACAGTGCTTGAACGGCAACCGATCTTCTGTCTTTTCGCCTTTTCCATCAGTCAACTCCTTCGATTCCAGTCAAAATCGAAAATTAGATTTAAAGACGCTTGCTTAAAAAAAACAATTCTACGCGAACCAGCGTCGTTGACCATCTGTGCAAATAACATCAGAGAAGCCGTAAACCCGATTTGAAGGTAAGTTTTCCATCAGAATCGACTCATATTCGATTCAAATCGTTTGTTTTTGTTTACGTTAGATCGATGGATACCTCGGTTGCATAGAGACCGCGGCATCCATCTCTAGCATACGATCCGCAAGGGCGCCATCTTTCCTTGTTTGTTTTGATCGATTAAGTCCTGCAGGGAAAAACGAATTGAATCAAATAAAACTACGAATTCGCTTCGTTTACCAAATTGTCATGCATTTGGATGGATGTAATGTTTGAAAAAGCCACAATATCCTCAAATGCCCGCCAAGTCATTAAGTCTCCTATTTTTTTTTTTACTTTATTGCGTTCGTTTTTCTCGGTTAACGTTAATCCTTTACAATATTTAGTTATAATCGCTAAAACTTTTATAAAATACGTTAAACAGATTTTATTAAAGAGTGGTGACGCTGTTTTCCCACTGAAAGTGAATGGAGACTGGAGCTGTCGAGCAATACAAATACATTTACACGACCTCAACTTAATATTTAACGTTTTCTGAAGTTTTTGATATCCTTAATTTACATTTCCTCAAGTCTGCGTTTTTTTGTTTTGGTTGAAAAGGCTATAATCTCCTTTGTAAACACCCACGACGGTTACGTCATAGTTAAGGTAACGTTAACGTATAATTTTGCGATTATTTAGCGGTTGATCTTGGCGCGCTTATCAGGTGTTTTTGACAGTTAGCTCAGTCTTTTTTCACGGTTAGCTTTATTTAATATCATAACATAATTGCCAAAATACTTAATATGTATTAACTGAATGAAGAGTGGTGACGCTGCTTTCCTAATGAAAGTGGATGGGGACTGACGCTGTCGATGATGAAAAGCAACGAAAAATAATTCTACACGACTATAACGTTGTATTTCACGCGTTTTAAAGTCATTCATTACGTCTTCTCGATACTGCAGGTATTTTTTTTCTAAACATTAAGTTTAAAAAGGCTGCAGTCGGCTTTTTTATACAATGAAAGTGGATGGGGACTGACGCTGTCACTCTCTAAACGGCAAAAAAAAAAAAAGAAGGAATCTCTTGAAGCCATCTGACGGGTTTGTCTAAATGCTCCCAGGTCTCGAGGTTTTTTTTTTTTTTTTTCATAATCCTTTGTTTAGTATACAGATTACAAGATTGTCTATAAATTGTCACCACAGGCCAATTTTCAGATATATGTATTCATAATTGTTTTATATCGCTTCTCAATTGTAGTTAAGTTAAACATAGGTTACACTATGTAAGTTGGCCAGCTCTTGAGCAGGTGGAATTGGACCAACAGGCTAAACCCTGAGAAGAATTATCTAAGTGATCCAGGAAATGTCTGTCATGCATTCATGTGCTTTTTCCCGTACCAAACAAATGATGATAGTAACCGAAATGGGGTCGAACTTAAACACCACCTGTCCTGAGAACGCATTAAACCTTGTACAGCATCTTACAGAGAGCATAAACACATGCTGGCATGTCTGGAACAGACAATAAACGCTATTATTAGTGGGTTTGTGGTGCGTGGTAATGCAGAAGTTGATGTTGGACAGCATACAGTGCGTTCATTGATAACAGGGGGTGCATAAATTACAGTACAGCAAGGGTGGCAAGCTTATTTTATGTCCTCTCTTACAGAAACATGAGCTCTCAGGTGAGACAGAACTTTGAGGAGGCCTGCGAAGCGGCCATCAACCGTCAGATCAACATGGAGCTGTATGCATCCTACGTCTACCTTTCCATGGTGAGAGTCCAAGGCCATTACAGCGTACTAGACCCATCCCATTCCCATTTAGAGTAAAATGTAGTGTTCTAGGTGAAGGGAAGGGGCATTTGTTCAGTATGTGAATGAACTTTGCCTGAAAGTTTAGTTAATGATCCATTTCGTTCACTGTGTCTCTTGTGACCTTTATTTTATTTATTTCTCTCATGCAGTCATACTACTTTGACCGAGATGATCAGGCCCTGCACAACTTTGCAAAGTTTTTCCACCATCAGTCCCACGAAGAGCGCGAACATGCTGAGAAACTGATGAAGTTTCAGAACCAGAGGGGAGGGAGGATCTTTCTGCAGGACGTGAAGGTACGTCTATAATGTGTGTTCACGTGATAGTGTTACAGTTTGGCATGGCAAGGCAAGGACGCAGAGATAGAGAGGACAAAGTTGGGGTGGGGCTCTTATCTTTTACCGACACTGACGATAAACCTCAACTGACAGTCAGCGTGTTTATTAAGCACTACTTTGTCATAGGGAAAGATTAAAGCGCGTAACTGGAGAGCATGAACGCTCTTTGGACATAGCGATGTGACTCTATATATCACGTGACCGGTATAGATTTTTCTGGGTAGCGCTGGTTTACCAGTTTCGTTGGTAATGGAAAATTGGTTAGTTCTCATGAAATTTATATCGGGAAGTTGACATGTGATGGCAACTAGTCAGGTGCCACACCATCAAAAATTCTTAACAGCATTTTACCTGATGTTTCATTTTTATCTGTTAGGCTGCAACTAACAATTATTTTGGTAATGGATTAATCTGTTAATTGTATGGTTCAAAATTGTAATTGTTCAAAAAAGGGGTTAAAATTTTAATGGTGTACTAATTGAAAGAAGGTAAAATCACTCAAAAATAAAGAAAAACAAAAGCACAGGCTAAATTAGCTGGGAGGAGGAACATTTTGAATAAATACTCCATTGTAATTCTCTTTACTGTTAATGTTTTCATAAATACAATTTCTTGTTACATATAGATTTTTAAATTTACATTTAATGTCTTGCAAAAAGCATTTAAGAAAAAGTATTTTATTTAAAAATTATTGCATTCCGGCACTAACAGAGGCATTGTTGCCTTAATGCAAAATGGAAATACTTGCATGACTTTCTGACATTTAAAGATAAGGATACACCTGTAAAATGTAAGTTATGTGCTGAGGAAATGCACTTCGAATGCATTAAACAATAAATGCATCTGTCAATGCTCATGACAGGGAAGGCTACATATTTGTGGTTTCAGAAATTGTCTCCATGAGAAATGGTGTTAATAAGACCTACAATAGCTTCTGTTCCTTGTACATTCATTCAAATTTGACATAAAATGTATAAGGATTTATTAAAGGATGTTTTTAGGCATATGCTTTTGTTTGCTTATCAAGTTCCAAATAGAAAGGGAAAATAATAAATTGGAAAATCTGCTGAAAATCTGCTCACCCTCAGATCATCCAAGATGTAGATGAGTTTCTTTCATCATTGGAACAGATTTGAAAATGTAGCATTACATCACTTGCTCACCAATGGATCCTCTGAATGGGTGCCGTCAGAATAAAGAGTCCAAACAGCTGATAAAAACATCACAATAATCCACACCACTCCAGTCCAGTGTCTTAGTTTCCATCTAAAATAGGAGTCCTCTATCCGTAATATTTATTTCTCCAGTAAAAGTCATCTCGTCTGAATCAGGAGAGCAATATGCACAGATCAAGCACCGTTTACAAGCAAAAACAGTTCTAAACAAATATGTCGTTTTTGATGTGAGAGGACAACATGGAATGGACTGGAAGAAGGGTTATGAACTTTTGTGTTTGTGTTTGACAGAAACCAGAGAAGGATGAGTGGGGAAGCGGTGTGGAAGCTCTCGATTGCGCCCTGCAGCTGGAGAAGAGCGTCAATCACTCCCTCCTGGAGCTGCATAAGCTGGCCTCTCAGCACACCGACCCTCATGTGAGTCTGCAACTACTGATACGAACGCAATCTCAGTAACAAACAAAACCTATTCTAAACTCACTCTTCTTGCTTCTTACAGATGTGCGATTTCATTGAGACACACTACTTGGACGAGCAGGTGAAGTCCATCAAAGAACTGGGCGACTGGGTGACCAACCTGCGCCGCATGGGTGCCCCCCAGAACGGCATGGCCGAGTACATGTTCGACAAGCTCACACTTGGCAAAGAGAGCAGCTAAATACTGTCCATCTTTTCCTTTGCTGATTAGATTTGCTTTGAGCGTTTATTTCCCTATAGGCCATCAGACTTTATTTTGTTGTTTGACTGACTGGTCAACCTGTGTGTCCAGTGATTTAAGCAGAAAAACCTCTTAGCTTGTTTGGCTCTGCCATGCTTCGCTGTTTAAAGTCTCACTTCTCATAAGTCATTGAACTCTATATCTCTAGCTCGTTCACAGTTTGAACTGCCTGCATGTGATGTGTGATTTGTCAATGAAATTATGCTCCAAACCAATAAAATAGAAACCTCTGGGATCTGAACTTGACTTGTGACTCCTTTATCGTTTTGAGACATGAGTTTTCAAACGGGGGTTATTAATAGAAATGTGCAAAGAATGACATTTCTTTGTCATTCTTTGACAAGAAATAATGCGATAAAAGATTTTGCATATTCGAATCAATATTGAGTTACAGTCTGAGGGCAGGAGTTTTTTTTTTTACTAAACTATGGCAGTAAATCAGTATAAAGTAAGAAACAAACTAAAAGCTAAGATTTTTAATGTTACTGAAAGAATTATCATCTGCTTACCAATGCTGCATTTATAAATCAAAAATGTTCTAATGCTTGAAAAATTAATGTAATTTATTCCTGTGCTCAAAGCTGAATTTTCAGCATCATTACTCCAGTCTTCAGTGTCACATGATCCTTCAGAAATCATTCTAATATGCTGATTTGATGCTCAAGAAACATTTCCTGTTCATTTTGAAGACAGTGTGCTAAATTTAAGGATTCTTTGCTGGATAAGTTCAAAAGAACAGCATTTATTTTAAATGGATTAAAAAAAACTTTTCTTTCACTTTACATTAATTTAATGCATCCTTGCTTAAAGTATTACTGACCCCAAATGTCTAAATGGCAGTGTAGGTTGACAAGAAATAAGCCAAAATAATATTGATAGCTATAATACTATATTCCTTATGTTAGCGTTTACTACCTTATTCTGGTGTGTGTTCATGTGTTTTCTACTTGGTATCACATCATATTGAACAGAGTTAAATTGTCACATTTCAAACTTTAGCATCAGGTCTCTTTTTTTTTCATCATGGAAAATGCAGTTAAGGTTTTATGATATTTAATGGTGATTGTAGTGGTTGTCCGCATATCAACTTAACAAATGTGACCAAAGTTGTCTCAGTCTTAGGTTAGCTATATTTATATAATATGAGAAGTCTTGCACTGAAGCCAAGGAAACCAGACACTCATCTGATGAAATGTTATTTTTAACCCAGTTATATTACAATACAGCAAAAATGTATTTATCATCAGCCTGTTGAAGAGTCATGCACTCCTGTTTAAGTCTTGCTGTAACAACCAGTGGTAAAAGGGTTCATATTTCAGGCCTGATCAGGTGTCTAGTATCTTTAATCATCAAATCAAAACAACAAAAGGGGAAATAAAAACAGCCCACTTCTCTTTTCATAAGAAGCAGGTGTTATATAACCTGACTATATCAGTATTTACACTTCCTCTTCTATTAACTGTCATTTATATGAAATATGTCAATAATGTATGATCCTTATATATATAACAAAACAGTATATCAGTAGGGAAGTATTATGTATTAAATATTTATATTGTGAAAATACACAACACATTTATAGCATGTAGAAACATGTTTGTGCAGACCAAAACCGACACAAATGTCCCTTCAGTTTGATCCACACACCTGTGAGAATAACCACAAACACAGATGCAACGAACATCTACTGTAGCTCATGTGTGGAAAAAATGATTTTAATATGTCAGCTCATTGTGTACTTCCATTGTTAATCTGGTTAACTGTAAACTATTGTTACCATAGACCTAACTGTTCATTTCTGACTTGAACTGGTCAGTGTTTATTCATCCAGAAGCTCATCATATGTTGAATCACATAGTGACTGAGAAGTCTGGGAATATAAAGTACAAGACTAAACGTGACTGAATAATGACTATATAATCATTTTAGACTGTCAACAAAACAGATATTAGGAAGCTAGCGTTAGTATGTGGTGAAACAGGAAAGACTTTAATCTGTAAACACTGTAGTGTGTCTTTGTGCTTGTCAAGATGAACATAGTTCTGTCATATGAACCTGAACATCTGGTATGATGAAAAAACTGCATGTCATCATGAGCACTGTTTTGTTGCACTATATAATATACAGTGTTGGGCTAGTTACTCCAAGAATGTAATATATTACTCATTACTAGTTACTCCTTTCAAAAGTAATATTGTTACTTATTACTTTCTGGCAACAGTAATTAGTTACACTACTAGTTACATTACTTTTTCTTCACGCCCTACAGAAGTTGTAACTGTGTATCTTCCACATTAAATTCTTCTAGAATGTTACTAACAACATATTTCTGCCTCATCATTTGAGCAAAATCCACATTGGATCGCAGTCAGAAGTTATTACAAACACTCAATAGTGATTGATAGACATTCAAGCAGAAGCGTTTATTAATCTCATTAACTGTCATGTGTAGCTTGAAACTAATTCTAATTTCTCCGTTACACATATACGATTATATTTCATTATGTATTTTATCAAATCACATAAGTTTGTAAGGAACTGTTTAATTTTCCAAAAAGATGTTTAATTATAGTAATATAATGTACATGCTGATCAGAGGGATGTAATGCCAGAGTAAAGTAAAGCCACGACTTACACAACAGTGTTCAGATCATCTTTTTTCCTGACAAAATCAATATAATGCAATATTTCTATCTGCTGAATGTAAGATTTCCATATTCCAAGCTTGCCTGCTGCACTGGGGACATCACATGCATGTGTGAGTCGTGAAAATTATGAAAATAAATTTATTTGATTGTTGGATTTTTAATCAGCGGGGTTGAGGCATCAAAAGTAACTAAGCTGTTTTATGGATGGTAACTGTAATATTATTACTGAAATCTTATTAGTTACACTACTAGTTACTGCAAAAAGTATTATTATTACAGTAATTAAGTTACTGTAACTAGTTACTGCCCAACACTGATAATACATGTGACCCTGGAGCACAAAAGCAGTCATAAGTCGCTGGGGTATATTTGTAGCAATAGCCAAAAATACATTGTATGGGTCAAAATTATAGATTTTCTTTCATTAGGATATTAAGTAAAGATCATGTTCCATGAAAATATTTTGTAAATTTCTTACCGTAAATATATCAAACATTTTTGATTAGTAATATGCATTGCGAAGAACTTCATTTGGACAACTTTAAAGGTGATTTTCTCAATATTTAGATTGTTTTGCACCCTCAGATTCCAGATTTTCAAATAGTTGTATCTCGGCCAAGTATTGTCCTATCCTAACAAACCATACATCAATGGAAATATTATTTATTCAGCTTTCAGATGATGTCTTAAGACTGGTTTTGTGGTCCAGGGTCACATATACAGGGGTGCTGGTCATATAATTAGAATCATCAAAAAGTTGATTTATTTCACTAATTCCATTCAAAAAGTGAAACTTGTGTAATGTATACATTCATTCCACACAGACTGATATATTTCAAGTGTTTATTTCTTTTAATTTTGATGATTATAACTGACAACTAATGAAAACCCCAAATTCAGTATCTCCGAAAATTAGAATATTACTTAAGACCAATACAAAGAAAGGATTTTTAGAAATCTTGGCCAACTGAAAAGTATGAACATGAAAAGTATGAGCATGTACAGCACTCAATACTTATTGGGGCTCCTTTTGCCTGAATTACTGCAGCAATGCGGCGTGGCATGGAGTCGATCAGTCTGTGGCATGCTCAGGTGTTATAGAGCCCAGGTGCTCTGATAGTGGCCTTCAGCTCTTCTGCATTGTTGGGTCTGGCATATCGCATCTTCCTCTTACAATACCCCATAGATTTTCTATGGGGTTAAGGTCAGGCGATTTGCTGCCAATTAAGAATAGGGTACCATGTCCTTAAACCAGTACTGGTAGCTTTGGCACTGTGTGCAGGTGCCAAGTCCTGTTGGAAATGAAATGCAGTTCCATAAAGTTGGTAGCACAGGAAGCATGAAGTGCTCTAAAACTTCCTGGTATATTATTGCTGTGTTGACCTTGGACCTCAGAAAACACAGTGGACCAACACCAGCAGATGACATGGCATCCCAAACCATCACTGACTGTGAAACTTTACACTGGATCAAGCAACGTGGATTCTGTGCCTCTCATCTCTTCCTCCAGACTCTGGGACCCTGATTTCCAAAGGAAATGCAAAATTTACTTTCATCAGAGAACATAACTTTGACCACTCAGCAGCAGTCCAGTCCTTTTTGTCTTTAGCCCAGGTGAATGCTTCTGACGCTGTCTGTTGTTCAAGAGTGCTTGACACAAGGAATGCGACAGCTGAAACCCATGTCTTGCATACGTCTGTGCGTAGTGGTTCTTGAAGCATGACTCCAGCTGCAGTCCACTCTTTGTGAATCTCCCCCACATTTTTGAATGGGTTTTGTTTCAAATCCTCTCCAGGGTGCGGTTATCCCTATTGCTTGTACACTTTTTTCTACCACATCTTTTCCTTCCCTTCGCCTCTCTATTAATGTCTTGGACACAGAGCTCTTGTGAACAGCCAGCCTCTTTTGCAATGACCTTTTGTGTCTTGCCCTCCTTGTGCAAGGTGTCAATGGTGTCTTTGGACAACTGTCAGTCAGCAGTCTTCCCCATGATTGTGTAGCCTACAGAACTAGACTGAGAGACCATTTAAAGGCCTTTGCAGGTGTTTTGAGTTAATTAGCTGATTAGAGTTGGCACCATGTGTCTTCAATATTGAATCCTTTTCACAATATTCTAATTTTTGAGATACTGAATTTGGGGTTTCATTAGTTTCACTTATAATCATCAAAATTAAAATAAATAAACACTTGAAATATTCAGTCTGTGTGGAATGAATGTATACATTATACAAGTTTCACTTTTTTGAATGGAATTAGTGAAATAAATCACTTTTTGAGATATTCTAATTATATGACCAGCACCTGTATATAATATTATGTGTGTGTGTGTGTGTTCTCTCATTCTTACAGCATTTTAAGGCCATCAGCAGGCAGATTAAACTAATAAATTATAAAGTATTGAGTCCTAAAATGGGATTTATCAATTTCATAAGTACACTACCATTCATTTTTATTTATCAAGGATGCATTATAATGATCAAAAGTGGCAGTAAAGACAATGTTACAAAGTTTTCTATTTCAAATAAGTGCTGCTCTTTTGAACTTTGTATTAATCAAAAAACTCTGTTTTATTTCTTTCTTTTTTGGAAATGATAGTTCTTGTAACTGGAAACTAAACAAGTGAGTTGTTGTATGCTTGAGAGTGCAAGAGTCTGAATTTGTAGCAATTCATTGATTTATTGTCTGATAATGTTTTCAGGTCATAACCCAAAGTGATGAAGCAATGCAAAAAAAGCATAAAAAGTGATTAATTTATGTCATTATGCTGCTAATCGCTGGGGATGTGACCAAAAAGTACTGAAAAAAAAGACCACCAGTGCAACAGAAAATGACTGATATCATTTTGCTCTAAAACAGCTTAATTAAATTTTGCATAAAACCATTTCACACTTTTTTTTACATCTTGACAATTATCTTTAATTAAATCTGCATTTATGACATCAAAAAATATTTTACACCACAAAACTGATTCATTTCTGCCATACTACTTTTGAGTGTGTCTAATTATTATTGAGTACAGCTTCATTTTGTTTCAGTGTTAGTATCACTGATATATTATTATTGTTTTTGTTAATATTTTGAATTGGATTTTATTTTCTGTTTTCACTTTTATTTTTAGTTCAGCTCTGTAATCATGAAGCTTATTCTTGCTGTGCTGGTGTTGGTTTTGGTGATCGAGACCCAGGCACAATGGCACCAGTACCCAGGACAAGCCATTGGAGGTCACTTATTTTTCCTTTTAATCTGCATTTACTCTTAAGTCATGCACTCAGTTGAGTCGGTTCACATGCAGATTGTAACCATTTCACTGTGTTTTGTAGGTGCAAAGGACATGTGGCGTGCTTACCGGGATATGAGGCAGGCCAACTGGAAAAACTCAGACAAGTATTTCCATGCACGCGGGAACTATGATGCTGCAAGAAGGGGCCCCGGAGGCAGATGGGCAGCTGAAGTGATCAGGTATGTCAGATTTGACATGATTTTATTCCTTAGAGATTCATTTGAGCATTTATACTGAGCAAGAATGATTGCTCCCTTGCACTATAATGCAACAGCAGCTCAATGTGCTATTATGGATGTTTAAATTATTTTTGAGAATTTTGAATTGCAATGTAATTAAATCACTGTTCTGATATGTGCAGTAATGCAAGAGAGGCTGCGCAGGGATTGGGTAATTCGGGCCGAGGTAATGCGGATTCTGAAGCTGACCAGAGAGCCAATCGCTGGGGACGTAACGGTGGTGACCCCAACCGCTACAGACCGAATGGCCTTCCCAAGAAGTACTGAAAAGAAGATCATCAGTGCAAAAGAAAATGACTGAAATCATTTTACTGTAATACTGATGATTCAATTTCGCATAAAAAAACATTTCACTTTTTTTACTACATCTTGACAATTATCTTTAGTTAAATTCTGCATATATCACATGAAAAATGCAATCTTTAAGTTAGCATCTTTTAGTCTATGTAACACGCTCTAGTGTCTGAATAAAGAAAACAACTTCATTTGTACTTTGTGTGTCTGTTTTCATTACCAGCTGGTCACTCAAGGACATTGTCTTTATCTACCAACATCTTTGACTGGACATTAAATCTGCATTTATTACATCAAAATGCAACCTTTAATGTTACATTAATTTGATTTACATAAATAAAAAGACAGAGCCTCTTTTTATCAAGAATATTGATTGCTTGCACTGCATTTCTGTTCAAAACCTTTATACTAAAGAGAGGATCTTTATCTGATCCTCTATAAACCGATGCTCACTTCACTGCAGTGACAATTTATCCCTCCAAACACTACATCTCCATCTCCGTTTCTTCTGTTTTGCTGTAGTTGTAGGTTGGTAGGATTACATGATAACGTGAAATCGTGAGATCAAAGTCTATTGAATATGTTATAATATCTGATTAAACCATTTCAACCGTTTGTATATGTCTATTTTCATTCACCTCACTGATTTTGTTTTATGATGGAGCGCCACTGGCTGGTCCCCCAAGCACACTGATCCACAAACTGTCAATTAAAAAAAAAAAAGATAAATAATGATTTCAGCACAGAATAAACTAAAAATGATGAATTGTACATAGACATTATAGCACAGACTAATTTGTATCTCTGCAGTAGGCTAAATGTTAAATTTGGTAACATTCCAAAGTTTTAACAACAAGTTAAATGCTTCATATTTTACAATATTTTTTTATTATTGTTTTAGATTTTTTTATATATATATTCCCACTTTGCAGCGTGAGCGTCCTATGCTTTTTAATGCTGTTGTGTCTGATGTACTTGGGCATTCAAACTTCTGTCAATAAGAGTCTTAAAATAAAAAATGATTTTACCAAAGTTTCCAAGTGAAAGTGAAAGCGTGAGTGAGTGGTAACACTAAACACAAGTGTTGGCTACATGTGCAGGCATCTGGAATTTCCATCCCTTACGTAACAAAAATATATTGGAATATGCTGCAAAATATAATGCAATATATTACACAAAACATTTGGGAAACCAGTGCTTACTTTTCAATATACACCAATCTATCTATGCATTGACAATATGGCTATATATTGATACATACAAATATATTTAGAAATGAAGACAAAAACACATCTAATATTCACAAAGTTTGATCCTTTATTGAGTATATATTGCACATACAGTCATGGCCAAAAATATCGGCACCCTTGCAAATCTGTCAGAAAATGCAACACTTCTCTCAGAAAATTGTTCCAGTTGCAAATGTTTTGGTATTCACGTGCTTATTGTTTTTGTTTGCACTGCAACAACACAAAACAACAGAGAAGAAAAGTCAAACTTGATCAAATTTCACACAGAACTCAAAAATGGACTGGACAAAATTATTGGCACCTTGTCAAAATAGTAAGAAATAGTTGCTTTTCAAGCATGTGATGCTCCTGTACTTTGTATTTAGACAAACCTGTGGCAAGTAACAGGTGTAGTCAATATAGTAATCACACCTGCAACCAGTTCAAATGGAGAAAAGTTGACTCAACCTTTGTGTTGTGTGTCACACTGAGCATGGAGAAAAGAAAGAAGTGTGAATAATTGTCTGTGGATTTGAGAGAATTTTTTTTTAAAAACTTGGACAATCTCAAGGCTACAAGTCCATCTCCAGAGATCTTAATGTTCCTGTGTCCACTGTGTGCAATATCATCAATAGGTTTACAGTCCATGGCACTGTAGCTAACCTCCCTGAACGTGGACTGAAGAGCAAAATTAATGAAAAATTACAACGAAGGATTGTTCGAATGGTGGTTCACGAGTTCACACTTACATATAATAAATAGAATAAAGTTTATGCGTGCTGTCCGAGGGGAGGGCTCCGAGCTCGGAATTTTGGCCCGAACCCAGAGTACCCCCCCTACAGATTAGGACAGGAATAGTTGTAAGTGCGGAGAATGGGTGGCGGAGGGATGCTGGAAAACTGCCAATGAACAGAGGTAAGTCTGCTGTGTATATATACACACCTCTTATCTTGTTAACTGGGTTGATTACTGATTGTTCTCCTCTCGTGTTAATTAGGTTAATTATCTGAACGTGCTCCTCCCGAACTTTGTTAATAAAACATCATATAAAGAACCTCGATTAACTTCCAAACAAATTCAAGCTGTTCTGCAGACACAGGGTACAACAGTGTCAGCTCCCACTATCTGTCGACATCTGAATGAAAAGGGACACTATGGTAGGAGACCCAGGAGGACACCACTGCTGACACAAAAGCATAAAAAAACAAAACTGGAGTTTCCCAAAACTTATGTGACAAAACCACAATCCTTCTGGGAGAACGTACTGTGGACAGATGAGACAAAAGTAGAGCTTTTTGGTAAAGGACATCATGGCACTGTTTACAGAAAAAGAAATGAGGCCTTCAAAGAAAAGAACACAGTCCCTACAGTCAAACATGGTGGAGGTTCAAAGATGTTTTGGGGTTGCTTTGCTGCTTCTGGCACTGGATGCCTTCACTGTGTGAACGGTATCATGAAATCTGATGATTACCAAAGAATTTTGGGGTGCAACGTAGTGGCCAGTGTCAGAAAGCTGCGTCTCCACCAGAGGTCATGGGTCTTCTAGCAGGACATTGACCCGAAACACACTTCAAAAAGCACTCAGAAATGATTACAAACAAAGCGCTGGAGAGCTCTGAAATGGCCAGCAATGAGTCCAGATCTGAATCCCATAGAACACCTGTGGAGAGATCTCAAAACAGTAGTTGACCTGGAGCAGTTTGCAAAAGAAGAGTGGTCCAAAATTCCAGTAGAGAGGTGTAAGAAACTCATTCATGGTTACAGGAAGCGATTGATTTCAGTTATTTTTTCCAAAGGGGGTGCTACCAAATATTAAGTTAAGGGTGCCAATAATTTTGTCCAGTGCATTTTTTGGGTTCTGTGTGGAATTGTATCAGATTTGACTTTTCTTGTTTTTTTGGGGTTGTTCCAATGCAAACAAAAAAAATAAACATGTGAGTACCAAAACATTTGCAACTGCAACAATTTTCTGAGAGAAGGGTTTCATTTTCTGACAGAATTGCAAGGGTGCTGATATTTATATTTTTATATTTATGTTATATGTTTGGCCATGACTGTACATGTTCCAAATGTTAATGTATGAATGAGTTACAGCAGATTTCTAGTTCCCAGCATGCTCTGCTTCTGACTGTTAAAGGAGAGTAACAATTTTAAAATTAAGTGTTATTTCATGTGTTGTTGCTCAATATTATTATAGGGGGAGATCTGTTAGTGTTTAATGTTGAAGCATATATATCAAATTAATAATATAATATCAAATATATTTTCTTTCCAGTTTTAACATTTGGGAGAGCAAACAACCACAAAACCTCCACAAAAAAAAACAAAAACACTTTATTTTCAGTTTATCTTGTGCTGAAATCATGATTTATTTTATTTATTTATTTTTTGTAGCCTACTGTCTCTATACAAAAAAACATTATATATTAAAAATCATTATTTCTTTCTTTTTTTTTCTTACTACTTTTTTTAGTTTTATTTTGAAAATGTTATTATTTTTATATTTATTATTTATTTTAATTTAACATTTGTGGTTCAATGTGCATGAGTGACCAGCTGGTGGCGCTCCAACATAAACAATGAGTTGTATTAAAAACATACAACTACAAATGAATTTGCTTGCTTTATTCAGACATTAAACTCTGTTTTATTTCTTTCTTTTTTGGAAATGATAGTTCTTGTAACTGGAAACTAAACAATGAGTTTGTTTGTAATGCTTGAGAGTGCAAGAGTCTGAATTTGTAGCAATTCATTGATTTATTGTCTGATAATTTTTCAGGTCAAACCCAAAGTGATGAAACAATGCAAAAAAAGCATAAATAGTGATTAATTTATGTCATTATGCTGCTAATCGCTGGGGATGTGACCAAAAAGTACTGAAAAAAGACCACCAGTGCAACAGAAAATGACTGAAATCATTTTTGCTCTAAAACAGCTTAATTCAATTTGGCATAAAACCATTTCACACTTTTTTTTTTACATCTTGACAATTATCTTTAATTAAATCTGCATTTATGACATCAAAAACAAAACTGATTCATTTCTGCCATACTACTTTTGAGTGTGTCTAATTATTATTGAGTACAGCTTCATTTTGTTTCAGTGTTCACTGACATATTTATTGTTTTTTGTTAATATTTTGAATTGGATTTTATTTTCTATTTTCACTTTTATTTTTAGTTCAAGTTTTAGAAATGTAGTTGTGGTTTTGTATTTTTAGTTTCTTTAAATATGTCTGCATAGTATTTATTCACTTATTTTGATTTATTTTGATTTAGTTATTTTAGTACTTCAAGTTAAACGGTTTTTATATTTTATTTTAGTCATGTTTATTTTGAAGTAACAAAAAAGTTTTTTATGGTTTTAGTTTATAGTTTTACTTTGACACAATGTTATAAAAATATTAACATTTCACAAATGTTGGTTTTCCCAGAAGTGGTTATGCAACACAGGATTAGCTTTCAGGATTAAATTAGTCCAAATTTCCCAAAGCAAAGTGTCTCATCATCACAGTTGGGAAAATCCATGTCCAGCCCAGTCCGAGCCTTATAAAATGTCTCTAGCTGGATGAAGACCTGATGTGTCTGAACTGAGCGAACCTGAGAGGTAAGAGACTGACTGAACCAACCTCTTTCTTAATGCAAACATGTTAGTTATAGATGGTTTATATAGCTGCACTCTTATCTCTCTATGCACAGAGATCATTCTTTATATGGAGATTTTAAACTTTTACTGTTTGTGGCATGGTTAATATTACAATTTGCTCACTGTTATATTTTTATTTGTTCAGCTCTGTAATCATGAAGCTTATTCTTGCTGTGCTGGTGTTGGTTTTGGTGATCGAGACCCAGGCACAATGGCACCAGTACCCAGGACAAGCCATTGGAGGTCACTTATTTTTCCTTTTAATCTGCATTTACTCTTAAGTCATGCACTCAGTTGAGTCGGTTCACAGGCAGATTTTAACCATTTCACTGTGTTTTGTAGGTGCAAAGGACATGTTCCGTGCTTACCGGGATATGAGGCAGGCCAACTGGAAACACTCAGACAAGTATTTCCATGCACGCGGAACTATGATGCTGCAAGAAGGGGCCCCGGAGGCAGATGGGCAGCTGAAGTGATCAGGTATGTCAGATTTGACATGATTTTATTCCTTAGAGATTCATTTGAGCATTTATACTGAGCAAGAATGATTGCTCCCTTGCACTATAATGCAACAGCAGCTCAATGTGCTATTATGGATGTTTAAATTATGTTTGATAATTTTGAATTGCAATGTAATTAAATCACTGTTCTGATATGTGCAGTAATGCAAAGAGGCTGCGCAGGGATTGGGTAATTCGGGCCGAGGTAATGCGGATTCTGAAGCTGACCAGAGAGCCAATCGCTGGGGACGTAACGTGTGACCCCAACCGCTACAGACCGAATGGCCTTCCCAAGCGTACTGAAAAGAAGATCATCAGTGCAAAAGAAAATGACTGAAATCATTTTACTGTAATACTGATGATTCAATTTCGCATAAAAAAACATTCACTTTTTTTACTACATCTTGACAATTATCTCTTAGTTAAATTTGCATTTATCACATGAAAAAATGCATCTTAAGTTAGCATCTTTTAGTCTATGTAACACGCTCTAGTGTCTGAATAAAGAAAACAACTTCATTTGTACTTTGTGTGTCTGTTTTCTTACCAGCTGGTCACTCAAGACATTGTCTTTATCTACCAACATCTTGACTGGACATTAAATCTGCATTTATTACATCAAAATGCAACCTTTAATGTTACTTAATTTGATTTACATAAATAAAAAGACAGAGCCTCTTTTATCAAGAATATTGATTGCTGCACTGCATTCTGTTCAAAACCTTTATACTAAAGAGAGGATCTTTATCTGATCCTCTATAAACCGATGCTCACTTCACTGCAGTGACAATTTATCCCTCCAAACTACATCTCCATCTCCGTTTCTTCTGTTTTGCTGTAGTTGTAGGTTAGTAGGATTAACATGATAACGTGAAAATCGTGAGATCAAAGTCTATTGAATATGTTATAATATCTGATTAAACCATTTCAACCGTTTGTATATGTCTATTTTCATTCACACCTCACTGATTTTGTTTTATATGGAGCGCCACCGGCTGGTCCCCAAGCCACTGATCCACAAACTGTCAATTAAAAAAAAAAAAGATAAATAATGATTTCAGCACAGAATAAACTAAAAATGATGAATTGTACATAGACATTATAAGCACAGACTAATTTGTATCTCTGCAGTAGGCTAAATGTTAAATTTGGTAACATTCCAAAGTTTTTAACAACAAGTTAAATGCTACAATATTTTTTATTATTGTTTTAGATTTTTTTTTTATATATTCCCACTTGCAGCGTGAGCGTCCTATGCTTTTTAAATGCTGTTGTGTCTGATGTACTTGGGGCATTCAAACTTCTGTCAATAAGAGTCTTAAAAAAAAAAATGATTTTAACCAAAGTTTCCAAGTGAAAGTGAAAGCGTGAGTGAGTGGGTAACACTAAACACAAGTGTGGCTACATGTGCAGGCATCTGGAATTTCCATCCCTTACGTAACAAAAATATATTGGATATGCTGCAAAATATAATGCAATATATTATACAAAACATTTGGGAAACCAGTGCTTACTTTTCAATATACACCAATCTATCTATGCATTGACAATATGGCTATATATTGATACATACAAATATATATTAGAAATGAAGACAAAAACACATCTAATATTCACAAAGTTTGATCCTTTATTTGATATATATTGCACATACAGTCATGGCCAAAAATATCGGCACCCTTGCAATTCTGTCAGAAAATGCAACACTTCTCTCAGAAAATTGTTCCAGTTGCAAATGTTTTGGTATTCACGTGCTTATTGTTTTGTTTGCACTGCAACAACACAAAACAACAAGAAGAAAAGTCAAACTGATCAAATTTCACACAGAACTCAAAATGGACTGGACAAAATTATTGGCACCTTGTCAAAATAGTAAGAAATAGTTGCTTTTCAAGCATGTGATGCTCCTGTACTTTGTATTTAGACAAACCTTGGCAAGTAACAGGTGTAGTCAATATAGTAATCACACCTGCAACCAGTTCAAATGGAGAAAAGTTGACTCAACCTTTGTGTTGTGTGTCACACTGAGCATGGAGAAAAGAAAGGAGTGTAAAATTGTCTGTGGATTTGGAGAATTTAAAAAAAAAAAACTTGGACAATCTCAGGCTACAAGTCCATCTCCAGAGATCTTAATGTTCCTGTGTCCACTGTGCAATATCATCAATAGTTACAGTCCATGGCACTGTAGCTAACCTCCCTGAACGTGACAGAAAGCAAAATTAATGAAAAAATGACAACGAAGGATTGTTCGAATGGTGGATAAAGAACCCGATTAACTTCCAAACAAAATCAAGCTGTTCTGCAGACACAGGTACAACAGTGTCAGCTCCCACTATCTGTCGACATCTGAATGAAAAGGGACACTATGGTAGGAGACCCCGGAGGACACCACTGCTGACACAAAAGCATAAAAAAACAAAACTGAGTTTCCCAAAACTTTTATGTGACATAACCACCATCCTTCTGGAGAACGTACTGTGACAGATGAACAAAAGTAAGCTTTTTGGTAAAGGACATCATGGCACTGTTTACAGAAAAAGAAATGAGGCCTTTCAAAGAAAGAACACAGTCCCTACAGTCAAACATGGTGGGAGGTTCAAAGATGTTTTGGTTGCTTTGCTGCTTCTGGCACTGGATGCCTTCACTGTGTGAACGGTATCATGAAATCTGATGATTACCAAAGAATTTTGGGGCGCAATGTAGTGGCCAGTGTCAGAAAGCTGCGTCCTCCACCAGAGTCATGGACTTCTAGCAGGACATTGACCCCAAAACACACTTCAAAAAAGCACTCAGAAATGATTACAAACAAAGCGCTGGAGACTCTAAATGGCCAGCAATGAGTCCAGATCTGAATCCCAATAAACACCTGTGGAGAGATCTCAAAACAGTAGTTGACCTGGAGCAGTTTGCAAAAGAAGAGTGGTCCAAAATTCCAGTAGAGAGGTGTAAGAAACTCATTCATGGTTACAGAAGCGATTGATTTCAGTTATTTTTTCCAAAGGGGTGCTACCAAATATTAAGTTAAGGGTGCCAATAATTTTGTCCAGTGCGTTTTTTGGGTTCTGTTAATTTATCAGATTTGACTTTTCTTGTTTTTTTTGGGTTGTTCCAATGCAAACAAAAAAAATAAACTGAGTACCAAAACATTTGCAACTGCAACAATTTTCTGAGAGAAGAGTTTCATTTTCTGACAGAATTGCAAGGGTGCTGATATTTATATATTTATATTTATGTTATATGTTTGGCCATGACTGTACATGTCCAAATGTTAATGTATGAATGAGTTACAGCAGATTCTAGTTCCCAGCATGCTCTGCTTCTGACTGTTAAAGGAGAGTAACAATTTAAAATTAAGTGTTATTTCATGTGTTGTTGCTCTATATTATTATAGGGGAAGATCTTTAGTGTTTAATGTTGAAGCATAATTATCAAATTAATATAAAATATCAAATATATTTTCTTTGCAGTTTTAACATTTGGGAGAGCAAACAACCACAAAACCTCCACAAAAAAAGCAAAAAACACTTTATTTTTCAGTTTATTCTTGTGCTGAAAAAATCATGATTTATTATTTATTTATTTTTTGTAGCCTACTGTCTCTATACAAATAAAACATTTATATATTAAAAATCAATATTTCCTTTCTTTTTCTTCTTACTTTTTTTTTTTAGTTTTATTTTGAAAATGTTATTATTTTTATATTTATTATTTATTTTAATTTACAATTTGTGGTTCAATGAGGCATGAGTGACAGCTGTGGCGCTCCAACATAAACAATGAGTTGATGTATTAAAAACATACAACTACAAATTAATTTGCTTGCTTTATTCAGACATTAAAACTCTGTTTTATTTCTTTCTTTTTTGGAAATGATAGTTCTTGTAACTGGAAACTAAACAAGTGAGTTGTTGTATGCTTGAGAGTGCAAGAGTCTGAATTTGTAGCAATTCATTGATTTATTGTCTGATAATGTTTTCAGGTCATAACCCAAAGTGATGAAACAATGCAAAAAAAGTGCATAAAAAGTGATTAATTTATGTCATTATGCTGCTAATCGCTGGGGATGTGACCAAAAAGTACTGAAAAAAGACCACCAGTGCAACAGAAAATGACTGAAATCATTTTGCTCTAAAACAGCTTAATTAAATTTTGCATAAAACCATTTCACACTTTTTTTTTTACATCTTGACAATTATCTTTAATTAAATCTGCATTTATGACATCAAAAACAAAACTGATTCATTTCTGCCATACTACTTTTGAGTGTGTCTAATTATTATTGAGTACAGCTTCATTTTGTTTCAGTGTTCACTGATATATTATTATTGTTTTTGTTAATATTTTGAATTGGATTTTATTTTCTGTTTTCACTTTTATTTTTAGTTCAAGTTTTAGAAATGTAGTTGTGGTTTTGTATTTTTAGTTTCTTTAAATATGTCTGCATAGTATTTATTCACTTATTTTGATTTATTTTGATTTAGTTATTTTAGTACTTCAAGTTAAACGGTTTTTATATTTTATTTTAGTCATGTTTATTTTGAAGTAACAAAAAAGTTTTTTATGGTTTTAGTTTATAGTTTTACTTTGACACAATGTTATAAAAATATTAACATTTCACAAATTATGGTTTTCCCAGAAGTGGTTATGCAACACAGAACTAAATTAGTCCAAATTTCCCAAAGCAAAGTGTCTCATCATCACAGTTGGGAAAATCCATGTCCAGCCCAGTCCGAGCCTTATAAAATGTCTCTAGCTGGATGAAGACCTGATGTGTCTGAACTGAGCGAACCTGAGAGGTAAGAGACTGACTGAACCAACCTCTTTCTTAATGCAAACATGTTAGTTATAGATGGTTTATATAGCTGCACTCTTATATAATATCTATGCACAGAGATCATTCTTTATATGGAGATTTTAAACTTTTACTGTTTGTGGCATGGTTAATATTACAATTTGCTCACTGTTATATTTTTATTTGTTCAGCTCTGTAATCATGAAGCTTATTCTTGCTGTGCTGGTGTTGGTTTTGGTGATCGAGACCCAGGCGCAATGGCACCAGTACCCAGGACAAGCCATTGGAGGTCACTTATTTTTCCTTTTAATCTGCATTTACTCTTAAGTCACGCACTCAGTTGACTCGGTTCACAGGCAGATTTTAACCATTTCACTGTGTTTTGTAGGTGCAAAGGACATGTTGCGTGCTTACCGGGATATGAGGCAGGCCAACTGGAAACACTCAGACAAGTTATTTCCATGCACGCGGGAACTATGATGCTGCCAGAAGGGCCCCGGAGGCAGATGGGCAGCTGAAGTGATCAGGTATGTCAGATTTGACATGATTTTATTCCTTAGAGATTCATTTGAGCATTATACTGAGCATGAATGATTGCCTACCCTTGCCTATAAATGCAACAGCAGCTCAATGTGCTATTAGGGATGTTAAATTATTTTTTGAGAATTTTGAATTGCAATGTAATTAAATCACTGTTCTGATATGTGCAGTAATGCAAGAGAGGCTGCGCAGGATTGGGTAATTGGAGCCGAGGTAATGCGGATTCTGAAGCTGACCAGAGAGCCAATCGCTGGGACGTAACGGTGGTGACCCCCAACCGCTACAGACCGAATGGCCTTCCCAAGAAGTACTGAAAAGAAATCATCAGTGCAAAAGAAAATGACTGAAATCATTTTACTGTAATACTGATGATTCAATTTTGCATAAAAAAAACAATTCACTTTTTTTACTACATTTTGACAATTATCGTTAGTTAAATCTGCATTTATCACATGAAAAATGCCATCTTTAAGTTAGCCTTCTTTTTAGTCTATGTAACACGCTCTAGTGTCTGAATAAAGAAAACAACTTCATTTGGACTTTGTGTTGTCTGTTTTCATTACCACTGGTCACTCAAGGACATTGTCTTTATCTACCACTTCGTTGACTGGACATTAAATCTGCATTATATTACATCAAAATGCAACCTTTATGTTACATTAATTTGATTTACATAAATAAAGACAGAGCCTCTTTTTATCAAGAATATTGATTGCTTCACTGCATTTTCTGTTCAAAACCTTATACTAAAGAGAGATCTTTTATCTGATCCTCTATAACCGATGCTCACTTCACTGCAGTGACAATTTATCCCTCCAAACACTACATCTCCATCTCCGTTTCCTCTGTTTCTTTTTGCTGTAGTTGTAGGTTAGTAGGATTACATGATAACGTGAAATCGTGAGATCAAAGTCTATTGAATATGTTTAAAATCTGATTAAAACCATTTCAACCGTTTGTATATGTCTATTTTCATTCACCTCACTGATTTTGTTTTATGATGGAGCGCCACCGCTGGTCCCCAAGCACCACTGATCCACAAACTGTCAATTAAAAAAAAAAAGATAAATAATGATTTCAGCACAGAAATAACTAAAAATGATGAATTGTACATAGACATTAAGCACAGACTAATTTGTATCCTCAGTAGGCTAAATGTTAAATTTGGTAACATTCCAAAGTTTAAACAACAAGTTAAATGCTCATATTTTACAATATTTTTTATTATTGTTTTAGATTTTTTTTTTTTATATATTCCCACTTTGCAGCGTGAGTGTCCTATGCTTTTTAATACTGTTGTGTCTGATGTAACTTGGGCATTCAAACTTCTGTCAAATAGAGTCTTAAAATAAAAAATGATTTTACCAAAGTTTCCAAGTGAAAAAAGCGTGAGTGAGTGGTAACACTAAACACAAGTGTTGGCTACATGTGCAGGCATCTGAATTTCCATCCCTAACTAAGTAAAAAATATTTGAATATGCTGCAAAATATAATGCAATATATTACACAAAACATTTGGGAAACCAGTGCCTTACTTTTCAATATACACCAATCTATCTATGCATTGACAATATGGCTATATATTGATACATACAAAATATTTAGAAATGAAGACAAAACACATCTAATATTCCACAAAGTTTGATCCTTTATTGAGTATATATTGCACATACAGTCATGCCAAAAAATATCGGCACCTCTTGCAATTCTGTCAGAAAATGCAACACTTCTCTCAGAAAATTGTTCCAGTTGCAAATGTTTTGGTATTCACGTGCTTATTGTTTTGTTTTGCACTGCAACAACACAAAACAACAGAGAAGAAACTCAAACTTGATCAAATTTCACACAGAACTCAAAATGACTGGACAAAATTATTGCACCTTGTCAAAATAGTAAAGAAATAGTTGCTTTTCAAGCATGTGATGCTCCTGTAATTTGTATTTAGACAAACCTGTGGCAAGTAACAGGTGTAGTCAATATAGTAATCACACCTGCAACCAGTTCAAATGGAGAAAAGTTGACTCAACCTTTGTTTGTGTGTCACACTGAGCATGAGAAAAGAAAGAGTGTAAAAAGTTGTCTGTGGATTTGAGGAATTTTTTTTTGAAAAACTTGGACAATCTCAAGCTACAAGTCCATCTCCAGAGATCTTAATGTTCCTGTGTCCACTGGTGTGCAATATCATCAATAGGTTTACAGTCCATGCACTGTAGCTAACCTCCCTGAACGTGGACAGAAGAGCAAAATTAATGAAAAATTACAACGAAGATTGTTCGAATGGTGGATAAAGAACCTCGATTAACTTCCAAACAAATTCAAGCTGATCTGCAGACACAGGGTACAACAGTGTCAGCTCCCACTATCTGTCGACATCTGAATGAAAAGGGACACTATGTAGAGACCCAGGAGGACACCACTGCTGACACAAACATAAAAAACAAAAACTGGAGTTTCCCAAAACTTATGTGACATAACCACAATCCTTCTGGGAGAACGTACTGTGGACAGATGAGACAAAAGTAAGCTTTTGGTAAAGGACATCATGGCACTGTTTACAGAAAAAGAAATGAGGCCTTCAAGAAAAGAACACAGTCCCTACAGTCAAACATGGTGGAGGTTCAAAGATGTTTTGGGTTGCTTTGCTGCTTCTGGCACTGGATGCCTTCACTGTGTGAACGGTATCATGAAAATCTGATGATTACCAAAGAATTTTGGGGCGCAATGTAGTGGCCATGTCAGAAAGCTGCGTCTCCACCAGAGGTCATGGGTCTTCTAGCAGGACATTGACCCGAAACACACTTCAAAAAACACTCAGAAATGATTACAAACAAAGCGCTGGAGAGTTCTGAAATGGCCAGCAATGAGTCCAGATCTTTGAACCAGCTTTTGGTACCTTTGGCAGTATGGGCAGGTGCCAAGTCCTGCTGGAAAATGAAATCAGCATCTCCATAAAGCTTGTCAGCAGAAGGAAGCATGAAGTGCTCTAAAATTTCCTGGTAGATGGCTGCGTTGACTGTGGACTTCAGAAAACACAGTGGACCAACACCAGCAGATGACATGGCAGCCCAAATCATCACTGACTGTGGAAACTTCACACTGGACTTCAAGCAACATGGATTCTGTGCCTCTCCACTCTTCCTCCAGACTCTGGGACCTTGATTTCCAAATGAAATGCAAAATTTACTTTCATCTGAAAAGAGGACTTTGGACCACTGAGCAACAGTCCAGTTCTTTTTCTCCACAGCCCAGGTAAGATGCTTCTGACGTTGTCTCTGGTTCACCAATGACTCCAGCCACCCGTCCCACAGACTGTTCCCCCTGCTGCCCTCAGGAAGACGTCTCCGCAGCATCCGATCCCGCACTAGCCGACTGAGGGATAGCTTTTTCCCTCAGGCTATCAGGCTAATGAACAGCCAGAACTAATACACCTTACACAGCACACTCACACTTTACGATATGCCACACACTGCACTTTAACTCCACAGTTCAAACTGGACTACACGTACACACTGCACAAATACAACAATATATCTGCTACCACTGGATACCATCCAATGCACATACATGATGTTTGCGTATCCAGCTTATGTACAATCTACTGCACCTTTGCATATTACTGTGTATGTATATATGTGTACATAAATGTAGAATGTGTACATACGGTGTATAATGTGTATTGATAACTGTAAGTATGTCTAACAGTACACTGTGTGTACGGAGTATATGTATGTGTATATTGCACATTGTCATCTGTATAAGTCTGTAAGTATGTAATGGTACTGTCTATATGTTAATTGTTTCTGCACTGTATAGAGCACGCTCTCAAGAATTTCACTCATCAAGGCACATGTGCTGTGATGATGTGACAATAAACGTGATTTGATTTGATTTGATTTTATGCACTGACTCCAGCTCAGTCCGCTCCTTGTGAAGCTCTCCCAAGTGTTTGAATCACTTTGCTTGACAGTATTCTCAAGCTTGCGGTCATCCCTGTTGCTTGTGCACCTCTTCTTCTTACCCAAATCCTTCCTTCCAGTCAACTTTGCATTTGATATGCTTTGATACAGCACTCTGTAAACAGCCACAACCTTTCAGTAATGACCCTCTTGACTTACCCTCTTTGTGAGGGCGTCAATGTCGTCTTTCTGGATCATTGCCAAGTCAGCAGTCTTCTCCATTATTGTGGGTTTCAAAGAACAGAGAGATACCCAGAATTTATACTTTATGGATGGTCATAATTGAAACTCAAATGTAAATATTTAATATTTTGAGATACTGATTTTTGACTTTCATGAGCTGTAAGCGCTAATCATCAAAATTAAAACAAAAAAAAACTTTTGAAATGTTTTACTTTACATGTAATTAATCTAAAATATATGAAAGTTTCACTTTTTGAAATAAGTAATACAAGAAAAAATGAACTTTTTCATGACATTCTAATTTATTGAGATGCACCTGTACTATTATTGTTTTTGTTAATATTTTGAATTGGATTTTATTTTCTGTTTTCACTTTTATTTTTAGTTCAAGTTTTAGAAATGTAGTTGTGGTTTTGTATTTTTAGTTTCTTTAAATATGTCTGCATAGTATTTATTCACTTATTTTTATTTATTTTTATTTAGTTATTTTAGTACTTCAAGTTAAACGCAAGTTAAAGTTTTTTATATTTTATTTTAGTCATGTTTATTTTGAAGTAACAAAAAAGTTTTTTATGGTTTTAGTTTATAGTTTTACTTTGACACAATGTTATAAAAATATAAACATGTTTCACAAATGTTGGTTTCCCAGAAGTGGTTATGCAACACAGGATTAGCTTTCAGGATTAAATTAGTCCAAATTTCCCAAAGCAAAGTGTGTCATCACAGTTGGGAAAATCCATGTCCAGCCCAATCCGAGCCTTATAAAATGTCTCTAGCTGGATGAAGACCTGATGTGTCTGAACTGAGCGAACCTGAGAGGTAAGAGACTGACTGAACCAACCTCTTTCTTAATGCAAACATTAGTTATAGATGGTTTAATATAGCTGCACTCTTATATAATATCTATGCACAGAGATCATTCTTTATATGGAGATTTTAAACTTTTACTGTTTGTGGCATGGTTAATATTACAATTTGCTCACTGTTATATTTTTATTTGTTCAGCTCTGTAATCATGAAGCTTATTCTTGCTGTGCTGGTGTTGGTTTTGGTGATCGAGACCCAGGCGCAATGGCACCAGTACCCAGGACAAGCCATTGGAGGTCACTTATTTTTCCTTTTAATCTGCATTTACTCTTAAGTCACGCACTCAGTTGAGTCGGTTCACAGGCAGATTTTAACCATTTCACTGTGTTTTGTAGGTGCAAAGGACATGTTGCGTGCTTACCGGGATATGAGGCAGGCCAACTGGAAAAACTCAGACAAGTATTTCCATGCACGCGGGAACTATGATGCTGCAAGAAGGGGCCCCGGAGGCAGATGGGCAGCTGAAGTGATCAGGTATGTCAGATTTGACATGATTTTATTCCTTAGAGATTCATTTTGCATTTATACTGAGCAAGAATGATTGCTCCCTTGCACTATAATGCAACAGCAGCTCAATGTGCTATTATTGGATGTTTAAATTATGTTTTGATAATTTTGAATTGCAATGTAATTAAATCACTGTTCTGAATGTGCAGTAATGCAAGAGAGGCTGCGCAGGATTGGGTAATTCGGGCCGAGGTAATGCGGATTCTGAAGCTGACCAGAGAGCCAATCGCTGGGGACGTAACGGTGGTGACCCCAACCGCTACAGACCGAATGGCCTTCCCAAGAAGTACTGAAAAGAAGATCATCAGTGCAAAAGAAATGACTGAAATCATTTTACTGTATACTGATGATTCAATTTGCATAAAAAAAACATTTCACTTTTTTTACTACATTTTGACAATTATCGCTAGTTAAATCTGCATTTATCACATGAAAAATGCCATCTTTAAGTTAGCATCTTTAGTCTATGTAACACGCTCTAGTGTCTGAATAAAGAAAACAACTTCATTTGTACTTTGTGTGTCTGTTTTCATTACCACTGGTCACTCAAGGACATTGTCTTTTTCTACCAACATCTTTGACTGGACATTAAATCTGCATTTATTACATCAAAATGCAACCTTTAATGTTACATTAATTTGATTTACATAAATAAAAAGACAGAGCCTCTTTTATCAAGAATATTGATTGCTTGCACTGCATTTCTGTTCAAACCTTTATACTAAAGAGAGGATCTTTATCTGATCCTCTATAAACCGATGCTCACTTCACTGCAGTGACAATTTATCCCTCCAAACACTACATCTCCATCTCAGTTTCTTCTGTTTTGCTGTAGTTGTAGGTTAGTAGGATTACATGATAACGTGAAATCGTGAGATCAAAGTCTATTGAATATGTTATAATATCTGATTAAACCATTTCAACCGTTTGTATATGTCTATTTCATTCACCTCACTGATTTTGTTTTTATGGAGCGCCACCGCTGGTCCCCCAAGCACACTGATCCACAAACTGTCAATTAAAAAAAAAAAAGATAAATAATGATTTCAGCACAGAATAAACTAAAAATGATGAATTGTACATAGACATTATAGCACAGACTAATTTGTATCTCTGCAGTAGGCTAAATGTTAAATTTGGTAACATTCCAAAGTTTTAACAACAAGTTAAATGCTTCATATTTTACAATATTTTTTTATTATTGTTTTAGATTTTTTTTTTTATATATTCCCACTTTGCAGCGTGAGTGTCCTATGCTTTTTAATACTGTTGTGTCTGATGTACTTGGGCATTCAAACTTCTGTCAATAAGAGTCTTAAAATAAAAAATGATTTTACCAAAGTTTCCAAGTGAAAGTGAAAGCGTGAGTGAGTGGTAACACTAAACACAAGTGTTGGCTACATGTGCAGGCATCTGGAATTTCCATCCCTTACGTAAACAAAAATATATTGGAATATGCTGCAAAATATAATGCAATATATTACACAAAACATTTGGGAAACCAGTGCTTACTTTTCAATATACACCAATCTATCTATGCATTGACAATATGGCTATATATTGATACATACAAATATATTTAGAAATGAAGACAAAAACACATCTAATATTCACAAAGTTTGATCCTTTATTGAGTATATATTGCACATACAGTCATGGCCAAAAATATCGGCACCCTTGCAATTCTGTCAGAAAATGCAACACTTCTCTCAGAAAATTGTTCCAGTTGCAAATGTTTTGGTATTCACGTGCTGGTTTTTGTTTGCACTGCAACAACACAAAACAACAGAGAAGAAAAGTCAAACTTGATCAAATTTCACACAGAACTCAAAAATGGACTGGACAAAATTATTGGCACCTTGTCAAAATAGTAAGAAATAGTTGCTTTTCAAGCATGTGATGCTCCTGTAATTTGTATTTAGACAAACCTGTGGCAAGTAACAGGTGTAGTCAATATAGTAATCACACCTGCAACCAGTTCAAATGGAGAAAAAGTTGACTCAACCCTTTGTGTTGTGTGTCACACTGAGCATGGAAAAGAAAGAAGTGTGAATAATTGTCTGTGGATTTGAGAGAATTTTTTTGAAAACTTGGACAATCTCAAGGCTACAAGTCCATCTCCAGAGATCTTAATGTTCCTGTGTCCACTGTGTGCAATATCATCAATAGGTTTACAGTCCATGGCACTGTAGCTAACCTCCCTGAAGTGGACTGAAGAGCAAAATTAATGAAAAATTACAACGAAGGATTGTTCGAATGGGTGGTTCACGAGTTCACACTTACATATAATAAATAGAATAAAGTTTATGCGTGCTGTCCGAGGGAGGGCTCCGAGCTCGGAATTTTGGCCCGAACCCAGAGTACCCCCCCTACAGATTAGGACAGGAATAGTTGTAAAGTGCGGAGAATGGGTGGCGGAGGGAGCTGGAAAACTGCCAATGAACAGAGGTAAGTCTGCTGTGTATATATACACACCTCTTATCTTGTTAACTGGGTTGATTACTGATTGTTCTCCTCTCGTGTTAATTAGGTTAATTATCTGAACGTGCTCCTCCCGAACTTTGTTAATAAAACATCATAAAGAACCTCGATTAACTTCCAAACAAATTCAAGCTGATCTGCAGACACAGGGTACAACAGTGTCAGCTCCCACTATCTGTCGACATCTGAATGAAAAGGGACACTATGGTAGGAGACCCAGGAGGACACCACTGCCGACACAAAAGCATAAAAAAACAAAACTGGAGTTTCCCAAAACTTATGTGACATAACCACAATCCTTCTGGGAGAACGTACTGTGGACAGATGAACAAAAGTAGAGCTTTTGGTAAAGGACATCATGGCACTGTTTACAGAAAAAGAAATGAGGCCTTCAAAGAAAAGAACACAGTCCCTACAGTCAACATGGTGGAGGTTCAAAGATGTTTTGGGGTTGCTTTGCTGCTTCTGGCACTGGATGCCTTCACTGTGTGAACGGTATCATGAAATCTGATGATTACCAAAGAATTTTGGGGCGCAATGTAGTGGCCAGTGTCAGAAAGCTGCGTCTCCACCAGAGGTCATGGGTCTTCTAGCAGGACATTGACCCGAAACACACTTCAAAAAAGCACTCAGAAATGATTACAAACAAAGCGCTGGAGAGCTCTGAAATGGCCAGCAATGAGTCCAGATCTGAATCCCATAGAACACCTGTGGAGAGATCTCAAAACAGTAGTTGACCTGGAGCAGTTTGCAAAAGAAGAGTGGTCCAAAATTCCAGTAGAGATGTAAGAAACTCATTCATGGTTACAGGAAGCGATTGATTTCAGTTATTTTTTCCAAAGGGGGTCTACCAAATATAAGTTAAGGGTGCCAATAATTTTGTCCAGTGCGTTTTTTTGGGTTCTGTGTGGAATTGTATCAGATTTGACTTTTCTTGTTTTTTTGGGGTTGTTCCAATGCAAACAAAAAAAATAAACATGTGAGTACCAAAACATTTGCAACTGCAACAATTTTCTGAGAGAAGGGTTTCATTTTCTGACAGAATTGCAAGGGTGCTGATATTTATATATTTATATTTATGTTATATGTTTGGCCATGACTGTACATGTTCCAAATGTTAATGTATGAATGAGTTACAGCAGATTTCTAGTTCCCAGCATGCTCTGCTTCTGACTGTTAAAGGAGAGTAACAATTTTAAAATTAAGTGTTATTTCATGTGTTGTTGCTCAATATTATTATAGGGGAAGATCTGTTAGTGTTTAATGTTGAAGCATATATATCAAATTAATAATAAAATATCAAATATATTTTCTTTGCAGTTTTAACATTTGGGAGAGCAAACAACCACAAAAACCTCCACAAAAAAAGCAAAAACACTTTATTTTCAGTTTATCTTGTGCTGAAATCATGATTTATTTTATTTATTTATTTTTTGTAGCCTACTGTCTCTATACAAATAAAACATTTATATATTAAAAATCAATATTTCTTTCTTTTTTTCTTTTTTTTTTAGTTTTATTTTGAAAATGTTATTATTTTTATATTTATTATTTATTTTTAATTGACATTTTGTGGATCAATGTGCTTGAGTGACCAGCTGGTGGCGCTCCAACATAAACAATGAGTGATGTATTAAAAACACACAACTACAAATGAATTTGCTTGCTTTATTCAGACACTAGAGGATGTTACATAGAGTGAATGATGCTAAAACTTAAAGATTGCTTTTTTTGATGTCATAAATGAAGATGTAATTAAGGATAGTGTCAAGATGTAAAAGAAAAGAGTGAAATGGTTTTATGTAAAACTGAATCAAGCAGTTTTAGAGCAAAAATGATTTCAGCCATTTTCTTTTGCACTGATGATCTTCTTTTCAGTACTTCTTGGGAAGGCCATTCGGTCTGTAGCGGTTGGGGTCACCACCGTTACGTCCCCAGCGATTGGCTCTCTGGTCAGCTTCAGAATCCGCATTACCTCGGCCCGAATTACCCAATCCCTGCGCAGCCTCTCTTGCATTACTGCACATATCAGAACAGTGATTTAATTACGTGCAATTCAAAATTCTCAAAAATAATTTAAAATCATAATAGCACATTGAGCTGCTGTTGCATTATAGTGCAAAGGGAGCAATCATTCTTGCTCAGTATAAATGCTCAAATGACTCTAAGGAATAAAATCATGTCAAATCTGACATACCTGATCACTTCACAGCTGCCATCTGCCTCCGGGGCCCCTTCTTGCAGCATCATAGTTCCGCGTGCATGGAAATACTTGTCTGAGTGTTTCCAGTTGGCCTGCCTCATATCCCGGTAAGCAAGCAACATGTCTTTGCATTGCCTACAAAACACAGTGAAATGGTTAAAATCTGCATGTGAACCAACTCAACTGAGTGCATGACTTAAGAGTACATGCAGATTAAAAGGAAAAATAAGTGACCTCCAATGGCTTGTCCTGGGTACTGGTGCCATTGTGCCTGGGTCTCGATCACCAACACCAACACCAGCACAGCAAGAATAAGCTTCATGATTACAGAGCTGAACACATAAAAATATAACAGTGAGCAACCATGTCATAAACAGTAAAAGTTTAAAATTTCCATATAAAGAATGATCTCTGTGCATAGAGAGATAAGAGTGCAGCTATATAAACCATCTATAACTAACATGTTTGCATTAAGAAAGAGGTTGGTTCAGTCAGTCTCTTACCTCTCAGGTTCGCTCAGTTCAGACACATCAGGTCTTCATCCAGCTAGAGACATTTTATAAGGCTCGGACTGGGCTGGATATGGATTTTCCCAACTGGAGATATGGGTTGTGTCCAGATAGTTTTATCAGATAATAAATAAATGAATAGCTAAAAATCACATTTAAGCACACAACTCACATTTAGTTTCCAGTTACAAAAACAGGAAAACATTTTTTTTTCCTAAACAAGAACTATCATGCCAACCAATAAAATAAAAAGGCCAGCAGCCAACTTTAATGATGCAAATCGTTATGTAACTGAATAATGCTTTTAGCAGACAACTTTATCCAAAGTGGCTTTAAGTTTACACATCACGTCATGCGTTTTGTGAAATTAATGACATTGTTGACCGACTCTTCTGAGAATGATTCACTGTGTTGGCCACAGTGTGTGAGAATTCCCAGATGTTAAAACTGATTGTTCTTGGAGTGTGAGGCCTGAATTATCCATGGAAATTCCAGATGCCTGCACATGCAGCCAATGCTTGCAAACCAGAGTGTGTTTATACAGGTGCATCTCAATAAATTAGAATGTTGTGGAAAAGTTCATTTATTTCAGTAATTCAACTCAAATTGTGAAACTCGTGTATTAAATAAATTCAATGCACACAGACTGAAGTAGTTTAAGTCTTTGGTACTTTTAATTGTGATGATTTAGGCTCACATTTAACAAAAAACCACCAATTATCTATCTCAACAAATTAGAATATGGTGACATGCCAATCAGCTAATCAACTCAAAAACCTGCAAAGGTTTCCTGAGCCTTCAAAATGGTCTCTCAGTTTAGTTCACTAGGCTACACAATCATGGAGAAGACTGCTGATCTGACAGTTGTCCAGAAGACAATCATTAACAACCTTCACAAGGAGGGTAAGCCACAAACATTCATTGACAAAGAAGGTGGCTGTTCACAGAGTGCTGTATCCCAAGCATGTTAACAGAAAGTTGAGTGGAAGGAAAAAGTGTGGAAGAAAAAGATGCACAACCAACCGAGAGAACCGCAGCCTTATGAGGATTGTCAAGCAAAATCGATTCAAGAATTTGGGTGAACTTCACAAGGAATGGACTGAGGCTGGGGTCAAGGCATCAAGAGCCACCACACACAGACGTGTCAAGGAATTTGGCTACAGTTGTCGTATTCCTCTTGTTAAGCCACTCCTGAACCACAGACAACGTCAGAGGCATCTTACCTGGGCTAAGGAGAAGAAGAAGAGGTCCAAAGTGCTCTTTTCAGATGAGAGCAAGTTTTGTATTTCATTTGGAAACCAAGGTCCTAGAGTCTGGAGGAAGGGTGGAGAAGCTCATAGCCCAAGTTGCATGAAGTCCAGTGTTAAGTTTCCACAGTCTGTGATGATTTGGGGTGCAATGTCATCTGCTGGTGTTGGTCCATTGTGTTTTTTGAAAACCAACGTCACTGCACCCATTTACCAAGAAATTTTGGAGCACTTCATGCTTCCTTCTGCTGACCAGCTTTTTAAAGATGCTGATTTCATTTTCCAGCAGGATTTGGCACCTGCCCACACTGCCAAAAGCACCAAAGTTGGTTAAATGACCATGATGTTGGTGTGCTTGATGGCCAGCAAACTCGCCTGACCTGAACCCCATAGAGAATCTATTATTGTTATTGTCATGAGGAAAATGAGAAACAAGAGAGACAAAAAATGCAGATGAGCTGAAGGCCACTGCCAAGAAACCTGGGCTCCATACCACCCTCAGCAGTGCCACAAACTGATCACCTCCAAGCACGCCGAATGAGGCGATTGGTGGGGCAGTAATTAAGCAAAAGGAGCCCCTACCAAGTATTGAGTACATATACAGTAAATGAACATACTTTCCAGAAGGCCAACAATTCACTAAAAATGTTGTTTTTTATTGGTCTTCTGAAGTATTCTTAATTTGTTGAGATGGTGAATTGGTGGGTTTTTGTTAAATGTGAGCCTAAATCATCACATTAAAAGAACCAAAGACTTAAACTACTTCAGTCAGTGTGCATTGAATTTATTTAGTACACAAGTTTCACAATTTGAGTTGAATTACTGAAATAAATTAACTTTTCCACGACATTCTAATTTATTAAGATGCACCTGTATAGTGTTACCACTCACACTTTCGCTTGGAAACTGGTAAAATTATTATTTACTTTACAATACTTACTGACATAAGTTTGAATGCATATATGTGTGTGTATATATATATTGTGGCGGGAGGAGCAAACGACAGACACAGTGGGCGTGGTGTCAGGCCTCGGAGAGGCTTTTATTAAACAGAAATAATAAAATAGTGTCCAAAGGGGATGAAGTGTCCAAAATAAACAGGGGATCTGGTGTCCTCGTCGTGCTGCGCAGGTTGTGAAGGAGGGGCAGTGTTCTGGAAGGAAGGGTCCAGGTAAGGGGCGGAGTCCGGCGGCCGCACGCGCTCCCCTCTGAGGTCCGGGGCGCGAGGGGCGGCGGCTTCTTCAGCGGCTTCGTCTTCCTTCGGCCCGCGGCACTTCGAGGGATTAAACGGCCCGGCATCCTGGCCCGTCAGCCGTCTCACGGGTGCGGCACTCGATCCTTCAACGCTCCCTTCCTGGACCCACGAGGACACAGCGTGCATGCACGGGGAAGAGACCGATCTCCCGAAGAGAGGCGCACTCGGCATATAACAGCGGCGGTGATGAGGCTCCATTCACTTCAGGTGTGCCTCATCACACGCCGCCAGACCTGGCTGTTTCAGCGCCCCTCCTCTCACACACCCACTCCCGTCGGGAGCCTGGTGAAGGGCGGCGATTAAGGGACGGGGAGATGCTGATAATTAGGGGGAGGCAGCCGACTCGTCACATTATATATATATACAGGTGCTGGTCATATAATTAGAATATCATCAAAAAGTTGATTTATTTCACTAAATTCCATTCAAAAAGTGAAAACTTGTATAATGTATACATTCATTCCACACAGACTGATATATTTCAAGTGTTTTATTTCTTTTAATTTTGATGATTATAAGTGACAACTAATGAAAACCCCAAATTCAGTATCTCAGAAAATTTGAATATTGTGAAAAGGTTCAATATTGAAGACACCTGGTGCCACACTCTAATCAGCTAATTAACTCAAAACACCTGCAAAGGCCTTTAAATGGTCTCTCAGTCTAGTTCTGTAGGCTACCACAATCATGGGGAAGACTGCTGACTTGACAGTTGTCCAAAAGACGACCATTGACACCTTGCACAAGGAGGGCAAGACAAAAAGCTCATTGCAAAAGAGGCTGGCTGTTCACAGAGCTCTGTGTCCAAGCACATTAATAGAGAGGCGAAGGGAAGGAAAAGATGTGGTGAGAAAAAAGTGTACAAGCAATAGGGATAACCGCACCCTGGAGAGGATTGTGAAACAAAAACCCATTCAAAAATGTGGGGAGATTCACAAAGAGGGTGGACTGCAGCTGGAGTCAGTGCTTCAAGAACCGCTACGCACAGACGTATGCAAGACATGGGTTTCAGCTGTCGCATTCCTTGTGTCAAGCCACTCTTGAATAACAGACAGCGTCAGAAGCGTTCGCTGGGCTAAAGACAAAAAGGACTGGACTGCTGCTGAGTGGTCCAAAGTTATGTTCTCTGATGAAAGTAAATTTTGCATTTCCTTTGGAAATCAGGGTCCCAGAGTCTGGAGGAAGAGAGGAGAGGCACAGAATCCACGTTGCTTGAGGTCCAGTGTAAAGTTTCCACAGTCAGTGATGGTTTGGGGTGCCATGTCATCTGCTGGTGTTGGTCCACTGTGTTTTCTGAGGTCCAAGGTCAACACAGCCGTATACCAGGAAGTTTTAGAGCACTTCATGCTCTGCTGCTGACCAACTTTATGGAGCTGCAGATTTCATTTCTCCAACAGGACTTGGCACCTGCAAACAGTGCCAAAGCTACCAGTACCTGGTTTAAGGGCCATGGTATCCCTGTTCTTAATTGGCCAGCAAACTCGCCTGACCTTAACCCCATAGAAAATCTATGGGATATTGTGAAGAGGAAGATGTGATATGCCAGACCCAACAATGCAGAAGAGCTGAAGGCCACTATCAGAGCAACCTGGGCTCTCATAACACCTGAGCAGTGCCACAGACTGATCGACTCCATGCCACGCCGCATTGCTGCAGTAATTCAGGCAAAAGGAGCCCCAACTAAGTATTGAGTGCTGTACATGCTCATACTTTTCATGTTCATTACTTTTCAGTTGGCCAAGATTTCTAAAAATCCTTTCTTTGTATGGTCTTAAGTATATTCTAATTTTCTGATACTGAATTTGGGGTTTTCATTAGTTGTCAGTTATAATCATCAAAATTAAAAGAAATAAACACTTGAAATATATCATTCATCAGTGTGGAATGAATGTATACATTATACAAGTTTCACTTTTTGAATGGAATTAGTGAAATAAATCAACTTTTTGATGATATTCTAATTATATGACCAGCACCTGTGTATATATATATGTGTGTAACGGGTCCCACTCGCCTGCTCTGAGCGGATCCCAAACCCAGGTCTTGGTGTGTGAGGCGGGCGCACTAACAAAGAGGCTAAAGACTGCAGCCACTAGCGTCAGTCGCTAGTGCGTCTCTTGAGATCAGGAGAGTGAGGTTTACTTGCACAGCACCTACTTGCTGGCCTCCGTTACATATACAGTGGGTACGGAAAGTATTCAGACCCCTTAAATTTTTCACTCTTTGTTTATTGCAGCCATTTGCTAAAATCATTTAAGTTCATTTTTTTTCCTCATTAATGTACACACAGCCCCCATATTGACAGAAAAACACAGAATTGTTGACATTTTTGCAGATTTATTAAAAAAGAAAAAACTGAAATATCACATGGTCCTAAGTATTCAGACCCTTTGCTCAGTATTTAGTAGAAGCACCATTTGATTTAATACAGCCATGAGTCTTTTTGGGAAAGATGCCAACAAGTTTTTCACACCTGGATTTGGGGATCCTCTGCCATTCCTCCTTGCAGATCCTCTCCAGTTCTGTCAGGTTGGATGGTAAACTTTGTTGGACAGCCATTTTTAGGTCTCTCCAGAGATGCTCAATTGGGTTTAAGGTCAGGGCTCTGGCTGGGCCATTCAAGAACAGTCACGGAGTTGTTGTGAAGCCACTCCTTCGTTATTTTAGCTGTGTGCTTAGGGTCATTGTCTTGTTGGAAGGTAAACCTTCGCCGAGTCTGAGGTCCTGAGCACTCTGGAGAAGGTTTTTGTCCAGGATATCCCTGTACTTGGCCGCATTCATCTTTCCCTCGATTGCAACCAGTCGTCCTGTCCCTGCAGCTGAAAAACACCCCCACAGCAGATGCTGCCACCACATGCTTCACTGTTGGGACTGTATTGGACAGGTGATGAGCAGTGCCTGGTTTTCTCCACACATACCGCTTAGAATTAAGGCCAAAAAGTTCTATCTTTGGTCTCATCAGACCAGAGAATCTTATTTGTTACCATCTTGGAGTCCTTCAGGTGTTTTTTAGCAAACTCCATGCGGGCTTTCATGTGTCTTGCACTGAGGAGAGGCTTCCGTCGGGCCACTCTGCCATAAAGCCCCGACTGGTGGAGGGCTGCAGTGATGGTTGACTTTCTACAACTTTCTCCCATCTCCCGAATGCATCTCTGGAGCTCAGCCACAGTGATCTTTGGGTTCTTCTTTACCTCTCTCACCAAGGCTCTTCTCCCCCGATAGCTCAGTTTGGCCGGACGGCCAGCTCTAGGAAGGGTTCTGGTCGTCCCAAACGTCTTCCATTTAAGGTTATGGAGGCACTGTGCTCTTAGGAGGGCACCTTAGAGCAGAATTTATCTTTGGCTATCCTTGGCCAGTCTGTCTTGCTCACAATTCTGTCTCGAGCTCTCTCAGGCAGTTCCCATGATTTGACCTCATGCATTCTCATTTGCTCTGACACACTGGAGCTGTAAGGTTTCTTATATAGACAGGTGTGTGGCTTTCCTAATCAAGTCCAATCAGTATAATCAAACACAGCTGGACTCAAATGAAGGTGTAGAACCATCTCAAGGATGATCAGAAGAAATGGACAGCACCTGAGTTAAATATATGAGTGTCACAGCAAAGGGTCTGAATACTTAGGACCATGTGATATTTCAGTTTTTTTTTTAATAAATCTGCAAAAATGTCAACAATTCTGTGTTTTCTGTCAATATGGGGTGCTGTGTGTACATTAATGAGGTAAAAAAATGAACTTAAATGATTTTAGCAAATGGCTGCCAATATAACAAAGAGTGAAAATTTAAGGGGTCTGAATACTTTCCGTAACCACTGTATACAGGTGCATCTCAATAAATTAGAATGTTGTGGAAAAGTTCATTTATTTCAGTAATTCAACTCAAATTGTGAAACTCGTGTATTAAATAAATTCAATGCACACAGACTGAAGTAGTTTAAGTCTTTGGTTCTTTTAATTGTGATGATTTAGGCTCACATTTAACAAAAAACCACCAATTCACTATCTCAACAAATTAGAATATGGTGACATGCCAGTCAGCTAATCAACCCAAAACACCTGCAAAGGTTTCCTGAGCCTTCAAAATGGTCTCTCAGTTTGGTTCACTAGGCTACACAATCATGGGGAAGTCTGATCTGATCAGTGACAGTTGTCCAGAAGACAATCATTGACACCCTTCACAAGGAGGGTAAGCCACAAACATTCATTGACAAAGAAGCTGGCTGTTCACAGAGTGCTGTATTCAAGCATGTTAACAGAGAGTTGAGTGGAAGGAAAAAGTGTGGAAGAAAAAGATGCACAACCAACCGAGAGAACCGCAGCCTTATGAGGATTGTCAAGCAAAATCGATTCAAGAATTTGGGTGAACTTCACAAGGAATGGACTGAGGCTGGGGTCAAGGCATCAAGAGCCACCACACACAGACGTGTCAAGGAATTTGGCTACAGTTGTCATATTCCTCTTGTTAAGCCACTCCTGAACCACAGACAACATCAGGGGTGTCTTACCTGGGCTAAGGAGAAGAACTGGACTGTTTCCCAGTGGTCCAAAGTCCTCTTTTCAGATGAGAGCAAGTTTTGTATTTAATTTGGAAACCAAGGTCCTAGAGTCTGGAGGAAGGGTGGAGAAGCTCATAGCCCAAGTTGCATGAAGTCCAGTGTTAAGTTTCCACAGTCTGTGATGATTTGGGGTGCAATGTCATCTGCTGGTGTTGGTCCATTGTGTTTTTTGAAAACCAACGTCACTGCACCCATTTACCAAGAAATTTTAGACCACTTCATGCTTCCTTCTGCTGACCAGCTTTTTAAAGATGCTGATTTCATTTTCCAGCAGGATTTGGCACATGCCCACACTGCCAAATGCTACCAAAAGCTGGTTAAATGACCATGGTGTTGGTGTGCTTGACTGGCCAGCAAACTCGCCTGACCTGAACCCCATAGAGAATCTATTATTGTTATTGTCATGAGGAAAATTAGAAACAAGAGACCAAGCAATGCAGATGAGCTGAAGGCCACTGTCAAAGCTTCCATACCACCTCAGCAGTGCCACAAACTGGATCACCTTCCATGCCACGCTCGAATTGAGGCAGTAATTTAAAGCAAAAGGAGCCCTACCAAGTATTGAGTGCATAAATCACATACTTGTCCAGAAGGCTGTCCAATTCACTAAAAATGTTTGTTTGTGTTTGCCGAATTGAAGTATTACAGTAATTAATTGTGTTGTCAGATCCTCAGTGAAATGGGTGGTTTTCGGCTGTTAAATCCGTGAGCCTGATCTCTGCTGTTTTCTGGACAATCTGAAACACCGGACTCTTGGCTGCCCATTGCTTCCTTGACCTACATACGGAGACTTAAACTACTCCTCAGTCTGTGTGCACGTGAATTTGCAATAATACACGAGTTTCACAACTTGAATCCTCCAGTCTGAATTACATGACAATTCACTAAATTGAACTTTTCTGTTTTGCACTTTTTTTATTGGATCTTATGAAGTATTCTAATTATTATTGAGATGCAGTGAATTTTTGTTAAATGTGTAAGCCTACCATCATCACAATTAAAAGAACCTTTCGCTTAAACTACTTCACTGTGTGCATGTAATGAATTTATTTAATACACGAGTTTCACAATTTTTGACAATACTTAGCTGACTGAAATAAATTAACTTTGAATGCACGATATTCTAATTTATATTAAGATGCATATATAGTATTACCACTCACAATGGAAACTGGTAAAATATAAGCAATAATTATTTACTTTACAATACTCTTACTGACGTAACTTTGGTATGTTAAACAGAAATTAAATAAAAATGCATATATATGTGCTTTCAGTTTTATATAATATATTGTGGCGGGGGAGCAAACGACAGTGACAGCACAAAATAAACAGGGCGTGATCTGGCGTCCTCGTCGTGCTAGCGCAGAGTGTAGCCTCGGAAGGAAAACTTCAGTGTTATTAAACTGGAAGGAAGGGTCATAATATTAAGGGGGGGATGGTGTCTAAAACAAAGCTATTTTACTTATTTTGGATGAAGTGTCCAAAATAACAGGGGACTCTGGAGGGGCGGCGGCTTCTTCAGTCAATGAAAAAGAAGCTTCGTCGTCGTAAAAGCTGCGCAGGTTAGCACTTCGAGGGATTAAACGGCCCGGCTTTATATTTTAGGGGCAATCCTGTCTGGATAGGAAGGGCCGTCATCACAGGTGCATAAGGGGCACTCGATCCTTCACGCTCCCTTTGGACCCACGAACATCCCCCTGATGTCCGGGCGCGAGGGGCGGCGGCTTCTTCAGCGGCTTCGTCTTCCTTCGGCCCGCGAGCACTTCGAGGTGCATGCAAACGGCCCGGCTTATCCTGGCCCGTCAGCCAAGATCTCACGTATAGTGCGGCACTCGATCCTTCAACGCTCCCTTCCTGGACCCACGAGGACACCAGCGTGCATGCACGGGGATATAGTGTATATAGTGTGTAACACTATACACACACACTGGTTTGCAAGTGTTGGCTACATGTGCAGGCATCTGGAATTTCCATGTCCTGGGATGATTTAGGCATCACACTGCAAGAAAACCAGTTTTAACATTTGAGAGAGCAAACAACTGCAAAAACTCCACACAAAAGCAAAAACTGAAATTATTCTCACACATTGTGGCCAAAACAGTAAATCAGTCAATGATGCCATGCATCAGTGCATGACCCGATAACATATGTAAACCTGAAGTCGCTTCAAATAAAAATGTATGCCAAATGCATTCAAAATGAATCACTAATAGTTTCAGACATAAACTGTTGAGTTACGAAACGATTTGCATCAGTTAATATGGCTGGCCTTTTTTTGCACCCTTCTTATCTTAATTAGACAAGAAAGTAAATATTCATGGCTGTCTCTAAGACATCTGACTTCTCAGAAACGGTTGTGTAACAGGGAAATCAGCCCAAAGAACCAAAATATTTATGACACATCACAACTGGGAAACTCCGTGTCCAACCATGTCCAAGCTAATGACTCTAGATTCGGAAAAAACCTGACTCTGCCAAAAGACAAGAGGTGAGATACTGCCTCAACATCACAATGTAAGAATGCTGTGCTTAAGAAGTTTCAGTTTACACTCTTTAATGCTAAAATCCATTAAATCCATTGTAATAAGAGGAATATTTAAGAGTTCACCCAAAAATGAATATTTGCTAAATTCTACTCACTTTCAGGCCATCCAAGATGTAGATGAGTTTGTTTCTTCATCAGAACAGATTTGGAGAATTTAGCATTACACCACTTGCTCACCAATGGATCTTCTGCAGTGAATGGGTGCCGTCAGAATGAGAGTCCAAACAACTGATAAAACATCACAGTAATCCACACGACTTCAGTCCATCAATTAATGTCGTGAAGCGAAAAGATGCAAGCTTGTAAGAGAAAACCCATCATTAAGGCTTTTTATCTTTAAACTGTCGCTTCTGGCCAAAATACGTCTCCATAATCCGTGAAAAAGTTCATCCTCTGTTGTCCTCTCACCCACATATTTGTTTAGAACTGTTTTTGCTTGTAAACAGTGCTTTATGTGCATATTTCTCTTCTGATTCATAAAACATTTTCACTGGAAAAATAAACATTATGGACACAGGAAGCACGCAGCTTTTCGTTTCATAAGTTGTTGTTGGTCACCAGTATTCAAAATGTGTGTATTTACAGACAACTGATTTTAGGCCTTCAACCAACACTTTCATTCACAAATACAGGCAGAAATTGAGTGGCATCAGCAAAGCAGTGAAAATTGAACCCATAATGTCTAATTATCTGACTAAGCGGTATGGGATTTACCTCAATAATAACTAGTCGTTATGAACAGTATGTACGGTGGCCAAGAGAGCTCAACGCGCTGCAACTTCAGAAAACACATGCAAATAGAAAAAGCACCAGCAACATCTTCATCAATTTGACAGCAGGTGCTGCAAATGCTCACAACACAACCAAAGAATTTTATTGTTGCAGCGCGTTTCTTTATTTGTGTTGTGAGCATTTGCAGCGCGTGTGGTCAAATTGACCAAGTTGTTTTCTTAATTTGCAGGTGTTTTTTTCTATTTGCAGCACGTTGAGCTCTCGGCCACCGTAAGTATGCCTACATTTTCATCTCCCGAACAAAGGTTTGAACATGACTGACAACATTCATGAGTGTCTCCAGGTAATTAAAGTTCTGCCATTTTCAAATTACACAGAAAAGGGAGAAAGTATTAAAAAGCTCAATTTAAAGTATTCACAACTTTCAAACAAATGACCACGAGTGCAGTTATCTGTGGGCTCTTGGGTGTGATCATTGGGTTATAGATTCCCATCACTCATCCTCTTCCACATTATAAGCATAATTTGAACATTCTGAAATGACCAAAGCAGCAGAAATCATTTTGTAATAAACTTTATTTTGGTCCCGAGGAGACCGATTAGTCAAAGAGTCCGAATCCCATGTCATCTTCGGATTCTTCAGACTCCTCTTTCTTCTCTTCTTTCTTCTCCACCGCTGCAGGAAAAAGAAAAGGAATAGACATTTAAGTTACAGGACCTACAGGAAACCAATCAACAGTTCACAATTATATGTCCATAACAAAAGCATAAGACAAATTACATATTTAAACAGTCACAGCATTTTACATTTACTCCCTTAATGAGTAGTTTATGCTAACTTCACTGAGGTTTATCCACTTGCTCATAATGGATATTTGGTTGAAATGATGGTTCAATCAGTAAATACACAAGCTGAAAAGCACTGAGCTGTATCGTCCAGCTCTATTAGAGAGCCAGGCGGCACTGACCTGCAGGGGCGGCAGCAGCAGCAGATCCTCCAGCAGATGGGGCGGCAGCGCTGGAAGCAGCTACAGCTCCTCCGGACGGCACGCTGGCCAGCTTACTGAAACCTGTCAGACACCACAAACACAGACTCTGAGACACACTCACCCAAACTGACTGTTCTCAACTGATCGATTTCTTATCCATGATGCTCATATGTTGAGATAACAGAAATCATGATTAGTTTGTCATGCGCTTTTATCCTGAATTTTAAACTAAATGCAGAAACCGCCTGATTGGAGTAACCTGAGGTTAACGTGACTCTGCAGGGTCCCCACGCACTCTCTTTAGTGATTACCTGATAAGGCTGTTTAGAAAACATTTTATAAAGATTATACTCACAAAATGCAACTCCTATTAAACTATTTCAGAGCCGGAATTTACAAACTTTGATATTCTCAACACAATCTTTATTTAATAAAGTACTTTCAAAGCCACCAAAGTTCTGTACAGGAAAAAAGCAACGACGAATTAACATAATGAGATTGTAAAAACTATGTTGTTATTGTTTTTATAAAAATCCACAAGAACAAAATTGGCCATTATTATGATAAATTCCAAATTATTTAGATATTGCATAATTTAAACAATCGAAAGCATCGAATGTGCAACTAGTCTTTTAATAAAACATGCCAGCAGAGGTCATTGTTTATCATGAGCATATAAACCAAATATATAAAGTGACTGTCTGAGCTCACAAGCATGTCTTCAACAGTAAGAGGCCTATATCCTCAAGTCAAAGGTTTCCCTTACATTTGTAACATTACATAACCAGTTTAAAAATGACCAGCTTACCTTGGGCAATCACTTCCTCCAAATTTTTGCCATTGAGCTCAGACACAACCTACAAATACAAAAGTCAATATTAAAAAGCATACAAATGACAGATAAATGGACAGTCTCTTAAGCACACCATGCTCCTGGGTTTACCTTGCTCATCCGGGTGTCATCAGACTCAATGCCGACGCTGTCCAGGATCTTCTTGATGTCACCTGTGCTGGGGGTCTCTTTGCCTCCGAGGGCAGCGAGCAGGTAAGCAGCTACGTAACGCATCCTATAACAAATACCAAGAAATTCATGCATCAACACGTAGGAAGCATTGGCAGTTTACAGAAATATTTACAGCTGAATGCCCCAGTAGCATAATAGTAGCTAATAATACTGCTCTATTTAAAATAACGAAACTGCATCTTAAATAAGCACAAAAAACCGTCTACACAACTTGACCACTATTTGAGCTCTTCTCATATTAAATATTTTTTTATTAAAAGCGCTTTAGCGTTCCTAAGCTAAAACACTGGCTCAGCTAGGGCATCTTTTACTAGTAATTCAGAGATATGCCACATGGCTGAGTGTACTACTGTTAGCGGACTGTGTTTCAATACTTCAATCTGAGCTTCTGTACTACATCAGCCTCGCAAATGAAGGATTGAGGGCCTTTATCGTTTCAAACACGGTCACCATTTTCTCTTTTGACGTTTATACGTGCTTGTTAAATTAGTGTTTTTATTCACTCACTTTGCGGAGAGAGGGAGTCTCGCGTGTTCACTAGCGGGCTCGTGCAGGCAGAAAGGAAGCGGAAAGGCGGCGATAACCGGAAAAACGACACGGCCGATGACGTCACACGCGAGGAGCGAATCGAAAGGCTGAAAAACACGTCAATCACGAGGGTGAGGGCGGGGTCTCTTCTCTTTTTTTCCCCTGATTTGAATGGGATATTTATTTATCAATAATTGCCGCAGTTTCATATAACATTACGACAGTAATAATAAAAAGAGAGAAAGAATAAAAATGTATTTTTTTTTTGTTCTCAATCACTGAACAGTGCGCCCAGTGGATAAGACACAGGAATCGTAATTAGACAGAAATTGGTTGATTAATGTTTTACATAAAATGTTACATTTAGGAAACACAGATCATTTAAAAAAAAAGAAAACTCTCTAAAACTTTTAGTGAAATGGCTAAATATAGAGTTCTTCTGTCATGCATGCATGTCCACTGTTGGTCATTGTAAGTTAGTGGACGAATTATTAACATAGTGAGATTGTAAAAACTATGTTGTTATTGTTTTTATAAAAATCCACAAGAACAAAATTGGCCATTATTATGATAAATTCCAAATTATTTAGATATTGCATAATTTAAACAATCGAAAGCATCGAATGTGCAACTAGTCTTTTAATAAAACATGCCAGCAGAGGTCATTGTTTATCATGAGCATATAAACCAAATATATAAAGTGACTGTCTGAGCTCACAACTCTCATCTCATCTCATCTCATTTTATCTCATCTCATCAGTGGATTTATGAGGTAAATATGTCATATTTATTTAATACAGATTTACACTCAAACCATGCTTTTCTGAAATGCACTGTTCAATATTTGGAGGATATTCTTGCCACGTGTCCTATGCAAAATCACATCCACAGACAACAGTCAGAAAATAACTTTTATATTAAAATGCAAATATTGCACCCTGGAAATGAGTTTCAGGAGGATTTTACCTTTATGAGAACATATTATTTTCTAACTATTTGAAAACACAAGTGTAGCTGTAGCCTAAATAATGCTCAAGATAGCACAACATAGCAGACAATCTACAAGAGGGCAAACTGGCTTGTGTCTTTGTTAGATTATACAGCTGTCTGTAAATGTATTTCAATCTGTTTTAGAAGTTGTATGATATTATTTTGCCCTTTTTGGAGTTTGACAGTATAAATGACATCCACCTTCACTGCAAAAGAGCAACATCTCCTTTTGTTTCTCAGAATAAAGAAAGCAATTTCATTTAAAAAGACATGAGGGTGAGTAAATAATGACAGAATTTTCATTTTCTGGGTGAACTATCCGAGTGTGTCAGTGATAAAATCATAATGAAAAGGTCTCTGACAGACAGAAAAATTGTTGAGAATGTGACAATGTAAAGAGCACATCGGACTGTCTGATATTAGTAATGATGTTAGGTGAGAGGTGGATTTGAAGATGACAGATGAATGATAAAGCAGTAAAGATGAAAATTCAGTCATCATTTATTTGCCTTCATGTTGTTCAAACCTAGATGACGTTCTTTCTTTGAATGTAAAAGGTGTTATTTGACTGGATGCTGTTTTTAAAGTTGTTTATTGTCATGTGTACAAGTACTCTCCACAGACTATAGACAAAACAGAATAACAGTACTGCTATTTACAAAAATATACTAGAGATAACAAAATAAATAACAATAAATATTTGTTAATTATTCATTTTTTAATGAATAATTATAATTTATTTTTAAATTATTAATATTTAATAATAATACTAATTACTGTTTGCGCCAGTAGGTGGCAACAAGTGACTGTCTTTATGAGTGAGTCATTTGCTTCTTATTTCAACCGGTTCATTCAAAAATGCTGATTCATTCAGGAACAAACAATCAGCTGTCTTTATGAAGAAATAACTGAATCAGTCATTAAATCCACCTGTTCAAAAAGGCTGATTCAGTTCAGAAAGTAAACAAGTATGAGGGAGTCATTGAATTGTCTACTCAGCTGATTCATTCAAACAAACAGAATCATTCAGGAACAAAGCAAGTGACTGTTACGAGTGATTCACTGAATCATTCACTTAAGCGATTTATTCAAACACACTGATTCACGCAGGAATCACTGAGTCACTGAATCATTCCCTCAACCGATTCATTAAAACAAACAAAACTCAGTACAAAACTTATCATTTATTAAACTTGAATAAAACCAATATTGCACATGGTGACAGTCGCAATTGTGATGTTTATCTGAAAGTGGAAAATGTTTTGCTGCATGTTCATAGTTCATCTGAGGAGAACTGACTTTACACATTCACAGTAATGATAAGGAAATGTGAAGTTAGTTCTGAGAAATGTTCCTACATCATTTGCTTGCAGGTATTTTGTCCAAATATGGCCACCTGTATATTGAATCAGACTGCAGAGGCAAATAAGAAATTGAAATGCTTTAATACATTTGATTCTTTAGGGGGAAAACTTGCAAAAAGAATAGAAAAGCAGAGAGAATACTGAAGGCTAATGTCTGTGGGACTCTTTCAGGGCTCTGCTCTCATCTTCTCATCTTCCCTCCCAGGTCTTTTCTCTCTCTGTCCTCTTTGAACACCCTTATATTTACTTTCTCTCTCTCCTGCCTTGTACACTAGCAGCCTCTGTTCCTGTAAGTCTTATCAATGGCTGGTTTTGGGTTTCTGAACATAATCTCTCAATGGGATGCATTGTGGAGACTGCCTGTGGATTCAGGGTAAATGTCTGCTGGCTTTGCCAGAGTTTTATTTGTCACATCATTCAACAGGCTTGTTTTAGCTGTAGTGCAAAGAATAAAAAAACTCAAAGCCTTTACCCAGAAGAAAAATCTTGCTTGTTCATAGCTCAGGAGACTTAATGAAGCTCTCAGTTGGGTTTCAGGTAAGTGTCAAGGCTTCAGATGTTTCTTCTAATTCCTTATTAATAAGAATAGATACAAATGAGATGACTGTATAGAGCTGTGGGTGAATATATGATTGTGAATAGAGCTCAGATCAGGTTTTGTAGGAATTTGATGAGATTTGATTACAGGCTTTATCTTGAGCACTGTTTGAGACACATGTGAGATTGATGTGGGTCTTTTTCTAAGAAGAAAAAGCTGGTTTCCATTTTGATTATGGATTGCTGTCAGTTGATGATAAGAGGGTGTTTTTTGTCATTTTTCATTTTTTTCTGAGCTGGTTTAAAAAAAAAAACAGTTTTTGATCTACAAGTGCCTCTAAAAAGCTACTTTTTGGGAAGTTTTTCATTTGTACTTTTCAAAGAGACATTTTAATAGAACTGCCACAAATCCTCACTTGTCAATCATGACTTATAAATGAAACGCTGTGCTGGAGCTTCAGCCACAAAACACTTTATCAGCCACCAGTGTTGCTGCTGTCATGTTTTGTTAGCTTGTAAACTGGCTTGTAAAAGACATTTTTAAGCTATTGAGAGGAAATTGAAAATAGATGCACAAAATGTCTTGAACCTGCATTCGGTGACCCAATTAATAGTTAGCAGTGAGCTCTTTCTGATTTTGCATATCTTAACTGGCAATTTCCCATTGTTTTTGAAGCATTGAAAGTACAAATTCCATGTTCGTTAGCAAGAGCACTATTAAGTGTATTTCACTCTAACTCAGCTAGTATAGAACATTGTGCTGATCTTGGCTTTGATTCCCAAACAATGCTTAGATTAAATCTATTGCTTGAATGCACTTTAAGTCTCTTTGGATTTAAATATCTGCTAAATGCATGTAATGCATCAAACAGTTATTTCTGTAATATACAGTATATGGGAAAAACTGTAAGTTGATCAATATTTGGTCTATTAACTAACCCATGCTGAGTAAAATTTTGCCTTATATTTAGGCTGATATTATAGATTAATATTTTGTGTAATTTACTCAACCCCAGGCCATTCAAAATGTACATACGTTTGTTTCTTCATTGGAACAGATTTGCAGAAATTGAACATCACTTGCTCACCAATGGATCCTCTGCAGTGAATGGGTGCCATCAGAATGAGAGTCTAAACAGCTGATAAAAACATCACGATAATCCACAAGTAATTTGTAAGAAACAATCCTGCTAAAACATGAGTCCATTAGCTTTTGTCCTCTGACATCAAAATCTACTGACATAGAACAGTGTTTTGCTTGTAAACAATGCGTGATCTGTGCATATTTCTCTCTTGTTTCAGACTAGACTAATTTATTTCACTGAGGAAAATGTTACTATGGACTCATATTTTTGCCAGAAGTGATGGTTTAAAGTTAAAAAGTTTTAAGTCTTAATGAAGAATTTGTTTCTTTTAAACACGCAGCTTTTCGCTTCACAAGATGTTAACTGATGGACTAGAATGGTGTGGATTACTGGTGGATTATTGTGATGTTTTTATCAGCTGTTTGGACTCTCGTTCTGACGGCACCCATTCACTGCAATGGATCCACTGGTGAGGAATCTGTTACAATGTCAGCAATTTTTCTTTATTCTTTTAATATGTTTATATAAGTTTTATGTTATTTAATGGTAGCGAATAGTGAAACAACACAACCAAGGATTTAAACTGTAATTTAGGTATTCAGGCAAGACTTGTGAAAAAACAACACATATAATATTCAGTTTGACTCATTAAGGTGAAAAAACATTTTCTGAAGGTTTAGCTAGAACCTACTTTAGTATTACACCTCTTTTCATATTTCACACAGTGTTGAATAAGAAACCAAGTTTGACTTAATTTTTCAAGAGTTTCAAGGTGTATTTTTCACACTGCTTGCGGAAAGTACCAATAATTCATGTGGATTTTAGATTCATTACTCAGTAAGTTATGTAACGTCCCTCTCTCTCTCACACACACACAGAGTGAGACAGTTGTATTATTCATAAAAAGCACAAAGATTAAGGTTGGGTCAGACGAGTATCATTTGAATGAGCAGAATTAAGAAGGATGAACAAAAGCAAGAGTGTCACATGTCATTTTCCCATCACACAGACAAAAATCTGCTTTTATCAAGCTTTCACACACCACACCGCCTCTAGAGAGATCCTCTGAATACAGAATAGAGAGCCGAGCGGATCCTGCCATTGTCTCTGGTATTATTTTGATTTACTGTGCTGAGTTTTCACTAATGGATATAGTGCAGGCCAGAGTGAACGTGAGCAGCTTTGATGGCGTCTCTGCTGCTGTCACAGTCCTGTCTTTGATCCAGCATCCTGCCGTCTGAAGTGTCTCGATTCCCTGGATTCGCTTCACATGGTTTTGAAGTCCAGAAAACATTGTGATGTTTGTAGTGTAGTCAGCAGTTGCCATGGTTACAGAAACTCACTCTATATCCTTGAGCAGAGTTTTCAAGCAGCACTGCAAAAATATCATTTTCTCAGTGTTGTTCTTTACAGATATTTGTACAAACATGCCTACACTGTAAAATCTAATTAGTTAGGCTTACTTAAAAAAAAAAACATGCAAACCCATTGCCTTGAAAAAACTTTGATGAAAGGAGTGAATGCAACTAGAGAAAGATAGAAAAGTCTATTAAGAATTGCCCCACCTCAAAAATGCTTTCTTTTTTCTTGACGAAATGGCAACTAAAAAAAAAACTAGTTGTGCATGCTCTAACCTTCCTTATTTCTTTTTTTTTTTTGCTCATTACACATATTAGTGCACTGCTGCCTCTCATTGGTGTATTAATGTTATTGGTTCCTTTGTGGCTACTTGAATATCAAAGCAGTAAGTCAATTGTTTATTCACCTTGAAATGAGCTGTAACTTGATAAAATCTAGTAAGTATAACAACTAAGTAAAGATAACTAATTATGTTTAAGTTAGGTAAACTATTGGATTTTACAGTGTACAATAAGGTCAGTTTACCCAAGAAGCATATTTGCAGGGGTGTGTGAGATATGTTTTCAAAGAATTTATATTGAATTAAAATTGGTTTGATGATAATGGAGTTTTTTTATGACTTTTCTAGGTATTATGAGAAAGAGTCTGCAAACCAATCTGATCATCTCCTTCTCTCTGGCCATGTTGGACATTCCTGACGACCGCAGTCTGGAGCAGTAATAGAAACCGTGTTTTTGACACTCAAAATATGTGCAAATGTATCTCCACATTATCTGCTCTGTGTCACTGATATTCTTGGCTTGGTTTTAAATGGCTGACAAGCAGATCAGGTGAGTTTTTCTAGAGTAAAATATAGTTAATACCACAAATACACAAAAGCAAGATAGTATTTTAACATTAAAAAAGTAATCCACTTTACCTTTAATGTGATTTCTTGTATTACTGTGATGTAACAAACCTCAGAACTCAGATGCATTTGTGTTAAAGTTCTTTCATTTACTTGTGTAATGTATGTTTCAGGCCATTGCTACTTGATTTGACTCTTTTAAATTACTTTTACTGACAATTTATTCTTTTTTTAGAATATTATTTCATTTTGTTCAATTAACCCTATAAAGCCTACTCTAGCATCAGATTTCTAAGGCCTCTAAATGATCAACATGTTCAAAACCTTTCTTAAAAACCCTGTTGTACACAGTCTATTATGCCTTCTGTTATGATTGATAGGTTATATTTGGTAGCAAGTAAAAGGCCTTTTTGTGTAATTGTACAAACGTCCACCTTCAGCTCGTGATTCAAGTGTCTTTTTGCTGTGAAATCTTTACTGATTTTTAAAAAAGTAATCTTAAGTATAACTTATGTTGTTAGTAATATTTCAAGATGAGCACTTACTCGACCGATGCAACTGATGTTTACTTGTTTATCCATACATAAATCCTTGTTTATCCACATTTTAAATCCTGTTAAAATGTGAGTATCAAATATGATCCATCAGGTTTTTGAGGAATGTTTATTTGTTCATCTCTCAATCCCTGTATTGTATTGCATTACATTTGGCCCACAATAAATAATACAGAGCTTTGATCAAAAGTAAGCATTTAATATCTTACTAAGACATATTTTGGGAGATACAAAGTGGCATCTGATATTTATATGCATTTTATGTAAGTTGTCTGCTATACAGTTATTCAGATCTAATTTATTTACATTACAACCTATCATAATTTCTTACTTTTTGGCCATATAAATATCAGCAACTGCACCAAATTTCATATTTTGCTCAGTTTGAGCCTCTGAATAATTTTTTTTTATATATATATTCTTATTTCTGTATGTTATATGAGCCATAAAAGCTTGATGCATGAAATCTTATACAAAACACCTATGCAAACATTTTTTTTTTTTAGATTTGGTTTAAAGGGTTAATAAACTTGTATATGTATATGTATATGTATATGTAAAAAATGTATATGTAAATACACACACATGCATGTATATTTCAGAAAAATATTTTATTTTTTATATATTAAATATATTTATTTATAATATAAATTATATGAATATAAATATAGACATAAATACATGTAAATATTTTCAAAATATATACTGTATGTGTGTGTATTTATATATACACATAATAAACAGAACACACACATATATTATGCAAACAAAAACTTTTATTTTGGATGTGATTAATCGTTTGACAGCACTAATTATGTCATATGTCAGGCTCACAGGGTTAAACCAGTTCATTTAGATGTTCTAACATGCAGCGTCAGTGCAGCTGTTTTAATTAGTTTATTTTATAGAAGGTAACTTATCATATATGTAGGTTTTGAATACAGTGCTTTTACAAATAAAGTGAACTTCTCTTTTTTGATGGCATGGTTTCTTTTGTACACTATATTAATCTCTAATGTTGTTTCAGTCTGCCAGCTAAACTCATCAATGGAGGCATTGCCGGGTTAATTGGTGTCACTTGTGTGTTTCCGATTGATCTGGCAAAAACTCGCCTCCAAAACCAGCGAAACGGATCTCGCATCTACACTAGCATGTATGTTTCCTGCTCCGTTTAATTGTCTGAGCAGATGAATGCCTGTGCTTGTGTTCATGTATATATGGGTGAGGATGTGTTTCATTCACAGGTCTGATTGTCTGATAAAAACCATTCGATCAGAAGGATTCTGTGGGATGTACAGAGGTGATGTACTGTTTCACAATCTGTATAGATCATACGGAATTGTTCATGCTTGGAAAAACTCCATTATCTATCCCCCTTTCTTCTTAATATCCCTCCTTCACACTTTCATTTCTAGGAGCTGCGGTTAATCTGACTCTGGTAACTCCAGAAAAGGCCATCAAACTGGCTGCCAATGATTTCTTCAGACACCAGCTCTCCAAGGATGGGTGAGAATAAAAACACCCTCAACTTCTTACAAGTGTATGGGGGGGGAACGACAAACAGTGCTTCTTTTGGACTTAATTCTATATCTTAAATACTTACAATTAAATTGGAACTTTTTAGGAAATTGAGAGACATGACATTTAATTTAAATGCATTTACAGTTCAATTCTGAATTGCAAAACACACACAATGGCTGTCAAAAGTTTGGAATAATTAAGAAACAAGTCTTAAGCTGACAAAGGCTGCATTTATTTTAATAATAAAAAAATACAGTAAAACCTGTAATATTGTGAAATATTTTTTACAATTTAAAATAATGCTTTTCAATTTGAATACATTTTAAAATTTTGATTTATTCCTTTGATTCAAAGCTGAATGTTCTCCAGTCTTCAGTGTCACATGATCCTTCAGAAATCATTCTAATATGCTGATTTGGTTCTCAAGATTCCAAACTTTTGACAGCCAGTGTATATATAAATAATATTATTATATCTTTTTACATATGTAATATTATTATATTATATTATATCATTTTATTTATATTATTATTTAGCCTATATGAATTTAGTTGGCATACTTTATACCCCAGTTCATTTCTAAAGGTAGTTTACAATTTGAGAAGAATTCTTTCATTTGCAATACTATCTAAAGTAAAACATCCATTTTCCACAACATAATTGTATTTAAAATGTGTTATAGGTTATTTAAAGGACTTTTCAGCTACATTTAATGAACAACAAAGAATTCAAAAACGTATCAATAGAAAATACATGGTTAGGCCAACAGAAATTGTAATTATAAACACAACTTAACAATTACAGAATTACCCTTTTGTCCAACCAAAGTTCAACCTTTCAGAATAAAGCTTCATTATATAGCTTTGTATTCATTAAAATGAATAAATTTGCTCATTTGTGGTGAATGTGCTCAGCAGTGGGATGTAATGGAGGTCTCATAACTTATTTAACAGTTGCACTGATTTAGAAAGAGCTATGCTCAGTTTTTAATTTATTCATTTTTTGCTCGGGGCATAAGTTATGTTGGATGAAGTCTCAGATCCACGTCTTATTTTTTAAGAGAATGAATCCACAGAGCCGCTGGATTTGCTCACAGAGTTTTGAAAACAGAGCTGATCTGATAAAAGCCACCCATAAGCTTCTGCATTATGGATAGATATTGCAGTATAACTCGGTACACCTTGAATACCTGGAGCTGTGGTGAGCATCTCCGTGGTGACTAATAGCTAGATGGCTAAATTATTGATTAATAGAGTCCAGTAGACTGCAATGAACCGATGAATTATTGAAATAAGTGTGTGAGTGTGTGTGTTTGTGAGTGTGATGTCATCACACAGTGAGGGTCAGACCTCTGTTTACAGAGGACACAGGCTTATTTTCGTCTAAAAATAATGCTCTCTTCCTCTCTTTTTATCTTTGTGTTTTTCTGGCTCTCTCCCAGACAGAAGTTGACGTTGGTTAGAGAAATGTTAGCTGGCTGCGGTGCTGGTACCTGCCAAGTTAGTGTCTCTGCTGCACTCATAGGACCCACATTCCTCACACACACAAAACAACTTATTTTTCTGAAAGTAATGAGTTTCTTAAAGTGATGTTCTGGCTTAAGTACAGCTAAGATGGAACGTACGTAGTGCACCCAAAATGCAAATTTGGCATTGCAAAACAATCAGATGTTGGGCAAAATATTCAAACGTGTGTTTTCCAGATCTATAGAAATATAAGAAATAATAGTCAGAAAAAGTTTGGGGTCTGTAAGATTTTAATATTTTGGAAAGAAGTCTCTTATGCACACCAAAGCTGCAATTATTTGATCAAAAATGCAGCAAAAACAGTAAAATTGTGAAATATTGTTACAATTTAAAAGAAATGTTTTCTATGTTAATATATATTAAAATGTCATTTATTCTTGTGATGCAAAGCGGAATTTTTCAGTCTTCAGTGTCACATGATCCTTCAGAAATCATTCTGATATGCTGATTAGCTGCTCAAGAAACATTTCTTATCATTATCCATGTTGAAAATAGTTGTGCTGCCTAATATTTTTGTGGAAACCATGATACATTATTTTTTTGATGAATAGAAAGAGCAAAACATTTATTTTATTTGAAATGTAAATTTTTTTGTAACAAAGTAAAAGCCTTTACTATAATTTTTGATCAATTTAATGCATTCCTGCTGAAAGAAAAATAATGAATTTCTTTATTATGAATTAATCTTACTGACCTCATTTCAAAAGAACAATTTAGATGCCTTTACGGCTCAAATAACACACATTTGTATGGAATCATCCTCATATATCTGCTTTTAAACTGAAATGTCTTGAATGGTAATGGTAACTTCTGTCTGTATGTGGTTTGTGGTTTGGCAGGTGATTGTTACCACTCCTATGGAGATGCTAAAGATCCAGTTGCAGGATGCCGGCAGAATAGGTGAAAGATAGAAAACGTTCTCATGTCTGCTGATAGTGTCTTGTTGATGATGGGGGCACATAGTATCATATATGCATACTATTCTACAGTGTGCAATATGTATATTGTGTGCACTATACAAAATGTATGTATGTACGGAATACTGGATGATGTACTCCATTTGGCAAAATGTGGCATGCACAACAGAGCACACTGCATGTAATGTTGCATCCCACAATGCAATGCACTCATCTTGACCTTGACCACAATATGATCCATGGATGATAACAGGACTCTGCTTGCTGAAGTAAACATGCATTGTAGGCATGTGACAACAGTGTAGCAGAGAACATGAAATGTTGCATATACTACACCATATATATTCTATACTGTATGCAGTGTGCAACAATCTGATTCCATAAAATAGCATGGCATATGCATAAAGCAAGAAATAAATTGAAACTTAGTTACAATTGAAATTTTAGTATGCTACATTGTTGTAACAAGACCATTTTATGTTGCATGTTTAGCAAGTGTCGTCTAGTTATTCTCAGAAATAAAAATGTATACTTGTGTTTCAAGTCTCTTCTGCTGACCAAGGCTGCATTTATTTGCTAAAAAAACAGTAAAAACAGTAATATTCTGAAATATTAATGCAATATTAAAAACCAGTTTTCTATTTGAATATAGTTTAAAATGTAATTTATTCCTGTGATGCAAAGCTGAATTTTCAGCATCATTACTCCAGTCTTCAATGTCACGTGATCCTTCAGAAATCATTCTAATATGTTAATTTCTTATAATTATCAATGTTGATTTTTTTTCCAGGATTCTATGATGAATAGAAAGTTCAAAAGTACAGCATTTATTTGAAATAGAATATTTTTGTAACATTGTAAATGTCTTTAATGTCATTTTTAATCAATTTAATGCATTCTTACTGAATAAAAGCATTAATTTCTATTAAAAAATTCAAACTTTTGAACAGTAGTGTATATAAAATAGTATGAGTAATATGCTATTCTGACCGTATCTCGTGTCTCTGACAGAGGCCCAGAGGAAGCTCATTGGCCAGCATGCCGGAGGAGGCGGAGCCAAAGTGAATGTTGTTCAGCTGAAGTCTCCCACGGCCCTCCAACTCTCCAGAGATCTGCTGAAGGACAAAGGCATCGCTGGTCTCTATAAGGGACTGGGGGCCACTCTATTACGGTAGTCCAGCAGAGTCACTCAAACTGTGGGACGCATTTATCCATCATGTGCTTTCTCTCCATTCTTTACCTCACACTGGTGTGTTCTCCCTCTTTGTCTCCCTCAGGGATGTGCCCTTTTCCATCATCTACTTCCCACTGTTTGCTAACCTGAATAGCCTGGGCAGAAGGAACGCTGACGGTTCAGCTCCGTTTTACATCTCCTTCCTCGCTGGCTGTTTTGCAGGCTGCGCCGCAGCGGTTGCGGTCAACCCTGTGGACGGTGAGATGGCCTGTGTATGACTGGGTGCATTTAATGTGGTGTACTCAATGTAAAAGTTTGGGGCAATTGTTTTTTTTTTAGACATATTTTTTTAAGTGTCTTATTTTGACCAAGGCTGCATTTATTTGATCAGTTAAAACAGTGATATTGTGAAATATTATTGCAATTTAAAATGGCTGTTTTCTATTTGAATATATATTAAAATGTAATTTATTCCTGTGATGCAAAGCTGAATTTTCAGCATCATTACTCCAGTCTTCAGTGATCCTTCAGAAATCATTCTAATATGCTGATTTGCTGTTCAAGAAACATTTGTCAGTGTTGAAAAAGTTTCTTTGACGAATAAAAAGTTCAAAAGAACATTTATTTGAAATATATATTTTGAAACATTGTGTCTTCACTTTTGATTAATTTAATGTATCCTTGCTGATTAATAGTATTAGAAAAGTATTATTTCTTTAAAGAAAAAAAAAATGCTGACCCAATATTTTTTAATAGTGTAAGTGTATACACAACAAGAAGTACAAATTCACGATGACCAGAAAAATAAAATGAGCCAAAAGACAGGATTGGGTATAATACACACAAATCATAAAAAATATGGCAATGTAGTAAATGTTTATTTATTTGAATCCTCAATGTTTACTCCTCACAAAGGATATGTTCCAAATGTAGTTATCTGCCTTGCTGTCTATGTCCCACAGCATCTTAACTGAAATGGAACCTCATAAGTGACTGATTTGGGACACTCTACATGCATAATAACTCCATTCATTATACAGATAACGCTCCTGACATGAAGCACACAGAAGATCTGAGTTGATTTCAGTAGAGTGTAGTGTTAGCTCTCTAAGCTAACAACATATGACAAGCATAGAAATACATAACACAAAAATATCAGGTGAAATAACTTTTATTTTACTATATAAAATATATTTTATATTTTTAAATAATATACACACACACACAAAGATATAATAAAATATAAATAATAATATAATTGCTTATATTTTTTAGTTTAAATATAGTAATATTATATAAATAATTAATTATATAAATACATATTTATATAAATAATAATATAAAATCATTTCTCTCTCTCTCTCTATATATATATATGTATACAAATATTGTGTAAATATTTATATTGTCATATTTTTATACATTTATATATAGAATAAAATGTTTACAATTTCACATCAAATGAAGGTTTGTCAACCATGCCAAATATTATTGAGTGATCCCTTATTTAAATAAAAAGAATTGCATATCATATTAACTCCATAGGGGGCGCAGTTTGCTCCTGTATTTTAGCGTCTTACACCCAAACATTTCATAAGTAGTCAATTACATTTGAATATGTTTTGCATACAATAGTCAATGTTAAAAATGACAGATTAGGATGAAAAACAAATGACAAGTTATGTGTGTAATGGTGTGTGACACTTTAGTATGACATAAAAATTAAGTCAATTAAGTCATATGTCAGTGAGCCAAAATGAAAGTGACTGCATATCAAATGCATTTTAGCAGTGACTATTTTATACATAGCAGCAGCCTAAGTATCTAAGATTCAAGATTTGTATTTGTCACATACACGATTATATAGAGAATATATAACCAGCAGTGAAATGTGAGTCAGGTCCGCTCCATGGACAGTGCAAATATTATAGAATACAAATATACATAAAATGAAATAAGTAAAGAATAAGATATAAAGAACAAAATATAAAATGTAAAAATGTGCATGACAGTATACTGTAGACTTAAATATTAAGATAAGCAGGAATGTACAAGAGAGGAATGTGCAAACAGGTTGTACATGGTTGTCATGTAGCAATAATAGCAGGATGAAAAATGGCAAATGTGGTATTAAAAGTAGTAGTTTCTATTTTCCCCTTAAAAAAAAAACTAATAAAATCTGCAAACATGATATCATGCATCAGTATTATTACAGCGCCACCAGTATGATTAAGGGGGGACAGTATTTTGTGAATGCAGACTAATGGTTTGTATGTGTGTGTTTGTGCTGCAGTGGTAAAGACCAGGCTTCAGTCTTTGGCCCGTGGATGTCATGAGCACACTTACAGCGGAGTCAAAGATTGCATCAGGTACAGTTATAATTGCACACTCTTTTATCAAAGTATTTCCATGATGTTTTTTCTTATTTTTGTTCTCTGAACATCTCATCATCAGTAAGATTCTCCGTCACGAGGGCCCCTCTGTGTTCCTGAAGGGCTCGTACTGTCGCGCACTGGTCATCGCGCCGCTGTTCGGCATCGCACAGGTGGTGTACTTCCTGGGAGTCGGGGAATTTGTTCTCAGTCTCCTGCCTGGACAAAAACGCTGAATCTGTACTGTAGATGAAGGTGCTGATCTTGGAACAGTGGCTTGTATTTGGACTGCAGACGTTTCAGATGTTCCAAAAGCTAGTGAGCACTGAGTTTTGGAGCAGAGCCGATGTTTCCTTGTGTTAGAAGATTGAGTTGTTTGTAGGCCACACTTTGTTTCATGCTAAAGCTAAAACCAACAGCTAATTATTGCTATATTACACAGATTTAGATCATTATAACAGTTGAGTTAAAATTATGTCATAAATCAAAAAACAATATTATAACTGAAGACAATTTGTTTGGGGCCAGTTAGGTTTATTTTTTTATTTTTTTTTTAACAAATTAGTACTTTTATTGAGCAAGGATGCATTGAATTGATAAAAAGTCACAGTAAAGACATTTATAATGTTACAAACGTTTTCTATTTCAAATAATTGCTTTTGGACTTTCTATTCATTAAAGAATCCTGAACAAAAATGTATCACAGTTTCCACAAAAATATTAAGCAGCACAATTGTTAATAATAAAACACTGATAATAATCAGAAATGTTTCTTGAGCAGCAAATCTGCATATTAGAATGATTTCTGAAGGATCATGTGACACTGAAAACTGGAGTAATGATGCTGAAAATTCAACTTTTCATCAGGAATAAATTACTTTTTATAATATATTCACATATAAAACAGTTATTATAAATTGTAATAATATTTTACAATAATACAGTTTTTTTTGTGTATATTTTTTATCAAATAAATGCATCCTCATAAGACACATTTAAAAACCTTACTGTCACCCGTCTTTTAAAATAGATCGTATATCTTCAGCTACTTTGAATATTTCATTATTGCAGATTTTTGAAAGATATATTCAGAATGAGTCATTTATGAAAACATTAAACCATTTACATTCAAATATTTTGCCAAATGTGTGAGAATGATTCTGTGAGATCTGTAATTACAAAGTGTTTTACTTTTAAGCTTATTGAAATCAAGCACTGCTGGTTTCCTCAGTGCAGAGTTTTATTGAATTGTATTTACCTTGGTCTTATCAGAACCAAAAGAGACGCTTTCTTTGAGCTTGTGTCTGTGCATTAAAACATAATCCTTTGTGATTTATGTTTGCTATGTACAGCTAAGTCTATCTTCAAAACACATTTTAAATGAAGTCTGTATGTTACAGACTGAATTAATATCAGAACTTGGTGCTTAGAGGTTTAGAACAAACCCTGAGCAGAATACCTGCACTGCAAAAATCAATTTCTTACTCAGTATTTTTGTCCTGTTTTCCAGTCCAAATATCAAAACATTCTTAAATCAAGACATGTTTACTTGAGAAGCAAAATGACTTAAGATATTCAGATTTTCTGAACAGTGTATCAAAATTAAGCAAATTTACGCCTAAAATGACATAAATGTCTGCCAGTGTGGTCCGAAAAATAATGTTATTTTCCCTTTGGTTTAAGTTTCTTTTTCTAACCCCATTGGCAGATATTTTTTTATTGTTTCAAGAATAAACTCTCTTAATTTTTCAGAAATCAAGACTTTCAGTTTGCCTCTCAAATAAAGATGTCTTGATTTAAGAATGTTTAGATAAACTGCAAAAACAAGAGAAAAACACAGAAAGTCAGACAATCATTTTCTAGCGGTGTGAGGAATGTTAATACAGTTCTGCCGTGCAAGCACATGTACAACGAGCGAACAGAAGGGATTGTGGGCAGACATGCTGCTAACCACTCAAGCAAATCAAGGTGGCAGGAGAAATGCATTGATTGCTGGGTATGTGATTGTATCTGCAGGGGCTTTAGATCACATTTAGTATTCGGACCACAGAGCTCCATTCCATGGCAGGCTTTTAATAGCTTTCACATCGTACTGTCCAAAGAGATGTTTTGAACTCTCCACCGGTTGCTATTTTCATCTGTGCACTGTAGTGGCCATCTCTCTATTTCATTCTAATCTCTGCCATCTCCTCTCTGCTCTAATCATACCTCTCTGGCCTCATCTCGGAAAAATGTTCTATCTCCCCGGTAGCTGCTGTTATTGATTTTTGTATGTTTTGTGCACTGGGAGTATATTTCGTCTCATAGCATAAGACAGAAGTGGCGGCAACGCAAACTTATTCTGAGAGATCCGTTTCATCTTGATATCATAGTCCTGAAATGGCCGAGCTCGAGGCGCTGATTGCGAATTCGCAGGAAGAACACAGAGTAGCGGAGTATACATGCGATGCATGGACAGCTCTAATAACTGTGCTCGTATCTTTGCCTGCGCCTTAGGGAATATCTGTCTTCCGTCTACATTCTCCTCTGATTTCTACTCATAATGAAGCCAGATCTTTTTATGTGCAGCTAGTGAAGTCACTTTGTAAACGAGATGCAATAGAGGAGCTGGGAACATTGGGGATTCAATCTTCACAAAGGGGTTCATATGAGAGATGCATTTTTTTTAAAAAGTAGAACTTGTAAGTGCGTTCTCATTTATCGTTGCGTTGTGAAGTTTCACATGAAAAATCCAGTCATTCTAATAGGAGTCCATGTATGTGAAATCCAGTCATTTCTATAGGAATCCATGCGTGCTAAATCCAGTCATTCCAATAAGAATCCATGCATGCAAAACCTAGTCATTCCAATAGGAGTCAATGCATGTGAAATCCAGTCATTCCAATAGGAATTGACGCATGTGAAATCCAGCTGTTCCAATAGGAATCCATGTATGTGAAACAAAAATCCATGAATGCGAAATCCAGACATTCCAATAGGAATCCAAGCATGCAAAATCCAGTCAGTCCAATAGGAATCCATGCAAGCAAAATCCAGCTGTTCCAATAGGAATCCATGTATGTGAAACAGAAATCCATGGATGCAAAATCCAGCTGTTCCAATAGGAATCCATGCATGCGGAATCCAGTCTTTCCAATAGGAATCCAAGCATGCAAAATCCAGTCAGTCCAATAGGAATCCATGCATGCAAAATCCAGCTGTTCCAATAGGAATCCATGCATGCAAAATCCAGCGGTTCCAATAGGAATCCATGTATGTGAAACAGAAATCCATGAATGCAAAATCCAGTCATTCCAATAGGATTCCATACATGCGGAATCCAGTCGTTCCAATAGGAATCCATGCATGCAAAATCCAGCTGTTCCAATAGGAATCCATGAATGCAAAATCCAGCTGTTCCAATAGGAATCCAAGCATGCAAAATCCAGTCATTCCAAGAGGAATCCATACATGCAGAATCCAGTCATTCCAATAGCAATCATGTATGCGAAATCCAGTCTTTCCAATAAGAATCCATGTATGTGAAATCTATGCTGTATATATATTAATCATAAGTGCACTGGTTTGTAGACAACAGAAACGGGTCTTTAATGGTTTTAGCAAGTCAGGTAAAGCTTAAAAAATAACGCTCATTTGGCTCATCACTAATTGGGAACCAACCAGTGGTGCCGCTAGGAGTTCTGGACCCTGTGCACTGAATTTGCTAAGCACTCTGTCACCCTTTGCCTAGCGACGCTCCTGGAACCAACCATTTTGGTTCTGCAGAGACAGAAGTTTCAAAATGTGCAACTTAGTCAGGAGATGCGTGTCATTATTTTTCCAAGCATTCAGACTTGCAGTATAATTTCACCTGGCAGACACTAAAATAAGTGAAATAAATGCATGAATTACTTTAACCATTCTAGAGACCAGAATAGCATCAAGATATGAGGTCAGCAATCAGCATCATGGTGGTAACAAACACCAGTCACATTTTCTAGAAAATGTAAAAATCAAGTTTCACTCGCAATGTGAAACGTTTCGCACGACATCACATTATAGGATCCTATTAGGGCTATAACCATTTTTTTTTTTATACGCCACAGAGCTCTGCCAGAAAACTAATCCACACGTCACTATAGCATAATTAACATTGCCCAGTTATTCTATTAATACAGAGTTCCATCTGAACCCGTAAAAGCAACATGTCTGCAACAATGTGCAGTTGTTTAACTATGATGTGCCTCATGCGCTGTGTGTGCAAGGTGAACCGGGAGATCAAGGCTGTAAAATTAGCCAGACTCTTGTGCTTGATTACCCATGAAAACAGTGTGAGATGAAAGGCACGCTTGTTGACTTGAGTTCAGAAGCAACCAGTGAGGAAGCTTAATGAATATTTACCTCAAAGAGAGTGAGATAGGAGCCCTGTTCCAAAACCTAGTGAGCTGCCTTGCTGTTTACTGTCCACATAGGAAGCTGCCTTCTAAGGGAACGTTTACACACAACATATTTTTGCTTTGCAAGACACGAGAAATTTTATGGAAATAGATGCAAGGTCTCCAGTAGTGGTCCATATTTTTGATGACCAATGTCAGTATTTTACCTATACGCTAAAAAAACAAACAAAAAAAATTGTACAGTAATGGTACACCCTTTCAGAAGGAACAAATATTTACACTTTCAGTACTAATAAGTATGTACCTTTAAATATGCACCCTTTAGGGGTAAATAAGTTACAAAAGTGTACCTTTTGACCAGTGACAGTTTTTGTACCTTTTTTCTGAGAATACATATGATATCACATTGTTTAATTCATGAAAAGATAGTAAAGACAATTTCTGCAATGAAATTTACATTTATTTAGGCAGCTCACTAGGTTTTGGAACAAAGCCAGGGTGGATAAAATGTGATTTACTCAGAGAATTTGTTACGCTAAAGTCTAACAGGTGATGTGAGGATTATGGGTAAATGTCAAGGATGTTGACAAGAATTAAACTTAATGGGTTTTACAAAAGAAATTTGGAGTCAAGTGGGTTGAGAAAGCATGAGTTGATAAATGCTGAACCGGGCAGAGTGTTTTTTGTTTATGCATTTGCATGTGTGTGTGTGTGTGTGTGAGAGAGAGAGAGAGAGAGAGAGAGAGAGAGATAGACAGAGACAGAGAGACAGACTGATGTAGGAGTGATCGTATGATATCAATGAGCCAGCGGCAATGACAAGAAGCCAGCATATCAGGTCCTATCTCTCACTTAGGTGTCTGGCTACTCTAAGTCAAGGTTAAGCCCCCAGCAGATACACACACACACAATGAAAGGCCGACTGATGCCCGATGCCCTCAGTCTGTTTTCCCTTTTCAAAATTATTTATGCAAAAACAATACTTTGCAGGCAAAGTCAGAAGATCACATAAATCAAGCAACTTTCTGTCCTTGGAAATACATGAAGAAATAGAATGCGATGTACAGTTAACTCTACCTAATCTTTATGAAGTAATAACAAACTCATGGTGGTTTTCAGGTTGCAGTTGTACTTTATGAAATGCATATGCTTTTACTTGGTTAGGGGATAAATGCATTATTCACAAGGACACAGAGATACTCAAGGCTTTTCAAGGACATTCAACGTTGCTCTTATTGAGTCAGTGAATCTCAGACTCCACATAAATTATTACATTTTGGTTTCTCTGGTCTAGACAGACTGTCTGAAACCAAAATAAACAAAAACTAATAAATAAAATAAAACACACACAACAAAATGATTAAAACGTGAACTAAAATTAAAATGGAAATTAAAATAAAATCTCATTCAAAAAATTATTAAAAACTATAATATCTCAATTATACTAAAAAAATAAACTCACCAAAATAACACTGATTCATACCCACCATAAATGTCCCTTTTAATTTTTTAAAGCATGAAATTAATAAAAGTATATAGACATTTAAAATAAACAATAACTAATAAAAATGACAAACACACAACAACATTTCTAAAACTTTAACTAAAATGAAAATGAAAAATATAAAATTAAAAATAATTCAAAATATTAATAAAAAATTCCATGGTATCTCAATTATACTATTTACACCAAGCATAAATGTCCTTTTTAAAACTATATAAAAATAAAAACATATAAAAGAAAAACATGACAAAATGACTAAAACTTTAACTAAAATGTAAAATATAAAAATTAAAACTAATTCAAAATATTTACAAAATATAATATAAATAATAATAAAAGACAAAAACATGACACATTGACTAATTTGAACTAAAGTCAAAATAAAAATGGGAAATAACAAAAAGGTAGAAGAAATAATTTATACCTTCCACTTAATTTTTTAAGGTATGAACTAAATAGACATTAGAAAAATAATCAAGAAAAAAGCCCACAACAAAATTACTAAAACTTGACCTAAAATGATGTTCAACATTCTTCTTATTGAGTCTGTGTTTTTGCACAAGAATCTGAGACTCCACATAAATTATAACATTGTGTTTCTTCTGATCTAGACTGTCTGAAACCAGAAAAATGCTGCCTTGGCAGGTAGGAGTGCTGTAAGACACGTCTGAGTCCAGTGTTTGTGTAACATTCTGTCTACTGAGACATTCTGCCTTCAATCTGTGATCTCCCACAATCCTGTGTATACAGTTTGACAGATGATCGAAAGAATAGAAAAGGCATCTGATGATGCAGTGGTTGAAAGAATTAAATAAATTTATACAGTAAAAGAAATGTGCTAATTATAAAATTATTTTTAGCTGGACCTTCATACAAAAACACTCAGACTGACTGTGCAGCATGCCAGCTGCTTGACAGGCTGCTGATTCCTCTCCATTAGAATTCTAATGCAACTCTAGTGAAGATCCTCTAGGGGGCGTCAGTACCACTGGGTTTCATTGGAGGATCTGAACCTGCAGCCGTGAGCTGAGAGTCAATTGGATTGTTGTGCTGTTCCAGCAGCTGGGAAAACAGATTGTCTCAGGAGACACACAATGTAATGTGATCCCAGATGAGTCTGACTTCATAAAAGCAGACATTTCTGCATGTTTAGAAGACATGCTGAGTATGATGGCACTCTGTGGGGGGTGCAGGTAATGCTGTCATCAGCGCATCAGAAGGTATAATTAGCATAAGCAGCTGTCAATCATCCAACATCAAGTAGAGATGCTAAATAGCTTGCGAAAATCAGCAGGAATGGCAAAACACTGGCTAATTACATGCAGTGAAGACCAAATTTAAGAGCTTTCAAGGTAAGGTTTCAAATGTCACTAAATATTGGCATCATAAAACTGCCGCTATTCTGTCAAACCACTACAAACTGTGCTCAAAGTCACTACAAAATGCATATAAACTCAAATCTGTAAATGCTTATGAACTATATTATTTGGGTAATTCAGAATGGTTAATTCTGATTTATATTAATAAATGCAAAATGTATTGAACTTGCTCACAAAGGGATCCTCTGCAGTGAATGGGTGCCGTCAGAATGACAGACCAAACAGCTGATAAAAACATCCTAATAATCTACAAGTAATCCACACCACTCCAGTCCATCAATAAATGTCTTTTGAAGCAAAAATCTGCATGTTTGTAAGAAACAAATCCATCAATAAGATATTTTAACTTTAAACAGTTGCTTCTGGCTAAAACACAAGTTCTCTATACATAATATTGCTTTATCCAATGAAAAAGTTGTTTCGTTTGAATTAGGAGAGAAATTGTGATGTAAAATATTGAATTATTGTGATGTTTTTATCAGCTGTTTGTACTCTCATTCTGACGGCACCCATTCACTGCAGAGCATCCATTGGTGAGCAAGTGTAATGCTAAATTTCTCCAAATCTGTTGTTATGAAGAAACAAACTCATCTACATCTTGGGTGGCCTGAGGCTGAGTATGCTTTCAACAAAATTTCATTTTGGGGTTAACTACTCCTTAAAGTGTAATAAAACTGACAAATATAAAAAGAGTCTTAGGATGAAGGCTGCAACTAACAATTTTTATTAAAAAAAAACTTAAAAGCAGCATAAAATATGGTTCAGCTACAAGCTTGAAATATTAAAAGAGAGATACATAAGGAATGAAGACAAAACAGCAACTGACCTGGCAGATAGATTGTAAAATACAACATACAAATATGAGCCTGGCAGCATCAGGGTTATGGGCCTGATTCTGAGGGAACTATACAATGTAAGTCACTTTGGATAAAAGCATCTGCCAAAAGCATAAATGTCAAGTCACAGTTTAAAGAATATACAGGTCAAAGGTATATGTACAACATATATGTAGTATGACCAGAAATGTATTCTTACAACACACTTGCATTCCACAAAAACACACACCACCAACTAAAACCAAGAAGTTCTTCATCAACTTTCTGCTCAAATATGTACATAGAGGCAACACAAGATCTCTCGCAAATGAGAGATTACGAGAAAGCAAGCATGTGCAAAAGACAAAACATAGACAAAAATGTTCAAAGGGTGATATAAAGGTTGGCGTTCTTTGAGATTCAAGCTCCAGTCATGGACTGCTGCAGGATGACGTATCTTTGTAGGCTCAGAAACGAGTTAGCACTGAACACTTTTTTTGTTTTCAATTGTGTTTATAATCATGCTCTTGCAAACTATTCTAACTAATAATTTCAGGGATTTTTTTAAAATAAAGATTAAAAGAGTTGTCAGAAGCTTAATGGTCGTGACATTGAGGTCATATGCATCTGTGGTGTAGTTTGTTTATAGCTTTATACATCTGGTTGTATTGAATCTTCAAAATCCAGGAATACTGTGTTAATTTGGGAAGATTATCCTGGTGAACAAAACATGCAAGAATCATAAACTTTTATCGGTCACCAAGCTTATTTCCTTCAATAATCCAAAAGCCAGTGGAAAAATCCTGTTTTTGTTGAGGGAACCAGGGTGATGCGAACTTCTGGTTTGGCCTACAAAAATACATCATAACTGTAGTGTATTATTGCAAACTGTTGGAAACATTTGCTAATGGGAAACAGTAGGCCTATATGTCGAATGTCACCTGACCAAACCGGAAAACATGTGTCATTGCATCCGCCTGTCAGAGAAATTACTAACAGCAGTATGAACTAATGGCATTAGGCCTATCTATGGATTTTTAAGGTAATCAGCTTTTATTTTTTAACTAAAATCAATCTTCATAGAGCAGGGCCTGTGATGAACATACTCTTCGGTATCTCCTTTGAAGGTATCTTGAGTACAACAGCTCTATTGAACGAGGCATACACAATGACTCGAACCGGAAGCAATGCGACCATATTACTAATGCTTGACATGTATCAATTGATTTGATTGGTCTCAGTTTGTTAAAGTGGGCAGGGGTAATGACTTTACAAATGGTAAAACTTTTAGTTGCTGTTCCATTTTATCAGCTAAAATGGAACACTTAATGAATTTAGACAATTTTTGACGATTTTCCTGAAAATTCATGATTGCACATGTGGTCTTATATTGCATGAATACAGTATCCAAATATATGCACATACACAAACATTTTAACATTTATTTTGATGCTATATTAAAAGTAAGTGCATTTACTTACCTTTTATGATTTTTGTTTTTTTAATTTACTTACAATTATGATTTTGCGGTACAAATTCACGGGCTCGTTTTATCCTAGCCCTGTGACATCTGACATTTAAATGGCTCGGGCTTAAATATTTTTTTTTTTGGTGATATTTTCAAGATATAATGCTAAAATAAACCGAGAGCTGCAGCATGCAGAGCTGTTTTAACCGCGCTCTCGGTGACTGACCAAAACGCGTCCCGTTTTACGCGGCTTCACCCACATAAACTGAGATGTGCCATCAGCTGGAGGTGACACGGACACACCACTCACCAGCACTCCTCGCCCTCATCCCTCCCTTCAAACCCTCTCACTGCCATCTCCCGACATCAGCCGAATGAGGGGACTGCGAAAGAAAAAACAAGTGAGTGAAAGAAAGAAATAAGCAGGGAGCGGTGCTCCATGGTCACGCGCCCATTGGAAGCTCGAGAGCGCATTTTGGATTCGACTTTTTCTTGGAGAGGACTTGAGAGAAGAAACAAGCGTTTGTTGGCGTGCCAAAGGCGAACAGCCATGCACCTGAATCGGGAGGACGAGGACGGAAAAGGTGAGCTACTTTGGTGGATTCCTCTCGTTTGTTTTCAGCGAGAACGCCCGCCCTTGAACGGCAGACGTTGTGGCGGCACCCGGTACCGCTCGCGTACGGGTCAGTACCGTACCGTGTCATTTCGATTGGTTTGGCTTCAATTTGTCCTCAACTGCAAACTGTCACTCGCCGAACGCGCAAACAGGTGCAGACAGGTTTCTCTATAAGCGTTCGTTCGCGTTTTCACACATTCACAGCACCTGTTGTGTTGCGTACCGCGAAGGTAAATGCATTTACCCCGGTGCCTTTGAGGGAGATGTCATCTATGCACGCGCAAGGTCATCATCTCTCATCACATAGTCATGATAGGGTGTCTGCGCGTGCGTTTATTGTTCGTCTTATCTATTGCATCTGACAGAAATGTATCAAAAGCACACTTTTCATATGCAATAGTGAGAGAAGTGAGGATGGGTCATTATGAGGACGAAGGGAAACGGACATGCATTGGCCTCTGCCCCCTCCTGTTGCGCGCCACGAGATTTTTCAGGTGGTAAAATTACGATGGTCAGTTGTGATGTGTGTGCACAGAGTCCTGTCATTTGATTTATTTGCAGACGCTGTGGCAGAAAAGACATCTGTGTTTTTGCAAGATGCCAATTAATAATTAAGCAGTCATTTCTGATGCGAGGTGCCAGTGGGGAAATAAATTAAATAAAAGCCTTTACTTTAACCCTTGAATGACAGGAGCGTAAAATACCTTAATTTATGGCTATACTCCAATTCAGTCATGACGTCAATTTGTTGACCAACCCGGAAGGCTAATTCGTCTTGAGTACCCTTGGGAATTTCTTGTGGGTTTTTACAATAGCAGTACACAACAGCACTGTATGCAAAATATTGATTGCTATTTACAGTTTAATAGTTTTTAATCTCCCATGAAATTAATGTATGCTGCAAGATTTCCAGGGTCAGCATAACTTCAGATATTTTCTGGAACTCACTGTCTCTCCCTTCTGCCTCTCAAATGTCTGTATCTCCCAGGATATACGGTATAATACATTTAAGACTTATGAAAAGTTTGAGTAAGGCACATATTGTTCTACCAGTAAACATGCAGAGATGTTGTGAAGTTCAATGTATTTGTACATTAATTGAAAAGAATCGACTCAAAACAGATTCATTCACAAATCATGCATCACTTGCTTTGATTCTAAGCAGCCAACAGAAAATATGACACTCACAACATGATTAATGAAATACTGAATAGTGTTTCTTAGGTACAATATACAGTAATTGCTCTCATCAGACAAGAAATAAATCAGTAAAAATGTGATGAAATTGGCTTGGTAAATGGATTGACCGGCAATGCCCATGTAATGTAGATCATAGTTAAGTTGTTAACTCTTTGTGATGGAATTTAAGGGAAAATTATATTTCTGTTAGCCACTTTTTTATATATTTTGTATACTACCCTTTGCTTTTTTGCTGTTTTACTGTTTAATTATGCTGAAAAGCCTTCTGAACACACAATAAAAAAGTCCATGGGAAAAAAAAGCTGTTTCTACAAGATATAGCAATAGACTTAAACTTACTGTGAGAAATGGTTTCTGCATTGAAAACTGTAGCCTTGGTTTTTCTTACCATGGTAACTGTTGTTTCCAACTCAACACCATAGATTCTTTCTACAGTCATTGTTCCCACAGTTCATGGCTTCTGTGGTCATTGCTGGTTAACCCATTTACTGATTTATTTCTTGTCTGATGAGAGCGATTACTGTATATTATACCTAAGAAACATTATTCTAGACAGTATTTCATTAATCATGTTGTGAGTGTCCCATATGTTCTTCTGGCTGCTTAGAATCAAAGCTAAGGATGCTCGATTTGTGAATGAATCACTGTTTTGAGTCGATTCTTTTCAATGAACTGTTCAAATGGGCTGCATAGTGATGTCTGATTCGTAAACGAATCATACATTTGACATGGTTCTTTCGGTGACCCGTGTCCAATTTGTATGGTTCTTGCCATTTTGTACCACCCAAATCCTGAAGGATAACTAAACAGAATCAGTGGATGCAATGTCACAAATATTCATTTGAAACTGTAACACAATTCAGAAACATGGCATAATTGTAGTATAATAAATGTTATATTTAAGAGCTACATAACTAATAGTTTGACTGGTTTAATGTGAGGTGAAGTCATATCATATTAGAGTTACATGTCTTACACAGGATTTTTTCCATTATAATGGACACTAGGTCTCAACACAAGCATAAGAGCTGTACTGAATATTACTGTAAAGCTGACAGATGTGATTTCAGTAATAATCCTCCTGCAAATTTTCTTCAGTCTTCACCATAATTGAGTCAGGAGATCTTTAGACCACTAGACATGCTTGACAAAAGATTTCAAATGGACATTTTAAATTCAAACCTGTTTGCTTTCAACAGCAGCAGCGGTGTTTTTGTCTTGACATTCAACTTTGTATGTCTTTTGAGCAAGAGGCACTAATCAGGGACATACAACCTGAACCTAGAATGACGTTGCAAATTGTAATTTATAATTTTACATTTTTTTTATATGAGTAGTTGTTTGCATTCTGTAATTAATTAATTAATGAATTAATTAAAATGTTTTTGGTGCATGGATAATATCACGTTTCCACATCGTAGTAAAAATAAGTGTAGTAACAATTTGCACTACCATGATACTTTTTTGTAAGGCGTGCAAATTTGTATGAGAAGTTTTATTAGCGTTGTGGATGTAATCAGCTTTAGTTCGTCTTAATGTGAATTCAGCTGGGAATCTCAAGCTGAACGTATTGCCAGAGATTTCATGCTGTACTAGACAAAAGCACATTTTGTAAGCATGGATTTGGGAATATCCAGTTGAAGAAATGCTTAGCCCAGTCAGCTGAGCAGAGAAGCATTTCATCCGGGGTTTTTTATTTTATTTATTTTTTTACAAAACATAGACATGGACACTAATGCTTTTAAAAGAAAACACAGTTACATCTAAAGCGAGAAATGCTGATATTTGTCTTTAAAAACACTGACTAGGTGAACTGGACTGGTAATCTTGTGACCACAATGACAGATTTAAAGGAATTGTTCACCCAAAAATGAAAAGATGTAGATGAGTTTGTTTATTGATCTGAACAGATTGGGAGACATTTGGCATTACATCACTTACTCACCAATGGATCCTCTGCAGTGAATGGGTGCCGTCAGAATGAGAGTCCAAACAGCTGATAAAAACATCACAATAATCCATAAGTAATCCACATGACTCCAGTCCATCAATTAATGTCTTGTGAAAAGAAAAGCTGTTTTGTTTGTATGAAACAAATTCATAATTGAAACATTTTTAACTTCAAACCATTGCTTCTGGATAAAATACTGGAGTCCTCTATCAATAATATTGCATTCTCCAGTGCTTTCTTACACCGTTTGCAGTGTATTTGTGTTACTATGAATTATAAGACCTCTTAATGATACACACACAGCTTTTTGCTTCTCAAGACATTAATTGTTCGGACTGGAGTGGTGTGGATTACTTGTGGATTATTGTGATGTTTTTATCAGCTGTTTGGACTCTCATTCTGACGGCACCCATTCACTGCAGAGGATCCATTGCTGAGCGAATGCTGAATTTCTCCAAATTTGTAGAAGAAACAAACTCACCTGCATCTCGGGTGGCCTGAGGGTGAGTAAAGTTTTGGCAAATTTTCATTTTTGGGTGAACTGTTCCTTCAAGGACAGCTGAAGATCAAACTGACAGCTCAAGGATACTTCTCACACAGACCTGGTTTTGCATTGCCGCTGTGCGATGAGCGATAAGAACGTATATGTAAGACACTGACAAGGGTTAATCTTTGACAGAGGCAAGATTTCAATCACATCAGATAATTTCACACTCCATAAGCCATCTTGTCTGTCTCCGCGTTAGACGTCCTCACACGTGACGAAGCGTCTGCCTCGCCTCTAATTCACCACAGAAACTCTGATATTGCTCTGTATCTATTTTTTAGAAACCCTTTCATGTACTGTCAACCCAAGCACACAGCGTTTGAAGTTTGCAGACGATAACAACAGTTGTTTCAGAGCGCTGATAGCAGAAGAGCTTTGACATATTGTGGAGTCGAAACTGGATGCGGGGTCGTTTCCTGGATAGGATCTTAATGTCATTGGCATTCCTGGCATGTTCTGATGTTGTAGCAGCGGCGTGATAAGACAAACACAGCGAGAAGGTCAAGTGGCGGCCGCAAAGCGGATGGTGGAGGGTTTGGCGAAGGACACCTCTGGACAGAGCAGGGAGAACTTTGAGAGATGCGACGGATGTACAGGTGCATTTGGAGGCTCGCCAATCACTTCCACTCAGATTGGAGTGACATTGTGAGTTTGTAATGCTTTTAGCTCGCGTCAATGATCGCTGATGGCCAGTGAGGGATCAGATGATGCTTCTGCATTTAGATGCTTCCTGTATGAATTTCTGAATTTTTCAATTTCATCAGAATATTGGAGTTTAATGAAAGTTGCCAATGTGAGAGCTCTGTTACTGCTTTTGCACCGAAATGATCCGCTCTGCCAAACTGATGACCAAACCCTTTTGAGAACCGGCTTGTGTTTCAGCCCATGACTTTGAAAATTAGAACGATGGCTTTACTGACATATTCTAGGTTCAATACAAACTCAATCGAAAGCATTACCACAAAAAAAATATGCTGATTTGTCCTCGTTTTCTTTCAAAAAATCAAAAATGGAGGTTGCAATGAGGCATGTACAATGGAAAGAAATGGGGAAAAATTTTGGATGATTTAAAGTCAAGTCGAGCCACGTTTATTTGTATAGCACTTTATACAATACAGATTGTTTTAGAGCAGGGTTAGTATTAACTAAATAAAACCATTAAAAACATTTTTATTATTTCAAATACAATAAACTGAAATATAATATAAACTAAATAAAATATTTTTTTATATATGAAAATTAAAATAATATATTAACTAAAAAATATTTTAAAAAATGTAAACCTTTTTATTTTAGCTAGTTTGCAAGGCAAAATTTTTCATCTTTGTTTAATGTAAGTTGAATTACTAATGATTACTAAACTAAACAAACTTAAGCTAAAATCTAATACTTAAAATCTATATAGACAAAAAAAACTTAAAAATGGCAAAAACACAAACATCTGAAACTTAAAATTAACAGTTTCAAAGCTGCTTTACAGTGATAAACAGGAAAATAACAATATCTATATTGAAAAGTTCATCAAATATGTATTTAAAGGCAGCTCTACAGGAGACAATAGTGTCATTTTTTTTAGCATTGTTCATTTCAAGTTTTTGTGTTCACGTTCATGTTGTGTTTTCTAAATATTACTTCTCGTAACCCAGCAGGCACACATAAGACATTGATATTTGGTTAAATTTCAGTTGCGACGTCGGGTGATCAAAATTCAGGAGGGAAGAGCCTATAGGTCTTTTATTTATGAGTCATAATCCTAGTTTTGAAAAGACCCATCCAGTATAGTGTAAATAATTTAATTCAGCATCTTGATGCCATTGTAAAGTATACAATATGTCATTATTTGAAGCAACAGTCAGATGTTATTTAATTACATAGTGATTATAAATAAATTCATTTTATTTCAGACAGAAATTAAAGTGACGAGAAGCATGACAGAAATAAAAACAGGGTGTCTCTCACCTGAATGCGTGACATGTCAGATCATCCGCTTTTATTATAGAAAGTTTGTTTGCTATAATTGGAGCAATCTAGTTTTATGCCATTCAATTGTGTTTAACATAAGTCTAGCCAGACAGGTTTGAAAATCATGTGATTAGGACATTATTCTGCTCTCACAGCCACTTCTTGGGTTTCTTTTTAGTACAAAACTGCTTTTTCTTCAGCGGAACGGGGCCGGATTGGGCCCTGGTGTTATGTAGAGTCTCATCTTTGTCCACTTACAAGGTGACTGACAGACCTCCTGAGTCACATATCGTAAAGATGTTATCGCGAAACCTTCCTCCAGCCCTCACCGCTGCTATAAATCTACAGCCGTGGTTTAAGGTGCAGTTGTTACGGTCATCATGCAGTGAGTGCAGTGCTTGAGATAAACATGCCAGTCTAGGTCAGAAGCTGAAAGACAAAGACGACAGACGAGCGCCAGAGACGGGAAGAAAAACACCGACGCAGGTTGACCTTGTAGTTTGTACACATCACGTCTCTGGGTAATTGTGTGTTAATGGCTGTTTCCAGTCCTGTTGTCAAAGGTCCTATTAATATTTCATTCAGAGACGGAGCGAACGAGAAGCGAACAGCTCGAGTAGTAGCTATACTGACACATGAGAGTGACGTGAGGTACAACCAGACAGACGGAGAGAGAGGGAGCTGGAGATAGAGACAATAGCAGCGATTAGTCAGGTGCTGTGAGTAATGGCTGTCTCAAATATATTTTTATCCTTTAATGCAACTTGCGATGACTGTGAGAAAAGTGCAATATTTAACCCAATTACATTTCAGACTAACAACTAGAGATGTCCCTGCATTACAAATTTAGTGCAGCATTATTGTACACATCATTTTTCCTTGTTTATCCTAACTTTTGAGTGGAAAGATTTAGCTATACACTGATATTTTTCGCCCAGGGCTGCTTTTCCAAAAAGCATCGAAAAATAAGTAGATCTTATAGACCAAAATATTTTTTAGCCAAACTTATTTGAAGTACTTCTAGAGATTTTGAGTTAATATTTGCATGTTCCTGGTTCTCTGGCATTGGCTAATGGTCATATTTCTTACTTTTAGTAAGTGTTTTATTTTGATAAAACTTTTTTATGATTATATTTATTGATTATATTTTCATCAACTCATGAACTCCTTGCAGTGATCATATTTCAGTTTTATACACATAAATGTAGTTTTATTCACATTACATTTTAGTTTAATATATTTTAGTATTATTTATAATTTATAAAAATATATTTTTTAGTTTTCATTTTACTTTTAGTTTAAGTATTAAGTTCCAAAAGTATTCTATTATATTATATATATATATATATATATATATATATTTAGTTTAGTTTTAGTAATTCAAATTCAACTTCATTTATTTAATTTAGTTGCCCAGGCAGCATTTCTTAGTTTTCCATCTAATATTTATATTTTATTTCAGATTTATTTAGATCAATGAAAACAATTGTATTTGTTATTTTTTTGCTTTTGTTTTCTTAAATATATTTCTATTTTGAATTAAAATATTTTAATTTCAATTAAAATATTTTTTTAAATATTTATTTCAGTTAGTTGCCAAGGCAGTATTTCTAAGTTTTCCATCTAATATTTATATTTTATTTCAGCTTTATATTGATCAATGAAAATGATTTCAAGAATTTTAGTTAACAATAACAACATTATCTGCATGCCATGTGACCATTAACCATCAGAGAATCGTGAACATGAGAATACATTGTTAAATTATTGAAATATTAACTTCAAATCTCAGGTGTACTTCAAGTAAATATTTTAGGTCAAAGGAGTTCGACTAATAAAAAATGTAGGAAAATGGTTTTGTGTATAGTTGTTTCCTCAAAAACAGAGAAGTGTGACTCCTGTCCAGTTATATTTGGCGAATCACCCTTTCAGGGCACAACCACTTTTAGAATAAACTTTGACATTGTCAACCTTCTTCCCATACCAATCCATTTAATAAGATGTTCTCCAAAGGACACAGTGGTCCGATGCGGTTCACTACATTCAGCTCATTCATTATCCAAGAGCTGGGCCTCTGGATCCCAGGATGAAGAGGATGAGAAAGAGAGAGATCTCAGGCTGAGTGTGTGCATCTGTGTGTGTGTGTGTGTTGGTCTTATTACGTAACCGTCTCTAGATCAGTTCAGTCACACTGGGAGTCTGGGATACGTTTCCGTGCGTCGGCACAGTTTTCCCTCTGCTTTGTTGATCTCTTTATCTTCTAAGCAAGCACGTCTGTCGCCCTCCTTTTGTCTATGTTTATTTCGAGGTTTCATGGTGAAAATAAAAAATCACCATTACTGTGTCAGGGAGACCATGGATGAGTAATAATGATAGCATAGAGAAAGGCGTTATGGAAAAACAGACGATTCATATTGGAGGACAGGAGCAAGGTCATACCCTGAAGCAAATGTGAGGGCTGTTTGTTTGTGTTCACAAGGGTGTTCACGTTTTTTACCCGTTGTATTTATTGTAAGTTGATTCTACATATCATTCATGTTCGTAGCAGAAATGTAGCACGATAAGTTATGTGACGAAGTTCAGGCTTAATAAGTAATAATAATGTTTGTTTTAGCAAATACCCATTAATAATTATGTGCGTGATCTTAATTTTATGTATTTGCTTTGAAACAGATAAATATTTTATGATTATTTTATTTTTCAGCAGCCATTGTTACCAGAATGGTAATCTAAAACAGTAAAAAAAAAATCTATTAAAAATAATCAAAGCATGTGTTTGAACATAGTTTCAAACTCAATAAATTTATATTTTTTATGTATATGCACCTATGCACCAATATAACAACATATAAAAATAAACAGCAATATGTCTTTATATGTAGTTTTTACAATAACATGAAAAATGTCTACTTGACACTTGACAGACACTTGAACTGAGAGCATGTTTGAGTGGTGACATAACAGAGTTTTGAATCAATTCATTATTAGAAATGAATCCAGGGGCGTAAATTTCATCTAACAGGGGGGGGGGGGGCAATAAACATAAAATTTCTCAAGAGCAATTTTTGAAGGGGACACAAATAATACAGCTAAAATTGTACTTGTAAGGATATGTATACACATAGGAAAGCTTACTACTGTTAGTGCAGAAGGGAGACCGTGCCAAATTAGACAACTGTTGTGGTCGCGCCGTGACAGCGCTCGTGTCCGGTGTAGACATTACTATCCGTCACAGTGTTGCCAAGTCCGCGGTTTTCCCGTGGAATTGGGCTACTTTAACACTGTTGCATCGGGTTGTTTTTCATGTCCGCGGGTTGAAGCGACCCCAATAACGTGTATTTTAGCCCCCGGAAAGCGTTTTTTACCGGGCAACCCCCTCAAAACGCGGTTAGTTTGGGCTAGTTTTGGGCTAGATTTGAGTAGCAATTGGGCGGGTTTTGTTGTGAAAACCTGGTAACCCTTTCCGTCAAGCAGGTAACGTTATTATTGCTAACATAGCGGACTCATCGAAAAATACATTGGCATCATCTGTATTAAAGAGAAAATAATCACCCTCAGATAGGGGGGGTCCTGTCCCCCCCGACCCCCCCGGGATTTCCGCCTATGATGAATCTAACAGCTGTTATGACATTTTTGCTGTTGCAACATGCCTTAAGTTCTCATAATTGCTAAATCTTGAGAAAGAATTTAATTGCTACAATATCATTAGAAATATTGATGGTTGAAACTTGGGGTCAAATAATATGAGAGATCAGACGGGAATATTGGAGAAAAACAAAAATAGTGATGAATGGAATTGAAAAAGAGAAAATGATTGTTCAAAGCTTCAAGCCATATGAGTGGCGTTTTGTCTTCATGTCAAGAATTTTGGAGGGAATGAGGGAAATTCAAGAAGTGGGACTCTGGGATTGATGATGTTTCAAGGCATCATGTGAGATGGAGGGAGGACCGCTGCTGAATTGTCGAGCATCTGTTTTGGAGAGAAATGAGGCTGTGCTGTCATCCAGTGAATTCAGTGTCAGAATTTTGTAATATCTGTCAGTTTTTGGTGTCATTTGTCATGAGTAGCGGTAAATATTTGATAAGATTCTAACATGAACGAACAAGAACAAACACAAGTGGCTTTGAGTGCAGAAGGTTTATCTTTACAGGCTGTGCTAACATATATTAAGACATTTCACATGTGCTTGTCTTAAGGAAATTCACCCTTATACTCCCCACATTTTTCATTGGTCTGACAAACAGATGGCTCCGCCCCCAAATTAATGCTATTGGTTGAGACAGTTTTGCTGTTGCACTGGTTGCAATGTTTAGTTAGCCACAGTGATCATACTTTTTATGGAAATTAACCTACAAATGGCTTACTTGTTGTAAGAAAGCATTTCAATTTCAAAAAACACATCACCTTTAAAGGAATAGTTTGCCCAAAAATAATAAACAAGACCCGTATGGTATACTTTCGTGGAACACAAAATTAGATGTTTAAAAAAAGTCTCTGCTGCTATTTTTCCATAAGCATAAAAGCATAAAGTGGACTGTCATGCTCCAAAAAAAAAAAAAAAAAAACAAGAACGAAAGCAGAAAAACAAAAAATAAATAAATAAATATAGAATGTATTTTTCTAGTAAATAGAAATAATATGTAACATTATAAATGTATTTAATGTATTCATTGTAATCAATTTAATGTGTCCTTGCAGAATAAAACTATTAATTTCTTTAAAACAAATCTTGTCCAAAGAATTTGAACAGTAGTTTAACTATTGGGATGCATAAATGAGAAAAAAGATTTGGATAATATGTACTATTTTTCTGCTGCTTTTTAGAGCCGGACAGCTCCTATGTTTTCATGTTTTCATTGTTCAAGAATCCTTTGTGCTCTGCAGAAGAAAGTAAGTCATACAAGTCTGAAGCGACATGAGGGTGATTAAATGAAGACAGAAATTTTATTTTGGGGGGAAATTATTCCTGTAAATGTAATCCATTCTGATGTCTGTAACGTTTGTAAGGATTCCAGCTATGGGCTTCAAAGTATGTGTAAAATCCTCTGAATGGAAATTAACCCGGTCAAGCGAACGCTTATCTGAAAACCAGGCAGGAGGAGTGAGAGCAAGAGAGAAAAGACGAAAGCGCCCAAGTAGAGGTCAGTAGCACAGTTCGGGCAGCTTGAAATTATGGGCACTTTGTAAATTTTGCACAGATAACGGATAATGACAAATGGCATTGACACAAGGAGGATTCAGAATGCAGCTCATGGAAATACATATCAACACATGCATTAAAATAAAGCAATAGGCGCAGTGTTATAATACCATTTTTAATGGGTTTTGAACTTGTTAGGTAAAATATTTTAGTTTGCATTAAAATTAAAAATAAAACCAGAAAATATTCAAATCAAATTAAGCACTTGTCCTTTGTAAAGTATTTATATACTGTTCAAAAGTTAAGGGCCAGCAGAATTTATTTATATTTTTAAAGACCCTCTTATGGTCACTAAAGCTGCATTTATTTGATCAAAAATACAGTAAAAACAATACTTTGAAATGTAATTTATTTCTGTGATGTAAAGCTGAATTTTCAGCATCATTACTTCAGTCTTCAGTGTCACATGATCCTTCAGAAATCATTCTAATATGCTGGTCTGAAGAAACATTTCTAATTAATATCAATGTTGTGCTGCTTTATATGTTGTGGAAAACATGATAGGTTTTTATTTTAGGATCCTTTGATGAATAGATTGAAAAGAACAGCATTTATTCAAAATTGAAACATTTTTGTAACATTTTATTTGTTTTTTAATGCATTTTTTAATTTAATGCATATTTGCTAAATAAAAAATATATTTTTATATAAAAAATATAAAAAAATTCATACTGACCCCCAAACCTCTGAACAGATGATTTATTTCACTAGATGATACAACAATAGGCATTTACCACATGGTTAAAACAATATAGAAAGTAAACAATTTTCTTGAATTTTCAAAAAAAAAAAAGTTGTTACATGCCATTGTGGGGATATTAAATTCATACTGTGATATTTTGGTCATGCCACCCGCTCCTGTGACAAGCTGGTACAGTGGACAGGAGCTCTGATCAGCACACACACACACACACACACACACACACACATACTGTATATACACTGAGAGACAGATGCACACACTCACCCTTGTCAAGAAACAGATGGTGAGACACATCTATTCTCAGACAGGCGGCAAGGTACACAAGACTGTGAAAGTACAAGACAAATGCTTGCACACACATATACACACAGTAATATCTAATTGTATAATCATAAAAATGAACAATCACTCACTGATGTTACCTGAATTCATTATTGGCTGATTGTTTGTGTGTGTGTGTGTGTGTGTGTGTGTGTGTGTGTGTGTGTGTGTGTGTGTGTGTGTGTGTGTGTGTGTGTGTGTGTGTGTGTGTGTGTGTGTGTGTGTGTGTGTGTGTGTGTGTGTGTGTGTGTGTGTGTGTGTGTGTGTGTGTGTGTGTGTGTGTGTGTGTGTGTGGGGGGGTCAGGTTTGCCTATATTCTTCCGCACAAAGATAATACATTTGCCTACATTGTGTGGACCAACTTATCAGTCCCCATGAGAAACTTCATAATAAATATACTAATTAGTGTCTTAATGAAAATGTAACAATGCAGACAGGCTTGTGAGCATGAAGTGTAGGGTTAGGAGAAATAAAATATCATTAGCTTTGTATAAAAACAATGAAATGCTCGCTCCACTGTGATAGAAAAACAAATGTTCCCACGATGTTCATGGCCTTCAGGACTGTCTTAACTCCAAAAAGGTTATGAATGCAGAGATGAAAATGTTATTGCATAGAGGTAGAGGTTCATAGCTGTGAGAACTTCAGAAAGTGTACAGAGCTGTAAAATTAATGTTGATTGCTTAGCTCAGAAAATGTGGAAATGAGCTCAATTTGTATTACTTTGGTATCTTAGAAACCTGAGTATGTTTGAGAAATTGTTGATCTCTTCTTGCTTACCACTCATAATATAATTGCTGTCTAGGAGAAACATTTAGAGATATTCATGAGAATGTCTTTTGTGGTCTTACTTTCCTGTGGGTGTGACTTGAGATTGGTTTTAATGGTATTCAACCATTAGTATGAGGGAACCATTAGTACATGCATTACTGTTCAAAAGTTTGGGCTCAGTTTTTTTTTTTTTTACAAAATGAATACATTTTTCAAAAAGGATGTGATGTGACACTGAAGACTGGAGTAATGATGCTGAAAATTCAGCTTTGCATCACAGGAATAAATTATATTTAAAAATATATTTAATTTTTTTATAATATATATTTCACAATATTGCTGTTTTTTTTTACTGTATTTATTATCAAATAATGCAGCCTTGGGGAACATAAGAGACTTCTTTAGAAAAATCTAATTGACCCCAAAGACATTACTAAGAGATTGCTGAGGCTTTGCACATAGATAGATGTATGTATTTAGTTGATATTTCATAGAATTTATTTAATAAATGAACTTTTCCCCAGAATGCATTACCTGTGTAAATTCTTCTTCTTGTAGGTGATTCTTTAAATTGCTACATTTACTTACTTAAAATAGCTTACAAATATGAGTATATGTCATAATAGTATATATTTTCAAATTAAATTCATTGTAATTTTTATTTAATTTTTTAAAAAACAGGCAAAAACTATTTGTCGACAGGACAAAAAATAAACTTGAATAATAATAATAAATAAAAAAACTTAAAGAATTTTATTTATCCAATAAATCTATCTGTTTGAAAGATGTTAGTTGTTTTATTCTTGGAAAACAAGACATAAAATACTAATTTAAAAAGTGATTTTGTTCCAGATAGATTTGTACTATAACATTACATTGGCTTTGTCAATGTAGCATAATAGTAAATGTTGCCTGAAATGGCTACACAGACCCAAAGACAACAACTGGGTACTCCCCACCATGAGTGCAGCAAACGTGCACACACACACACACACACACACACATCTCTGCTGCTGTTGTGGACCCCTTCGGTTCCCTGAGGTTCATCAGTAGTCTGCTCACTGCTGGAACACACTGCTTATCGTCTGCTGTTTGCTTTGCCACTACTGTAAAACAGGGTGGTCTACAGAGAGACCAAAACAACCTTTCCATCTCCCACCGCCTCTGACTTCTCAATATCTCCTCCCGCCTAATGGATTTATTCTCTCTGTCTAGCATTCACAATGCACAGTTAAAAAACGACTTTGTTTTGAGTAGAAGTAAAGAGAATGTCTGCCTGCTCATTCTGTAGGTCTGTAGTGATGTTTTAGATGTGAACGAATCTTTTAGTAAATGAATCTCGTTCACTTCCATACACTGACATGACATCTAGTACATCTCTAATCTAATTTGCACTTGTTTAAATAAAAACTAGCGTTTAAGTTTGAAGTCTTCAGTAAACGTTGGGGCTAGGTTGACAATATCGATTAGAATATATATGTATTTTGATCAACTGATGTCAATTCTTATATTCTAAAAAATATATTTCTTATTAATGCATGAACAAAACTTCACTAAACATTTTTATTTAATATTTGTAACGCACCTCTCATTTCTTTCTTTTGATATGAAACAAAGTCTCAGCTTTCAGATTCTGTCCATTTTATGACGTTTTAATGTTCTGCAAGTGAACGGAAATAACCAATCATCTCTTCTGCTTTTTACTACTACTAGTTTTAACACGAAACATACATGAATGAACATCAGAAGGTATGTTGAAAGAAAAAGTACAACTTAATAAAATGTTTTGTGTCTCGTATAATCACTTAATCGGTCATTCAGCTGCAGAAAGATGACGATAAAACAGCTTGCAAACAATGTGTGCGTAACACGTTATGTTTACCTCGGGAAAGCAATTCAGTATCAATAACTCGTAAGTTTGCAAGAAAAATAACTCTAGAGAGCAGCATTTTGCTAAATATAGGCTCTGTATTCTTTATATTTTTACTTAATCTGTTAGTGATGTCAAATTTATTGTATGTTTGAATAAATCTATCTTTAAAACAGATTTTTGGACAGTCACCATTTAAATGTTTATATTTCAAAAAGAAAACAGAGTAGAAACATAATTATATCATTAAAAAGTTATATAAAACTGCCTTACAGGCGATTTAAATGTTTATACAATGTTTTTGTAGTAATGTAGCCTACCAAGTGAGTAGGTTTCTTGTACAGTTTACAGCATTATTTCAGAGATAGTTTTCCTTAAGAAAAATGTACATGTACTGTACCTGATATATCCAAATGAATTAATATTGAATCAAAATCATAATTGAAGCAAATCAAGAGCTTGTGAATTGGAATCTAATCGATTTGTGAAATATGTGTTAACATTTAGCCCTAGTAAAGATACTATATACAGGTGCATCTCAATAAATTAGAATGTCATGGAAAAGTTCATTTATTTCAGTAAATCAACTCAAATTGTGAAACTTGTGTATTAAATAAATTCAATGCACACAGACTGAAGTAGTTTAAGTCTTTGGTTCTTTTAATTGTGATGATTTAGGCTCACATTTAACAAAAACCCACCAATTCACTATCTCAACAAATTAGAATACTTCATAAGACCAATAAAAAAAACATTTTTAGTGAATTGTTGGCCTTCTGGAAAGTATGTTCATTTACTGTATATGTACTCAATACTTGGTAGGGGCTCCTTTTGCTTTAATTACTGCCTCAATTCGGCGTGGCATGGAGGTGATCAGTTTGTGGCACTGCTGAGGTGGTATGGAAGCCCAGGTTTCTTTGACAGTGGCCTTCAGCTCATCTGCATTGTTGGGTCTGGTGTCTCTCATCTTCCTCTTGACAATACCCCATAGATTCTCTATGGGGTTCAGGTCAGGCGAGTTTGCTGGCCAATCAAGAACAGTAACACCATGGTCATTGAACCAGCTTTTGGTACCTTTGGCAGTGTGGGTACCAAATGTACCCACCTTTTTTCAGCAGGTGCCAAGTCCTGCTGGAAAATTAAATCAGCATCTCCATAAAGCTTGTCAGCAGAAGGAAGCATGAAGTGCTCTAAAATCTCCTGGTTGATGGCTGCGTTGACTGTGGACTTCAGAAAACACAGTGGACCAACACCAGCAGATGACATGGCAGCCCAAATCATCAATGACTGTGGAAACTTCACACTGGACTTCAAGCAACATGGATTCTGTGCCTCTCCACTCTTCCTCCAGACTCTGGGACCTTGATTTCCAAATGAAATGCAAAATTTACTTTCATCTGAAAAGAGGACTTTGGACCACTGAGCAACAGTCCAGTTCTTTTTCTCCACAGCCCAGGTAAGATGCTTCTGACGTTGTCTCTGGTTCAGAAGTGGCTTGGTAGCCCTTTTCCTGAAGATGTCTGAGACTCTTGATGCACTGACTCCAGCTTCAGTCCACTCCTTGTGAAGCTCTAATGGTGACTCTTGAATGAATGAATGAATGATGCATTTATATAGCGCTTTATTGTGTATTGCCATACACCCAAACTTTCAATCATGTGGGGGGTCACTCCTCAACCACCACCAGTGTGCAGCATCCACTTGGATGATGCGACGGCAGCCACCAACGGCGCCAGTGCCTCACCACACACCAGCTACAGGTGTCATAGAGCCAATCAAGTGGATGGGGATTATTAGGAGGCCTATGATTGACAAAGTGAATTTGGCCAGGACACCGGGGTTACACCCCAACTCTTTACGAGAAGTGCCATGGGATTTTTAGTGACCACAGAGAGTCGGGACCTCGGTTTGACAGTATTCTCAAGCTTGCAGTCATCCCTGTTGCTTGTGCACCTTTTCCTACCCAAATTCTTCCTTACAGTCAACTTTGCATTTAATATGCTTTGATACAGCACTCTGTAAACAGCCACACCTTTCAGTAATGACCCTCTGTGACTTAACCTCTTTATGGAGGGCGTCAATGTTCGTCTTCTGGACCATTGCCAAGTCAGCAGTCTTCCCCATTATTGTGGTTTCAAAGAACAAGAGATACCCGGAATTTATACTGTAGGGATGGTCATTAATTGAAACTCAAATGTAAATATTCTAATATTTTGAGATGTAAGCTGTAAGCTCTAATCCTCAAAATTAAAACTTTTTTTTTTATGTTTTAATTTACATGTAATGAATCAAAAATATATGAAAGTTTCACTTTTTGAAATAAGTTACAAGAAAAAATTAACTTTTTCACGACATTCTAATTTATTGAGATGCACCTGTACTGTAGAGCAGTGGTTCCCAAACCTGTCCTGGAGGACCCCCTGCCCTGCACATTTTGTATGTCTCCCTAATCAGACACATCCAATTTAGTTCTTGCAGTCTCTACTAACGAGCTGATGAGTTGAATCAGGTGTGTTAGATAAGGGAGACATACAAAATGTGCCGGGCAGGGGGTCCTCCGGGACAGGTTTGGGAACCAATGCAGTGTTAATTTTGGCAGGCATTTTTGATTTAGTCTTAGTCTTTATCTTGAGACGAAAATGCTTAACTAATAGTCTTAGTCACATTTTAGTCCCATCTCGTCTTGTTAACGAAGACGCGGCATACATTTCGTCATAGTTTTTATCATCAGATATTAGTTTTAGCTCGTCAACGTCTCGTCTTAGTCACAGAAAAAAGGTTCGTTGACAAATATTTTTCATCGTCGTCTTCGTTAACGAAATTAACACTGAACCACTGCTGTAGATTATTTTGGTATGCTATTCCAAATATAGCCCAATTTGTGTGTGTGTGTGTGTGTGTGTTTGTTTGTTTGTGTGTGTTTGTTTGTGTGTTTGTGTGTTGTGTGTTTGTGTTTGTGTGTTTGCTGGTGCATGTTGAGCCACATGTGCACACTGGAGAGGATGTGGTGGAGATCTGTGAAAGGCCTGCGGATGCTGGTGCTCATTGAAGATCAGTGAATTATTCAGAGAATCTAGCAAGAGGCTTTTTAAGGACTCTACAGATTACACCATAAAAGGCATATCATTTCTGGCTGCTGTTATGCGTCACCACAGAGTGCTGGCTCTGTTTCCAAAATCTAGTAGGCTTTCTACTGCCTACATGCTGCCTTCTAAGACAACATCCTTATTAGAATGGAACTCATAAGTGACTGATTTGAAACATTCTATAGATGTGTTTTTATGCATGTGATACTCTAATAAGCATGAAAAAGTTGTGCATATATTGAGTAATATCATACATTTTTAATGCGATTTTTGGGGGAAAAAAATGTGATTTTTGAATGAATTATACAATTTAGTTGTTTTTTTCAGCATGGCAGTGCATTATGGGAAAGCCTTATGCATTAGGGATAAATGGTGCCCCTGAATTTGGCCTTAAGAGGCTATCTTAAAAGGCAGCATAATCAATATGATGACTTAAAATGCTGCCTACATAGGAAGCTTTGGAACAGAGCCTTTATGATACGCATAAGATCTTGCAATTTGCAATGAATAGAGGGGAAAAGTGTTATGCTATTTGCCTGGAAATTATAGAAAGGATACTAAAGATAATGATATTGCATTACTGACTGAACTATTGGAGAAGGTGTGAAAGTTTGACAGAAGTGGAAATGACCTTCTAATCGGGCCGAAAGCAGTCCGCTGTGAATAATAAGCCTATATCTGCTGCACACAGTGTGTTCCCTTGTGCCTGCCAGTGAGTTTGTGTATGTTTACCATGTGTGTGTTTGCGTATGAGTTCATGTGTGTTGTGTTGTGTTGTGTTGCATGTGCGTTTGATGATGTGTTTTGGCCAGGGGCAAAGGTGCAAATGGAAGAAAAGTGAAGGGAAAAGTATGATTAAGCCTGTGTGTGTTTTTTAATTAATTCATTTTGTATGGATGAGAAAGTGAGAGAGATATGTGAGGATATTTTAGGCTAAAAATGGCCCTCATAACTGAATAATTTCCCTACAGGCATGCAGTGACAGATAACGTATGACTCGTAAGCCCTAGACGCCAAATGAGGTGCTGGTAAAGAACACAGCTTTCTGATTGGCTGACTGGTATGTGTCTGCACATGACTGGTTGAATAGTTGTGAGGTCACATGATCAGTGGCGATCAATTCATACGGATGGATACACCAACATATGTATTATTGTATGTATTATGTTAGTATTATGTATTGCATTCGATGAGAGAATTGTCAGTGAAATTGTGTTTTGGATTGTTGTTCAAAAGTTTGAGGTCAGTAAGATTTTTTTTCAAAGAAATTGTAATTGTATTCAGTAAGGATACATTAAATTGATCAAGTATTCCACAAAAATATTAAGCAGCACAGCTGTTTTCAACATATAAATGTTTCTTATATCTGAAGAATCATGTGACACTGAAGACTGGAGAAATGGCTGCTGATAAATAAGTAAGATTAAGAATGTAAAATAAAAATTCAATTTAAAATAAAATTCAATTCATCAAATAAAAAAACTTTTTAATTTTTAATAAAAAAATATTTTTTAAACACTTTTTTTTTACTATCTATTCATCGAAAAATAATGAAAACTGCATCACAAATTCCAAAAACTGTTTTCAACATTGATAATAATAAGATATGTTTCTTGTATCTGAAGGATCATGAAGACTGGAGAAGTGATGCTAAAATTTCAGCTTTGCATCACAGGAATAAATTACATTTTAACATGTATTCAAATAGAAAACAGTTATTTAAAATGGCAATACTATTTTCACAATATTACTGTTTTTCCTGTATTTTTAATCAGATAAATGGAGTCTTGGTGAACACGAGACTTCTTTAAAAAATATTTGTTACTCAAAGTTTGTGAGAAATCTGCTTGCGAAATAAGGGTTGAACCTTAGTGTGTATAAGATTGTCACGTGTCAACAAGTCACGTCAAACGTTATGTCATCATCAAGTCTCTATAGTGAGTATCAGCCTGTGCTAAGTCATAGTCATGCACCCTTAAAATTCTGACCCAAATCAGACTCAAGTTCATGTGCAATAGTGTTTTATATCCCATTTATGAGAGCGTGTATCTGAGATTAGTCGTCAGCACTGTCCTTTAGAGAATGACAGCTCCAGTGCATCTCTCAGCTGATGGACACTGATTCAGTGGCTGTTGTTTGTGGATGTCTTGGGTTTGTGATTACTCAGCAGTGATTCACAGGGAGAATTCAAATGCCAGCGCTGCTCCACGGTGGCCTCCGGCACGGCTGTCCCAGCCCTGGAGTCAGAGTGGATCAGCTGGCTGCCGAAGAGAAGCCATGCACTTATTATTAAGAGAAAACAGTATTTTATCTGTCTACACACTGTACACTGGAGCTGGGTGATTAATCGAATTTTAATTTACCATTATGGCTTCTAATGGTTATGAAAACAAGATAATCACGATAAAAGGATTATTGTGCCACTTTCCATTTTGTTTGCTTTGTCTTATGTTATAAATCCAACACAACCCTTTTTTGGTGCGCTTTCGCTCCTCCCTAAATGTTTTGTAGTTTTCAGTTGGTTGGGAAATTGCATTACAACAGTCATCAACAGTCATTATTTGCACATATTTACGTAAGTCTAACTGTGCGTTCACACCGCCGCCGGCGAGAGCGTCAAAATTCGCTCTGGCCGCCCTGCCAACGCCGCTGTAGAAAGATTCGTTGACGCTCTGACGATCGAAGGCTTGGTCTTGTATTTAAAGGAGCCGAAAAGGAAACAAGCATGTTGATCTTGTGCAGACTGACCACAAGTAGGGTATAAGTTAACCTCATTAAATGTTTTAATTGTGAAAGTAAGAAACTGATCAATGGAAAGAGCTTTATAGTTACAACAATTATAGTTACATGTTTGCTAACGAAATGAACCAATAAATGCCATTTGTGTGGTGTGTTTTTTGTTGGTTAAGTGCTAGTCTAATTTCAACATGCAGTTTATAGGAGACGTTTACTAGCCTAGGTCTTTAAATAACATTAATGTTAATTTGTGCGCAGCCTACATTCCAAACTGTCCTAGTTGAAGTGTCTTAATGTAATTGGTCAACTATGTTGTTTTGAGGAAATTAATAGCATTCCCGCTGAAAAAAAACAAAGCGTTCTAGCGCTAAAATGCTTGGGAACTAATGTGGTCGGAACCAAAGTTTACAGGACTGCGTTCTCTGGAACCCTCTCAAGCGGAGGACTTCTACATTCCGATTGGTTGCCGCCGAACCGCGTCATAGCTCATTACCATAAAGTTGACTTGATTTCAACTCTCCTCGACGCTCTCATCGTCCAAAACGCGCCGCGACGCTCTCGCTGGAGCTCGCCGCCGGCTCACATTGAAAATGAATGAATGACTTCCGGCCACTTTGACGCTCTCGCCGCCTGCGGTGTGAACGCACAGTTAGTCTTTAGTTTATTTCATGATGCTATATAACAGTATTATTTTTCATGTTTGCTTTTTTTTTATTCCTGATCTTACTTATGGTGAACAACCCTGTTTCAGTTTGTTTGTGTATATAACTGTGGCAACGTCTCCAAGATGCTTGAAGAAACCTACCTGCAAAGCTACAGAACTGTTAAAAGTTTTAGGCACTTGTGTAAAAATGCTGTAAAATGAGGATGCTGTCAAAAATAATGTCATAAATAGATTTTCTTTATCAATTAACTTCTATGAACTAAATTAAATCAACATTTGGTGTGAGCATCCTTTGTGTTTAAAGCAGCTGTTGTCCTCGGTGCACTTGAGCAGAGTTTATAGCTTTGCAGGATGGTTTCTTGAAGCATCTTGGAGACGTTGTTCTCCACAGTTCTTCTGGATTGAGTCTGTCTCAGTTTGTTCAGTTTCTTCATGTCGTTCCAGACAGACTGATGATGATCAGATCAGATCTCTGTGTGGAGCAAACAAAAATATCACTGGATTATTACAATTAATGGCAAAATGAATGTTTGGAAATGTAAACTGATATTTCCTACTGACGCACATGTGGGTGTGTGTGTGTGTGTGTCAGACATGTTCACAAGTCTCTGAGGTCCAAGTCCAAGTCAAGTCTCAAGTCTTTGAGGTCAAGTCTAAGTCAAGTCTTTAAAGCGGAGTCCAAGTCAAGTCTTAAGTCTTTGAGGTGAAGTCCAAGTCACGTCTCAAGTCTTTGTTCTATTTATTAGCAACAGTTCTTTCAGCTTGTTATTGAGGCTAAATCAGTTTTGAAATACTGATTTCACGATATGATTTTCTCACCAACAAAAAAAAAAACTTTAACAAAATTTAAGACAAATTAGAAATGAAAAGCTGTCCATTTATTAATTGTCAGATAAAATGCAGCACATTTCTTTGTAAAATTGAAATATGTCAAACAACAAAACAAACCCCAATTAATCAAATGAATTACACTAATGAAATAAATCTCATATAAACAAACTAAGGCTTTGTCTGTGCTCTTTTTCAATTTAAAATTAGAGGCAACCGCTGTATTTTAAACACAACACAATCCAAACAAAGAGGCTGCATACAGGTACATCTCATGTAATCATCTCATGTACACCCCATTATTGTGGTTTCAAAGAACAAGAGATACCCAGAATTTATACTGTATGGATGGTCATTATTGAAACTCAAATGTAAATATTTTGAGATACTGATTTTTGACTTTCATTAGCTGTAAGCTCTAATCATCAAAATTTAAAAAAAAAATTTTTTTGAAGTGTTTTACTTTACATGTAATGAATCTAAAATATTTGAAAGTTTCAGTTTTTGAAATAAGTTACTAGAAAAAACTTTTTCACCATATTCTAATTTTCTGAGATGTACCTGTACATCCAGCATGAGCAGTTTTTAATCTAAATTGGATTGTATAATTTCGAAATTTGAAGCAAAAACAAAATGGTCTGACTTTAGTTTTGTGAAACTATTCTACATAAACCATCTGTACGAAACAAAACCGCACAGGCTGAATTAATGCAGATTCACTCTCTGCCAGCGGGTGGCGCTTGAACATCAATTAAACATCGTTTCCTTGGTTTCCGCTGTAAACAAAGCAGAGCTGCGTTATGAACACTACTTTAATATGCATTATACGGAGGCAAGATGAAAACAAAATACCATCTAAACTTTTTTTAAGACAGACAGTTTCCCTCAGAGATACATTCATATAAACTCCTATACCAAATGACTTGCGTTTTTTACGAGTCTCATGAGTCACGAGTTCAAGTCAAGTCTCGAGTCAGCTGTTCACGAGTCCAAGTCAAGTCCCAAGTCTTTATTTATGCGACTTAAGTGCGACTCGAGTCCAAGTCGCAGACTCGAGTTTCCATCTCTGGTGTGTGTGTGTGTGTGTGTGTGTGTGTGTGCGTGTGTGTGTGCAAATACTTGGGCTAGGTCAAAAAATCTCTGCTATTGTAAGTTGTGCTCTCCTTGTTTCACAAATGAATCAGCATTGTGTATTTCAGCACAAGATTTCTCACATGGCTTTAGTTTCAAACCAAAAATCAATGGAATTGTGGATGGACTCCAGTTGAAACGCTGCCCGTTCATTTAGGAATCTCCAGCTTAATCTTTTGTTTCCGAGTTTTTAAGTTGGCTTTTCTGTTGTTTTGTGTGTGTGCGCTTAGCTCAGGGGCTTCACTGCCTGAGACTGTGTTCTAATAGAGCCGGGGTAATGAAGTTAGATAAATGCCAAGAAATGATGCTTAGCTCCAGGTGAGGCTTTAATGTGCTCATAATTGGACTAATTTTATGACTCAGGATAATACACATATCCTCAAGCATTATGATTTTATAACATTTGAATGAAACATAATTGAAGCATCATCAGTCACGTGAAGCCTCATAAAATGCAACTGTCATGAACTGCCTCCAATTTAAAATAATTTTGAGGACCAAAGAGGCTTGTGTAGGTAGGAGGTGTTTTGTATCTCTTTATTAAATTCAGGTGTACAACAATGTGCTGAGAGCTGCAGAACATTGACAGTGTTTGTACTGTACTTTTGTTTATTTGCAAACCATATCGCTTCATAAACGTGGACCACAAAGTTTCTGTGTAGAAATGTAAATAAGCCATGAATAAATGATGCATCCATCACAAAGGGTGAGTAATCCACCCTTTGTTTAAAAGGCTATGCAATGTTTGGTTAAAAATCTCTTGGTGTAGTTTTGACTAAAATTCTATCTGTGATTTTATGATCATATATGCATGAAACCTAGTGCTATATGGGCCATTCCTACTGTGCAGTACATTTTCATGTCCTCATCATATTTTAATGCATTGGATAAAATATGAAACTCACAATTTTTCAAGCCATTTTTGCTTTTTCAGCATAACTGAAAAACTGGTGATTTATTTTAGAAATATTCCAGGCATTCTCTTTTTCTTATTGAAATGCTTGTATGCAATGATTATTTTCAATATTTTCTTATTGAAATGCTTCAAACAGAGTATTATGGAAATCAATAAGACTTTCCAACATGTTCTGTCAGTCTTATATACACATGTATGTGCACACACATATGCTTTTCATGAATTACATATACATTTCTATAGTTATCTGTCAGGCTTATTTCAAATTTTGGACTTTATTATTATTTCTTTCTTTTTTTTCTTTTTAAAAAACATTTTAGTTTTTTCACTTTTTTAACTTTTATGCAAGACTTTGTAAAGCTACCATCAAAGTTTGTCTGGACAAACTTGACAAATTTCTCTCTATGAATTCAAGTCTACCTTAATTAAAATGCAATTCTGCTAAAAATGTTTACATAGTATTGAATAATCCAGGCATTTCTTAATATTTTTCTAATTTAATTCAGTTGGTACAACAGAACAGGAATGACCCGGCCATATGTCAGTACGATTTTGGTTAGGTTTAGTTTGATTGGTTTTGTTATTAATACATCCATTTCAGTTAGGATATCTCCAGTGTAGTCAGCAGACCCTTATTGTTAATATTGTACATTAAGTTTAACTGCTTGTAGTCAGGTTTCTCTAGCATTTATATATGAAGTTTTACCTTTCAGCAACTGATATAATGACTTCAACTTGTGTTAAAGTCATTACCATTGTCTCCAGTTGTAGACAGGGTTAGCATAGCATTAAAATATTGTCTTAAGTAGAGCTAATGTGCTACTACAGCGTTCTCTGTTAGATCCTGCATTCAGCTCTGATTTGCGTCTGAATTTGTACTCTTTAGGCTTTGATACCGGTACATTTATTCATGCTGTTAGTCATGCTAAGCTAACTCACCTGTCTGTTGTTTCGCATGCGGTATCTGGGCCAATTTAGAAGCAATTTAGTGTTCAGAGAGTTTCTTACATCACAGAAAGACGTGATTATCCGTGCCCACATGGTTTATTATTATCATTTCACGCTGTGTGTTTTGCCGAACGGTTATGATAATTGGTGCACCGTGTGGCAGGTGAAGAATGACGTTGATATGAGAGTTTATTACAATAATTCATTTCTGAGACTAGAGAAATGTCCTCTTCAAGATTCAGAGGTATGATATCAGGCGTTTTATCATGATAATAATATATAATTTGCAGTGGGCTGAGCACTTGCTGGTCTCACCGTCACCACGGCTCAGTCTAATAGAAGCTTGTGCTGCAGATACAATAGGAGAGGCGTGATCAGCTACCGCGGTATAGCATAATCAGGATCTGCTTACCATAAAATATATGTTTGTTTATTCTTTTTGTATGTGGTACACCGTGATAATCAGCCATACTGCATTACGAAATTAGGTTCATAGCTTTAGCATTAGGGAGTTTAACGATGAATTGCGCTGTTTTATTTATATAAAACATTGAATATATACATATATTTTGAAATTTGATAGATAGATAGATAGATAGATAGATAGATAGATAGATAGATTTATGTATATAATGTATATGTAAACACACATTTTTTTTCAAAAACATTGAAAATTGTGTATACATATAATATGTATATTATACATATGTATGTGTGTATGTATATATATATATGTGTGTGTGTGTGTGTGTGTGTATATATATATATATATATATATATATATATATATGTATATATATGTATATATATATAATATAATATAATATATATATATATATATATATATATATATAATTAAATATACATTATAAATATGTAGGATATTTTTATGCTTTTGATCAAGAAATGCATGTTCACCAATGTAGCATTTGATTAAAAATATTCAAACGGTATTAATGAAATGTAAAAAATAATATATAATTTCAATATATATAAATTAATTAAGTTATTTAATTTAACACCTGTGATGTTAAAGCCCAATTTTCTGCATGCATCACTTCTGTCTACTAAGTAAATTATGTTGCAAAAAAGTGTTGATCATCCTTAAGAAATCAATCTAATGTGCTCGTTTGGTACTCCAGAAAGCTGTTTTTAATCATTTGCACGGCTGAAAGGGTTGTTCTGCTCAATGTAGTGTGGAAACGGCAGTGCACGGTCATTTTTCAGTCGCTGAAGTATTGAGTACACTTAAGTCACTGCAAACTCAAATTTTGGTTTTAAAGATGGTGCAAGAAACATTTTTCTAGAAACTCAGTCTATTATTATTTTTAGAGATGAAGGCCACGCAGTTCTGTTTTGGTGGAATAAAGCAGTAATTAATAATAAGTCTGGCATCAGTCCAAGACAGCAAGGCTAATAGTCTTAATAATAAAACATTCAGTTATGATTGCAATGGACCATAACATTTGTAAGCTCTGGAGCAGAGAGAAATTATCATTGAATAACATCTTCCATCTAATTTCGATCTGTTTCTCACACAAAGCCATCGTTTGACTTCAGAAGAATTGGAAAATAGAGTCAAATGGACTATTGTTATTTTGCTTTTTTTTGTCCTGTTTGAACTTAAATCAGCATCTGCTGTCTAACATTTTGTTTTGTTTTCCATAGAAAAATAGCAAATAAATAGTCTAAATGACATGAAGGTGAGTAAATGGTAATGAATTTGTAATTTTTGGTTGAAGCAAAAATCACAGATTGTCTGCCACTTTTCCAAGTTTGACCTCTGTGTGAATACAAACTCTAGGATGTGTCATGAAGTCTTTCCAGAGGAAATCCTTCTCTAATATAAATGCACATACAATGCATTAATATTCATTGCATTGTTTAAAAACTGACCTGTTTGAGAGCTTCTCCATGCACTGTCTCCCTTTTGTATTGTTAAATGCTTGTTGCATTAAATTACTTACAAGTTTCAGATTTATTCAATTTTTTCCTCATTCTATGCAGATGTTCAGTGGATGTTTGTGGAAGCAGCTGGCTCTATACCTGCAGGTTTTCTTCTAGTCTTCAGGCACTGTAAGGCCCTATGGGGCCCCATGTGAGGAGCACAGACAGACAGCTAGAGGACATATACTGTAGGAAGCAGACAGGCATAGGATGGTCAGCTCAAGACGTATTTGTGTTTCAGTCTCTTTGCAATGGACTCAGCCGTCACAAACACTCAATCAACCTGCTGCTGGACACACGGCAGGGGTGTAGAATTAGGGGGGGATGCTAGGGACGTGTCCCTACCAATATCCAGCCACTACCAAACTGTTCCTAGCAATATTTTGATCAAATAATTAAATATATGTATATGTTTTTGTAATTTCAGACGCATCTGAAACGTCATATCATTGATATTACCTAACAAGTTAAAGTACATACGTTAGAAAACTGCACGCTCTCAAGGACGCGCATTTAATACATGGGCGGAATAGTCGCACACCGGACTAGAAGCGCAGCCGCATTTAGAACTCACAGGTATTGCACCCAATTCAAGACAGCAGTCCAAAACAGTTAAAACAGTCCAAAACATAAAAGCCCACTTCAGGAATGAACAAAGTTGCATCGACGAGTTTGAAGTGGTGTTTGTTTGACAAACGGGTTTATGTCCCCACCAATGTCGAAAGCAAACCTACGCCCTTGACACACGCACACAAATACACACATTCCCATGGCCACCATGCTGGCGATAAAACCATAAAAAAGTGATAAGAACAAAGGTTTATGCAGTTGAGATTTTTCTGTACTATTTTTACCAGTTTATACATGGTGTGACTTTAAATATCTGAAACAAAGCAGAAATATATAGAATTGAAGAGCTTGCACTGTAGATGTCACGGTGCACACACGAGGGAGGAACAGGAACACGGAGACGAGGATATAAACTCAAATAATAGTATTTAATAAGACATCAAGGTAGGACAGGGCAAGGTTTACAGACAAGATACGAGGAAGTAACGAGTAGACCAGACGAAATCAAACTGAACAGGCATGAACTAATATACACAGGTTAATTACAGATAACGAGACAAACACAGCTGGAACATACTTAACTCATAATGACATGAAACAAGGACAGGAAACAAACCAAATATGGACACAAGAGGCAGGAACAGATGACACACACAACAGAACCCTGACAGTAGACAACATAACTGTAATATAAGTATTACTCTCTAAATCTGACAAACTTCATCTGTCTGCATGAAACAATCATGTTTTCAAGTCTTTGAAAGAACCAGGGTTTTATTTGAGGCACTTAGCAAGTAAACTAGAGCATAACTCTGGTCAGCTTTTTCTGCTTTGTTTGCCTGTTAAATAATTAGTATTTACTGCTTTTGGATGGACAGAAATTCTGATAACTGAGACTATATTGTATTTATTTGTATGTGTGTGTGTGTTTGTTCCTCAGAAATGGCTAGTAAATTTCACGAATACATACATGCACGCACGCACACACACACACACACCAAAAAAAAAAGATTTGGATTTTGAACAATTTCAGAAATTGCTAGTAAATTTCACAAATAATTACAATGAAATGACAAGTGACTCTTTGAGTTAAATGATAAATTAAGTGGAAAGACTGAAATAATGTTAAATTATTTGCAGCTTCAAAAATGTCAAAAAGTGTATTGTGTAGATAAGATGTTTTTCTGTTTTTGTACAAGAAATGTATGCTTCTGGTCACCAATGTAGCTTTTTTATGAAAACAAACGAGTCAAGAACATTAACATTTTGCCCCAATATTGTGTCCTTTCTTTCTCTTTCTTTCTTCTTTCTTTCTTTCTTTCTTTCTTTCTTTCTTTCTTTCTTTCTTTCTTTTTTATTTAATTACATTTTTTGCAGCATTATTTAATTTTTGCCTGTGATATTAAAGCCCAACTTTCTCCTGTTACATAACCTGCATTACTCCTGTCGGACAGACAGAATGTCTGATAAGTTATACACACTTTCTGCTATTTTTTATTATTTTTTGCTGTGTTTTCAGTACAACTGCCATGACTGATTGCCTTTCCAATAAACAACCACTTAGCAACCATGCCGAACACCCTAGCAACCGCATAGCAACACTCTGGCATCATGGCAGTGAGTTCTGCGCCAGCAAACACCATTCACATTTTCTACAGACAATTGAACATCCAGTGGTAACACTCTCACACCCTCGGGGAGATTGACGAAGCTTATGAGGCAGATGTGGACTCATGTGTTCACTAAACTCTGTCAACGCACGCTTTACAATTGTGTTCACGGTGCTCTGAGGGAGCAGATGTGACTTAAGTTAAAGCCCTTCTCAAAACACGCATTTTTCAGCAGTCGCCATGATCGGTGAGATCGTGTCAGATATCTGTTCCGAACAGCTAACAACCGTCTTTACGTCACTTTCTGAGATGCTCGTCTCAGGGACGTGCTTTTGTTTCGAGTCGTCCGTTCAGCTGCGGTGGTGATAAACGAGCGGCGTCTTCCTCTCAACAGCCATTCGAGTCGACTGTGAAATGGCATTTGTAAACATTCCAGTCTGTCTCATTCAATTCCAATCAGTTCAAAGGATGATGTGTCCTCAAATTCAACATGCAATGCATCATCACGACATCTCTTAAACTGCTCGTGACAGGCTCGGGTTCTCGCGATACAGCATTGCTGGTGTTATTTCCTCAAATTACAAGAACATCCCACTTCATCTGTTATTATTGAGCCACTGGACATTATATGAAGATGGTGAAATGTCAAAACTGATTGCTTTTCGGTAATAATACTGCAGGTTGATGCTACCGAGTTATACAGTATTTTCTAAGTGTCTTATAAATCACTGGTTCTTAATTGGTCTGTTACGATTGAATTGGGACAGCTGGAAAAAAAACGATGTTAGACAAAATTAATAAAATGCAACTAGCTATAGAATCGTGCATATTTAAAGGGGTCATCGGATGCAAAATTCACTTTACAAGTTGTTTGAACATAAACGTGTGTTGGAAGTGTGTGTGTATCCTATAATTATAAAAATCCACCCAGTGTTTTTTTTTAAATCTCTATTTTAAAATCTCCTTTCTCAAATCAGGCTGTTCTGAGAGTCCTGTCAGAATGACATAGTTCTGTACAGACCCCTCCCACGATAGTTGACAAGACCGTCTTACCTTAGACCCGCCCTGAGTGAGCTGAGAGCTGTCCACCATTGTGTCGACTCCGGTGCAGGGGAAGACAAGATGTCTCAGATTAAGTGATTGAGGTGTTTTGTTGTTGGATGTAATAATGAACATAGCAGTCGTCATTTACTCCCGACATCTGAGCCGCTGAAGACGCAGAGGATTAACGTTACTTTCACTTTGAAGTGAATGCGCCGATCCCCAATCTGCCTAAATGCATCTATGTTCACGCGAATCATTCGTGATCCAGCCTCACCTACAGAAGAAGTGAGTATATGTGTTTTTATGAATGTTTGCAAATCGCCTTTCCTAACAATGTGCTAGTTAGCCAGTTTCGCGGCTAAAGTAATCAGTACTGCTCATCACCCCACGGAAGAGAGGGGCGGGGTCAGCAGAGCTCATTAGCATTTAAAGCAACATGGACTAGAATGGCTTGATGAAAACAGAGCTGATTTTGACAGGTTTAAAAATGTGTTTTTTACACTACCATTGAGAAAGTTTAACTAAAGTATGTTATAGACTTTTAATTAAGACCCTAAAGAATCCTATCAACTTGTGCAAAATGGGCATCCGATGACCCCTTTAAAATAGGCTTATGCAACATTAAAAGGGAGGAGAAAAGATCCCAATTTCATTCAAACTCTACAGTATTTTGCAGCAAATTCATCTCAGTTAAATCTGGTAAAATCTGGTCAAATTAGGCAGATTCCAAAATTGATTGGTTGTGTGACCATACTCTTGTATGGGAAAAAGAAAAAGAAAAAAAACTATACAAGGTGTAACCCATACTGCATTTTAAATAGAAGTTTACTGGTTTGATTTGTTGTGTTGTGTGTTGTGTGTTGTGTGTGTGTGTGTGTGTGTGTGTGTGTGTGTGTGTGTGTGTGTGTGTGTGTGTGTGTGTGTGTGTGTGTTTTAATTTAAAAAAAATATTTAGACTAACTTAGTAGTATTTATAATATTTTATAAAAATTAATAAGTGATTTTTGTTTATTTTGTATGATTCTGGAATTATGTTGGATTGTGACTTAAAATTATAGAAAATTATGAATCAAATCTAATTGGGAACAACTGATATTTAAAAAAAATGCAAACATGAATGCTTGACCATTATACATACTTAATGTTTTTAATGTATTTTATTTTTAAAAATATAGTTATGGTAATATTCATAATTTTATATATGTATTATAATCAAACATTTATAAGAAATTTTAGTTTATTTTGTCTGATTCTGGTATTTTGTTGGGTTGTGACTTGAGTCTTAAAGCAAAACTAATCACTGATACAAATGCTTGACCGTAATATAATATAATATCCATTCATTAAAATTGGCAGCCATGTTAAGCAGCAGTATATTCAGAGTAAATAAAATTAAATTGTTCTGCATGCAACACAAATGTTTCACTATTGAATTAGATGTTTGTCCAGTTTTATATTTTTATTTGAAATATTTGAGTAGTTTTGAAGCCTCTTAAAGTGTGAAATCAGTCTTACTCATCTTGATTTAAGACGTGTCCTTTGTTGTATTTTTGCTTTACTGCATGTTTCTAAGTCTAAATAAAAATATATTTTTTTGGCATGCAACATATTTCAGTATATTATGTGATGTTTTACCAGTATTATATTTTATTTTGTTATTTTTTGTATTTTTTTTAAAACATTTTATTTTATATTTTTATTTTAGATATGAGAGTTGCTGTCCTCTGTTTCTTAGTGACTTTCACATGTTATTAGCGTCCTGCCCACTGAAATCTGCACAAATACTGTATATCTACCATGGTATAGCACATTTCTACCATCATGTTATATATCCTCTTATACCTCCCAGGCCTATTAACACTCTTAATGAGCATCTCATGGTGACTAAACTGCAGTATGGCATATAAATGCACAAACACACATTATATTCTACAGAAGCGAGTGTTTCCGGCATACAGCAGACCAAACACATCAGGCTTTCCTTTCCCACTAATTTATTTCCTCCATCCTTCATTCTCATTCTGTATTCTGTCACTCAAGTGGCACTCAGTGTCTCATCTGTCATACTCCTTCATGAGCTGCCATCACTCTCTCTTTCTCTCGCTCCTGTGTGTCCTCTACCCACATTCCTCCTGCTCTTAATTCACTCTCTTTCTCTTTCATCCCCACATCCTCTTCATCCTCCACTCCCAGCTGACCTTCCCACCCTCCTCAATCCTCAACAGCACTTACTGTCTTAACTTCAGGCCTTTTCATCTCTTCTTCCATCCTGCATCTGTCTGTTTTAACTCATCTCTCTCTCTACCTTTCCTCAAAATATATCCCAGTCTCTTCCTTCTACTTCTCAAGATGTGATGTTTCCCACCCTCTTTCAAACAAACCAGGTCCAGGCCAAATAAATAGTAGGCTGTGACTGACATGATTTGTTCTGATTGACTGGCTTTATGTAACTTGCGGGTGTAACGGCACGCAGGTTTTATTATTTGTGGTGTTTACAATGCACCATACCGACAGAATGAGCACTTCTGAGAAAGAACTAATCACTGGATTTGGCAAAGTTATTCGTTCGTTCATTCATTCAAATTTATTTTATAATATTTCAGTGTTTAAATAATATGAAATAATATATGAAAAAATTATATTATTTGAATGTGAAATAAATTAAGATGATTCATTTTATTTTCAAATAATATACATTTTATATTTTATATTATTTGAATTTTAGATTGTATATTAGAATTTATTTATTTGTTTGTTTATTTTACATTATATTATTTGAATTTATTTTAGATTATTTGAATATGGAATAAATTGACATAATGAATTAAAATAAAATGTAATAAAACTATAAACAAAATACTATACAATAATATAAAGTAATGTCGATATAAACATTATTTGAATATAAAATAATTATAATTTATATTTATTTAATTTATATTCAGACAATATACATGGAATATTCTGTGATTTAAAAAAAAAAAAATTATATTGTAATTTAGAATTTATTTTATTTTATTATTTTAAATAATATTATTTTAATTTATTTTGTTATTTGAATATGGAATAAATTAAAACAATATATAAAATATAAAATAAAACAAAGTAATGTAACACTTCTATTATTTGAATGTTACATTTTATATTCAAACAATACATTCTATATTTTATATTTTCATTTATTTTATATTATTGTGTATTTTATTTAAAAAAAATTATAAATACTTATGTATATTATTAATATACAATTAAAATAATAATTGCAAATAAATGAAAGTCATTTATATTATTTACATTTTTGTATGTGTGAATTAGTAAAAAAAATCATATTCATTTGATATTTGAATATTACTGAAATATTATTTGTAATTTATTGAGACATTGCCAAATTGTTTTGGACAATTTGTTTTTTCCTTGATATGAGGTAATTAATCAGTGGGGAATAATTTCTCGTGTATATGTTGATGGAGGAAATCTGGCTAAGCATTGTGAACACTAGCAGCAGAAACACAACATATTCCCAGTAAACTCAGCTGTACAATATTAATCTGCTAGAAATGACTATTTGTGAGTGTGAACTCATTCATTTCATTTCTCTGAAATTGATTTGTTCAAAGGTGTGGGGAGCTGGAGGGTAACACTTCCAGGCCTCACTGAACACATGCAAACCATAGAGCCTCGCAGCAAATGCTGGTGAAGCGCTCTGATAAAGCCAGCCGTCAGTCTCACTGTGTTTGATTAGCTCACTTTGTCTGAATGAACAGCTCTGAAACACGCACCCTCACAAGAGCATGAATAAAGCAGCCGAGCGAGTCGTCTGTGTGGAGAAACTGAGAGGATCCGGCATCATATATCTCAAGTTTTGCTTATGTATAAAGACAAGGAAAGCTTTAAAAGTATTGTTAAAAAAAATAAAATCAGTGTGACGGAACCCTGAAGCATTCAATCTAATGTCTGTTTTATCTCATTGGTGGATAACACACAGGGAATAAATAGAGACTGGATGAGGATGAGTGCAAATATTGCAGACGGATAATGAAGTGAGTTGGATGGAGGGAAAGTGCAGAGGTGTGTAGGTTTCCATAGGGTGAATGTTATTAATTATTCCTGAATGAATTTTTTTTACTTACACAGGGAAGATAAACCCCCTGGGAAGAATAATCACATATTAAATGTCACTAATGTTGAAATTGTTTCTCCCAGCCAGAAATTAGTTTCAGTGAAGAGTCAATATATATATTTTATATTTTATTTTTACCCATATTTTCTATTTTATTATTTCCCAAATTCTTTGTAATTTTTTAGATTAAATTTTAGTGGTTTAATAACTTTTTTTATCAATTCAATTCATACAACTTTGACAGTTTATTCAAAATGTAATAAAATAAGGTTCATTAGATTTATTTATTTATTTTTTATTTTTTATTTCAACTAGTTGCCAAGACAACATTTCTCTTTTTTGTTTAGTTTAACTTTTCTATTTGTTTTTTATTTATTTTTTTAGTTAACATTAATCTGTAATAAAGTAAATTAATGGGCATTTATTTTTTTAAAGTTTCTCCTGGAAAAATATTAGATTTTTTTTAAATCAAATATCAATTTAAAGGATTGACCTGTAAATACTTGTTATTTGTAAGTATTTATTTATGTATTTATTTTTTTGTTTGTAAAATAATAATATAATATATAATATAATATATGTGACCCTAGACCAACCAGTCATAAGGGTCTTTTTTTTTTAATTGAGATTTATGCATCATCTGAAAGCTGAATAAATAAGCTTTGTATGGTTTGTTAGGACAATATTTGGCCGAAATACAACTATTTGAAAATCTGGAATCTGAGGGTGAAAAAAAATCAAAATATTAAGAAAATCGCCTTTAAAGTTGTCCAAATGAAGTTCTTAGCAATGCATATTAATAATCAAAAATGAAGTTTTGATATATTTACGGTTGGAAATTTAATAAATATCTTCATGGAAAATGATCTTTACTTAATATCCTAATGATTTTTGGCATAAAAGAAAAATCTATAATTTTGACCCATACAATGTATTTTTGGCTATTGCTACAAATATACCTGTGCTACTTATGACTGCTTTTGTGGTCCAGGGTCACATATAATATAATAATGTTAAATTATTGTGTATTAAGTCTGTTAAATCTTATTATTCTTGAGTTTGCCATGAATAGAGCCTTTGATGCTGATATGATGTAAAATGATAAATAACGGCATAAAAGATAAACATTACACTTAACGTTTATTTCAAGCAAAGAAAATGTTTTTTGTGGGTATATAGTTTAAGTTAACAATAATAACCCTGGTGTCCATCAAGTTACCTCAGCACTTGGCACTTTCTACTTCACGGCACATAATTCTTTACATTTATGTACATCTGTTGTCTTTGTATGCCTCTCTGTAGTTGTTTTTTGTTGTACTGTGTTACATGGTGTACTGTGTATAATGTGTATTAAGCATGTAGAGTAGCATAGCCATTAGTGTATAAAACTTGTGCATAGATTTGTAGGCATCTGGAGGTTGTTTCACCAGAGTTTCATTGTACATATACAGTGACACTAAAGAACTTAAAAGATCAAATAATTAACAGAGATGATGTACGATTCATCTGTAAGGTATTTTACTGGCATCTCAAGGCATTAAGGCACATTTTTCAACCTGGATTATGAAAAGCAGAAGGTGTGAGTATGGACTTGTTCCTGTGCAGGAATATTGGCTGTGCGTGTCGTGACTGCAGGGGGGCGCAGCAGGGCTCCCATCTGGCCTCTTCAGGGGTCCTGTACGCAGAGAGGGGCTGGCAGGTCGCCTCCAGCTCATAATCTAGCAGTGCTTTTGCTCTATAGCTGCATTCACACAGCAGTCAGTCCACTATATTCCATGCATACTCTGTTTGGAAGACACTTTTATTCAATTCAGGGTGTTCATATGTCAGTATGTGTGTTTCCTGCATGGGAGCTGAACCCATGACTACACTGGTTAAGAAAAGTACAGTTGGTAATAAGAGCACTTAACTGCATCCTGCTGACTACTAAGCTTTCACTATTTCTTAATCGCTCCCACAGCTTGTGCTATTCTGGACGATGTTTGAAACTTTGTATTGCTAGCACTTCTTGTGTTATTGCCTCCTCAAAATGAATCGCTGCTTGTATTCCTTGTTTTAAGTTGCACTGGATAAAAGCATCTGCTAAATGAATAAATGTGAATGCAATGTTAATACACTGTTTGCTTATGAAAGGAGTTGATGCCTGCGTTCCTTAACCAAACTTTGAGAGCAAGTTAATATGTACTTGCTTTGCCTTTTGTGTTGAGTTGTAAGTTTTGAACTTGTTTTGGATTCATTGCTTCATCTTTGAGACCAAGCTGTGAGAATCTGTTTCTGGGTCTCGCTCAGAGAGGAGAAAGAGAGGAAGTGATTTCAGGTCAGATGTTTTTCTGTTGTTTTTTTTTTGTTGTTGTTGAGCAGGCTAACAATTAATGCTGTGAGCAGTATTCATTTTTACTTTTTTTCATATTTATTGTCTTTTGATTTTATTTATTTATTTGGTTCTTAAAAATTCTCTAAAATAGTATATATTTTTAGTAGCTATAGTAATTAATTATAGCTAAGAAATTAAAGTAATAATTAAATAATAAAAATCGAATTAACATAAATAACTTTATAAAAACTACCAAACTATATATAAAAAAAGATTACACATTTTATGTGTTTACCTGTATGTCATGTAAACATTAGTCAACATCAGAGAACTGTGTCTGTGATCATGCTAATCTGTTGTTAAATTATTGAAATATTAACTTAAAATCACATGGTATAAATCCAAAAAAAGTTTGTGAGTCCCTGATTTAGAGACAGTGACATTCTCAATGCAAATTACACATTCATTCTGACTGTCATTTACAGTAACTGTTCACCTGCCTCATTGTCTGTGCTGCAAACATAAGTTATAATATTACATTTATGTTGTGGATATAACTGATTCATCTTCTTATATTGCATACATATGCAGGGCAAATTCACAACACAATCATATTATTTGCTCTTTTTACAGTTCTTCTTCTAAAAACTTTTTTTTTCATCAAATCATTTTCACATTTTTCATCAACAATGTGTTTTAATCAGCGTTATTATAGTTAACTAAAACTAAAACCATAATTCATTACTTGAAATGAAATAAACGTTGACTGATATAAAATATTTTTAAAAAAATCAACATTTTAGTTTCCAAGATGTTGCCAGGTCTCATTTTAATTTAGTTTAACTGTACTGAAATAACTACAACTAAAACTGAAATTAAAAATTTATAAAAACTACAGGTGCATCTCAATAAATTGGAATGTCGTGAAAAAAGTTCATTTTTTCTTGTAACTTATTTCAAAAAGTGAAACTTTCATATATTTTAGATTCATTGTATGCAAAGTAAAACATTTCAAAAGTTGTTTTGTTTTAATTTTGATGATTAGAGCTTACAGCTCATGAAAGTCAAAAATCAGTATCTCAAAATATTAGAATATTTACATTTGAGTTTCAATAAATGACCATCCCTACAGTATAAATTCTGGGTATCTCTTGTTCTTTGAAACCGCAATAATGGAGAAGACTGCTGACTTGGCAATGATCCAGAAGACGAACATTGACGCCCTCCATAAAGAGGGTAAGTCACAGAGGGTCATTACTGAAAGGTGTGGCTGTTTACAGAGTGCTGTATCAAAGCATATTAAATGCAAAGTTGACTGGAAGGAAGAATTTGGGTAGGAAAAGGTGCACAAGCAACAGGGATGACTGCAAGCTTGAGAATACTGTCAAGCAAAGCTGATTCAAACACTTGGGAGAGCTTCACAAGGAGTGGACTGAAGCTGGAGTCAGTGCATCAAGAGTCACCACGCTCAGACGTCTTCAGGAAAAGGGCTACCAAGCCACTTCTGAACCAGAGACAACGTCAGAAGCATCTTACCTGGGCTGTGGAGAAAAAGAACTGGACTGTTGCTCAGTGGTCCAAAGTCCTCTTTTCAGATGAAAGTAAATTTTGCATTTCATTTGGAAATCAAGGTCCCAGAGTCTGGAGGAAGAGTGGAGAGGCACAGAATCCATGTTGCTTGAAGTCCAGTGTGAAGTTTCCACAGTCAGTGATGATTTGGGCTGCCATGTCATCTGCTGGTGTTGGTCCACTGTGTTTTCTGAAGTCCACAGTCAACGCAGCCATCTACCAGAAAATTTTAGAGCACTTCATGCTTCCTTCTGCTGACAAGCTTTATGGAGATGCTGATTTCATTTTCCAGCAGGACTTGGCACCTGCCCACACTGCCAAAGGTACCAAAAGCTGGTTCAATGACCATGGTGTTACTGTGCTTGATTGGCCAGCAAACTCGCCTGACCTGAACCCCATAGAGAATCTATGGGGTATTGTCAAGAGGAAGATGAGAGACACCAGACCCAACAATGCAGATGAGCTGAAGGCCACTGTCAAAGAAACCTGGGCTTCCATACCACCTCAGCAGTGCCACAAACTGATCACCTCCATGCCACGCCGAATTGAGGCAGTAATTAAAGCAAAAGGAGCCTCTACCAAGTATTGAGTACATATACAGTAAATGAACATACTTTCCAGAAGGCCAACAATTCACTAAAAATGTTTTTTTTATTGGTCTTATGAAGTATTCTAATTTGTTGAGATAGTGAATTGGTGGGTTTTTGTTAAATGTGAGCCTAAATCATCACAATTAAAAGAACCAAAGACTTAAACTACTTCAGTCCGTGTGCATTGAATGTATTTAATACACGAGTTTCACAATTTGAGTTGAATTACTGAAATAAATGAACTTTTCCACGACATTCTAATTTATTGAGATGCACCTGTATATACATTTTTTTTTTAATCACAAAAAAAAACATTTTAACTCAATTAAAATGGAAACTCAAAATATAAAAAATAAATTCTGATTAAAATTATAATAGTATTTCAATGATACTAAAATTGTTTTAATCCAGATTGTGTAATTGGAGTCATGGTGCATATTTTTCATCCCACCTGTTATTGCTGACACAGTCCAAAAAAAAAAAAAAAACCTTCAGTGATTTTTTTGATTAACGAGTGGGTTTGGGATAGGACTGTCTGTTTGTCTGACTAGTGGCAGACGGGGGAAAGTGTAAAAATAATAATCCCAAATGTAGCAAGAGCATCAGGCTCCAGCAATGTACCTGTGACTGCAGAAATCCCAGCAGGATATTTTGCTTTAAAAATAGATGAAGTTCTTTGGCGTAATATGATCATCTTTAGATGGAAAGTATCTTGTAATGGAAAGCCGGATGGTCCGGACCGCTGTCCGGCATCATAGCTCAGTATTACATAATCTCTGATTGGCTCATCCTGATTGTCTTTATTGGGTCAGACGTTTCTCACCGAGCCGGCCCTGCCGAAGCATGTGGCAAATTACATCTATTTCATCACCGCCGAGAGAGTTTCAGATCGCTAGCCAGGTTGTTATTATAAAGGCAACGTGTTCCCAATAACCTGTCAGGACAAATAAAGGGCGAATAAATAAAATTGTAAAAATAGCAGACTGCTGTACACTTTGTCTTTGTCAAATATGAATGAAAAAAAGCATTCGGTTGCTCCAGTTTCCAGTTATCTCCCAATGATGAAGAAATACATACAGTACAGTCATATTATTTGCTCTTTTTACATTTTTCTTCATACAAAACATTTTTATTTTTCACCTTTTTTTTCTCAAATATTTTTCCTGATCAGATTTTCATCAACAGTATTTTTATTTAGGGTTTTTACACTTAACTAAAACTAAAAAACCATAAAAAAATTGTTATTTAAAATAAAATAAACATTAACTGAAATAAAATATTTAAAAAAGCTTATTTTATTGTCCAAGAGGTTGCCAAAAGAACTTGATGTACTAAAATAAGTAAGCCTGACTAACTAAATAATAATAAACTATAACTGAAATAAAAAAATTATAAAAACTACATACATATATAAACGAACTGATAAAAATGACAAAACACACAACAACATCAATAAAGATTTACCTAAAATTAAAATGCAAATGTTAAATATTTAAGGAAACTCTCATTAAAAATATTAATAAAAGCTATATAATTAAAATATAAATAAAAACACTAGTCTTTAAAAACATTTTTATTTTTCACTTTTTTCCCCTCAAAAAATATTTTCCTAGATTCCAGATTTTCATCAACAAAATTTTCATTAAAAAAAACATAAACATATATTTTTGTTACTTGAAATCAAATAAATGTTAACTGAAATAAAATATATAAAAATAAGCTTATTTTATTTGCCAATTGCTCATTTTCATTTGATAACTTTAAGTATGAAAATAGCTTTAGCTAAACTGAAATAAAAATTTATAAAACAATATTGGCATAAAAAAAAAATAATAATAATAATATAAAAATAAACACATTCAAAATATTATTAAAATTAATTAATAACATTATACAGTTTTATTTAAAAAAATTATGTATTCAAAATATTAATAAAAAATAACAATAAAATCATGGGAGTTTCAATGATACCAAAACAGATTGCTAGCTAGGTTATTATTATAAAGGCAAAATGTTCCCAGTAACCTGTCAGGACAAATAAAGGGTGAATAAATAAAACAGTAAAAATAACAGGCTGCTGTACACTTTGTCTTTGTCAAATATGAACAAAAACAAACGGCAACAACAACAACAACAACAAAACCATTTGGTTGCTCCATTGTTTCCATTTTTTCCAATATGAAAGAAAAATGCACCCAGTTGCTCCAGTTTTTTTTCCCATCTCCCAATGACGAGAAACGCAGTTCCTCATATAGACACTGAGTTGATGACACCAGCAGACAGCTGGATCTTTGGGGACCGCACCGGGGCCCGAGTTAGCCTAAATAAGCCTCTTGACGTGCTGTGCAGACATGAAGGGCTGTGAATGGGCTCCATCTGTAAGTAGGTTGCTGGAGACCCAGAGCGCCCGAACACTGCCGTCTCCTGCTGTTTGGGTGGTGCTTGCTTCTGACCCGCTGTCAGGGTTCACGTTTTGGACCTGGTCCTTTGCCCTGTGACTCTTCCTGATCTTTAGCAGTAGCTTTTATCCCGTCTTGTCCACAGTCTGCACTTTTTCTTTGATCAGATGAAAGAGGCCTCAGTTCTTACTGTAATTTAGCTGCTTTAAGGGCACTCCCATCATTTGTTGATGCATGGTTTACTAATAGCTTCCTTGTGGACCTGAAACCAGTGCGTAAACTGAAAGCATTGTTCTAGAATGTACTAATGCATTTCAACCACTAGCCTTGAAGGTTGATTAGATCGTAATACATCTGATAAATAATAAGGGAAGCAATGATACAGTACTATCTGGCTAAAATGGTGGCCAAAGCAACATTTCTCAACTAAAAGTGAACTAAAAATCTATCTATCTATCTATCTATCTATCTATCTATAAATTAAACATGACATTTGAAGTAAAAACTGTAAAACATACTCTAATAATCCTTGTTGTATTTACAATTTTTTTTTACAGTGTATAAAGATGTTTAAACTCATATTCAGTATATTCAATCTTGAAACTTTGAAAATAGCACTAGCTGTATGTGCAATATCAGATTCAAAACCGTTTGAGGTCACCCACATTCCTGCCTTTTTTTTCTGTAGCGATACCAAGAAGAATAGAATTTTTTTTTATTTGTCACATACACGATTACATAGAGAGTATATAACCAGCAGTGAAATGTATTCTCTGCATTTAACCCATCCTAAGTGAACACACACCCGGAGCAGTGGGCAGCCATGTTACAGCGCCCGGGGAGCAGTTGGGGGTTCAGTGCCTTGCTCAAGGACACCTCAGTCGTGGTATTGAAGGAGGAGAGAGCGCTGGTTATTCACTCCCCACCAACAATCCCTGCCGGACCTGAGATTCGAACCCACAACCTTTGGATTACGAGTCCGACTCTCTAACCATTAGGCCACGACTTCCAGCCACGACTTCCACGAGAAGCTTCTTGTTTGATTACCTGAACTCTCCGCTGTAGTATTCTGAGATATTCAATGAGATGTCCATAGGGGGCTCTCAGACAAGCGTCTAGACGATTGGTTTTCCATGGCAGGGGAGTTAAAAAGCCTGGTTTTGCCATCCAGGATGAGCGAGAATTGTGTGATTGGGCTTGTGTGATTATCAGCAGACGCTGCCTGTGTTTGGGAGGCCTAATGAGTTTTAATCATTCGTCCTTGTTACTGTGTGGCTGAGGGAGTGAGATACACTAGATAGATCCTGATAGACAAACAGTTCTCATTTTTGGGTGAACTATCCCTTAAAATCACTTTAAATATGCAATCATGCATCTACTGTACATCATCAGCTGTGAAAGTTGGACTGAAATCTGTCACTCAGTGCCATTATAGGCCCGTTCAGACGTCCCATCACACACGAGTGAAGGATCTGCTCTCATGACTTTGCTGTGGATCTGACCCACAGATAATCTTGTCAGTTATTTGGCACAACCCTGTCAGAATCCTTGCCGCCGCTGCTTGAGAAATGTCCGATGAGACGCGACACGACCCCATTTGTCACATGGGGGATGTTATTATTTGGGCCAGTGTCTCATAACAGACTTTATCAAGAGGATTTTCTCAACATTATTTACAGGTGATCAGTGATTTCCACCAAGCCACTAATTGCCTTATACGTATATGTAGTGTCATATCGTCCGACTCTGATCCCAAATCACAGATCAGAGCACCATTCAGAATTTAATTGAGAAAGACTTTTAATTTCCAATTCAGTTTGTACATTTGAATTTGTATGTAAGGAAGTATTGAAATGAAAATAACTGTATACACTGCCATTCAAACGTTTGAAAAAAAAAGGATGCAAAAAATATGATTAAAAGTGACAGTAAAGACATTTAAAATGTTATAAAAGGTTCTAATTCAAAATAAATTGTTCTTTTTTTATTGCTATTTATCAAAAAATGTATTGCTGTTTCCACAAAGATATTAAGCAGCACAACCATTTTCAACATAGTAATAAATGTTTCTTGAGCAGCAAATCAGCATATTAGAATGATTTCTGATGGATCATGTGACACTGAAGACTGGAGTAATGATGCTGAAAATTCAGATTTGATCACAGGAATAAATTACATTTTAAAATATATTTAAATATTAAACAGTTATTTTAAATTATAAAATATTATTAAAATATTACAGTATGTTTTACTGTATTTTTGATAAATAATTCAGCCTTGGTGAGCATTAGAGACTTTATAAGAGACACAAATTTTAATAAGATACACTGATTTTTGGAGTCAAAAAACATTGTTTGAAAGTTTTGAAAAACAAAAATGTTTAAATAGGTTTATTTGAGTGTTTATTGACCTAGATTCCTCTTCCTGTCATTCAACTTCCTTTACAGTGTAGCCAATTTACTTCAAATTTACACTTATTATTTAAATAGGATTTATGAATTGTGCCCTGTCGGAGTAACCTTCAAATTTGAGTCCATCCGTCTCAGGTCATTTTCTGATCCTATTCCTTCATCTTCTCCATATTGCTTCCTGTCTTCTCTCTCGTTGTTACTGCTTCTGAAAGGCCAGCAATGCTTGATAAAGTTGCTAATGGTGCAGTCAGTGGGGAGCGGTTTTCAGATATCACCCCTCAGAGACACTTTAGACCAGAAGGGGCTTCTCGTCTTTCACAGTACAGTGAGTGTTGCCAACAGACCAACAGAAGTGAAGACATCCACAGGTGAATGTGAATGTCTACAGGAGGAAAGATGAAATTCTGATCATTACTATCACTAGTACATATCTGCTGTTTTTCCAACGCCGCCTTTCAATGTCACAGTATTATTTCAAAATGATTAGTAATCTTTTCCCCACAGATTTTTTCATTTGTGTGTGTGATTTATTTCAGACAAAATGCCAAATGCTACCCAAATCACAAATTTTTAAAAAAAGTGCTCATTGGACTGTAAATCATATAACATTGGACTGTAAATCAGTTTTTTCTTATTTTATTATAAAGCATGTTTCTTTAGGATTTTACTTGAGACCTTTATTATTACTCATACGCTTTTATAATTATTATTTTTTAAATATTGTATTTTTTAACCATATTTCTTCATGTACTTCATCACTCATACTCATACACATTTTATTTTTTATACTTTATATTCTTTTATAAAGTATGTTTCTTCCAGATTTTGTACTTGAGACATTCATCACCCATACAATATTTTATATTATCTGTTATATTATTATTATTTTTTTTTTTTTTTTTGTAAAGCATATCTCTTTAGGATTTTTACTTGAAACCTTTATCATTCATACTATTTTATATTACTATTTTAATATATTACATTTTTATTTTATTGTTTAAAGCATCACACATACTATTTTTATTTTTTATTTTATTTTTTAAATGAAATAGGTAGTTTTCTAATAAAAATACCTAAAAATGATACATAATAGCTTAGAAGATATTACTTGTTTACTAAGTAAATTTTTCTTACCTCATTGGAAAATAGTTTTCTTGTTTTTAATGAAACTCAAATTCTGTTAGATTTATGCTTAAAAACAAGAAAAAATATTTGCAATTTGGTCAAAATGAATTACACAACTTTCCTTCTCCAGTAATGTTTTAACTGTAAAAACAAGAAATAAATGCTATTTTTTTGCAGTGCAGGCAGACGGTTTCTTCCTGTTGAAGTGGGCGGTTCTTAGCTGGGATATGAATCAGCCTTTATGCCGTTAGTCAGACGTCTGCTTCACAAGAATAATAAGCTGATAACATTAAATAAAAGGATAGAAAAATTCCCATCACACTCTCTCTCGCACACATTTATCTCCTCTTCCTCCTCTCACTGTAATTTTCCTCATTTTTATATTTCTTAGAGGCATTATAATATCATTTATCCTGCTCCCTTCCGCCTCCTTTCTGACAGAACCTCTACGGTTCTTTTTCTTTTTTCTTCCACAATATATATTATTCCCTCTTTTCTTTGCCTTCTCAGTTACCTGATTACTGTCAAATTTTCTCTCACTTTTTTTTGATCTAAAGTATTACCCTTCCAAACCTCAAACTTTTCAGCTGTGCTTCTAAACAGCAGTTTCAAAAGGAAAAAAGAAAGCTTGATTTCAGAGCTTTTTTTTATTCTCCTGGTCTTCTCCTCACCTCCCACCTAAATCTCCTCGGCTCTGAAAGTCTCATGGACAGACCTCACCTGAAGTCTTACGGACTCTAAAGTCACGACGGGGTCAGTTGTCTTATATTGGACCAGACCGTTCTATATTTCACTTGTGTTTTAGTCAGTTTAACTGGATTACACGGCTGCTCTCCGTTCTGCCTCTCAGTGAAAATGAATCCGTTTTCTGAGCAGCTGCCTGTGTTTTATTTCACCGCCCCCTCTCTCTTCACTGCTGCACCAGAGAAATTAAATCAATTTCTGTCCTTCAAAAAAGTTTCTTTACCTAATTAAAAAATGCCAATGGGGCAGTATAGTCCAGGTCAGCTTAATCAAATAATGAATTAGATGTGCCCCCATGCCTAATAAACATTTATTAGTGTAGTTTAGTTTTATTTTATCATACAGCATGTTTCTTTAGGGGTTTTATTTGAGATGTTTATCACTCACATGCATTTTTTTACTCTTGTAGTTTTTTATATTTTATAGTCTTTTATTATTAAGAATGTGTTTTCACGATTTTCTACATGAGATCTTCATCACTTTTATTTTATTTTATTTTACGCATATGCTTTTTAAAAATTTTAGACCATGTTTCTTCATTATGTACTTCATCACTCATATGCTGTTTTTTCATCTTTTATACTTTATATTATTTTATTATAGGCTAAAGCATGTTTCTTCAGAAAGTTAGTTTAATTTTTTATATTATTTTATTATAAAGCATGATCAAACATTCTACTTGAGACCATCTTTCACAAGCAATTATTTGTCATATTTATTTCAATATTTAATTAATGAATTTATTTATTACATTTTAGATTATTTTGTGTTTATGTTTCTTTAGAATTTTTCCTTGACCTTTATCACTCATATACTTTTCCCCCCATTTTTAATTTTTATCAAGGTTCAAAGGTATAAATTGGTATGGTTTTTAGGATACACATGAAAAAGCATGATAAAGCTGTCCATAAGAAAGCTGTGAGTCACTTTGTCCTTCAGATGACACAACCACTCATTTAAGCAGCATTTCATTTAGTTACAAATTTGTGCATGAACTGTTAAATATGTGTCCCCTTTGAAATGCTAAATGACCCCTTAAGCGTCGAAACAGCCTTGTGACATTTCTTAAACAATTGAAAACATTTTCCTTGCTGTTTTGAAATATAAGCTTGGTCCTAGTGAGCTGCCTTGCTGTCTAAAGCAGCATCCTAACCAAGATGGATCCTCTCCAATGACTGATTTGGAACGCTCTATAGACAGCAACACAAATAGCGCCCTGCTCTCTCAGTTGATTCCAATACTGTTTGACATTAGTATGTTGGTAAGCTATTGACATGACTCAAATGGAATAAACGTGTTAAGGAAAAGTTACCGGCAGCTCTAATGTTAAGCACTTGTCTCTCCGCAGGTTCTTTGTCTCTGAGTGTGTTCCTGGTATCGGTGGGTTTAACGGTGTGTGTCGTGTGGCTGGTGGCGCTATGCGGGGTCTGTGGATGGTGCCAACGGAAACTGGTGAGTGATGTCACTTCCTGCACAACAGGGGGTTTAAAGTAGGGCTGCATGATATATTGCATGTGATTGTCGTGCGCATCTCTTCAGTAAAGCCGGTTCTGTGATTAGTAATAAATCTCCATCACCTGTTTTCAAATGGAGCCGTAGTTCACCGACAAGCTACGCAATCCGCACTCAAAATCGCAGATGAATCGCCTGCGATATTGAACGTGATATTGCATTAAATGCCGCTCCATTTGAAAACAGGTGATGGAGATTTATTAATAATCACAGAACCGGCTTTACTGACGAGATGCGCATGACAATCGCATGCGATATATCATGCAGCCCTAGTTTAAAGTGTCTTTAACAGATGTGATAATAGACATTGACATCTGTTAGTGTGTAAAATTGCATAGCCTATCCGCTATGTAAGAGTTGATATGCTTTTACAGTGTGTTTTTATAGTGTCTTCAGTTTCACGGCTGTTTGTCTGTTACACTCCGACAGCAGTCTACCAACATCTGAAAGACAGATGTATGTGTCTGGCCATGTAGGCAACATGTTAAGGCATTGCAAACATGATCCTAATATTTAGCACAGAAAGACAGTATAATTGTACCTAAGATTCCAGGGAGTTTTTGCAAGTATGTCTTGTGGAGAATGCAATCTCAGAATGCACGGCAACAAGCTCAATTTTTAAAAAAAGAGATATTTAATTAATAAAACATTTAAATAACCTCAGTTGTGTTGATAACATTTCTAATTAAATAATATAATAATAAAAAAATGATGTGCATATACTACACTACTCTTCAAAAGTTTGGGATCAGTATGGTTTTTAATGTTTTTTAAAGAAGTCTCTTAAGCTTATCAAGGCTGCATTTTTGTGATCAAAAATACAGAAAAAACATAATATTGTGAAATATTATTGCAATAAAATTATAAAATATAGTTACAATTAAAATAACAGTTTTCAATTTTAATATACTTTAAAATATAATTTATTCTTGTGATGCAAAGCTGAATTTTCATCAGCCATTGCTCCAGTCTTCAGTGTCACATGATCTTTCAGAAATCATTTTAATATTCAGATTTATTGTTAATGTTGGAAACAGTTGTGCTACTTAATATTTTTTTGGAACCTTTGATACTTTTTTTCAGGATTCTTTGATGAATAAAAAGTAAAATAAATAAATAAAACAGCATTTATTCAAAATAGAAATATTTTGTAACAATATACAATACTGTTCAAGTTTGGGGTTGGTAATTTTTTTTTTTTTGGTTTCATTTTATTTTGATGGTCACTTTAACACATTTTGTTGACTATAAGTAACGTTTCACCTACATGTCTAATTTTTTTTTTTTTTTAATTATCACCAGGACTGACTGGTGCAATGGCTGCTGAAAATTCACAGAAACAAATTAAATTGTAAAATATATTTAAATAGAAAAGTTATTTTAGATTCTAATAATTTTTCACAATATTTTACTGTATTTTTCATCAAATAAATGCAGCCTTGGTGAGCATGAGAGACTAAAAATAAAAAAATAAAAAATGACAGACCCCAAACTTTTACACAGTAATGTATGCATTTACGTTAACTCCCAACTCTATTGGAATTCTGTTTCAGTTAGGATGCTGCCTTAGAAGACAGCTACATATTTAGGCAGCTCACATGGTTCAGGAACAGAGCCATGATGTTATCAAGTTTGAAATGTAAACCTACTACAGCTGTGTTGGGGGCTCAGTTATAAAACAGAAGAAAATAGGGAGTTGCCTTGGGGTCATCTAATTATTTTTGTTTGCCATTTCCACAAATTGGTGCTCTGCACACAAATAAATTGATGAAAAACTAAAAATGTAATGGAAGGATTTAAACGGCGTATTGTTAGTATTGCAGGAGGAGGGGGTGGGGCATGACGTGCCCTCGTTTGTGTTTACATCAGACCTTCATCCTGATTGCCTTTGAACAGTTGTAAATCTTATTTTCTGTCTGGATAATTAGCTGTTGAGCCTGTAGTTTTCTGTTCAGCCTCAGCATCTACAAAACAAGATTTGCCATTCAACTCGTGTAAAGCAATTCAGCGCGAGGCGACCAAATGAGACTGAATCGTGAGGGAGGAAGAACGTGTAGTAAGGAAAAAGAATAATTAGGCTAAATGATTCATATATAAACATGAAAATGTGATTACACCCACTTTTTGATTAATAGCCAGTTGATAAATAGAATCCACAAACAAAATTAATCACCTGTGCTCAGTTTAATTGAATTACCCTCTTCCCGAAATAAACAGATCACCTATTATTCAAAACTAATTACCTTTAACACATTTAATATGTCACTTGAGTTTTGTCTAGAAGAGTAGCCGAATGTGGAGGCATGGTTTGTCAAGCGCACAGGTTTTCCTCTCGTCAGCTGAGAGGAGCGATGGGTTTTGAGATGGTCAGCACAGGCCAGACGGAGCAAGTGAAAGAGAGGAGATGAGAGGAGGAGTGAGAGGCAGACGGGAAGACTGCAGGGTGGCTAAAAAGAGATTTCAAGCTTTAATTACACTCAGTAATGGCTTCCCCACCACGTGCCCGGCCTGCGGGCATCTACCGTCTTCATGTTATTACAATGAGGGATTACAAACTCGCTTCTCATTTTATTCGATCATGCTTTTTCACATTTTCATTGCCATTTTCATACTTGGTATTTTTCAGTCTAAACCAAATGTTATTGTTCCCCCTCCTCTGTTTTCATACTGTACTAGGCTGTTCTTAATTGCTGTTTGGTAGCCATAAAATGATTAGCAAAATATATAGTTTTGTCATCAAAATATTAGTGTTTTCACAATAGAGCTTCTGGTGTGGACCAGGCCTGTCATCAGGGGTTAGTAGCCTATGTGTCAATGATTCTGCAAAACTTAGAGCTGTTTATTAATGCAAAATTACATACGTGACTGATTTCTAGAAGTGTGAATCTCATGAAAAAACTGGATGTCTCTGTGTGTTTCTTTACATACAATGGTCGACGGTGGACTGAATGTCTCACTAGAAAGTTCTGTCATTTTCTGTGCTGGAAATGACTTTATTTGACATATTTGGAATAAATGGAATGACTCATTTGTCTTGCTAAGGTTAATTTCTTTGCTAGAATTATATGTATTCTAATAACACACTTTTTGCATAATTTGACTGTTACAGCTTTCATATTTCATCTTGTCTCTTTGGTAAACGAGTTAAATGTCATATTGTTTGTTATTTTTTTATTTCAGTTTCAATTTTAGTAATTTTAGTTCTTTAACTTAAATGTTTTATTTCATAAAATATATTTCATAATATATATATATATATATATATATATTTTTAGTAGCCAAGAAGCATTTCTATTTTTGTAAATAAAATAATAATAATAATAATAATAATAATAATAATCTGTTAGTTTTAATAAAAATAAAAGTCCTGTTGAAGAAACACCCAATTATACTTTGGTTAAAGAAAATTAAGTTTGTTTTAGGGCCATTAACCATTTTAGATTTTTTGCATGGAGACATTATTTTCATGATAATTAAGCACATGTTCACAGCAAACTCTCATTATCTTAATGCATCCAGATGTTTTGCTTTTGAGTTTGTATAATTACCATTATTAATGGAAAAAGTTTTTTTTTAATTCAAATCAGCAAAATTAAAGGCATTACAAAGGTACTGTATAAATTCTACATCTTATTTATTTATTTACATTGACACATTACATTGATTTATTTATTACAGTAATAAATAATTGACATGTTTTTCATGACAATAATGAGAATTTGAGGGTAACATGTACTTGATTGTCAAGTAAATAATATCACAATCCAAAAAAACCAAATAAAACATAATTGTTCTCAGAATTCCTTGTTTCAAGCAGAAAGTCACTGATGAGTCAACATCAGCCGTGAGTCGCCCTGATCCAAACCCCTTTACAAACGGACTTTGATTGTTGCAGAAAATAAGGATTAGTGTTGTTGTTTTAATTAAAGCTTCTGTGGTCAGTCTTTTGATCAGCAGCAGCAGAACAACAGATTCTTAATGAGTGAATGAGCCGGGATGTGTTATGTAAGGCTGCACAGCGAGAGTCTCCCTGGCCTTTATGTTTCTCATACCTCATACTGCTACGCTGCAGGGCTCGCTAATGATTCATATGTTTTTTTGCCCACAACACCCCACGCTCTGCTCCGCTCCGTGCCGACAGACTGCCTGCTTTCTCCTTCTCCTCCCAAATAGATTTGACAGAGCTGGGCGGTTTCAGGTCAAGACTACAGAGGTTCTCTCTGTCTGATCCGGTTCTGACTCTGAACAGAGGGGATCTGGAGAATGTTGAGAGATGAGAGAGCAGCATGTTGAAGTGTACGGAAAGCTCGCTGAAGTTGATGTCTTGTATCTGATTTTATTGCTGGAATGATTTTATTTCATATCAAATTCTGTACATTCATACTGTAAAAGGTCTGTTTAGATCTATCTATCTGTCTATCCATCTATCTATCTGTCATTCTGTCTGTCCATTTATGTTTCCATCCATCCATCTGTTGTTGTTTTTTGTCTATCTATCAGCCATGCATCATTCATGCATCCGTCTATCCATCCATTTATCATTCTATCCATCCATCTATCAATTCTGTCTATCGTTCCATCCATCCATCCATCGTTCTGCTTTTATTTGTCTGTCTATCCATCCATGTATCATCCGTATTCTATCATTCTGTCTATCCACCTATCTATTCATCTATCTATTCTTCTATGTATCTGTGCTATTTTCATATATCATATTTATGCTAATAGTTTCCTGTCCGTCTTTCTTTGTCTAGCTCTTTTCTTTCTGATGTGACTGCTGGGATCATTTCTCACTAGTAAATCATGTAAATAAGATGAAGCAGAGGAATGCAGATGAGGTGAAGGAGATCTGAGGATGCAGCTCTCTCTGTTTGCTCTTAACACACGAGGAAGAGCTGGATCTGCTGTGAGACCACCTGTGAAAGATCTCTCTCGCTCTCTCTATCAGCCGATGATGTCATATTTCCCCATGCACATTCGCTTTTCTTTTGTGATTGTGAATTCTGTTTGAAAACCCACTCCTACTCTGCCTTTGCTGGTTTTCCTCTCTATTTTTTTCTTTCCCTTTGCTCCCCCCCCCACTCTTGATAGTGTACTGCATGCCTGTCAGACATCTACACTAGCATTTCTTATCTTAAACAACTGTGTCTGTGTGAGAGGAGGTGCGAGACGTATGATTTATTCATACTTTATTCATATAATCATACTTTAAAAAAAAAAAAAAATTGTTTGTTTGTTTTTCATTTATGGGACCAAAACAGAAACTGAATATCAATTGTCTGATATTTTAGTTTTTGCATATAGTATTAATCTTAAATTCAACATTAAATAATAATTACCTTTATTTACTTTAATACACATATTCTTGTACATAATTAAAGCAAATGCAAGTTGTTTTAAAAAAAAGATATATATATATATATATATATATATATATAAAATGTAATATATTAAATGCATAATAATCTCTAAAATTATAAAATACCCTAATTAATGAAACTAAGATATCATGGATTTTAATATTTAATTGTGGTTATACTTGTTTCAGTTCAATAAGCAATAGTCAGCTGTACAGCCAGCTTTGATTTATTGTACAGTCTCTCTCAGCATGGTCTTTGTTTTAACTTTGTATTAAAATAGTATCACTGGATGTGAAGTTGACCCGGTGTTAATGAGCAGGGTAATATGCATGAGACCAGCTATTCTTCATTAATTTTAATTGTATGTTCTTCATGTAAATTGACCCTACACTGGCAGAACTACACACCAAGACATTTTCAGTACTGCTTGAACTTTTGTTATTTCAAAAGCCAAAGGTCTTTCAAAGACAAAAGTGGTGAGTTACAGGACATCTCTCATGGATGTATAACCATAGTTTTGCATAATTGTAATTTAAGGATTTGGAGAAAAAAAAAAAATAAGGTCAAAAAGGTTAGAAGATTTCTGTACATGTATTTCTTAGTAACACTTTACATTTTTCGGTGTGAATTAACCATAAACATGCTATCATACATGACAAATGGGAAATTCCAGAGACATGACATGAAATTAATATTTAGTTTTTAAATGAGCAAATATTTGTATTTAATTTCTATACTGTATATTTTATTTTTTCATATATTTTATGGCATATTCAATTTTATTTTATGGGTCATGTTGGAAGAGCACTTTAAATTATATTCAAATTTGATTACTATTTATTTTTGTTTGTTTTTCTCTATTTTAATGTTAATAATTTATCATTTTAAATTTAATTTCAAATTGATCTTTCATTTGATTATTTTTTATTTAATATATTAAATAATTATAAATATTTAACAATAATTTTAAACATTTAGTCATTATAAATATTTAATAATAATTTAATATTTAAATTAAATCTTAAAAAAAAAAAATAAAAATAATAATTTTTTTATCTGTAAACCAGGGTTGTTATAGTAAAAACCATTAAAAACATTTTCATTACTTAAAACAAACATTAACTAAAAACTACAAATAAATAAATAAACATATTTATTTAACAAAAAGCAACATTATCTCATTTTCTTTTAGTTTAACTTGCACTAAAAATAGGTCAAACTAAAATACAAATTAAAAACAATATAAACTTCTTTTTTTATGACAAAAACATGCAACAAAATTAGTACAATTTTAACTTAAATTAAAATGAACAGAGAATATAAAAATAAATCTAATAAAAAAATAATCTAAATAAATAATAGTATGTCAAAGATGCTAACGGACTGTGTTTTACATATCTGGAAAAAAATAGTCATAATTAGTCAAAATGAATGTTGTGTTTGTTGCAAAATCTCGCTTCTGGGGTCTCTTCAGTGACTGTTGAATTTCTTTTACTAAATTCCTCTTCCTGTCCAATTCAAATTCTATTTCCACTTCCTGTGGGGCGTGGCACGATTTCCAGTTCCAGCTCATGTCTCCTGTGCTCGTGTCGCAAATCACAAGATGTTTGTACCTGTGTATGAACGCTTGTTTCACTTCCTCTTTTGTTACCATTCATTACATGGTTAGACAGATCATGGCATGTTGGCAGGTGGCGTCATTTAAATGCTGGAAACTGGCAGGCTATTGCTGCGCCCGGGCCAAGACGCTGCTCTTTCTTCCTCCCGTTCAGATCATTTATCATCTCTTACACAACCGCTGGCGGCTGATGGCTTTCAGAGGACTTTGTAATGAATACTCCACCTGCAGAATCACTTTGAGATGGATTGGCCAATCAAGAGATGGTGGGGAGGAGTGCATCTTTGACAGACAGGAAATGATGTAATTAGCCTTTATGTAATTGGTTGCATCGATCAGTAGAGTTGTCTCAGTTGTCTGCCAATAGCACGACTGTTTGCATATGGTGCATTATGGAAGCGTATGAGTGTTTTCTCAAGCTGAACTGTAGTCCTTTGGCTTGAATTTCCATTGAAACAAAGCTTTTCAGTTTTAGGGCTAATTATGTATTGAATGAGTGTTTACACAGTATTTAGCCACGTTTGCCTTAGTCTCTAATGTTTTTCAGACATTTTCCTTTACCTAGACAGTGTTCCTCACAGGCACATTCAAGAGTTCATAATTAGTCAAAATAAATGTTGACAATAATAAATCATAATAAAACTTTATTGCTCTAATTTAATTAATAAATGATATAGTGTTGTGCTGTGTGTGTGTGTGTGTGTGTGTGGTTGATATTATTTTTTACATATATTTCGATTATTTATTATTTTTCATCAGTTATTTTTCCAATCAATATAATTTTATATATTAATATTAATCTGTAAACCAGGGTTATTATAGTTACCTAAAACTGTTAAAAATATTTTCATTACTTTCACCATATTAGCATGGCTCTACTTTTATCTGGGTTTTTTTTCAATACATATTAATTTAAATATTCATATTTTTTGTAAACCAGAATTATTGTAGTTAACTAAAACATTTTCGTTACTTGAAATAAACATTTACATTATTTGACTTTAGCTTAGACTTTCCTATTTATATATTGTCCCAGACGTCAATTTTATTTTATTTAGATTTTTATATTATGGTCACAGTGGAGGAGCACTTAGATGCTCTAATTTATTCAATAAATGATACAGTAAAAAAAAAGATTTATATTAAAATAAAATTTTGTTAATATTTTTTTCAAGTTATCTTGAATCTATATTTAATCAAGTTCTTAAAATTATTTTTTGTGTTTGTTTTCTAATAAATATTTATTTTAATATTAATATTTATCTGTAAACCAGAGTTATTATAGTTAGTCGTTAGTATAAATATATCATTAAAACAATTTCCTTACTTGAAATAAGTGTTAACTGAAATAAAATATAATATACGTTTCTACATTTCTTCCCTCCTACTTAGAAAGATCATCTAGAGTTTCTCAAGACTGAAGAAAATGTAAAATTTGAAACACATTTTGATATAGGCATCCGCTTATGCTTTTGCAGATCCAATTCACTGTATCCCTGCTTGATTGCAGATTGACCTGCTCTTTCGACTTCTTCAAAGCGCATCTTATGCCTTCCAATCCATCAAACAGTCTATCAGAGCTTCTCTAGTGTGTAAACACCTCGAGGGTCTCAGACCTGTCATTAATATCAGTGTTAAACCCCTCTTTGGCTGTTGATGGTGTGTATTAGCTCTATCACTGCATCTGTCTGGATTCACAGATTAATTAAAGCGTGTGACTTGCAGCAGTTGCACAGAATTTGCTGAAATATGGCACCTGATGAAATGATATCAGGCACTCTTCAGTTTCTCATCCACTTTGTGTTGTTGTTCTTTAACGTTTCTCTCTTTCTCTCTGAAGGGGATGAGGAATAAGCCGGGGGTGGAGACAGCGGGGACCCCAGACTCGGTGTCTGTGTCTGGGAGAGGACGAGGAGAAAATAAAGCCATCAAGTAGGTGCCTCCTGCAGGGCTTAACTACTGCAGTTAATGTCTCGGTAATGAGAGGAAATATTGATTCTTGTGCTACTCAAAGTTGAACCGAAAATCCCAAAAGTCTGTGTTTAGAATTTAATATTGCATACTGCACAGTACTGGATACTAGGGTTATAATGCTATTTTTAAACATGTTTCATATTCCCTTCCTATCTGTAATTTATTCAGCAGTGTTCATTTGTATTTATAGTTTCAGAAGTGTTATATTTGATTCTCACACCAGCTGTGGCATTTGTCGTGGTCAGTACTATATGAACAACACTGGCTTGTTGTTTGCAAATATAAGAAAACGGCTATTTTCTTTTCTGGCTAATGCCGTACTGCCATAATTTCATATTTTCAGTGTGCCCTTTCTATGGTGTGCGCAGTATGCAAATTTTAATTATTCACGAAAATAACTAAAAATAAAACTCAAATAAAATAAGAAAAACGGCTATTTTCTTTTCTGGCTAATGCCGTACTGCCATAATTTCATATTTTCAGTGTGCCCTTTCTATGGTGTGCGCAGTATGCAAATTTTAATTATTCACGAAAATAACTAAAAATAAAACTCAAATAAAATAAGAACAACATAGACATAATTTAGAAAGCAAAGACTAATAAAAATGACAAAAACATGCAACAAAATTACTAAAACTTTAACTAAAATTAAAATGAAATTTAAAAAAAACACTATGATATTGTATACCAGTGATACTAAAACATCACTGGTATTATACAATAATTGGCTAATGCCGTTTATAGTTTAGTCATTGGTTTTGTATGTTGCCATTACATAATATGCAAATCTATCATGCATATTCAGTGGTCTACCTACTGTACCATCTGTTCATACTGAGGTATCAATGTGCTATCAATACTAAGAAACCAGAACTGCTACCACAGGCAAAATATTGATATCAGGCCAGCCTTTTTCATTCTGAGCACAGCCTGTGTTTCTGAGCAAACCACAGGAATAACCTCGAAGCACTTTAAAAATAGTAAGTGTGTGTGAAATGATGGCTTTCACACACTTGATGATGTTTATCAGGTCAGCAGTGTGAAGCAGCACACTTCCAGCACTGGTCCACTTGGAGCGCTTGCTCTGGTAACCACTGCAGCATGAATATTAATCAGGCAATGCTCTAATTAGTCACCAATGCAGCCCGCAGCAGATGGGTACTGTTTTTATATCAGCACAAGAGGCCAGACGGCTAATCACCTGTGACCGCACAAGGGCAAGGAGAGCCGTTCATTGTGTTCCTCAGCCTGCGAATGAGACATTTCGATTTCTTTTACTAAAGGATGAGCCCACAACACCAGTGTGGAGCGTTTACATGCATTATGATACTTAACTGTATGATTGAGTTTTAATACCACGTTAAAATAAAACAAAAATCTATTAGAGCTTGTTTATTGTTAACCTTCTGTGCAGATAGAAATTATTTTATGTGTCTCTTGTATGATTGCATGTGTCCCTATACCCCTGTAATGTAGTGTGTGTGTGTGTGTGTGTGTGTGTGTGTGTGTGTGTGCCTGTTTTAAATGAATTAGTACCTGGACCAACTCCAATACATTCAGAGTTTTATTATCATATTAAGTGCCTGCATCAACCCAAATTAAATATTAAATGGGAGATTCATTTATATAGCTTGGAGTTTTAATAGAGACCAGTCAGACATTGTCAGAACAGATGAAAGCACTAAACATCACGGCTCACAGACTGACAGTGTTTAAGTCACAGGCCGGTCCGTTTGAAAATATACTTCATTTCTAACTTTCTAATGTGGATAATATGCGAGAGTTTGGAAAAATATTTTGTGTATGTTACATAATGTGAGATGTGTTACATAATAACTTCATTCAGTAGTTTATTTGTAGCCATCCATTATGTTTCAGATCAAATTATAAAACGATGAAATAAGATGAAGCATCTAATGTATTAACTGGATTAATTTTTGCTTAATGTACATAAAAACAACTATATAGTTTGATATACTGTTATTATATGATTTTAGTCATGACGCTCCGCACTAATTGGGTTTCTTACCTCTTGATATATTTTCTCTTTTTCTGTATTCGTTGCTTCTGTTGTTTTTATAGAGATTAGAAGTTTGAAACTACAGTAGGTTATGAATAACTCTATCCTCTGTGAGTCAGATCCAGAGTACTGACAGCACAGAATAAATATGACTTTAAGTTGTTTGTGCAAGATATCCATCTCAAAACCCCTTGAATCTCACCCTTAGAGCTATTTTTACATCAGCTCTTGTGTTCAGAAATCTTTAACTTTTTCAAGACTTGGTGCCACTTAAAAACACAGGAGCTCTGGAACGCTGTTAGACAAGAGAAAGCTTCTCTTAAAAAGTCTCTCTGTGGCTGGATCGTTCCACTCAGCCAGTTACTGTAGTATTACACCGGTGTTTTCTCTCTCTCTGGACTGTCTGTCTATCTGAACTCTCTTTCTGCAGTTTGACTCTTCACAGATGCATTGTGACTCTATCAGCTGTCTTTCTGTCTGTCTGCAGTGATCTTGACAGGGACTTTTGGAATAACAACGACAGCAGCACTGTACAGCAGCGCTGGAGCTCCTATCCACCCAAGGAGTTCCTCCTCAACATGTCCCCCTACGCCCCCTACGGAGACCCTCGCCTCACGCCCAAGTGAGTCTTGGTTTCGGCTGGTAAGGGACCCCTTCTCTCTGCGCAGGGCTGTACTGAAAGGGGAAGTCCATTCAGTCCTTTCTGTTCTGGCCTTCAGTTCTAGCGATCCACTTTAGCTTACAGGGACTTACTGTACCTGTGTCATGAAACTTAAAAGGTGATTGTCACAAAGCAATGTCCGGATCATATTTCACCCAAAAAATCAAAAGGAAAAAAAAATGGGGGAAAAAATAACTATATATATATAGAGAGAGAGAGAACCTTTCTCTCTCTATATATATATATGCAACAAATAATATTATATAATCTAATGTTTATATAATCCATGCAACAAAAAAAAAATTCTTGACAATTCAGCATGGTTACACTTGCTGAATACAATAATAAAAAATTAATGTAATATTACAAAATTAATACATAATGCAAAATTAATGTAATATTAAAATGTTATACACACACACACACACGCATATACATACATACATATATATATATATATATATATGTATAATGAAATAAAATAAGACAAAATAAAATAACACTATATAGAGATATATAATTTGTGCAACAAATAATATTGCAATATTTTTGCCATTATTTTCTTGCCAATTAAGCAAGCTTTAACCCCCCTCTTTTTACTGTAATGCATAAATACTAATATCATGTAACATTATTAGTAGGAGTATTAATTTGTAGTATTAAATTTTAGTATACATGTGCATATACTGTATATATATCTAGCATATATAAAAACAGCTATTAAAGCCATAGTATTAGGCTGGATTTATTTATTTATTTTTCATGTTTTTATAATAAATAATTTTTAGATTTTGTTTTTCCTTATAGTTTTATGATAAATGAGAACATTTAAAAACCCAAATTCTTATAACATAGCATTAATGAGAATTGGTGTGAAAAATGTAATTAAGTGTAATTTAAATAATATCTTAAGGGCGCTAAAAAAGGTTAAAATTTTCATGCAAAATACTATTTCTTAACTTTTATTTAGATTTTTGGAGTAAAGTATTACTTATTCTTCAGGTTTTGTGAAATTCACCTCTGATCTCATGCTTAAAATTAGGCTGAAAAAGTTGTTTTAAAATCTTACTTCTTCAAGGTCAATTTGCATGACCCACAATACATGCCCAAAGCCTGGGAGTCACGCCAGTCGTATTTCCCATTGACCCCATCTGTAAGAGCTATGTCTAGGGCAGTCCATGTCATTTCTAGCATTCTAGTTGGCTTTTTATCATTCAGCGTACACCACAATCCAGCCTGAAACAAGATGAAATGTCCAATCTTTAGGTCAGCCCATCATTCTCAGCGAGACGTGGCTTGAGTTCCACAGAGGGTTGTGAGGTTCACTTCAGTCTGACGTTTCCTTGAGTTTTAATTGCTTAATTGAAGTCATTATCTTCGAGGGGAAGTAGTCTTTCTGGATTAATTCCCGGGATAAATCAGAATCTAATTGATAGGAGACGGATACAGACTGCAGATCCCTGCCCACTTCTCATACACATGCCCATAATTACATTCCCTACATTCCCTCCCACAAATAACATCAGCTGCGTGCGCTAGGTAGAAGTCATCCACTGTAGAATCGTATGTTCAATATTTTAATTTTTTTTTTTTTTATTAATGAAAGTGTTTAATTAACTTTTTAATTTGCTAAAATCATACATTTTCATACAAATCAAATTGAATAAATTCATACAAAATCGCCAACTCGTAAAATAGTTGTGTTGTCTCATGAGATCGGAATAGTAAAAAGCAGTCTATATGACTAATATATGTACTATATATGACTTGTGTCCTGTATTGTAAGATTTCAAAAGTCATGCATATGTGTATGGACAGAATCTGCAGGCATTTGTTTAACATTTTCTGCACTGATTTTGGCAAACTCTGTGATAGATATGCATTCCCATTCTGTGGATGTTTCTGCAGGCACAGATTGCATTTGGGATTTCCACCGGAGCTCTCAAATTTCATTCTGAAATTTCATTTCGGTTCTCTGTTTAGAAAAACCACAACTGCAAATGAAGTTTGAGAGAAGATTAACGACTTACATTTTGCCTGTTCATCACACAACGCTGTCATGTGACCTCAGAAGACTTACAGCACACGAGTCATATGCACTACTTTTACCTTGTGTTTCACAAAAGAAAGACAATAAATACAGAATATATTTATTTATTATTATTTATTGTTCCATTATGTAGTGACTGATGGATCGCTAAAACATTTACAGATTTATGGATCCCAATTGATATCTCAAGGCCCCTGTTCCCTACAGCCCTGCCAGCAGCACTAATGTCTCTTAACTGCTAACATCTCACTCCCAGCCCATGGACGGTTTCCATGGAGACGGACAACCCTCGAAATCTCTGACCTTTGACCTTAAAGGTTTAGATGCATTTAGAGCATCTTGATTGGAGGTGCACTGGTGTCTTGCCATCTTATCTGGTCCTGATTGAATGTCGAGGGTTGACCGTCAACAACACTGCTGTGTTTTTGTGTTTTATGGTAGTTGTTGTATTTGGTCTCTCCAGTCATCTGTCACTTCCCCTTTGTAGTTTGACTCTCAGTATGTACCGTACTGTTATATCTGTGTCACACAGTTTCAGGAGTTTCCAAAACAGCTTCACATTTGAGATCTGCTTCTGATAGCTTCTTCACTTTTTTTTTCTTTTTACTTTTTTTCATTCTTTTTGTAGTTGCTTTTTGTAGTTGCTTTTTAATTAGAGACAGAATTTATGTCACTTACTTATCATAGTCACCTTGTATTTACTTAAATTTAACAGATATATTAATATCTGTTAATAGGAGCATTTCTGTGTCTATTACTATGCTATTTTTTACATGAAGGTGTGTTCACACTGACAACAATTAAATGATTATTTTTTTTTTTTTTACCATAATTTTTAATTATTTAATTTTTTAAAAATATTTAAATTGAATGTTTAGTTTAATTTAGTCACATTTAATTTGTTTGTTTGTTTGTTTTATTTTGTTAGTTGTATAAAGCTTTATTAGTTTTTCTGTTTGGCTTACATTCATTTTATTACAGTTTTACTAATTTTAGTAATTCAGCTTAAAATTATTTTATTTCAGTTATATCAGTTAAAATTTAAGGTTTTCATCTAGTATTTTTTTATTTTATTGTATTTCAGCTTTTTAAAATTTATATTTAAATTATTTAAAAAAATATATTATTTTAAATTTCTGTTTAGAATTAATTCATAAAAAATGACTGAATTAAATGAATTGAATGTTTAGCGTTGGTTTTGTTTAGTTCATTCATATTTTACAAGTTTTTATATTTCTGTTTAGCTTCAGTTCATTTTTATTTCTGTTTTAATAATTTTAGTAATTCAGCTTGAACTTATTTTATTTTAGTTAGTTTCTACCTTATTAATTTGAGATCAGGTTTTAAAATGCAAGTTTTTCATCTAGTATTTTTGTTTTATTTTATTTCAGCTTTAAAATGATATTGAATAGTTTTAGATTTAACAATAACAACCCTGGTTGAAAGATGGACACTTTACCCACACTTTCAGTGAAAACAAAGGTCTCATTCATGCTGACCAGTCACTGCAAATCACTGTCAGTGTGAACACCTTTGCTAAGGAGATATTTAAAGACTAGAGAATAAAAGGTAAAGAGATTAAGACACGACGTACCGCGGTCAGCAACCTTGCCGTCTGCTTGAACAAATGTCAAGCCCCCTCTGTTTCTGTTCACCCCCTGAGCTTGATGCACAAATGTTGTGTTCTGGGTCATCTGTGTCTTATATGGCCGTCGTCGATCTGTTGCCGTCTATGCTGCTGAAGTGTTAACCTTTGCTCTGTCTCTCCCGTCTCTGTGTAAGCGGTTCTTCTGTCACTGTACTGTCCAGATCTAGTCAACGTCAGTCCCTGTCTGACATGAAGGGAAAGCAAGAACGATTAATACATGATATGACCTGCTGGCTGGTGTCTCTTTTACAGTTTGTGTTGATAGAAATGACTGATATCAAAATATGTATGCGATCAAATGTAGTATTTTGGGGTAGGTAAGATTTTTCAGTATTTTGGAAATAAGTCTCTTATGAAGGCTGCATTTATTTGATCAAAATGCAGTTAAATACAGTAAAAACTGTAATATTGTGATATATTAATGTAATAAAAAAAAGTTTTTTTTAATTTTAATATATTTTAAAATGTAATTTATTCCTGTGATGCAAAGCTGAATTTTCAGCATCATTACTCCAGTCTTCAGTGTCACATGATCCTTCAGAAATCATGAAAATATGCTGATTTGCTGCTCGAGAAACATTTCTTATTATTATCAATGTTGAAAACAGTTGTGCTGCTTAATATTTTTCTGGAAACTGTGATTAATTTTATTTTCCCAGATTCTTTAATTAATATAAAGTTCAAAAGAATGTTTATTTGAAATAAAAATCTTTTATAATGTTATAAATGTTTTTACTGTCATTTTTGATCAACTTAATGCATCATTGCTAAATAAAAGTATTACTTAAAAAAAAAAATTAAATCTTACTGACCCCAAATTTTTGGATGCTAGAAGTAGGGCTGCACAATTTGGTATAAATATAATCATATTACGACTGTTTTGACAGATACTGTGATTTGGAGGCCAAAAGAAAAAGACATGAAATCTCATTGAAGCAGCAGCTCTCATGTTGAACTGCGTGTGCAAACTGCAAACTAGCACATGAAGGCTGTAAATGAAGTTGTGTATTAACCACGCTCTGCTGATGATAGAACAAATGACTCTCCATGCTGAAGTTCTCAGCTTTTCTCTTTCAGCTGACCCAAAAGAGCATTGAATGAAATCCCACTCAGCTCTCTTAACATTCACACCCTGCTGGAAGAAATCATCTGTTAACACGTTTTTGGGAGCTTTTCAGATGGTCAGACCAGGGCTGTCCAGTTATATTAGTTTTATTTATATATAATTATAGTATTTATTAATATTTTGAATTAGCTTTCATTTTTATATTTTGAGTTTTCATTTTAATTTAGGTTTTTTGTAATTTTGTTATGTGCATTTTATTTATTTTTATTTATTTTTTGTTTGTTTGTTTTGTTTTATTTTATTTTATTTTATTTTATTTGAGTTATTTATTTATTTATTTTTTATCGACAGAATCTGCAGACATATATTTTAAGCATTTTTGTTATGTGCCTGTCATTTTATTAGTTTAGTTTAGTTTTATAATTTTTAATATGTCCATTTAGCTTTCAGTTTCAATTTTAGTTTTACTAATTTTAGTACTTTATCATTTTTATATTTTCAATATTCATTTCATTATAGGTTTTAGTCATTTTGTTATATGCCTGTCATTTTTATTTTATTTTATTTTCATTGATTTTTAATATTTCCGTTTAGCTTTTAGTTTCAGTTTTAGTTTTAGTAATTTTAATACTTTATCTTTAACCTAAAAAAACTTGAATGAAAATTAAGTTACAATTTTCATTTACTATTTTTCCTTATTTCAGCTTTATTTCAGTTTAGAATTTATTTCATTTAAAATTATTTTTATTAATTTTAGTTTAGTTAACATCACTGGCTTAGCTATGCTGAGAGACTAGCTCAAACCAGACAAGACCAGCAAACTAACTTAGACTGGTTTAGGCATTGCATTAAGCATGCATCGGGCAGTCCACTTGAATTTAAAAATAAAATGGGAAAAAATGGGACTAGGACACAATTTTAAAACATTTCATCCTTGCTCATGAATATTAATTACACAGAGTTATAAAATTCATATTCAATAGACCCTGTGTGTCCTACCTGATTCACTGAAAGAGAGATGATGGTACAGTAAAAAGGTGTTTTCTGTAGTAGTCTTTTGGCAGAGGCTTGTCCTTAAAGCTTTTACGTGGACATTTTTAGTGGTTGTAAACAGCTAAAAACGCCTATAACTATATTCTAAATTTATTCAGTTGTAGCCAAGCGGCAACCTCCTGCTCTCTCTTGACTTAAACTGTAATTCATCAACTGGCCGCTAGAGGCTGGCTGCAAAGGGGCGTCAATCCCATAGACTCCCCATGTTAAAATGCCCAACTTTACAGCAGAAAAAACAAGTTTACAGCCTGGTTCAAAAAAAAGATTTTGGTCTATATAGCTAATTTTGCCCTTCATGACAACTGTGAGGGGGGTGAATTTTTTTATAACTCATCCGTTTAAATTATATCAAGCCTTAAAGTTCTGCATAATTAAGGGCGTGGCCACTTGAGTGACAGGTGGATTGCCGCTGTTTCAACACCGTCGCGCTAGGCGGGCGTGGTTTCAGCAACCAGCTCCACCAACATCCCGCCTTTTTTCCCATTTTCGATTATCCGGGAGTGACGCACAGCCAAGATGGCGACAGCCATCTCCGCCCACTTTCAGTTTCAAAAATGCTCTTCAGAAACCTACGGGTGACGTCACGGACACTACGTCCATTTTTTTTACAGTCTATGGTTGTAGCCTTAAGCTGTTTAATAATCACTCAAGACCAAATCGTGCAGCCCTATAGAAGAAATAACAGCTACACTGAGGTATACCTCATTTTGATTTCTTTCAGACCAAGAAAAATGTATCTTTTAAGTTCAGGTCAAGTTCTCGCTGTGCCGTTTATTCGGCTTCTTGCAGGGACAGTGTTACACATCAATATCACTTTTCTTAGGTGTGTGACATAGCAAACAAATAGGATGCAGCAATTCCAACAACATCTGCCTTCCTGTTACTGTCCGCCCATGTTCCCAGTAAATCAGCCCCGTGCACCTGCTTGTTCTCCCTGCACTCTTTACAGGCCCGACACACCTGCTCGGCTCGAGCTGCTCCTCACTGCTCTGCAGCCTGAAGGCTTCTGTACAGTCTGTGCCTGAATCTTCAAGCTCTCCTGTGGTTTGTGCTTGCATCTCTCCTGATCTCTCTCTTCCCTCTTTCAGCGGATCGCTGGAGAAGGGGGAGGTGGGTGGGGGGGCGGTGGGGGGTCCCAGTCGCAGTGACAGCTGCATAGGCGCAGGGACCAGCAAGTCCGGGAGGTGGCACACTGTCCAGAGCCACCTGCACTCCGGCAGCTTGAGACCCAGCAAGTGAGTGTCAGAGGCTGACTGCCTTTTCTTTCAGATGTTTGGGGCAAGAAAGCATGACGGTTGTGCGCAGCAAAATGGTGTAATTTTGGGGTGAACTACTCTTTTGTCATTTTGAAGGTTTTTTGATGTGCTGTGCTCTTTTCTATACTACGGCTGTGACCATGACTGTCAAGAACAGAAAATTACCATAAAAGTAGCCAATAGTCATTTTAAGTCAGAAGATTAGTTGACATATTTTGGCAGGTTTGATGAAATTCAATCATTGGCCCCCACATGTGTTGTACAGTACTGTTCAAAAGTTTGGAGATGTTAAGATTTTTTTTATGTTTTTGAAAGAAACCTTTTATGCTCGCCAGGGATGCATTTATTTGATCAGTAAAAACAGTAATATTGTGAAATATTATTACAATTGAAATGAACTGTTTTCTATTTTAATATGTAAAATGTAATCTATTCTTGCTGATGTTAAAATTTTGTGGGAAACATTTTTTCTTTGATGAATAGAAAGTAAAAAAAATTAAATAAAAAAAACAACATTTATTTGATATAGAAATCTTTTATAACATTTTAAATATATTTACAGTCACTTTTGATTTTTGCTGAATAAAAGTATTTATTTATTTATTTATAATTTAATCTAACTGACCCCAAACTTTTGAATGGTAGTGTATGTGTATGAGTAAATAATGATACAATATTCGGGAGAACTATTCCTTTAACTAGCAAGCAATCGTTAAAACCAGTCATTTTTTGTTAAATTTCACTTGAGTAGAAAGCAAGTTATGGAATAAAACCAAGGTACTATTGTTTGGATCTAACAAATAACGGAGTTGCATTGACGTAACATCAACAGTACAATAATATTAAACAATCATAATGCTAAATAGTAATGGTTGGTTTATGTAAATATCATTGCAATGGTCTTTTTTTCAGAATCACACACCATTAAAAATGGTTTAATGTCTGACACACAGTGAATCGATGACAGTTTTGAAATAATGGACCAATCAGATGAGTTTGGGGTTACGATAATTACATTTCTAGATGTGTGTTTACAATTGTTTATGTTAGTGATGGGTTATTGTCTTCTGTTTAATTGAATCACGCTCAGTCTATCTGTTTTTGAGCTGTGAACGGCCCCTGAGTGATAACATTTCTCACATTAAGCTGTCAATCGTAGCTTTCAAGGAGGCTATTTGAACAAGTGTAGCACTGTGTGATTGGTGACTACACTCACAAAAATGAAATAAACCATATTTGATTGTTTTCGGTGCAAGCTGACTGGGGGTTTTGTAGGATAAATGGAGGCTTTTAATGGACATGATAGGGCTGGGTGCTAAATCTAAGAAAATTATATATTTTGTGATATTTTTCAGCCTTGGGACAACAATGCTTTACAAAAAAAATATTTGCTTCAAGATGGTTATTTATATCTTTTGCTTTAGTGTGCAAGTAGGAAGTACCAGTTTTTCAAATATTCTTATCATTTTTATATGAACCAGAAGTCCTACAACATAAAAAAAACATTAAGCAATAATACAGATTAGCCTAAATCATACAAGAACTGAGACGTTTGCACAGCACTGAACAGTATATTTATGTATTTATTTACTCTTAAATTACATAAGAGACTAAGAAACTTAAAGAGCAAATTAAACGCACATTATTACACAGTATTATATTCACAGTGTTGCTTAATTTGATCAGGCACATAATCATCAGGAATAGTTGAGATATTATCCAAGCCTAATGTGACGTCAAGTAGGTTTCATTGTGTGTTAAAACACCGCCTCACATCACCAAGCATTTTAAAAATTGAGACATCTTAACATTTTGTTTCACTGTTAAATGACATTTAAAAAAATTTGTTTATTTTTTTTCTATTTAGCCGCGTCTCTTTCAGTCCTCCAAAGATCTTGGCTGTCTCTCATTTCATGTTTCCGTCCACTCCCATCTTCGACCCATAATTGGTTTCTGTTTTTGTGTAGGTAAGAGTTGCGACCCTTCCCCTCGTATCTTTCTCCTCCTCCTCTTGCTGTCTTATACACACATTCTCCATCAGAATTTCTATCATCCGGCGTCTTGAAGCTCTGTAATAACAAGCAGCTACAGGTTTCTGCTAAAGCTCAAGGATTTGCTGGAGGACTCTGAGAATCACCAAACACTTCTTCTTCAACCCGTGTTTGGATAAGTGCAGATCAGAATGTCAGTTTTTGTCAGGACCGCTTTGAGAGTCATCCAGAAAATGATTTTCTTGACCACAAAGATTAGGCATTTCCTCACTAATCAAATATTTAGCTCAGATAAGACGACAGTTAAAGGGATAGAACACACTCATTTTCTTTCTTCCTTTCTTCCTTTTTTTATTTTATTAATTTAAGCATGTTTCTTCAATATTTTGTATTTGAGACCTTTATCACTCTTATGCTATTGTATTTTACTATGTATTTGATTTTAAATTAAGCACGTTTCTTCAGGAAGAACACTGTGTTCTTTTATTAAATTTTATTATTATTTTATTTTGAGCATGTATCTTCAGGATTTTGTATTTAAGACTTTTATTACTATTTTATTTTTAATAAATATTCTAGCCACCCTTTTCCTTATAATGAAAGTGGATGGTGTGTAAATAATGACAGTATTTAGATTTTTATTGAACTGTTCCTTTGAATAAAAAAGTGTGCTTGCTAGTCTCACCTTAAACATAGTTTTAGCCCTGAGAGAATAAGATCCTTTATAACTTTCTAATATGAAAATGCTGCTGCATTACAGAGGATATGACAGAAGCATCAGTAATGTGATGCACAGTTTCTCAGTTAGCCACTGAATATTTAACGTTCATATGAGGAAGTACTGGCCTAAAATTGTTTTTTCAAGCCCAGTCTTTAACAAAGCGGTTGTACTATAATGTCGAATTTCACACAGTATTCATGTCTGTTGAGGGCTAGAGGCTAGACCAATCCAACGAGAACAACCTTTCATTTTTTTCCCTCTAAAGGACAGCGAATCTACATTTGTAGAGCTGTATTTTTCTTTCATTTTTTGACGCTTTTTTTGCTTCTGTTTTCTCGCTTTGATCATTGTTTCGACTGAGTCTGCAACCCCCACACGCTTCTTTTTCTTCCTTGCTTTCTAAACCTATTTATAACACACAGAACTGAAGCAGATGAGATGAGAAAACGAGTAGATGGGGAATGTAAGTTACTTAATGACAGCTCAAGCTGCATAATGGGTGTAAGTGCAGGATGATTTACTGCATTACATACATGCATATATGCTGGATATATGTATGGAATGGTATTTATCTAACAGTCATGTGTGAAACGAGTGCCGTCGCAATGCCTGTGGCATTATAACGTGATTTAAAATAGGACATGTGCCCGGACCAACTTTTCCTTGTTGAACCTGGAACTAAATTCCTATCAACCAGTCAGATTTTAGCATGAGGGTTAAACTAAAGACACTTTCACATGACTCACTCTCAACCTTTGATGCAGCTGACACTTAGATATTGTAAAATTTTACTATCCGCCTAAGAATAGATCAGATAATTTCTCTCTGAGCGTTATTACATGGCTTTTATATTGCAGAACCGTACGTATGATACACAGGCCTTGGGCCAGTGTGAGAAAGTTTTACATTCATCAATATTGTGCATCAATAATGTTTTGCATTTTATGGCTGTTTTCCAACATTTTTTTTTTTTTTTTGTGAATTTATAGAACTTTAATTTCTAGTTCTTTCTTTTTGAAATAGAAAAAAAATAAGAAATGTAATGGAAACTCAACATTTAATGGAAATTTTCTAGTAAATTTTAAAAGCATTACTAAAAATCAAAATTGACCTTTGTTTTTGGCAGAGAAAGTAAAAATCCCAACTACAGCATAAATAATCCTTGTTTTTGAGCCCTAGGTTATGTTTGCATGTTGGCATTGCCCATGATTCATTATGTAGATTGACTGGGAATCATTGGCTGTGTGTCAAAATTTCACAGACTGTTATTGCAGAACTTCAAATGTCACGTTAAAACACTTGACTTGCATACAATATGGCTTTACTCTATAATGCATTGGGGAAGTGTGACATAAGTCATGTGAAAGGGCCTTTACTTAAGATTATGATTATGATCATTTAACCCGATCACATGAGAAAACATAACTATTTTATGAGATGGCAATTTCGTATGAATTTGTACATCATGAATTCTGTGATAATGTACAAAAAAATAAGCGGGTACACCCCTAAGCCAAACCCCTAAACATAACCATCACTGGGAAGTAAGCAGATCATACAAGAACGAGATTGTACGCATTGATACGAATTGGCCACCAGTTCACCAAAACATAAAATAGTTACGAATTGCCATGAGACTGTGTTAGATGGTGTAATAGTTTAACAAAGAACGTTGATTCAGGAACACATCCTACTTGGCTAAACCATGTCATGCCCTATAATAAGAAATGCCTACTCACCACCTCTAATAATCATACTAGCTATCCATCATAACATTCAAAAGACAATCACAGACTCCACATTAGTAACTCCTTCATTTAACTCATCTAGATGAATTCATGTCCATTAACGTGCCGCCGTTCCTCTTGCAACCTTGACGAGTGTATAAAAAGCCTAGTAGTGGCAGAGTTTGAGTTATTGCTGGCATTCATTCCAAATACTTTCACCAGGGATGCCTCACTTGAATGCTGTGCGAGAATTACAGCACTGGGACCTCGATAGGGGTGTGTGGTGCTTAACCCTGGTGCAGTAAATCCTCCAGCAGAGCATTAGCATCAAACAGAACAGCTCAACGGGACTTTGCACTAATCAGACATGACGCAGAGCAAAGGAAGATGTTGGGAGGGGTCGAACGGATAAAAATTATAATTGAATTGAGATGCCGAAAGATGTAGAGAGGTCTTTAGCAGGAGGAAGTTGGGTTTACAAGATGTACGCCTTTGTCAGGTTATGCCACAAGAAACATAACTACCCCTTTTCCATTGAAATGGTGCAGGGGCTTGTCCCGGAGGAACTGTAAACATTATCAAAACCAGTTTGGTGCAAGGTCCTATCATTTTTTAACTTTTTTGGGGTACTCTATTTGGTGCCTGATTAGAAATTGATCTAAATTTTAGTCTAGCCTTTTGCAGGCACTTGGAATTGGATCCAAGGTATCCATTTCAACAGTTCATGCAATTCCTGGGTATCAACCTCATAACCTTGGTGTTGGTGCCATTAAACAATATCACAATAAAGTGTTACATTTTTGATTAAGCTTCAGCTTAAAAAAAGACCTAACTGCCTACTGGTTCCAGATTGGGCTCCAGTACCAGCACTGTCACTCTATCAGTGGAAAACGGGGGGAATGTAGTGTACATGTTTTACATTGTGCTAATGTTGCTGGCTAACTTTGCTTTCTTTTTCTTCCCTCATTCCCTCATTGTGCATTTGTCCCCCCAATGGACGTCTTAAAATGTCTATACCTTCACTTTCTCTACCCTTCCCTTCCTCAACTCTGCGGTCTCGTTTGTTTCTCTTCTTTGTCTTAACACTCTTCCTCATTCTGATGTTTTTCATGTCTGGTTTCCTCTCCCTCTTCCTCTTGGGTCTCTCTGGTCTTCATTAAACATGTCTACCTTCTCTTCCCTTTATCTTGTGACTTCCTTTCTGTCCCTGTTTCTCGTCTTCGTCTCGCCCCACAACTCGGCCCCATTCGTACGATGCGGTGCCAGTTTTGGGGACCCCTCTCTTTCCACCACCTCCACCTTGGAGCATATCCCGTCCTCAGCAGCCCGCCCCAGGCCCCTGGTCAGGCAGCAAAGCCTCCAGCAGCCCCTTACCCACCAGCCCCCTCCAGGCCCCAACGACCCCCCAGCCACTTCCCAGAGTCTGGGCCAACTGCACACTGGGCCCGGGGGTGGGGGCCACCGGGGGGGCCCGCGGGGGGTGCGTGGCAGCCCGGCTGGGGCAGGGGCGTCCCGCTACAGGTCGGGTGGAGGGGCACGATCGCGTTCCAACCCTGGAAGCTGGGACCACATGATGGGACATATCCGGAACAGAGGCATGGACGTCAAGTCATTCCTGTGAGTATCAATTGCCAGTTTATATGGATCTTATGAATGTTGTTCTTAAGCCGGGTGCACACTGTGCGATTTTTTTTATTTTTATTATTAGTCCTTTACGAATTATTATTATTATTATTATTAAACCTTTATTTAACCAGGAATTAAAAACTCTTGAGATTTAAAATCTCATTTACAAGAGGGTCCTGGCCAAGATAGGCAGCACATTTAGTTACACATAAAACAAAATACATTAGTTTACATACACAGAAACATACACAATTCACTCAAAACATTTACTTGTTGATTGTTGCTTGTCAGACTGTACGAACATGATGATCATGTCACACTGTGGGATCTCTGTTGTCATTAATGTCAGACTGTACGACAGTCAAGGTGAGTTAAAAATGGGTAAATCGACATTAATCGGCTGTTGGTGAACATGTCAGACCAGCAATCAAAGACTACAGATTTTAGCCTAGGATTATAGGAATTTTTTATGAATTTCAAAATTTATCACAGACAACCAAATCGTGGCCAAAATCGCACAGTGTGAGCTGGGCTTTATAGGTGAAGTGTAGCCTATTAGCACCACTAGTGGCATCAAAAGGAATTGCAATTATAACAAGAGTTTCCAAACAGTCTGAAGTTGCTCAGACAAACTGAGCTGCATTAGTTTTCTCTGCACGCTAAACTGGCACTGGAGAAAGTATGAAGTTACACACTTGACCTTTAAGCTGTAATGTATTTATTTAGTCAGCCAAAGTGGACTTATCCCAATGCTGTTTTGCTTCCTTACCACTGTTATGGTGTCTGCAATTTTAGAGGCTCATCTTACAAGTTGATTAGCTGATATTACTTCATGCATGTGCTCCGCTTGTTGACCTCAAGACTGTATTGTACTGGATTCAGGGGTGTTGAACAGGCGGTAATGGTGGACTGGGTATTTTGGGGTTATACTGAATGACTCTTTTGATAATCCACATTATAAGCCATATATAATTGACCTATGATTGTAGCTGAAGTTTGGCTTTCAAGAAAAAAAAGAAGGTAGAGAGAGAGAGAGAGAGAGGGTGCATATATTTTACCCCCCCCCCCATATTTTGCATAACTTAATTATATTAATATTAATTCAAATAAGAATGAATTAATTATAAAATTAAAAAAATGCTGAAGTTGGGCTTTCAAAAATAGTAAGTGGATAAGAGAAATGGTTCAAATATGTCACCCCTATGACATTATATTTTGCATAAATTATATAAATTATTTTAATATGAATTCAAATAAGGTTGTATTAATTATAAGATTAAAATTATATTGAAGTCGAGAGAGAAAGGGTGCATATATTTTACAGTTTACAGTTTCCCCTTTTGAAACTGTATTTTGCATAATTTATATTAAATTATAATAATTATATTAATGTTAATTCAAATACAATTGTATTAATTATACAATTCTAAGAGGGTGACAGAGAGAGGGTGCATATATTTTGGAGTGTGTGTGTGTGTGTATTCAAAGATTATTTGCTATTTATTGCATTATATGATGTCATATATCATATCAGTATTTTGTTTGTAAAAGTGTTTTTGATCCTCCAAATTCTATGAGGCTCTGGATATTGTGCAAAAGCTTCACAAATATAGCAAGACTATTAAAAAAATTGCATTGCATTAATGTTTTTAAGACAGAAAGACTTCACTCAGACCCCTAATTGGTGTAGGGGTCCCTAAATAGTAATTTTTTAAGGCCCAAAATGGTGCTGCATGTGTGAATATTCACCATCTTTACTGTGGTTTTCTGCTGTGATCTTCATGTCTGTCTGATGAACTGCGGGTTGCTATACAAGTCACTTTATTAATGCTTCCATAGTAACTTGTCCATTTCTAATGAAAGCTGAATGTAATTGAAGTTTTTGCCCTCAAGCGAATCCTCATAATATTCGTGTCTAGGATACCATCACTGCATCCAGCCGTGTTCACTCTGCTGAAAAGACCAGCGTGGATTTATGATGGTTTGGTGTACCAGTAGCCAAATTTCTCCCTTGTGCTGGTTAAGAAGCCTGATGGAGACACCAGCATCCAAAACACACCCCATGTGTGTCCCATCTGATCATACGCTGTCCTTTCTTGACGCTCTGTCACTTGGTCATGCTTGATTCATGACTTCTCTTACGCACTGTTGCGTGCTCATGCGTGCCTGGGCTCTTTGTTTCTGCTCGTGCTCCGTCTCTTACTCATGCCTGATTGCTTCCCGTCTCTCTCTGCACCCTTCTGTCTCTCTCTCTGTTTGCCCATCTGTTTGGTTCGAGCGTCTTCTTCATGTCTCTACACCTGTCACCTGTACGCCGCGGGGTAGAAGAGGAGCCCGAGGACGGGGATTATTCAACTGTGTCTATCTTTATCTTTAAGTGAACACAGATTTCAATCTGCGGCGCAGAGGAGGGAACCTCTTTACATAATCGATGAGTGTTTATCCACGTCTGAGTTGACTAGCTGTTCAAACACAGCGACTGAATCGAATTATTGTAGATGTTACAGAGGCTAATTAGTTAATTAGTTAATTGTTTATTGAATTAAATATACATGATATGCTAATTAATTAATACATAAATTAGTATTTATTTACAGTACAGTATAAACACACCCAAATGACGATTATTTAAAGATATAAAAAGATGAGAAATAGATGAGCATCTGAACAAGCAACATTGGCAGAGCTAGTGATGTGAGTTTGGTATTTTAGTATTTAGTTTTAGTATTATAGTGTTATTTTAGTGATTTAATAACGTCTTATAGTATTTATTGATATTTTGAATTAGCTTTTATTTGTGTATGATTTATTATATTTTTGTTATATTGTTTTACTTTATATTTATAGTTTTCATTACTGATTTAGCCATTTTGCTATTTTCTATTGTCATTCTTATTAGTTTTTGTTTTTATATATTTCTATTTAGCTTTAATATATATTTTTATTTTACTGTATATTATTATTTTTATTTTATTATTTATTTTTTTAACTTTCTTTTTTTTTGTACTTAAACTTTTGTTAGTACTTTTAGTATTTTAGTACTTAAACTTATTTTATTTCAGCTATGTTTTACATTTAGGTTTATCATTTATTTTTATTTTTTATTTTGTTTTTATTTTATTTTTTTATATAATTTTTGTGTTTTTTTAAAGCATGCTTTTTTAGGATTTTTTTAATGTAGGATTTTAGTATTTAGAATTTTTATTTTTTGTATTTTATTGATTTTTTTAAACAATGTTTCTTCATTGTGTACTTTATCACTCATGTTTCTTCAGGACCTTAATCACTTATACAATATTTAATTTTGTTTTATTATTTTATTATTAAGCATATTTCTTTTTATTTGAGACCTCCAAATTCTACTTTATTTTATTTTTATTATTATTATTTATTTATTTTAAATGGCGGATGAGAGGTACAGTGGATATAAAAAGTCTACACACCCCTGTTAAAATGCCAGGTTTCTGTGATGTAAAAAAAATGAGACCAAGATAAATAATTTCAGAACTTTTTCCACCTTTAATGTAAACTATAACCTGTACAACTAAATTAAAAAACAAACTGAAATCTTATAGGAAAGGGGGAGTAAAAATAAAAAACTAAAATAATGTGGTTGCATAAGTGTGCACACCCTTAAACTAATACGTTGTTGAAGCACCTTTTGATTAGATTACACTCAGTCTTTTTGGGTATGAGTCTATCAGCATGACACATCTTGACAATGTAATATTTGCCCACTCTTCTTTGCAAAAACGCTCCAAATCTGTCAGATTGCGAGGACATCTCCTGTGCACAGCCCTCTTCAGATCACCCCACAGATTTTCAATCAGATTCAGGTCTGGGCTCTGGCTGGGCCATTCCAAAACTTCAATCTTCTTCTGGTGAAGCCATTCTTTTGTTGATTTAGATGTATGCTTTGGGTTGTTATCGTGCTGAAAGATGAAGTTCCTCTTCATCTTCAGCTTTCTTGCAGAAGCCTGAAGGTTTTGTGCCAATATTGACTGGTATTTGGAACTGTTCATAATTCCCTCCACCTTGATTAAGGCCCCAGTTCCAGCTGAAGAAAAACAGCCCCAAAGCGTGATGCTGCCACCACCATGCTTCACTGTGGGTATGGTGTTCCTTTGGTGATGTGCAGTGTTGTTTTTGTGCCAAACATACCTTTTAGAATTATGGCCAAAAAGTTCAACCTTGGTTTCATAACACATTTTCCCACATGCTTTTGGGAGACTTATAATGTGTTTTTGCAAAATCTAGCGGGGCTTGGATGTTTTTCTTGCCACCCTACCCCATAGCCCAGACATATGAAGAATATGGGAGATTGTTGTCACATGTACTACACAGCCAGTACTTCCCAGAAATTCCTGCAGCTCCTTTATTGTTGCTGTAGGTCTCTTGGCAGCCTCCCTGACCAGTTTTCTTCTCATCTTTTCATCAATTTTGGGGGGACATCCAGTGCTTGGTAATATCACTGTTGCGCCATATTTTCTCCCCTTGATGATGATGTCTTCACTGTGTTCCATGGTATATCTAATGCCTTGGAAATTATTTTGTACACTTCTCCTGACTGATACCTTTTAACAATGAGATCCCTCTGGAAGCTCTCTGCGGACCATGGCTTTTGCTGTAAGATGCGACTAAGAAAATGTCAGGAAAAGCTACTAGAACAGCTAAACTTTATTTGGGTTTAATCAGAGGCACTTTAAATGATGGCAGGTGTGTACTGACTCCTATTTAACATGAGTTTGAATGTGATTGCTTAATTCTGAACACAGCCATATCCTTAGTTATAAGAGGGTGTGCACACTTATGCAACCACATTATTTTAGTTTTTTATTTTTACTCCACCTTTCCTAAAAGATTTCAGTTTGTTTTTTAATTTAGTTGTACAGGTTATAGTTTACATTAAAATGATTTATCTTGGTCTCATTTTTTACATCACAGAAACCTGGCATTTTAACAGAGGTGTGTAGTCTTTTTATATCCACTGTATTTCTGAAGCTTGTTTGCAACCAGCCATCGTTTTTGCCTTTCTGTTTGGTGATGCTACTGGTGCAGAAATTACACACTTCACCTTTACCTGCATAATATCAAACAAACATGCAGTCGATGAACAGAGTTGGATGTTAATTCAGTAACAAGTCATTTGTTAGACTGATTGAAACCTCATTGTATTTTTGTTTTTGCTTGCAGCCAGCAAATAAATAGAATGTTGTTTCTTTGTATTGTTTCATCGCACCCAGTCTTTCTCTCTCATCACAATCAATTCAGACTGTGTAAGTCAAATATAAAATAAATCAACATATTTCTTTGCCAATGTTGAATAGTGGGCAGTAAACACTGTATTGTTAGAAGTGCTGATCTAACAACTATGGCTAAATCAAATATCCAGCTGAAACCCCTCTGGACACGACAGGGTGTGTGACATTCTTTACATCACAAGCCTGTTTGACAGTGTATCTGTCAGAGTGTCTTTGTGGTTTGTGATCTTACACACAAGCCTGTTTGACAGTGTATCTGTACCAAGGTCATTTAGCAGCATTCAATCCCTATAGGATATTCTGTGTGTGTGTGTGTGTGTGTGTGTGTGTGTGTGTGTGTGTGTGTGTGTGTGTGTGTGTGTGTGTGTGTGTGTGTGTGTGTGTGTGTGTGTGTGTGTGTGTGTGTGTGTGTGTGTGTGTGTGTGTGTGTGTGTGTGTGTGTGTGTGTGTGTGTGTGTGTGTGTGTGTGTGTGGTCAATGGTTTAGGAGTCAGTATGTGTTGTCTGCTGGCAGATCAACTCTACACAGCATTGATCTCCTGTCCTCACCATCATTACTACCATGATTAACTGTCATGGACGAGTACAGAGAGAGAGAAAGAGACGGTACACACCAGGTCTGAGGAACCAAGTACGATTTCCATTTAGTTATAGAAAACTTGCCATTTTTGTTTAGTTTTAAGGTTTCTGCCATTTTTATAGAGGGAACTGTGAAAAGCACAACTTGTGCTCTACCTGTCAGTCAACGTCTTCAGAAGAAAGACATTTTAACTCTCCTGTTTTTTCACACTACAAGTTAAAAGTTCAGACAGGCTTGAGTAAATTTGTGTTTGAAAAAAAAGAAAGAAAAACATATTTGATCTAACAGTTGTTTGTTATTTATTAGTTTGTTTTATTTTTGTTTGTTTGTTTTATTTTTCTTATTTTATTTTATTTGCTTCATTTTATCTGCTTATTATTTTATTATTTATTTAATTATTTTGTTTATTTAACTACTTATTAATATTACTTATTAATACTACTAGTTTTACTTCTGATTCAGTTTTTATAACCATTTCTTACTATGTGTAAGTTGTTTTTTAGCATGTGTGTTTGGCAGTGTTATTTTTTAGGATTTCTGAAACTACTGTCGTTTGATTTGTATTTGTTATCTATTTTAATTTTAGTTAAAGTATGTCTGAATTTATTGTCTGTATAGGTCTTTTATTTAGTTTTAGTTTTATTTAATTTTAGTTATTTTAATACTTCAAGAAACTAAATGGAAATGAAATAATATATATATTGAATTTATAAATGTGTATGTATATATATGTATGTGTGTGTGTGTGTGTGTGTGTGTGTGTGTGTGTGTGTGTGGTTGTACATACACACATATGTAGTTGTTTTTTGGTGTTTGGCTTAGTGTTATGTTAGAATCATTATTATACTCTCATACCTTTTGTTCGTTAATATTTTGAATTGTTTTTAGCTTTATATTTTTTTTGTTTTTCATTTAAATGTTAAGTTTTGAAATGTTGTTGTATGCATTTGTCATTTTTATGTAATTTCTTTATTTTTAAAATGTGTATGTAGTATTTATAAAGTTTTAGCTTTTAGTTTTGGATCTGTTTTAGTTGTTTTAATACTACAATTGATTGCTTCTGTTGTCCTCATTTCTAAGTCGCTTTGGATAAAAGCGTCTGCTAAATGACTAAATATAAATATAATATAATATTTTAATTCTGTGTCATTTTTTTATTTTTTACTGTTTCATTTAGTTTTAATTTTCTTATATTTTATTATTCATATATTTTATGTAAATTATGTATGTATTTATTTTATTTTATTTACATTTTTATTTGTTAATTTTCTCTTTGTTTATTTTATTAATTATGAATGAATGAATGAATGAATGAATGAATGAATTGGACCAGCTATTGAAGGGAAAAAGCCAACAAATGGTAACTCATTGAATAATATTTAAAAGTTTTCCAAGATGCACCTTATTAAGTTGGTTAAATTAATATTCAAAGTGAGCAGAGCTGTATCTAGACAAATAAGAAGCCCAACTGGAGTTTTCATTTCTTTAACATTCTCGGTCTCTTTATTATTCCTATACTTCAGTTTGTTTTGATGGCTTTACTGTTATCCTAAAATGTTGAAAATAGTAATAAAATAAGATCGGGTGGATGTGTCCAAACTCTTGACTGGTAGTGTAAATGTGTTGGGTGTGTAGATAGATCTCCACATTCAATAGACGTTTGTGTGCAACAAGTTTAAATTGAATCTCCAGCACAGTTAATATCCTTTAGTGCACTGGCAATAATCTTTCACTTTACAGGATTGTGTAACTGTAACCAGCTCCGGCTCTAATTCCCTGATGCCATGATTGTCTGACAGGCAATTAAGCTGCTGCCTGCTCAGGGGACGTGAGTGATTTGTGCTGTAGCTCTGGAGCCGTGAAGCTCTGGGTTACGAGCGCTGAGCTTTTACTCTAGTGGACTATAGCAGTGCTGCGCTTTATTGATTTGAACACACACAATAACAAATGAGTGATAAACTGATTCTGTGAATATAAACAAAGGGAAAGAATCCCATTCATATTTAAACAAAAAAAGATAAATGTATTCATGGAAAAAATAATACAAATTTATTCAAAACAAAAGCCATTTCAAATGTATTTTTTTAAATCTCTTTTTTTAAATACATCCTTGAAGGTTTTTTGCAACATAAGATAACATTATTATTTTATACCAATAACAATGGTTGCAGAATAACGTTTTGAAAACAATTTTAAAAACATAAAAATAAGTCGTTTATTTTTCAAAATGTTTTTCAAGTTATATATTACAACGAGAAATAACATTTTATTTAAAAAGTGGTTAAAAAATAAATAAAAAAATACATTTGCAAGGGGTTGCAAGTTTAAGTTTTATTTTGCAACAAAAATAACATTTATTTAAAAAAAACATTAACATTAAAACAACTCAAATTAAAAAATAATAAGGGTTAGTTTTTTTGTTTTTTTAACATTAACATTAAAACAACTAAATATAAAAAGAATAAGGGTTCGTTTTTTAGAAAATGTCAAGTTTTATATTGCATCAAACAATATTTATTTTTAAAAATGTAAAACAAATATATATATATATATATATATATATATATTAAAATGTTTTTTAAAAAGCAAAAATGAAATACATTTGAAAATACGAAATACATATCAATACATATGAAATACAATTTTTTATAGGTTTTTCTGTATTTTTTTGTAACAAATACATTTTTAAAAAATGTTGCAACATTTTCAAAAAGATTTATAAAAATGACTATGTAAACACAACCTTAAAAATGCAACATGACACTGGTAAATTTATATAAAAATATGAATATTGCTTTAGTTTTTTCATGCGTCTTTGTCCTTTGTTTCTATTTAAGTTTACTAATAGAATTTTGTGTGCAGTGCTCAATCAATTGTTTATAATGAAACTCCTGGCCCTGACCCCTCCTGTGCTTGACCTGCCGCTATCTGGAGATGAAATCAGTGCTGGATCTCCCTTTAGGACCCTGCTGTGAATGTGAGCTGACGGCTCTTGTGAAGGCCATTTACAGCCCTTGTAAGGGTGATGTTTTAGACTCACCGTAATCGATGAACGAGTGTGTGTGGGCTTAATGTGCTCCCGCGTAACACTGATTCTGTCGTAGCCCACAGCAAAGCATGTTTTACATGCCAGTCTGACGACTCCTTTATGAGTATAAATCGTTATAAAATCAGTGGATTAATAGCATCTGAAAGAAAGGGGAACATTTGTACTTCGAGAGATGGAGGATAATGTATTGCTCAGAGGATGCTCTTTCAGAGCTCAGGAGATATAATGTACTTTTTCTCAGAAGAGATGTAGATCATGTCTCTTTTTTGCATGCATTTGCATCTTTGACAGTTTTGAGACATCTCTATTGAAGTTTTCCATTTGCTCTCCATTTTATCATTAATGCTTTTTTATTTGTATTTTTTATTAAGATTTCAGAGACATAACTCCATTCTCAAATGCGTTTCATTTAAGCATCAACATTGTCTCAAATCAAAATACTATATTTACACTGCTATTCAGATGTTTGGGATTAGATTTTTTATTTTATTTTTTTATTATAAGACTCTTATGCTCACCAAGGCTGCAATTATTTGATCAAAAATGCAATAAAATCAGTAATATTGTGAAATATTATTACTATTTGTTTTCTAATTCAATATATTTTAAGATGTAATTTATTCCTGTGATTAAAGCTGAATTTTCAGCATCATTGCTCCAGTCTTCAGTGTCACATGATCCTTCAGAAATCATTCTGATATGATGATTTGCTTAAGAAACATTTCTGATTATTATCAATGTTGAAAACAGGTGCACTGTTCAATATTTTTGTGAAAGCCGTGATACTTTTTTATTTTCAAGATTCTTTGATGAGGAGATCAGCATGTCAAATACAAATCTTTTGTAACATGTCTTTATTGTCAGTTTTGATCAATTTAATGCATCCATGCTGAATAAAAGTATTTATTTATTTCCAAAAAGTTCCTAAACGTGTCAACATGCTATTATTGAACAATCTATTTTTTTAAAGCCTTTTTAAACTTTTTTTTTCTAGCTTTCAGACCAGACTTTGTCAAGTCAACATCATTTTGATCAGCTTTAGTTTTCTACTTTATATTGGCTTCTGCTCATCACTTGTTTGATTGTGTGTTTTGTGACAGAGAGGGGAAGATGGTCGTGCTGACCCTTGCGATCGGATTGGCCGAACAAGATGACTTTGCCAACCTTCCAGATCTACAGGAGGCTCCAGCCGACAATGAAACACCTCCCGCCGACAAAAGGTAATGGCTGTTTCTGTATGTGAGTCTCAAAATAAGTAGATATATACATTTTAAATGTACAGTGGCCAAGAGAGCTCAACACGCTGCAACTTCAGAAAATATATGCAAATAGAAAAAGCACCAGCAAATCAAGAAAACATCTTCATCAGTTTGACAGCAGGTGCTGCAAATGCTCACAACACAAACAAATAAAGAATTTTATTTGCAGTGCGTTTCTTTGTTTGGTTGTGTTGTGAGTATTTGCAGCACGTGTGTTGTCAAATTGATGAAGTTGTTTTCTTCATTTGCAGGCGTTTTTTTCTATTTGCAGCTCTCTCGGCCACCGTAGAAATAGCTTTCTCTGGGCTAGAAATATCCTGTCTAGGAGCAGTTTTTGTCTAATACAGTATTTTCTGGAAGGGGTTTGTTGGTGTTTGACAGTTTGCCCTTGCTGGTTGATGCTAAACTATAACATCTGTGGGGGAAAGGCATATTTCTCCATTGCTGGACATTTAATAAACCCTACTGTATCATATTTGATACATGGATTTCCTCTAAAGGCTCCTAAATTATAAACATGATCAAAATTTTGCTGAAGAAATGGTTGTACACAATCTTCTACATGCCTTGTCTGATTGATAGTTTATATTTTTTAGCAAGTAGAAGGCTGTAAAAATGTCCACCTTCAGGTTGAGGTTCACATGTCTTTTTGCTGTGAAGTCTTTACTGATTTTTTAAGTAAACATAAGAATAACTTTTATATTGTTAGTAATATTTCAATACGAACACTTACTGGACTGACGCAACTTGGCTTTACTTGATTATCCTAATAACTATGATCCATCAGGCTTTTGAGGAACATTTATTTTTATTCTCTCAATCCTCATTGCATGGCATTGCATTATATGTTTTCAAACTACAGAGCTTTGATCGTAAAACCTAAGCATTTAAATATCATCTTACTAAGACATATTTTTGGGAGATATAGAGTGACTTCTGATATTTATATGCATTTTGTGTAAGCAGTCTGCTATACTGTTATACAATCTCATTGATTTACATTACAAACTATTTCATCTTACTTTTTGGCCATATAAATATCAGCTTCTGCATCAAATTGCTTTTTCTTTTTTTTTTGCTCAGTTTGAGCCTCTGAATAAAACTGTTTTTTTTGTCCTCCTCAAGTACAAGCTTCATATTCTTACTATATCACACTATATGAGCCATAAAAGTCTGATTTATCAACTATGACACAATTTCATGAGACAATTTTGTGTAAAGGTCCAATAAACCCTTCCCCTTTTTAATGATTTTTGTGGACTATTATTTAATGTGAGGCTTTACAGATGAGCTTTTTTTTTTTTTGCAATGCCAAATATTTCATTTTATCATAGTAGATATTTTAGAGGTGACTGTTCTTTTTGGAGGGCTTTCAAAAGTAAGAAATGGGCATATATTTGTGTCTGTCTGCTGCTGTTCTTGACGTCACGTCTCTTTTTTTGGTTGGCGCCACTTGGTCAGTCCACAGGAAGTGGAGGTGACCAATCAGCAGTTAGTCATTGGCAAGTCCTTAAGTACGAGGTCTGTTTTTTGCTAATGAAGTACTCCATCCACACAAACTTATCACAAAATCAATGGTCGTCCTTGTGTATCCTACCCGGTTATCAATCACCATGTCAATGAGTCATACCAGTGAGTTTATTTTCTCTGCTCGAACGTAACGTTTGACTTTGTCTTAAAGCAATAGCTCACCCAAAAATGAAAATTTGCAAAAACTTTACTCAGCCTCAGGCTATTCTAAATGTAGATGAGTTTGTTTCTTCATCAGAACACTTTTGGAGCAATATATTACATCACTTGCTCACCAATGGATCCTCTGCATTGAATGGGTGCCGTCAGAATGAGAGTCCAAACAGCTGATAAAAACATCACAATAATCCACACCACTCCAGTCCATCCATTAACGGCTTCTTAAGCAAAAAGCTACATGTTTGTAATAAACAAATCCATCACCGCTTGATCTGTGCATATTGCTCTCCTGATTCAGATGAGATGACTTTTTCACTAAAGAAAGCAATATTATGGATAGAGGACTCGGATTAGCAATGGTTTGAAATCCTTAATAATGGATTTGTTTTGTGTGGATTACTTGTGGATTATTGTGATGTTTTTATCAGCTGTTTGGACTCTCATTCTGATGGCACCCATTCACTGCAGAGGATCCATTGGTGAGCAAGAGATGTAATGCTACATTTCTAAAAAAAAATACTCTAATAAAAAACAAACTCAGCTACATCTTGTATGGCCTGAGGGTGAGGACATTTTCAGCAAAATTTCATTTTTGGGTGAGCTGTTCATGTTATAATGACACTTTCTTATGCATGAATAAGCAACAAATGTGGCTTTCCTGGAATTTGTTGGTTAGCATTACAAAAATGCTAAAAATATTCATATGCGCTCTTGCTTATGTTGGTTTTTATTACTCATGTGAGTAATCTTACTGTTTTGTTTTTTGGCTTGTTTGGTCTTGAATCCTCGTCTGGCTCATTTGGTCTGTCATTTTGAACTTTTTTGCTGTTATCACACATTCCCTTTGGTAGCCCTCACTCTCTCTCTCTGTGATCTGTGTTTCAGCGAGGGGTTGGGATCGCAGTGGGGGTGTGCTCATTATAAGAGAGTGTAGTCCCAACTAAAAATACACCATCCTCCGTCTGGCTGAGACACGTATCATGCACACGCACACACACACACACACACACCCCGTTCTGGCTTCTGCCGTCTTGACTCTGTAAACACACATCAACCCACACAAATACACACACAGCACTTTATAGTCAGACACTCTCAGGAGTTCACAGTCTCTCAGAGTTAAACTGGAGTGTAGAGGTCTACAACAGGACAGATTTTTCCATCCTACTCCAGCAAGTTTCATTCCCCACCCGCCCGGGAATGTGTCCATCTGCTCCCAATTTATAATCATTTTCATCCCGTCTGCTCAGTCGAGGTCCATTCCTGCAATCTGCCGTGATCAGGGAAAACCTGGAAATATGAGATCGTTTTTAAATGCCAATTTCCATGCGAAGTCATAAAAAAAAACTTTTGAATAATAATAATAATACTAACAATACTACTGCTATGGGAAAAATCATAAAAGTGATTTATTATTGTTGTTGATGTTGTTGTTGTTGTTGTTGTTGTTGTTTATTGTTTTAAAAGTATTATTATTATTATTATTCAATATTGACATCTTAAAACCCTCAAAAATTCATGAAATACCATAAAGTTTCCTCAAAATGTTTGAAAACCCTAGCCAAAGTGAGGTTTTGGACAAAATCAGCATAAGTCATTTCTTGGCATAAATGCATAAATACAAAAAAATATTTCATGTTTTCTGTTCATGCATTTTTTATTTAATAAAATATGTTTTAATAGTTTTTGTCCATTTTTCAATGCTAAGTCGTTTAAAATGACAAGGATTTATGCTGATATTGTCCAAACACCCCACTTTGCCTGTGGCGTTTCAAAACTTTTGGAGGACATCTGTATATTTATGCATATTAGAGTACTGCATTGTTCCTCTCGCTTTCCCTGCATTCAAATCAGTTGTTATTGTTATGCACTATATGTGTGGAGTTATATTTCTCTATAGAGAACAGAACTTACATGTCATATTCTTTGAAAGGTAAACAAGAAAGTTTAAATTATTTAAAACTAAATAATTTAACCAACCATCTGTAAACGGCATGAAGATTTCAGCACACTGACCGTCTCTTCTCCATAAACTCAGACTCATGGTTCAATTCTGTAAGACTTTCTTTTATCTGTGGAACACAAAAGAAAGTCAAATAGATATATAGGTCTAAAATAACACTGGACCCCACTGACTTACATTGTATTGACAAAATATCTTGTTTTCCACGGAAGAAAGTGAGTAAATAATGACAGAATGTTTCAGATGTTTTCAGATGAATTTTTCACATTTTCAGATGAACTGTCCTTTTAAAAGAATCACTAAATGTACAAAAAAATAAAAATAATAATTAATTTATGGAAATGTGTCACAACGCTACTGGGAACTGTGTATTCACGTATGTATTATTGAAGAACTAAATAAATAACAACTACTTTCATAACTACTCACGTCTACAAATATTTAGTCCCACACTGAAACAAATCTAATGTGGTCCCACGAGAATCAAAGAGTGTTTGTAAGTCTTGATTAGCTCCGTCCTGCATCAGTCCTTCTTGCCAATGAGTGTGTGTCAGGAACCGACTGCCCTCAGCTATTGTTTTCCACAAACCTATTAACAAGCACAGTCATTTATCCTGGAAGGAAGTTCTCCTCTCGACGGCCTGTCCTTCTGCCTTATGTTGACGTATTAGACTCCTTTAAGGAAACACAATAGCACCAGTGTAACAGCCAGCGGCCTGTGGCGAGCCGGATGAGATCCACGAGAGCCTCGCTCGGACACGCCCACTCAGAGTTTCTGTGTCCAATCACACTGAAGAATGACTGCGTGTGTTTACTTCTTGACTAAAGTGCTTTCAAGCCCTAGTCAGCTGCCCTGTTACTTACTGTCTAAGCATCAATCCCGACAGAAATGGGACCTCATCGGTGACTGATCTGGGGCTTTACTTTGGCAGAAGCTTGTATACTCATATGGTCACTCAGTACTTATGTTAGAATATCTTTAGCATATTTAAAAGTTACAGTAAAGACATTATTTAATATATTAATAAATTCTATTCATCAAAGAAGACTAAATAGATATATCACAGCTTCCACAAAAATATTGAGCAGCACAACTGTTTTCAACATTGATAATAATCAGAAATGTTTCTTAAGCAGCAAATCAGTATATCAGAATGATTTCTGAAGGATCATGTGACACTGAAGACTGAAGTAATGATGCTGAAAATTGAGCTTTGCATCACGAATAAATTCCATTTTAAAATATATTCAAATGGAAAACAGTTATTTTACATTGTAATAATATTTCAGCATATTACTGATTTCATTGTATTTTTAAGAGTGAGCATACGTTTAATTTCAAAAATATATATAAAAAAAAAAACAGCCCCAAACCTTTGAATGGAAGGATATAGGATTTCAATTAGCCTAATTATATTTAATTTGACATCCAACAAATATTGATTTGATCTAAAAGATTGCATTTTCATTCTCTGTTCTTTTATTTATTTATTTGTTTGTTTGTTTTTATTATTGATGAATGCTTCTCCAGCACATTGAACAGTAATTGACTTACAGCCTGAAACTATACTACATTCTTTATAGAGTTTCATATAATATGCTTGTTTTTCTATTGCAGTTTGCTCTGTAACCACTTTTTCTTTTTTTAATTTAATAGAACTTTAACGTTAATTGGAAAAGTTCCTTTTGAACTGCCAAAACGTGGCCCAATTTCTGTATTGTCACTATTGCAAAGTGAAAAAGTGAAAAATCTTTTGTTAAATATTTCTTTAGCAGTCAAACAAAAAATGCATAATACATAATCAGAGTTCTGTGCTGTTCAGAATTCAGTCAGTTTGAATTTGAGACAGATAGATAGATAGATAGATAGATAGATAGATAGATAGACAGACAGACAGACAGACAGACAGACAGACAGACAGACAGACAGACAGACAGACAGACAGACAGATAGATAGATAGATAGATAGATAGATAGACAGACAGACAGACAGATAGATAGATAGATAGATAGATAGATGATAGATAGATAGATAGATAGATAGATAGATAGATAGATAGATAGATAGATAGATAGATCGACAGATAGATAGATAGATAGATAGATAGATAGATAGTGTTACGAGCACTTCCTCTGTCTGATTGCCTCTTCAAGATGAATCGCTTTATGTATTCCCCAATTGTAAGTCGCTTTGGATAAAAGCGTCTGCCAAATGACTAAATGTAAATGTAAATGTAGATAGATAGATAGGTAGATAGATAGATAGATAGATAGATAGATAGATAGATAGATCGACAGACAGATAGATAGATAGATAGATAGATAGATAGATAGATGATAGATAGATAGATAGATGATAGATAGATAGATAGATAGATAGATAGATAGATAGATAGATAGATAGATCGACAGACTGATAGATAGATAGATAGATAGATAGATAGATAGATAGAGATAGATAGATATAGATCGACAGACAGATAGATAGATAGATAGTGTTACGAGCACTTCCTCTGTCTGATTGCCTCTTCAAGATGAATCGCTTTATGTATTCCCCAATTGTAAGTCGCTTTGGATAAAAGCGTCTGCCAAATGACTAAATGTAAATGTAAATGTAGATAGATAGATAGGTAGATAGATAGATAGATAGATAGATAGATAGATAGATAGATAGATAGATAGATAGATAGATAGATAGATACCCGTGTGACAGACAGACAGACAGACAGACAGACAGACAGATAGATAGATAGATAGATAGATAGATAGATAGATAGATCGACAGACAGATAGACAGATAGATAGATAGATAGATAGATAGATAGATAGATAGATAGATAGATAGATAGATAGATAGATAGCTTCGGTGGGTTTTGGAACACGCCTGAAGTTTTCTGTGTGTTCTCTGTGTGTCTGGAGCTCTGTTGGGGTAGGGTGCCTATCAAAGCATCAGACTGTGATCAAAGCTCACCCTGGCCCTCCGGGGTCCGTCTGGAATGGTCGCCATGGAGAATGTCCTTGCTCTACTAATAACTGCCTTCAATCATTTCACTCAGTAGCCAGAGCACTGTCACTAGGGCAACAGCAGGGTCACACCCACCAGCCTCCATTATCATACAGCACACAAACCACAAATCATGTCATTTTGGGTTTTTTATGAAGTTCCTGTTTTTTGTTTATTGACATAGTAGTAGTTTATAGATGCAGTAGGTCATCTCTCTCTCTCTCTCTCTCTCTCTCTCTCTCTCTCTCTCTCTCTCTCTCCATCTATCTATCTATACATTGATTATTCATTTATTTTGCTTTTTTATATTTCAAATTAAATTATATAATAAATTTATATAATTAAATTAAACAAAATAAAATTAATAATAAAATAATAAATAATAAACAAGTTAATAGCGTACAGTCAGAGCCTAGTGTATGCTACTATTCAAATTTTGGTGTCATTAAAATTTTAATTGTTTTTGAAAGAATTATGCTCACATATGGCTGTATTTATTTGATCAAAAATACAGTAAAAAAAAAATATTGTGAAATATTATTACAATTTAAAAGAACTGTTTTCTGTTTAAATATATTTTAAAATGTAATTTATTCCTGTGATCAAAGCTGAATTTTCAGCATCATTACTCCAGTCTTCAGTGTCACATGATCCTTCAGAAATCATTCTAATAGCCTATGCTTATTTGCTGATCATAAAACATTTCTGATTATTATCAATGTTGAAAACGGATGTGCTGCTTCATATTTTTGTGGAAATCGTGATACATACAGTATTCTTTAATAAATATAAAGTTCAGCTCTTATTTTAAAATGTACTGTGACTTTTGATCAATTTAACGCATCCTTAATAGAAAAAGTATTAATTTCTATTCATCTTTATTGTATTAAGTGGGAAATAGAAAACCCAGAATGGAGTTAATGCAGAGTGTTCATGCTTTCACTCCATTAAACTCACATAGTTGGCTTAAATATTTTACTAATATTTTTTTTGAAAAATGGACTCAGTTATAACAGGGACTCGAACTGGTGAATGATTTTTAAATTAGCTCATTAACCTAAACCTTCTGAACCTACAAACTTTACAAACATCATTGCAGCATTTACACTTGCGGCACATTGGAAAGGAAAAGTGCAATATTTTTTCTCTGTCACACTACTGAAAACAGTACTTACAGTATATCAATAGCTTGGCTTCTTTACCTTTTGCTATTCATTTAGTAACTCCCTAACCCTGCTATCCATTACAGCATTTACTGCTGTCTCTGTCTCTCACACAGCTCATAAAAGCCTACGTCACACCAAAAGAGAAGTGCGAGACGAACTTGACTCCTCGGAGGATATAAGCAGAGAGGAAGAGTGAGTAACATCCGCTCAGACGCTGCCTTAACCTGCTCCCCCGATACCCGAGCTCTTCATCAAAGCGCTTGTACTCTCCATGTTAAAATAATCATGCTCCTTTACGCTCTCATCCCTCGCTCTCATTCCTCCACCCTCCCGTGGCCCAGTTTGAAATGAATGACGGTGTAACAGCGCCCCGAAGCCACTCCCCAGGAGCCCCGCCGAATCAATCCGTTTGAAAAACAAGCCATTCATATGAGAAATGTATCTGTATCAATATCCACCTGCCACAGCTCAATTATAGCTTTCCATTATATTGTCCTGTGTGAGCCACTTATGAGTATGATTATAATAGCAGAAAGCACATTCGGATGATGTGTGCTCATGAGAGGACGAAGCCGTATTATGTTTATGGATCGGCATTGAGTAGCAAAGGCCATTTGGGTTTGTGAATCAAGCAGCGGGGCATCAGATGTAGTCTGTACCGCCAGTGGCCCCTACTGAGTGCTCATGCATTCGGAGTTTATTTGTTTCATGGTTAATTGTGCACTGCAAACAATTGCACGTCTCTCGTGTGCTTACGGTGCTGTGATTTATGATGATTTGAGATACAGTGATGTGATGGGAGATGGTGGCCACTGGGTAAAGGTACAGCATTGGTTATTTTCTCACACAATGTGTGTCTGTGAGTTCAGTCACTCATGCATTGAGAAAACAAAGAGCACCAGATTCACATGGTTTTTACATATTTCAAACGTTTTTGTATACAGATGTATACAGCCAAAAATAAATAAATAATTAATAAAAATTGAGGCTCTGACTCCTTGAAGTGAGGATATATATCTATTTATTTATTTATATATACCTCTATTACTATGATATTGTAAAATAAAATATATTATTATTATTATTATTCATAATATATTATTAATTTAATATATTTTATAATAATAATAATAGTAATAGTAATAATTAAAAAAACTTTTATTTTATTTTATTATTGAAAATTATAATTGATTTTACAGTACAATAGTAATCTTAAAATTTCTGTTATGTTTATAACAACAATAACAATAATATTAATATTAAAAATCATTGTTTTATTAATTTTTTTAATAATTTATAAGTGTATTACTGAATATTTAAATTTTCAGTATATATTAATATTACAATAATTTTAGACTAATTTTACAATACTATTGCAATCTATTATATAATATTACAACAATATTAGTTTTATTTCTCTTATTTTAGTTTTATAATGATAATAATAATGAATACTATATTTTATTTTACTTTTTACTTTTTGATAATAATTAAAATTATTACTATTATTATTATCATTATCACAAATATTTATTATTATATTATTATTATTATTATTAAAACAACAACGGTGTGCCTGTAAAGTGGACTGAGACACATCTCACAACTGAAATGAACTAAAAAGTTGTTGTTTTTTCTTTTCACTTTCTGTATTTCACTTTTTGTTGTCCTGAAGTCATTCTAGTAAAGATAACAAAACACTTTTAAAGAGTAACTTTTGGTATTATTATTAAAATTAACTATTGGTAGCAGAATGTGAGCAAAAGAGTAATTTGGAGATGACTGTTAAGGTTGTAGAAGCCTTTCTGGATATCTAAGCAGCAGCAGTATGAGATGTTAAATGTTTATCAAACTGCAGTTTAAATCGCAATATATGACAAAATAATCACAATATATGTATGTTGTTTGGCCAAATCGTACAGCCCCATAAATTTTGATTAATAAAATATTGTAAAAGTTTATTTGTTACACACTTTCTGTATTAATTTCACGCACCTCCATGATCTAGTAAGTGATGCTGACACAGTGATCTACAGAGTAGGCATGTTCCTGTAGATATGTGTGCTGATGCTCTTATGATGTAACTAAAGGAAATGAGTTATTCTAGCCAGCCACCTCGGCGGCACAAGACAACCGCCCCTGGACCGCCTGCCGAGTGTCCATGACAGCCGATTAATTGCGGTGAAGTCATTTGTACAGCAACAATCATAAAGGGCTGCTAAAATTGCACAGAATAAGCTATTGTATGCCATTAGTCAGAAGTCTGGCTTGTGAGAATAGAGCCGCCTGCTTTAGCCTGTGGAGAGAGAGAGAGAGAGAAACAAGACAAGTTTCCTTCTCAAGATGTCCCTGAAGTGGAGCCCTTGACTGCATGGAGACATAATGGGTTTGAAGTGTTTTAAGGTGTGTGTCGTTTCCCAGCTTGCTGTTCCAGTCATGTATTTTTGTTTGTCTGTGCTGCTGAAATCATTGCAGCGGAGACGCACTGATTGGTACACGGGAGGCTGGGTACAAGCGATGATCCCTAGATATCCTGCCATTGTTGAGTGAACCGCAGGTGGGATTTAGGACTATAAGAACAAAGGGCTTGATAACACACATCTTTTTTTCTATATTCTGGTTTCATTGATGCTGTCTGAGCACTTTAAAGAGATATTTCATCCACAAAGGGTCATTTTGTCATCATTTATTCACCTTCATGTTGTTTCAAACCTGTATGACTTTTCGCTTTCCACAAAAGGACATGTTTTGAATAATGTGCTGTGAGTAATTTGAATAAGGATGAAATTACAGAGAATAACTGGAGCTTTCGTAGCTCAAAAAGGACACAAAAGCACCATAAAGTCATCACAATGTAGTCCATAAGTCTTCTGAAGTCGTGAGGTTTGGGCAGCAAACCCACCTAAATTGAGTTGTTCTCATTTTCTCCTTCACTAAGAATTGAATCATTGAGTCAGTCAGTTGAACTTGAGAACTGAATCACTGATTTTTGTGACCAAATTATTCAGACTATGAAAAGATCTGATTCAAATGATTGTTCTTTTCAGCTGAATCTTTTGATTCATTTAAAAAGATTCCAATTACGTACTGTAGTCAAAAGAAAAAAAAATCAGTAAATAATTACTTAAATTTATGTTTGTTGATCACATGAAGATTCAAAAACTGTTCAAAGGTTTTAATTTTTTTTTTTTGAAAGAAGTGTCTCTAATTCTGCACTTATGTTATCAAAAATACAGCAAAAAATAGTCAAATATTATTACAGTTTAAAATAAATGTTATCTATTTATATATATTTTAAAATGTAATTTATTTCTGTGATGCAAAGCTGAATTTTCAGCATCAGTCTTCAGTGTCACATGATCCTTCAGAAATCATTCTAATATACTGATTTGCTGCTCAAGAAACATTTCTGATTGTTATCAATGTTGAAAACAGTCGCACTGCTTAATATTTTGTGGAAACCAATATATCTTTTATTTTCAGTATTCTTTGATGAATTGAAAGCAGCATTTATTTGAAATAGACATCTTTTATAACATTATAAATGTCTTTACTGTCACTTTTGAGTTAATACTTGATAATATAAGTATTCATTTTCTTTCAAATCAATCAATCAATCAATCAATCTTGCTGACCCCAATTTTTTTGAATAGGAGTATATAATGCTTTCATGGTGTTTTTTTTTTCCTCTTTTTTTTGGTCATTTTTGAGCTTGACAGCACCAGTCATCCATTTCCTTTCATTGTATTGACTAAAGTGACCAGAATATTTCTTACAAGTTCACCTTTCGTATGACACAGAAGAAAGAAAGTCATACGGGTTTGGAAGGACATGAGGGTGAGTAAATGATGGCAGAATTTTTTCAGTCCTTGAACACTCTGATAGTTTTAGCTCAAGTGATATTAAATGTTGATCTTCGGCAGTCCGATCAGTCATTCCAAAGGTTAATGAAGGTAAAACATCCGTCTTACACGAGATCAGACACGGATTTCAAGAAAACTGCCCACACATATCCAGTCATCTTCCTCATCGCTGTCCTCCTCATTGTTGCCAGATTCACTGCTGTGTGTCATTTCAGAGCAGAAGCATCGTGCTGAGACGGACAGCTTAAGTCACTGTTCACACACACACACACACACACACACACGTGCACAGATAGCAATGGAAGCGCTCAGCCAGAGAGGCAGGGCCGGGCCGGCTCAATATCACCCTCCTGGTGATATGGAAATAAAGAGCAGCCAAGTGTGACAGCATTGGGCTTAGCGAGACACATGCATGCACACGACATAAATACAGCTTTAACTCTCCCACATGTTTGGCGACAGGGTTCATGGAGGAAGACGGGTTAATGTGTGCTAGGCTACATGGTTCAGTGCTCCGCCGGTGCGTGATGCATATGTGTCCGACAGGCACGGCAGCTTTTATAAGAGATGATGGTCTGGTGCACTGGACTGTGTCTGTCTAGGATATACGATGGGCTCTGTTGCATCATTCACAACTTTAGTGCTTTAGATCAAGCATTTACTTCTTAATAAGCCTTTTTATGTACAGTCTCAGAAGAAAAGGTACAAAAGCTGTCACTAGGGTGGTACCCTTTCAAAAAGTCCTAATATGTACTATTTAGGTACTATTACTAATATACTAATATGTACTTTTAAGGTATCATTATGCAACTTTTGGGGTGAATAAGGTACAAAGGTGCACCTTTTAAAAAGGTGCCACCCCACTGACAGCTTTTGTACCTTTTGTTTTCCTAAGAGAGTATAAACACTAGTTTTGTGCTGTGTGGGATAAATTACAAATGATGACAATATTATCTTCAAGATTTGTTTTGTTGTATAGCAGTCTTTTTTGTACACACTTGTAGAGTAATATTAGCTGTATAAACCTGAAAGGTTGAAATCTAATTTATGTGTATTGAACTTCTCACAATAAATGTTGTTCCAAAGTAAATGAACAGATAATAAAACCCCAGTGAGCAGCTTAATGTGACAGTGGTGAGGAGAAACTCCCTAGAAAGATGCACAACACAATGCAAACTGTTCTTTTATGAATTATGTATGTCACAAGGAAAGAGAGCTGAATAGTAAGTTTTCATTTTCACAAAGCAATTTTTATTGTTGAAGTCTGAGATTGTCAACTGAATAAAATTATCTGTTAAAATTATTATTATTAGTAGTAGTAGTAGTAGTATTAGTATATGTTTTGTTGTGTTTTAAGTGAAAAAAAAACACTATTTATTGTGTTAAACATGGCAAGTTAAGTTTCTATCCCCCGGTTTCACAGACAAGGCTTAAGTTACAGACTAAAATGTAAGTCTGAGCTGTTTCAACTGAAAGAAACTTGCACTGATTGATCTTAAAATATATGCCTTTGTTTTGTCTCAAGATAATGTTTTTTCTAAGAAACGTTTATAAAAATTACTTAAATGTCATAATTGAACTATGGCCTAATCCTGGCTTAGTCTAAGCCCTGTCTGTGAAACCAGAAAAGATATATAATAAATATATAATAAAGTTATTTATTACCTTAAATGAGCTTTTTTGTTTCTGTCCACTGGAGGCAGTGTTTTGTAGTGATTGAAGGTTTCTCGAGGAAACAAAACAAAGGTTGGCACACCAAAATTGCACAAGTTTATTACCGAATTATCACACAGGTGATGTTTTGAGCACGCAGGCTTTTTTTTTTTTTTTTTGCTAAAGGTTTCTCAAGAACAATTAACCTTGTTGTGTCAGGATAAATAAAGATTTTGTTTTATAATTGATTTTTTTACCCTAAAATTACATTTACATTTACATTTATGCATTTAGCAGACACTTTTATCTAAAGCAACTATTTGAAATAGAAATTTCTTAAAGAAAATGGGCCCATTTTAGTACATCTTTTCTTATTCTCATTACTGCAATGTCTAAAAATTTACTAAAAACAGATAAAAATTGTATTTTGCTTAAAGAAAATGAGCCCTATTTTTTTTTTTTTTTTTTTTTTACATTGTGACATTGCAAATCTCATTCTCATTACTGCGATGTGCAAAAACATAATCATATATTATTAGTAAAATGGATAAAGTGTTTATAAATCATGTTCATGTTTGTACTGTCTTTTTGCTGTTTTAAATAAAGGTATGATGATATCCAATAATGTAGTAGTAAAGAAAAAATGTGCATACGTTGTCATGAAAATGCAATGCAAAAAAACTAAATGGTCTTAAATTTACTTCAAATGGCTAAATTTTAGCTTTATTATTTTATGGTAAAATGTGGTGGGAATATGTTTTCATGTGATTCACCCAAAAGCTCTTATTATACAGTGAAGCTACAGTACAGACTTATATGTATTTGCTGTGTTTTGACAGTGTTTAATGTGTCACATTGTCCACAAATATTTTCTAGGATAGATCTAAATCTAGGATTTAGATTTACGCTAATGTTGTTGATGAGAAATATAATATTATTCTGAATTATACAAAATGTATACATCAACCTTTTTTTCCAACCTTCATTGCCAAAAGAAAACCAGAGTAGATGCATAATCCTGTGACTTTAAGGATACGGTGTATGTGTGTGTGTGTCTGTGTGTGTGTGTGTGTGTGTGTGTGTGTGTGTGTGTGTGTGTGTGTGTGTGTGTGTGTGTGTCTGTGTGTGTGTGTGTGTGTGTGTGTGTGTGTGTGTGTGTTGGTGTCAGAGGGCATTTAATTGCAGTGGAACGTAGACGAATTGAATTGTAAATGAGGTGTGCAGCGTGATCAAATGAGAGCAGCAGACGGGGAGATGTCAGCGGCGTCTTGACCACGTCTCTAAGCAGCCTTACGCTCCTGCAGCTGCTCTCTGGACACATTCATCCAACAGCATTTCACAAATGACAATTAGACTTCAAAATATGACTCATAACAACAGCAGCACTGCAGAAGATGTATGACTTTTGATCGCTTCTGTTTCTAATTTGGTCTTATTTTGTAATAATGATAAAAAACTGCATCTTTTGAAAAGCCACATAAATTACTAATATGTAATTTATGAATTTGTGGGTGAAAATCTACAGAATTCTGTGGAAAACTCATCACTATGTTGCTAGGTCATTGATATGTGGTTGCTACTGTGTTCTAGTTGCTTACAGACCCAAGTCAAAGTCTCTGTGATGTTCTAGTCTGTAGAAACAGCTCGGGTTCCTCCTTCAGTGTAAAGTCTATGAGACTGAAATGACTTGGTCAGCCCAATTCCGTGCAAAAAATGCAGATTTGGCAACCCTGTATCTAACACGAGCTGCATCCAAAGTGATTTAAATACTCCGCATATTGATAGCGGCTCCCTGATGTGCGAAAATTATATTCAATATTAGAATGTTTGCGTGAGCAGGCAGTAATGCAGCGGGAGCGAGATTAAGAAAACAGTCCCGTGCAGGGCTTTAATACAAAAACGCACACAATGAATTGAGCAAAAGCCGAATCCTGGACATTTTGGGAGATTTAGAATTTTTTTTTAGGTCCAAAAAGAGGACTTGTCCGGGGAAAAGAGGATGTTTGGTCACCCTACCTAAATATGAGCTGTAATAATAGTGATTTGTGCACCAGAAAGCACTAATTAACTCTAAAGAGACTGAGAGAATGCTTATGGGCCCAATAAAAGATGAGCAAGACAGAAAAGTCTTAAACTAGATCACAAAATCAAACTTCAGCATGTTAATTCATGTGAGAAATACCTCAGGTAATACAAGCAGCTGAAGGCTTCCCCCGCAGAGGCTGGATTAACCCGAGCACCAGAAATAGAATACTAGTCTTCTGCATAATGCCTGCTGTTAAAAACAGACTCTGAAACAATACAGAATACTATTCCAGGATAAACGTTTCAACGACTACATTGTCACATGACCTCATTATGCATGTTTAATTCAGCAAGTGGCATCCATTTATTGTGTATTTTGAACTAAACTTAGTTTTTGTGAAGGTGCTGTTTGTTTGAGCGTCCCTGTTTATAGGCAAACTTTATGGAAAAATATCACTCCAATTCTCTTTTGCCGGTCAGATCAAGGAGTCAGAAAAGATACAACTCCTATAATGTCTGATTTGTTGCATTGTGGGATACAGTATTCCATGCATTGTGTTCTGCACATGTTTGTAAATATATTAGGTGACCTGGGTGTTCTGTATATATCAAAAATTCTAATACTAATTATAATAATTCATTACATTTATATAGCGCTTTTCTGCTTTTCTAAGCGCTCTACATTGTGAGGGGGGTGTCTCCTCGTCCACCACCAGTGTGCAGCATCCACCTGGATGATGCGACGGCAGCCATAGTGCGCCAGACCTCACCAGCTTACTGGTGGAGAGGAGACAGAGTGATGAAGCCAATCAGTATATGGGGATGATTAGGAGGCCATGATGGTCAGAGGCCAATGGGCAAATTTGGCTAGGATGCCGAGGTCACACCTCTACTCTTTTCGAAAGACATCCTGGGATTTTTAATGACCACAGAGAGTTAGGACTTCGGTTTAACATCTCATCCGAAGGACGGTGCTTGTTGACAGTATAGTGTCCCCGTCGCTATACTGGGGCGTTAGGACCCACACAGACCACAGGGTGAGCACCCCCTGCTGACCTCACTAACACCTCTTCCAGCAGCAACCTAGTTTTCCCAGGAGGTCACCCATCCAGGTACTGACCAGGCTCAGCCCTGCTTAGCTTCAGTGGGCAACCAGTCTTGGGCTGCAGGGTGATATGGCTGCCGACATAATACTGTGTTCAGTATACATTAGAATTAACTTAACCTTTATCATTGATATGCCAATTATGTGTCAGATAAAAAGGCCAAATTTTATTTTTGGTATTTAATTAAAAAAAAACGTTATCCAACATCCTGTCTAATGTCACTATGAAAACAAAAATAGCGAATGTATCTCTGTATTATGTGCATAAAAATGCTTATATGCATAACATATAAACCGTACATTTATAAAAAAAACACAACTGCTTGCACACTGTAATAAAGAAAATCCAAGGTACAGAAATTAATGCAAAATGTAAATACTCGCATGACTTTTCTAAAATTTATTCTAAAAAGGTAAAAAAACAGTAAAATGTAAGTTATGCACTAAGGAAAATATGAACACGCTTATGCATTTGAACAATTTTGTGCAGTTTGTCCTCTTTTTTTAGATGCATTTTGTCAATAGAAATTAGTTATTCACAGCTGTAAAGGAATGTGACTGATGGATGTTTTCCATGCATGGTACTCATATGCTATTAATTGATATTCAAATTTGTTGATTATTTTCATTATCGATTTTACCGTTTAGTTGTTGCTAGTATGCACACTGCAAAAACAGTACATGCAGAATGTATTCTGTGCACAGTCTTACACTGTCCAATGCATCAAGGTTTCAGCGAGTATCCCTGTTTTAGAACCTGGTATGTTTTTTGATAAGAGTGCCGCATTTTTTGTGTAGTGGCATGAGCTCCAAGCTGAAAGAAGCACTTGTCAAACTCTCCACATATCATTCCATCCGTCAAGCGATGCTGTGGTTTAGCACCAGTGGATCCAGCAGTTCACTCATATGTGGGTTTCTGTTCTCCACAGGCGGTTGGATATTCATGGGAACATCATCCATCATACAGCGACCATTTTTGGCGCCTCACCCCCAGTCTGTCCACATGTTGACAGTTTAGCTCCATGCATCATGCACGTGTGTATCAACACATCTCCACATTGTCATGCTCATCTCTCGCTCCGTGCCTGCCTCATATGTTCACTGCTCTCATCTCCTCCCACCCCAACCCTTCAGTCATCCATCCTAGTCTTCTCCTTCTTCCTCTAAATTTATATTGTTTTCTCCCATCTCACAGCACTTTGTAACTTGGCACATTAATATAGAGTTCTGTTGACGTGTCAGCTATTTTACAGCTTCAAATGTGACTCATCCAACCAGAAATATATCTGTTTTGTAACATGAGTTTTCTTGTTTTGTTTTAACTGAAGTGTTTAACAATGCGAAGCACTTTCAATTTTTGCACTGATGCCAAACTTATCATTCATTTGATGTGAATAATCTTTTTGGTTTGCGTCCAAGTTCCAGAATATAAAAAAGGGTTTGGAAAGTATTTAATTTTATCCAAAAACAGTATTTAAGATTACCCAAAACAAGAAATAATATACACAACCATTCAAAAGTTTGGGGTCAGCAAGGTTTAATAATAAAAATAAAAAAAACTTTTAATTTAGCAATGTTAAATTTAGACACGTTAAATTGATCAAAAGTGGCAATAAAGACACTTTTATGTTACAAAAGACTTCTATTTCAAATAAATGCTGTTCTTTTTAAATCTCTGTTCATCAATGAATCCTAAAACGTCACAGTTTACACAAAAAACATGTTTTCAGCTATTACTATATATGCTACAGTAATGTAAGTAATGTTTCTTGAGCAGCAAATCAGCATATTAAAATAATCTCTGAAGGATCGTATGACACTGAAGACTGCTGAAATGCTGAAATTCCAGCCCGATCTCACGGCAATTCATACATATTTTACGAGGTGGCTAATTCGTACGAATTCCTACGACCTCACTCGTACAAATTCATAAGATTTTTGCTAAATCGTACGTATTTTACGAGTTGCACAATTTGTATGAATTTGTACGAATGACCTACACCTAACCCCGCCCCTAAACCTACCCGTCACTGGGGTTTAGACAAATCGTACAAAATCGTACAAGTGAGGTTGTACGAATTAGTACGAATTAGCTACCTCATAAAATACGCATGGATTGGTCGTGAGATAGCGTTGGAAAATTCAGCTTTGCATCAAGGAATAAATTACATTTTAAAATATATTGAATTAGAAAACAGGTATTTTAAATTGTAGTAATATTTTAGAATATTGCTGTTTTTACTGTATTTTTTATCAAATAAATACAGCCTTGGTCAGCATTAGAGACTTATTTAAAAAAACAATAGTCAAAAAATCTTACAAACCCCACATTTTTGAATGGTAGAAAAAATGATAGAAGAACAATATGTTGTTCAAAAAAAAATCCATTGACATAAAATTACTTCTAAATGGTTTCTGTCTGTGCTATACTGAAGTTCAGACCCTTCTAGGTGGCTGTTGGCACGCTGAGTGGCGCTGATGTCACGGCGGCGGTAAGCTCTCAGGCCACATGAGTGTCAGGCCCACGAGGCTGAGGACCGATTCATCTGTGTCTTCAGTTCAGAGCAGGACACTCAAACAGCTCTGAGGAAACAAACACACATGTGTACACTGATACAGCAAACACCTCATTAGTTTATGTGGTTCTGCTACTATGACAGTTACAGATAACCTGCCTGAAGGCCACAGAAGCACATGGCCACAGGTTTATATACTCTGCTCTGAGTGTAATGTACTGCTTATAATAGACTGTGCTCACAGGTCTGTCCTTGACTGTCATATACAGTGCTTTAATGGTAGATTGGTTTATCAGCTGGATCCTGGCTATTTTTAGATTATTGCATTGGCTGATAACAATTTCGGGGTGAAAGATTTTTTTAGAAATACTTTATTAATAATACTAATACTTTTATTCAGCAATTATGCATTAAATTGATTACAAAAGCGAAGTAAAAACATTTATAAAGTCACAAAAAATATATTTCAAATAAATGCTGTTCTTTTGAACTTTCTATTTATCAAAGAATCCTTGAAGAAGCTTATTAGAATGATTTCTGAAGGATCATGTGACACTGAAAGACTGGAGTAATGATGCTGAAAATTCAGGTTTGCATCACAGGAATAAATTACATTTTAAAATATATTACAATAGAAAGCTGTCTTTTAAATTCTAATAATATTTCACAATTTTACTGTATTTTCTTATCAAATAAATGTAGCCTCGATGAGCGTAAATCACTTTTAAAAAATGTATTAGTGTAGTGAATTAGGTATATTACTAATAAGAAGGTATTTTACATTTTTGTATTATAATTCTTTTAGGTATTTTAAAAAGTTATTTTTTGTTTATTATATTTATAATTTTTTATCTTAATGGACGCAAACCAGTTATTCAGGTCAAATGAATGAGGATTTAATGACTAAATGTCATGTAATGAGGAAGGATACAGATCTACAAACCCTAGGCCGTTGGATGTGTCCAGACCAAAAAGAAACCCCCAAATTTTAGTGTTAGTCTGTTGGTTTGGGCAAGTAGTGTGTTACACAGGTATATTACATAGCCATGTGCTTCTAATGCTGTCCGTGCAAAATGCACTTTACCAGTCCTTTACTGACAGTCTGTTTGTGAATCCTTGTGCAGGCTGTGATTGCAGGGCTGTCCAGGACTACATCCAAAACCATGCTGTAGTCCTGGAGGCCGGCAGCCCGCATGTTCACCCTCACAGTGGTGTAGGTAAGGTGAACAGAGACCCTGTTAAATGGATTCGGGAAGACAGCTGGGCCACACTGGGCCACTGAGCATGTCCAGACAATCCTAAAGAAGCCACTGTGAACTGAGAGGAGAAAGTGTTGTTGTAGAATAAAGCAAAAAACAACAGGATCTCTCTAGATTTGTCTCTAGTGAACAGCACCATGCTGAAAGAGCAACGGCTGAACAATAAAAATGTTTGTCTGGAAGCAATAGAAGGACAAATTCTAGTGTTCAGTGAAACACATCAGCGATTTTAACCACTTAAGCCAACCGTGTCAGAGGTTAGAAAGATTTTTGTGCACGTCAGCTTTAATGCACTTAACAAAATAACAAAAGCAGCCAAATGTCAAGAAGTATTCAAAATGTATTATTTAACTTACAATCTACAAACTTTACAGTAACAGGCTTTTTTCACTAAATCTGTCATTTTCTGTTGTTGTTTGTATGTAGTCATGACTCATGTTTGCATTTTCTTCTGTTTTTCTTCTCACTAGCCATAATTCTAATCTTAAAATCAGGATTAGGCATAAAATAATGTCATGCATGTGAAAATCAGATGATAATTGAACAAATAGTTGTAACCTGGCTCAGAGGATGATGGCAATCTCTGTGGCAGTTTTTTCTGGTGATTAAGAGACAATATGAGACTTCTTCACCTTACAAAGGATTGTTGAAAGCAAAAATGCTCCATCATATTTTGTGAGAGGAAACGGGCACTTTTTTGGAATCAGCGCCTCAAAATTAGAAAGGAACGAGTATTGGATTTCATTCAGCAAATACAGTGCTAGGCGGTGTTGTAAGTATACTTTTATTCAGCAAGCGTTAAATTGATCACAAAAACACAGTAAATGTGGTTAGAAAATCAAATGCTTCAAATAAATGATGGACTTTAGAACTTTATCAAAGAATCTTGAAAAAAGTTCCAAGGTTTCCATAAAAATATTAGAATTAAGCAAAAACAACAGAATATCTCTAGATTTATCTCTAGTAAAGAGTAAATTAAATTAAAATGTTTCTCAGGGAAGAGATAGAAGACCAGAAAGACAAAGTCTAGAGTCCAATGAAACATATCAGACATTTTTAACCACTAAAGCCAACAGGGACGCTTCTAGCCCATTGCTAAAAATGTTGCTTTGATATTCAGCTCCAGAGACGAGAATGAATCCACTCTTCGAAATCCCAAACACCCATGTGCTTAAACGAGAAGCTGGAATATTCAGAAAAACACAAGGCTTCCTCCCACACACATCCTCAGCTCTGCTTCTCCATCCTCACAATTATCAACACGAGTTGCTGCTCTGAAGAGCGCTGGCCACTCTAATGATGCTCTACTGGGTTTGTTCCTCTGTTTGTCTCACCCACTCTTTCTGACATTTGTTTCAGAGAAATGATATCGCCTTTCCGCTGTGTGGCCGAATTGCCAGTAATGATGATGATAATTGCAGACTCATGGAGCATGGCTGAGCTTTACTCCCTTGAATTAATGATTGGTGGGTACTTGGAAGTGTTGCTTCAAAGTAAATTTCAGGAAAACAACATTTGACAGATTGCCAAATGACCATGGGTTAACAACAACTTTCAGGGCTTGGTTTTGGGAACAGCTCTCAACAGGTGGAGACAGGGTCTGAAATGAACTAATCTATATGTACAGTATATGGAATGCACCTGCCTTGAAGAGACTTTTTGTCTCTAATTTTTTTGCAAACGCCTGATCTAGCATCAGATCAATGTTATCTCAAAGCTCCTTTATCTATCAGACCCTAAAAGCTCAAACGGAGTTAATAGCAGCCATGTGTTGATGTTGTTTTGTTGTTATGTGGAGAGATTTAGTGCTCAGATTTAGGTGGAAAGGTTGCTAGCGTGTGTTTTATTTTTGTCATTCAGGTCTAAACTGGAATTGAGATTCAAGGACTCACTGAAAACATTTACCCAGCCTCATACTGTTTCAGATCTGTATGATATTGTTTTTCATTTGAGCACAAAATGATTTTTAAGCTATTTTCCATTTGTTGATATTTTTCATAGGGCTCGCATAAAATTTAGATTGTAAAATTAGTACCTGAGTTTGAAGATCAATATTTTTGGAAAGTGTAGTGCCTCATTGATTCACTGACCATTTGTTGAAAAAGAAGCTAAGAATTCTTCTGTTTTCTATTTTTCAGTTTTGGGCTCTATTCATTGAAGGTCTTCATTGTTCTTTCCATATTAAGCACTGAAATAATGGCAATGTCATAATGTCAGGCTATTCTTGCTGTTCGTTTCAAAATCTTTTTACTTCTGAATTGTGCACAACACAGTTTATAAATAATCACCCAGCTGGCCGTCTCCTGTCACCCAGAGAGCCACACGTCAATCTAGATCCAGACTGTATTTTGGTACCTGATGTAGTTGTCATAGCACAATATATTCACCCTCCCGTAGGTCACTTTGCTAAGAAACCGCCTGCCAAGAAAATTAATATGAATGCAAATGCAATCATTTTGTTTTGCTTTTAGTCCAATGTTGAACTTGGTATCACAATAGAACCACTTAAACATGATCTCGAAGGATATAACAACCTTAGCAGAGTCCGCTGGTTAAAATCTGATGCTTACATGATCTCCATCCAGCCCTGCGGGAGACATTAATGCAGTGAAGTCTGCGATGACCTCCTGATCTTCCACCAATGGAAGGATTTTAGATATAAAAACCCTAAGTATGGATGCGAACAAAGGCCGCATGTGTTCCAGATTGCCCTACGGTTACTCGTTCATGCTTATGTAAAAATCCACAGGAAACCTTGGATATTGCATAATTGATATGATGGGAGGAAACATATAGGAACTTGGGATGTGAACACTGATGTGCAGCTAAATGCATGTCTTGGAAAGTCTGAAAGAAACAATGGTTTCTAGTAAGACAATACTGCATGAGATCTGAATTTATCCTTTTTTTTTTTTTTTGCACATTCTTCATTGTATTTATAATATATTTGCATGTTATTCAAGAAATGTTTCTTCTTGCTTCCCCTCTGAAATTACTTTCTTTTTTGACTGACGTCATCTAGGCATTTAAGCCAACTGGTTAATGTTAACCAAAAGCCTACTAGCTGTTGAGTCATTTGCCAGAGTTTTTTTAAGTCAGCATGAAACAGAAATTGCCATCATCTTTTTTTTTTTTTGCTATTGTGATGTACAAACTGCTTTTCGAATGAGACTTTTTTTTTTGGATTCGACTTGATTTTGAGAATTTATTGAGAATTGCGTGTTGGATTGTTGTTGTTTGCTAATTAACGCACCTTCATGTGGCTGGTTTCTGGAAAGTAGGAATTATTGTCCCGGACTAGTGAACATGTCATCTAAGAACAGAAGAGATGTGGTTGCGAGAGGGATGGAAAAGTTCCTGTTTTTGATTAAAGATTATGAAGGCATATGATTTTTTTTTAAATGATGTGCATGGTTAAATATTGTATTATTAACTGGGGTCTTGGATGGTGCTATTTTATCAGTAAGAAACAAAACTCAAATCTGTATGTCTGTATATTTCTAAATATTTAACTCTTCTTTCTTGTGTTATTCAGTGTTATTCAGTTTTTATTAGTTGGTAGAATTTTTTTTAACTTTTTACATAATAAAACAACAAGCCTCCTCAAGAATGAGTACCAGTGGTGTTTTAGGAGAAAAATAGTAGTCCAAAATCTAAAACGAGATTGCTTTCTGGTCTAAATCGATTCTGTTATGGAAAAAAAAATCCTTAATTGAATCTTAATTTAAGTTTACTAGCAGTTTCTGAGTCAAAATCATTTCTGTACCTTTTCCACAATAGAAAGTCTGTGGAAAAGGTATGATAAGTTATGATAGTTATGATAAGGGGCATGTCATTTCCGGAACATTTGCCAATCACAACGCACTGGGCCAGCTAACCAATCAGAGCACATTTTGAGTTACAGAAGGAGGGGTTTCATCGTAACAGGAACTAAACAGGTCAATTGAGACAGACTGGGAAGAGAGGTGCAATAATGTAAAAAATTTGAAAAATAATGTGTTTATGGAACAATTAAGCATGAAAACCTATCAAAACATACATGGCATAATAGGACCCCTTCAACTACATGTAGAACCGTACTATATAATAGAAACACTGCTTTGTCTGAGAGCTTTCTGTCATGTAACTCAGAATGTAAGGAGCGTTTGTGGTCACTATAACCCCTCAGACCCTGACCGTGTCATTCTGATCATCATTACAGCCAGAGGAAATGACTGACAGAGACAAATTCAGACATGGTGTTATGGAATGATGACTGAGGCTGTCTCATGAGGACGTGTTTGTGGGTGGGTGGATCATCACTCTTCAGACGGCATGTCTGTCATGAGTCTGTCTGTTACTCGTATCTCCCAGCATTCCACACACCAGGTGCACTCACCATCTCTCCAGCCGTTGCCGTGCCAACAGCGCTTGTTTCTTCTCGTTTTCTTCCCCCGGGGATGAAAAGTCAAAGGCGGCTATTCGTCTCCCCCCTCTGGCAGCCATATCTCTACAAACTCATCATAGGTCTATTAGCGCTGGACTTCTTCAGTTCCACTGTGACTCGTAATAACTGGAGGGGCCACGTTACTGTTAGCACGCATTTGCTCAACAATTTTTCTAGTGTCAGTTTTAGGGTTGGGAATCATGAGCTTCAGTTTTTCAGTTTTTAAAGAAATGCTGGTTTTTGAATGTGTGCATTTGTCCTCTGAAAGGAACATGAAAAAAAATCTGGCTTTCATTTGCGAATGATTTGCTTGCTTGAGTCTCATCTTTTAAATGAATGAAATCTCAATTAATTCAAGGTCATTACTTTGCAATCACATCTAGCTTAAAAATCAAACTGGAATTGTTATTGTATTGTGTTGACTCAAGGCTTGTGACAGTTAATTCAGGGTCACATCTGATTGGTTCATATGACAGTATGCACTCTAAAAAATTCTGGGTTGTTTCAATTCAACTTTGGGTCAAATATGGACTAACCCAACTTTTGGGTTAAAAATTTAATGTAAAAATGTTACCCAACAGCTGGGTTAGTCCATATTTGACCCAAAGTTGGGTTGAAACAACCCAGTATTTTTTAGAGTGTGTGGTTAAATTTACATATTCAATTTTGTTGGAATAAAAAAATTAAAGTAAAATTAAAGAATCGTTAATGGAGTTAAGAAATGGAGTTGGAACCATACTTATATAATTTTTTAATTTTTACAGTTATATTTCTCACAATTTGTCACAAGTTTGGTTGAGGGTTTAGTGTTAAGGTAAATGTTATGCTAGTATTATTTATACTATTAAAGTATTTAATATTTTGAATGAGCTTTTATTTTAATAATTTTGTAATGTGCTTTTGTCATTTTTATAATGACAAGTTGTTTTTATTGTAATGTGCTTTTGTTGTTTTTATAATGAAAATATATTTTTATTTTTATTTTAGTGTAGATTGTAGTAATTGTATGTGCTTTTACAGCAAGAGAGAAACAGAGTCTAAGTGTTATTTTAGTAGTATTTATATATTATATATTTTTTTTTGTATTTATTCATATTTTAATATTTAGAAATTGTTTTTATTTTTATATTTAATTTTAGTTTAAGTTTTAGCAATTTTGTTATTTGCTTTTGTTATCTTTCTATTTTTATTTCAGTCATTTTTGTTTATTTTAGTAATTTTAGTACTTCAACTTTAGCAAATTTTCTCATTTTTGTTTAGGTTTAAACTTTATTTCAATTACCAAAAAAGGTTTTTAATAATTTTTTAAGTGCTTTGGTTTAGTCTATTTTGGTTCATAGCATAAAGTTAGGCCCAAAAGACAGTATCTTAGAAGGCAGCATTATCATGCAAACTACCTTTTAGAGCCTTTAGCATGAAGAATGCACTTATAATGCCTTTAAAATGCTGCTTGCATAGGCAGCTCACTAGATTTTGGAACAAAGCTCTGGTGTTTGTAGGAGCGATTTGCTCTTGTTTTTGTTTAGTATATAGTTAGAATAGAATTACTTCCTCCAAAGCACCAAAGGATCATTAATGAAATCATTAGGGACCCGTAAGTTGCTTGAAAATCATTAAGAAATCAGTAAGTGGAATTGGAAATTGAAATGGAATCATTACATTCCTTTCGATTCCCATCCCTGGTTTTATTGATCTGTTAATGTGTCCATGTGTCTGTTCTGTTTATGCTTTCTGCTCTACATATTCTCTCAATTGCTTTGTTAGTTACCTAATTGTTTCCTTTATTTTATTTTTTGCTTTTTGCCACTGATAGATCAGAAATAGGACAGGAAATGATGCTCTGTTTTTCAGACTCCAATTCATATGTTACTGTTTTCACTTCAAAATTTAATTGTTAGATCCTTTAGCTGTGATGACAAGCATGTTTGTGCTTTGGCTTTCTTTTGATCCACACATTCTTAAATAGGAAAAAGAATATGGAAAACACTATTTTATCTCACAGGTTTTCCATTGTTTTATCTCTTTGCTGTTCTGAACTGAGTAAATACTGGACGTAATGTTTGTCTCACAGCAGCATTTCTGTTGTGTCCTTTCTTCATACACTTCATCCCAGGCATTGTCGCATTCACCCTGTGATGTTCTTTCTCCTGCATTTATTATTTATTCCAAATCTCCACAGTTCTACCTATACAACTATGGCACTGTTTTTTAGCTTTCCAGTGAGGACAAACGTCAGACTGTTGCTCAATGTGACTTCACTGAGGCTCTGTTCCAAAAATATTAAGCAGCATAACTGTTTTCAACATTGAAATTAATTAGCAATGTTTCTCGAGCAACAAATCAGCATATTAGAATGATTCTGGAGGATCATGTGACCTTAAAGACTGGTGTAATGATGCTGAAAATTCAGCTTTGCATCACAGGAATAAATCACATTTTAAAATATATTCAAATAGAAAAACTGAAATAATATTTCACAATATTACTGTTTTTACTGTTTTTTAATCAAATAAGTGCAGCTTTGGTGAGCATAAGAGACTTTCAAACATTTTTTTAAAAATTGCACCAACTTCAAACTTTTGAACTGTATTTTGCTTTTTATTTTGTTAGAACGCACTAAATTGAAATGACTGTCAAACAGATCTTTTTGTGTCAGATGGTGTAGTTACAGCATCAACCAGCGGGTTCTAACAAGGCAATGCTATCCAAAACCCAGTCTCAAACAAATACTAGTACTACAGGCAACGGAGGACTTGCAGTTCTCTGTGCATATGAAGTTTGTAAGACAGGAGAAAGTGTTTAATGCTACATGCTCTTGTGGTTCTTCCTCAGATCTAATAAACACGGCAGCAGCCCTAAAGGTCAGACCCCAGACGAGAGCAGCCGCCGGACAGATGCTAACTCCTCCGTCTCAGACCTGGCCAACTCCGTCACCAGTGATATGCTGATGGTATCTATTTTCTATTGAAGCTTATGAGTAAAACTATAAAAATAGTATTTTCAACTTTTATGTTACAATTTAAGACTGTTTTTCACAATTGCCAGTTTATATCTCACAATCGCCAGTTACAAGTTATCTTTTTTCCACAAATTCTGAGCTTACATCTTGTAATTTTTTACTTTTTTCTCTGAATTCTGAATTTACATCTCAGAAATTTGACCTTTTTCCTCAGAATTCTGAAATTACATCTGAGATTACAGAAAATAAAAAAATCTGACTTTATCTCACAATTCCAACTTTTTTGTCACACAGTTGTTATTTATAATTATAATTATATCTCACATTACATCTCGCTATTCTGTTTTATTTTTGTTTGTTTTTTGTTTCTGCCATGAAATAAAAAAATAAAAAAGGTAATTGTGATTTAATTTCACTTCTGGCTTTTTTCTCACAATTACAAGTTTACAATTGCTACTCGTATTTGTGAGTTTACATCTCAAAATTGTTGACACTTTTTTTTCTTCTAATTCTGACTTTTTTAATTTTTGTACTTTTTTCTCTGAATTCTGAATTTAAATCTCAGAATTTTGACTTTTTTCTTCAGAATTATGAGATTATATCTGAGATAAAAAAAAAAAAATGACTTTATCTCACAATTCCATCTTTTTTGCGACTTTATATCTCACAATTTGCGAGTTAAACATCTCTGGGTTGTGAGAAATAGTTTTTATACTTTTATTTTGTGCTGGCAATGAGCTTTCATAGTTTTCTTCTTGTTTTGCTTCTCTGAAGTGGCACTAGTTTTGATGTGAACGCTTTAAACACAGGGATGCATCATGTGTAATTGGGGCTCTCCCTTACTGCAGTCAGTCACACACAGAGATGTGTCAAAGGGAACTTACCTCCACAAAATCCCCATAATTAGAGCTGGTACAATGTGCTGCAGGGACGTGGACGACGGCCTTCACTGGGTCTGCGTGTCATTACGTGGGTGGTAAGGCGTTTTTAAAGAGATGTGATGAGGGCTAACGATGGTGCTTCCTCTTTAAGAGGGTGCCAGAAGCTCTTGTAAGCGCCAGCCTCTCGCAGCTCTGAGTCCCACTGGGGGGGATCCGGGCATTGGGGCATGGCATGTCAAATTAAGCCCAACTTTTAGCCAAGGTCCTGACACGGATGGGAGTTCATTAATTCGATATGCTGCTGCTTGTCAGACCACTTTAAGTGATGGATCACTAAGGTGTTTGTAAAGACCACCAACCGGTTCCCAACTTTTCGCCCTTCACCACGTATTAATGTGAAGGCAACAGCTTTTCACAACTCGTTAGAGAGCATCCTGGCACCTTTTTTGTCTCATATTTGACAAGTGCAGTGTTTTGTTTGTCATGTTTAGGCAGCAGGGGAGTCTGTTCCATTAGTTTGCCCGAGTCAAACCAGTAGTTACTAACATAACAATATTGTGAAGCACAAGAGACTCGACTCAGTTGATTTCAGTAGAGCATGTTGTTAAGATAATTATGATATTCTCATAAGAAAAAAAATGCAAAATAAATATTTTTTTACATTTTGGTATTTAAACTGATAACTTGTGAGTTTGTGAGTGCTTTTGACTGATTCACTAAAATAATCGGTTCATAAGAATCATCTGTTAAATCAAATTCAGTGTTATTTTAGGATCCTTTATATACATTATATACAATAACATTTATTAATATTTTGAATTCACTTATTTTTGTATTTTCAGTTTTATTTTTAGTTGAAGTTTTAGTAGTTTTGTTATGTGCTTTTGTTTTATTAGTTTTTTATGTTTCTGTTTGGTTTTCATTTTAGTAATTTTAGTACTTCAATGCAAACTTTGAAGTTTGAAGTTTTGAGATTTTGTCTCATATTTGGCAACTAAGTATTTTTTTTATTAAGGTTTTTGGTCAAGGTTATTTAACTTGTTTGTGAGTGCTTTTGACTCATTAAAAGAACTGGTTCATAATAAGAGTCAACTGTTCATGAATCAGATTCAGTGATATTTTAGTTTTATAATACTTGTATTTATTAATATTTTGAATTAGCTTCTTCAAGTTAAACCTAATTTATTTCATTCAGTTGCCAAAGCTACTTTGTTTAATATTTTCTAAAAGGTTTTTATTGAATATTTATATTTTTATTTATGTTTTTGTTTTACTTCAACTTAAAGGACACTATTTTAATAGTTTACTTTTGATTAACAATAAAAATACTGTTTGTTTTGTTTTTTGTCTTTTTTCCCGTACAACCAGCGAAGATGCAATAGAAAATTGTGGCTGTTTGTGTTTATTAATTGTATTATTTTGCAGTACCTGGTATTTTATATGATCACATTTAATTAAAAAGTCATTTATTTAGCCACACTGCTGTAGATTCAGTTATGGTGCAGGACACACTGCAGTGTGGTTTTGTTAACAATGATTTAATGTGGAGTGATTAAGCTGTTTAATGACAATCTTGTCCACTTTGGTTTGTAAGTTGTCCCCAGGCTCTGAGGAAGAGGAACACGAAGGACCCGTGTGCGAGAAGCTGGGACGCATCCAGTTCAGCGTGGGATACAATTTTCAGGACTCCACACTGACAGTGAAAATCCTGAAGGGTCAGGATCTACCTGCGAAAGATTTCTCCGGCACTTCAGATCCATTCGTCAAACTCTACCTTCTGCCAGACAAGAAGCACAAACTTGAGACCAAGGTCAAAAGAAAGAACCTCAACCCTCACTGGAACGAGACCTTCCTATTTGAAGGTCAGTATGTTTTGATATCTCAGCTACATTATTATGTGTTTAGAGTTTCTACTACTTATGTAGTTCAGAGGAGGTTTCTCTCATGTAGCCAGATGTCTGACTCGTTAAATCAAATATGCATAAATTATTTAACTCACTTTCATTGACTACTATTCAAAAGTTTGAATATTTTTTAAATAAGTCTTTTATAAAGGCTGCATTTATTTGATCCAAAATACAAAAAAACGGTAATATTGTAAAATAGTTTTACAATGTAAAATAACATTTATATTTGAATATGATATCACATGATCCTTCAGAAATAATTCTAATATGCTGATTTGCTTCTTAAGAAACATTTCTGATTATTATCAATGTTGAAATCGGTTGTGCCGCTTAATATCTTTGTTGAAACCATGATATGTTTTTGGTTCAGGATTCTTTGATGAACAGAAAGTTTAAAAGAACAGCATTTATTTATAATCTTTTGTATCATTATAAATACCTTTACTGTCACTTTTGATCAATTTACAATTGCAACTTTGATCTAAAGTATTAAATATTAATTATTAGAAAAGTATTGCAGTATTAATCTTACCTTTGCACAATAGTATATACTGTATATCAGATATGTATATGATTTTTATTTATTTATTTATTTGTTTGTTTGTTTATTTATTTATTCAATTAATTTAAATTCATTATGAACTGTCAGGTCAAAAGCATGTGGTTTTTACATCATATTAACCCAACAAATGTGTTGTGTAACAAATGTAAATTACATAAATCCTCAATTGTATATTGTATACCCAGCACCTTCTAAACAGGAAACATTTCCCAGCGGAAACAAAAGTATGCAATTTTGTATGCAATGTGCATCAAGCGGTCAATGAAGGGGGCCGGGCCAAAGTATTTTTGTACCCCATATTGAGCTGTAAATAATTTGAGTGAGCTAAAATGATCCTTCTCTCATCTCTCTCTCCCAGGGTTCCCATTTGAGAAGGTGGTCCATCGCACACTGTACCTGCAAGTGCTAGATTATGACCGTTTTAGCAGGAATGACCCTATAGGAGAGGTGTCCATCCCCCTGAACAAGATCGATCTGGCCCACATGCAGACCTTCTGGAAGGAGCTGAAACCCTGCAGCGATGGCAGTGTGAGTGGATCTGTGTGTTTCTACTAAATTACCATTTCTGTCATTATGAAAGTTGAAGAGAGGAAGGAGCCAAAGACACCAAAGCAGGAGCAACAGACGCCAATAATAGTCAAAGAAAAGCTTCCAAAGAGATGAAGTGACTGAAAGTGGTTGGCTAGGGAGAGGAACAATACAACTTTAATTGTGCAGTGGGTAGAGTACGACATGCAGAGCCTCAAGTAATGGCACGCTGGGTGCTGTTAGTCCTTTTTTAGCCCTTATACACAAGAACAAGAGATGCACAAGTGTGTCGTTAGCATAAAGAGTCTTTGAAGTTCTCCAGGTAGGTTTTCTGGCTTGAGGCGTCCAAAAGATCTCCCATGGGTTCATTGATTTCAGCGTGAAAGTCCATCGCCCGTTCTGTGCTTAGTGTTTGAAGCTGTAGGGTTTGGACTGAAACTTAACAGTTCATTGAAATGGTCCTGTGGTGTGACAAATTAATTATTAAAAGTACAAATATTACATGAAGTCACAGTTAATATGAGGTGATTAGAACTGCATGTATGATCATTGGAATGGAAGGAATGGAAGAATTTTGTCACAGACAATTTTAGTAACAAATAATATAGTGTTCAGATATATTAAGATATATAGACAGATATATTAATTGGCTGACTTTTTAAAAAATGTCATTGTGTGTCGTATTTGCTATCATTAACTGGTTGTTTATAAAATATATATTTAATAATAATATTTATTAAAATATTAATAATACATAATAAATGTTACTACTGAATAGAATGTACTCATTTTAAAATAAACAAGAAAATAAAAAAAATATTCATATAAAAAATAATAAAAAATAATAATTTTAGCTGTTGTGTGTCTTACTTGCTATCATTAAATTGTATGTGTATATAATATAGATTTATTGATATCTATAATATTTATCTATTTATCTAAAACGTGTGTACATATATATATATATATATAAAGAGTTCAGATGCAAAAGCCTCTAAGTGCCATTTTAATTTTTTTTTTTCTAAAATTAGCATTTTTCTCAGGCTCCTATGTTTATGTTCAGTTATTTCATTTTAATGGCAATGAAAATAACCTATTCCTTACCATAAATGTGAAATTACTGAATCTACACATAAGAGCCTGCTAAAAATGCTCATTGTTAAAAAACATAATACATTTTTAATAAATAAATAAATATAGATTTTTTTTATATAAAAACCAGAACCAGAATTAATATTACATACAATACAATTATATTAATATTAATTAAATGCAAGTAAATAAATAATGGAAGTACACCATGTAGTGTACACAACAATGTAAACCTGAATAAAATGTTACATTTTTCTATTAAAATGAAATAATAATAGAAATATGTTTCAACAAAATATCAGCATCAAACATTGAAAATCCTATAAAGGTCAACCACTGACTAGTTGAAAAAAAATGTTATAATAATATGTGTTTGCCCCATTATTTCTCGCAGAAAAAACTGTGACGCAGCTTGCGTGACTGAGGTTTAAACTAATGAACCGGTCCAGAACTGACCTTACTGTGTTCTTCTCTTCAGGGGAGTCGAGGAGACCTGCTTGTGTCTCTGTGTTACAATCCCACTGCCAACACCATCACTGTGAGCATCATCAAGGCACGCAATCTCAAAGCCATGGACATCGGGGGAACATCCGGTATCAACATACACACACAAAACCTCACAGACTAATCATTTAACTTCATGTTATAGTTATATTCTGTAGATCATCTTGTAGAACATCATACCATCATGGGTTCGATTCCCACAGGACACACTGTATATGTGTTCACCTTGAAGTTATTTCACAAAGCATCTGCTAAGTGAATAAATGCAAATGTGATATAGTTAAATTCCGTGCACTGAGTGCTTATGGGATTTCTGTGGAAATGTCCTTGTCAAGGTGCCATCTGCGCAGTAATCATCTCCAATGTAATTTAGAATTGATCGCAGGAATTCTGATTCCCTGGACCTGAATCGCTGTGGACCGTTCCCTGTTTGTGTGCGTTTCAGACCCCTACGTCAAAGTGTGGCTGATGAACAAAGATAAACGAGTGGAGAAGAAGAAGACGGTGGTGATGAAGAGGTGTTTGAACCCCGTGTTTAATGAGTCCTTCCCCTTTGATGTCCCCGCTCACGTCCTCAGAGAGACCACCATCATCATCACAGTCATGGATAAGGACAGACTGAGCCGCAATGATGTCATAGGCAAGGTGTGATGTCACAAACTAGATAGAATTATTGGAATATTAGAAATCTTTTGGAACAATATAATTTAGCATTCAAATAATTGGGGTCAGTGTCTGAGTGTTTTCTTTTTTTTGTTGTTGCAAGAAATTAATACTATTATTCAGCAAGGATATGTTAAATTGTTAAAAAAAAAAAAAATCATCAAATAATCACAGGTTCCAAAAAAAATTATGCCTGTTATTAACATTAATAATAAATCATCATATTAGAATGATTTCTGAAGGGTCATGTGACACTGAAGACTGGAGTAATGATGATGATAAATTCAGCTTTGATCACAGAAATAAATTACATTTTAAAATATATTACAATAGAAAACAGTTATTATAAATTCTTTTAAATTTCACAATATTACCGTTCTCACTGTATTTTTCATCAGATAAATGAAACCTTCATGAGCATAAGGCACTTCTTTAAATCTTACTGATCCCAAACTTTTGAGATCATGAAGATGAATCAAACTTATTGCTTCAAACTTACCAATAGTATATACATTTACAGTATACATATCTATATGTTGGTAAATAATGCTGTTTATTAAATATATTTAGTAGATACTGATATATTGGTAGTATATATACTAATTCATGGAAATGACTTGAATTTACTAAATGTAATGAAGTTTATCTAAAACACACAAGTTTAACTACATTGGGAAAACAAATTGGGTGCAGAAACAATTTTCACTCCGAAATTGATTGGTAATTTTACAATTGATTACAACAAAATTACAAGTATCACTTTGAATGAAACATAATTTTTTTAAATTAATATTTATTTAATAATTTTTTTTAATTAGACTTTCTTGTAAAACATACTCCAGTAATCTTGGTTTTACTTACAACTTCAAAAAATCATTTAGTGTGCAAAATGGTTATTAACTTTGAAAACAGCCACGTCGCGAATACTGTGAATTCGGATATACTACTCGCCTTGCATACTGTTTTTCGCATACTATATAGTAGGGAAGTATGCGATTTCGGACGCACCCAATGTGTTTTTTCAGTTTATAGGTTTGTAGCTTTATTGGTAAATTACCTCAGTGGAAGCAGACTCCATATTTTTTTCAACCTTCTTTCTTTTCATGCCATATTTCTAGATCTATCTCTCATGGAAGAGTGGCCCAGCAGAGGTAAAGCATTGGAAAGACACGATGAGTCACCCGCGCACTGCCGTTGCCCAATGGCACGCTCTCAAAGCTTGAAGGACCCGCCCACCAAAAGTAAACAACACCTTCAAAACCCTGTTGATATGCACAAGTTTAAACACGGGTACCAAAAGCCATCCAACTAGCTTTCTTTCTCTTTCTCACTCTCTCTCTCCCTCTCTCTCTTCCTCCCTTCTCCAATTTTTTTCCTGCAGTTTGTTTATGGAGACCCTTCCTTTATTCACTGCTTTTATTTTTTCCCACCAAAAAGAGGCTAAGCACTGCCAAGAAGACTGGGAGAGAAAGTCTTGCGTAACCGAGAGAGGTAAACAGACTCGTCTTCCTTGAGAAAAAAGTTTGACAAGTCGACTGTTCTCTGAACAGCTGGACCGCGGAACTGGGTGACTTCTATCATCGCTGAACTTGAAACGGCTGAAAACAATCTCCCGAACAGACCCTTCTATTGCCATGTTTGTGTCTCACCTCCCTCACGCCGCCCCTCTGACCGTACGGAAAGATCCGGAAGGATCGCAACCACAGTGCAATACCTAGTTGAAGGAGGGATGAACTTGTTGTGTGTTGGACTTCGTCACCTCTTGATGTTTTTCTCGGAACAGTGTAGAAATTCGCTGGAACTCTTCGTCGTCTGTATGTACTGTGGGTGCTGTAATGTGACAGAAAAAAAGAGGTCTTGTTTTAAAAATATATATAAAAACACGTAAAAACGTAAAAATTCAAACTCACTTTAATTGACTGGATCAGTTCAAGTGCGTAGGGGAAATACGTTTGAACAATTTTATAACATTCCAACAAATAGGGACAAAAAACAGAGAATCTACGCAAGTACATAAATGCCAACATTTCTAGCCGTGTTAGCTTGATTTAAATGTGTTGTTTGTTGAATGCTTCAGGCCTTGTTTCCACCTGGTATTAAGATGCGTTTTCAATGATGGAATCACAGTGGTCAGTCAAGATGCATTATAGTTTACTCCTGCATTTAAATGCATTTCCTATGATAACTTGTGTTCAGATTTCATCTAGACCCTCCCTTTTTATTTCTTCACTTGCTACATTAGTCGCAGAAGCGCTTCACACAAATACGATTAAATGAAGGAAGCCATTACACTGCTTACAAGCGAGTGAGAAAGGAAGTGAATGAAAAGGATATGAATAGTAACAGATTTTGATCGTAATCTGTGTATTTTGTCACAACATTGTGAAGTCTGGATTGATTCGACCACATATTCCAGCATTATTATAGTTAACAAACTAAAACTGAAATTAAAACTAAAACCATAAAAACATTTTTGTTACTTGAAATAAAATAAATGTTAATTAAAAAAAAAAAATAATAATATATATAAACCTTTTTAACTTCAACTACTTACTAGTTACCAAGCAGATACATGTATATACTAAAAATGACAAAAACACGCCAAAATTACTAAACTAACAAATAATATAAAAATAAAAACTGACTCAAAATATTAATAAAATCTACAATAGTCATGATGTAAGCAATCCGATTAAATGCGTTTTTGACTACCTCTGTAAGAAGTTGAAAGCTCAAAATGTTTTATTAAATTATTAATGTTAAATTATAATATTTATTAAAACACAAAATGCATGTAATTTTATTATTTTTATTTTTATTGTAATAATCAAAACTGAAAGATTATTTTGCCACATTATTCCATTCCACAAATGTTTGTCTTGAAACTGTGTGATTTATTATTATTATTCATATAAATATTATTTAAATATATTTACTATATTTTTATAATAATAATAATAAAAACTGAAAGATGACTGATGGTGACAAGATGTCACATTGCGCCTCAAATGTTGTCAGTAGAGTTTAACTTACAGTATACCGTTTTTAGTCTCGTCGCTTTGCATTTTCTCTGTCAATGGAGATAAGTTTTTCTTCCAATGTTTTGACAGTACTGCTTTTACAGTTTCTAAATCGGAGTGAGTTTTGCTTTGCAAGTTGAAAGTGATGCACTAGTGAAGTGGAAAAGATCAAAATATTGTAGACCACATTTACAAAACTGTTTAGCGTCATCCAATTGTGATTGGATCAACAAAAATGCATCTTAACACCAAGTGTAAACAGGACCTCAGTAACACAATGCAAAAACACGCAGCATTCGTAGTGTTACGACAAGAGGCACTATGGTCAGTTTCCTGTTTCACATGCGGTTTATTGAGACAAACATCTGATGTTTATTACTGCTACAGAACCCAGCATAAGTATATATATATCAGGACGTCGTGCTTGCAGTGCTTTGGCAAAGCATTTGTGTACTTGCATGGAGTACTTTACTGATTCTTCTTTCAAAGCGAAGCGCGATAGACAAGATAGGAGTGAGTGTTTGAAGCCTGTGTGTCGGCAGATACGCCTTTGTGATAGAAGCAGAACCACAAAAATCCTTTTATCTAAACTAGCATTCCTCATGTAACGTACACATCTTGCAGAGGATTGCATCAACCACTTAACCAGTATGCAATGACACTGCCAATGTGAGTTCAACGCTGCCAAAACGCACTTCATTTCTTTTCATTTACAAAAGGGCTGAAGAAGTTCTTAGTGTCCCTCCAAAATAAGACGTGCAATTTAGAAGTTAACTAAAGAAAAAAGAGCAGAAGCAGGAAAATATAACGCAAGTCGTGATTGTTTGTGCGTCTTTGGCTTAGTGTGTGTGTTTGTATGCATCTGTCGCTGTCTGTATTTGTGTATATGTTGAGGATTTGGATCACAGCGGTCATTCGATTGATTCCTTCTCGTACTTATGCTGCCTTCAAGTCTTCCTGCGAAGTTTGAGAAATACCGCATGATTTTAGTTGAAATAAAAGAGTCATAAAATTAATTTCAGTAAGTTTGTGCAACAAAATAAAATACAAATACCTGGGTTTTCACACATCAACGCATTTTTAAATGAAATTTGGGGTATTACATTAAACACTTGAACGAAAACAGCAAGAAAAATGGCATTAAAAGCATATAAGCTCACTTGAGGAGGATACATTTTTATATGGTAAGAAGACATGCATAAATGAAGGAAATTACTAACATTTGCTAAATAAATTAGATCCACATCAGAAAATTAATCTAGCATTCATTTTAATTCATTTTGTGTAACAGTATAATTAATTTAAAATTTTAACATGCACACCACTATTGTATTGTATACTGCATATGTATATACTACATATAGAGGGTACATTTTATTAATTTTTATGAATCATAAAATGTATTACATTTAAGAAAACAGCTTTGTTTATTACTTTTTATTACATTCAAGAAAATGGTTATACCATTGCACTATTGTGCCAGAAGTGGTGAAATAAAATAATGTGAATATTGCAAAAATAATTTTGATCAGCAAACATGAAAAACAAAACTCCACTTTTTTCACAATTATTGCAATATTCTCAATTTGTATTTTTTAATTTTTATACAAGTTAACTTGGATGAAAATGTGTGTACTGATGCTTTAGAGCAGGGTTTCACAAAACAGGGTTTGTACGTTAATGAAAATCTAATAATTAATTCAATGTCAAATTAAAATATATACATATTTTAATTTTTTTTAATTAAATATATATAGAGAGAGATAGGTATTTGTTTACCTGTCTATCATGTTACCATCCTAAATCACAAAATCTTGAACTATTGAATATATTTTTCAATTACTGATTATTTGAATGTTTTATCCTAAAATCTCAGGGGTATTTTAAGTACATATTTTAGGGCAAAGATGTTCAGCTGATAAAAATGTTTCTAAAGTTCCTGCTTTAGAGAATAATGGGAAATCGAATTAAGTTGCACAAACCTGTCAGCTCATAAAACGGTTAAATTAGTATTATTTTGTAATAAGCTTTTTGGTTATTCTTCATGAACAGTACACAAAATACATACAAACCAAATTGTACCATCAACATTCACAATTAGAGCTTATTATGATAGCAATTAGCTTCTGGCAGAATTCTTGAATCAACATGCCCTCAACTCACAAAGTCTGTGCTCAATGAAAATAATTACGTTAATTGTGACATTGCGATGCTGTTCATACGGTCTCATCTGGTAAACACGATCATTCCGGCATGACTTGAAGGCAGCATTAGCCTGGCGCTGGGGATGGGATAATATGAGTTATAAATGGCAGGTCTGCAGGATATAATAGCAATACTCTCACATTTTGCTTTTCGAATAACATTTTGTATGCTGTGTTTGCTTGCAATTTCTGTCGCCTCTTAATGTGTTACTTACGTAACAGAGAAAAGGCAAATATAGAAAGGAAGAATTCAAATTGTTACCATGTCAACAGTTAAATTAGGAATATTACACTATAATATAGCCTACTTATTATGACAGACGACAAAACTTCTTACTTGAAAACACAAGGCAATGTACTGTAGATAAGCAATATTTAATGTAAGGGTTAACTTCAGGGTTAGGACATCCGTTCATATTCGTTCGACTTGAAACACATACAAACACACACACAGTGCTTCAGGAAGTGAAACATCCATCACCTTTCTCCCCTTCATATGCCTGTGCTCTTAGTGTCAGAGCTGACGTTAGACGTGAATATCACTGCCAGACGTTTCTCACAGCCTGTCCTCCCCCGACTAACACGCTGTGACAGACGCGTCCTCAAAGACACAGAGAAAGTGTGGGAGGCAAGAGTTTAAAGGCCAAAAGACCAAAGTGAGAGCAAGACCTAAAAAAATATACAAGCACTTCAGAAAAACTTAGTGTACTGTGTTTCTCAGTCGTTGAAAGTGGGTTAAAAGAAGTAACTAAAGTGAAAACAGAGAGAGTGTGGATTCGTTCATTTGGACTTGTAAGCAGGATCGTCGTATGAATTCATGGATTCACAAATTTTTGTCACCTGTTTTGTATTCATTTATGTTGAGTAGCCCTACACACAGTGCAATCGTGGTTCAAATTCAGCTTCATGTAACTTTTTATTTAAAGAATGTTCTGGATCACATACAAGTTAATGTCTGTTTTCAGCATTTGTGGCATAATGTCCAGCTTTTCAATGGAAATACAAAGGGTGTGATAATAAATGTAAAGAAAATTAAAAAAAAATAATAACCAGATGTTCATCCAAGTAGAAAAGTAGTTCCACCTTTAAAAGGACAATATAGACCTTACAGATTTTAATAATTAATATTTTAATAAATAAAAAAATAATAAAAAATGAAAAGTCCAGTGCTTTTAACAAAAATACAAGCACATTTTAAACCTCAAATGTGTCAAAAGTTATTTGTTTTGAAGTCTCAATGTAACTGTAATTATTAATACGAAACTAAAAAACATTTTATTTTATTTTATTTTTCTTTATTTTATTATTTTAATAAAACCTATGGATGATTTTGCCACATTATGCCACAAATGTTGTTAACTTATACTGAACCCATAAGATGTCTTTAAGTATTTTAACTCATAAAAATACTTAACAATGTAACTCATTGTAGTTGTGTCTTGTGATATTATTATTATTATTATTATTATATTAATAATTAGGAGAAGAGGAAGAATTAAATATTTTTTAATATTAGTTTTTTTATTTATTATTATTATTATATTAAGAAGAAGAAGAAGAAGGAGAAATAATTAAATATTTCTTCTTCTTATTATTATTATTATTATTATTACTTTCAACTGGAAGATGGCTAAATTGAAAAAGGGTCTCATTATGCCCCTAATATTGTCAAATTGCCTATAACATCAGATATTTTTCACTGAAGAAACTTTCCAGGGTTCGACGGTCCTGCTTTTAGGTTCCAAATCTGAGTGAGTTTTGCTTTGCGAGTTGAAAACGACGAGCACCTGACATGAAAATGAAATAAATGCACCGAAGTGGCATGCTTTGTTTTGTCTCGTCTAGTTGTGTGACTCGCCGCGGTGAGGCGGCTAATGTGAGCTTGTCTGTTTTACTGTCGTATCCACAAATTTCCGTTTGAATTAGTTTTTCAGCTGTTGGATTGCAGATGTTTTGACCTTATGAAACAAAATGCCAAACCAGGTTTGAAACAACCAGCATTGGAATGGTCACGTCTGTCGTCACAGAGGCGTTACGAACATCTGAATGTGGAGCGACGGAGTCAGAAATGAACTTTAATGTGTGTGACGACAACCCATCTAAAGACGTTGTGTGAACTTGTGTGTGTGCTTGTAAAAATTAATGTTACCTGGGGAGTTTTGACCAAGACCCCTGACGTTTCTCAGCATCTCTGTGGTGTGCACAATATGATTTGACATACTGATGATTTATTTTGGCATAAATGTACAGTGTAAATAGATGTAAACCTGTATATAAAAGAAGGAAACTGACACGTTTCTTGGAGTCTCTTGATTTATAAGTTGAGAGAATGACTTCACTTTGCTTTATTACGATAGTAATTCTATGATAGAATTGTTTTTGTTTCTTTCTTTAAATAACTTGTTTTTGTTATATTGTGTGATCTGATTTTGTCTTTGCACAAATCTAATGTTCTGTAGGGTTTTCTAGCAAAAAATACAACAACAAAAAAAAACATTGTTCTGTTCAAGAAATTATGTGTGAGCGTGTGTGTTCTGACAAAATACGACAACTGTTGCAATGTTGCACCACCTTTTTTGCCGTAAATTGACTCTGGAGTTTTTCTGATTCATTTACAATGACCCAAATTGTAACCCTTCAACAGTGCTACCAGCATCCGAAATGAATCAGAGTTTTCGTCTGTCTTTTGTTGAAAGAGAATGAAGTTGATACTAATAAATGGAAATTGGTGGAAAACACACATCCTCTAGTTTGTGAGGAATGGCTTTCATCTCATGACGGTCATCCAGGACACTACACCTGTCCTCGCTGACACACATCAGGAGTAGAAAATAACCTCAATGGATGCACCCAGAGGAAAGCTCTATTGCTCAGAGGTCGCTCTTTCATAACTCAGCATCAATTTCAATCTCCATTATGTTTCCTATTACTTTCTTAATACAGTTCCTGCGCAATTTATCTGTGCACATTATTCCAAATAAGAAAGGGTCTTCATAACCTTTTATCAAAATGAAATAACTTTGTGCCTAAAACAACTTTTCCTTTCAGCTGACATCCAAAATGCTTCGTTTTAAACTTCTCCTCTTCAACCATCTGATGCCATTCTGGTATTTAAAGGGATAGTTCACCCAAAAATGAAAATCACCCCATGATTTATTCACCCTCAAGCCATCCTAGGTGTATATAACTTTCTTCTTTCAGACAAATATCGGAGTTATATTTCAAAAATGTACTTGCTCTTCCAAGCTTTATAATGACAGTGAATGGGTGTTGAGAATTTGAAGTCCAAAAAAGTGCATCGATCCATCACATAAAGAGCTCCACAAGGCTCCAGGGGGGTTATAAAGGCCTTCTGAACCAAATCAATGTGTTTGTGTAAGAAAAATATCCATATTTAAACTTTATAAACCTCAGTCTCAGTCAAAGCTCCGGTAAGAAGTGACGAACTCGGAAGCGCATGAGGAGAGAGCAAAACAAAACAACGGTCACGAATTAGAAGTACAAAACAAGGATTTGTAAAGAAAAATGTCAGAGGATTTATATAAAACAAGACTAGCATATTCTCACCGAAGCTTTACACTAGGCCTACGTCATCCGCTGGAACGCCACTCTCGTGAAGGCGCATACGACAGTTAGACAGATTGAGATTATGGTTTAAAGGTTTTAAATATGGATATTTTTCTAACACAAATTCATCACTTCACTTCAGGAGGCCTTCATTATCCAACCTTCATCTTGTGAATATTTAGTTGTTTAGAAATAAAAGCAATAAAATCACAGACTAACCCTGTAAATGATGAAAGTAGTTTACATCCCCATGAGAAATCATTTCTGTCCAAATCAGCTATTGACTGTCTAATATGTCTCTCCTAAAATTTCTTAAAGGTAAAAGTAGGCACAAATGAGACAACAGTTGACAGAGTAAAGCTCAAATAATTTGTTCTTGGAAGACTTTAATGAGAAATGTTTGAGTTTGTATTGAGATATTTGACTTTGGTATCTTCAGTCTTTGGTATCTTGGCAAATCCGAGCACAGCTTGAGATGTTGCAGTCTCAAGGACACACGTGAGATTGCTGGAGTCATTTTCTCAGGAGACAAATCAAAGATGCAATAAATGTTTCCATTTGATCTCATTGTTTAGGAAAAATAATTGAAATCATAAAAATATCAGATGATTTTGTTCATGAAAAGATCATGAGAAGAACCCATTGTACATCCAAAGCTGATATACAGTATTTCCTAGTAAATTAGGTTTTAGATCATGAAAACTGGGCGTCCGTAACAGAATGGAGACAAGTAGTTAGAGAAAAGGAGTCGAAAAGTAAGAACAATTCGTCAAATCAAAAAGCAAAGTGATTTTAGAGGTGATCAAGTGTGTGTTATTCCAAAGATATTCTTTCTTTCTATGGAATAACGTGCACTGATAAATTATGCTCAATAAGATCAGGAACGTCTTGTTCATTTTGATTTCATGTTGATTTTAGGTGTTGTACATGGAGAGGCAATTGACAAAACCCTGGGTTGCATGCGACCACTCACGTCTGACTCTGTTGTGTGTTTAGTGAGCACTAGAGGAACGTTAACGCAGTTTACTCCACCAAACCAAGCAAAGAGTGTTGAATATTTGTGGATAGAGAGAAATAGAGGAGCAATTTCGAGAGAGACGAGGGCAAACGATGAAATACATGGCTGTCACGACTCAAACACAGACCACGCACATGCTCTCCGCTGTGGAGGATGACAGGAACATGTCAGAGAGATGTGTGGGCGAACCGCAGATCCACACACCAAACAAGCTGTAGGCAAACGCATAAATCTGCCGTGTGCTTTCAACACTATTACCCATAAATCCACAGGTGTGTGTGAGTGTTTAGGAAAAAAGAAACTGCAGGTTGTGTACACAAAAACAAATGAGAAGTTTTGGGAAGTGATCAAGGGAAACAAGACAGGTGGAGACGCAGCCAATCACTGGTGCAAGAAACAATTGCATAATGGTTTCTCCATGGATACTGAACATTTATGTGAAGAGTTTGCGCACAAGATGCTGGTTAGTGCAGAAGCTGTTTTTAACTTGTCTTGAGTAGACGCCCACCAGCTGATGTCTAGAGCTCCATGAAGAGGGCTGCCAGAAACCTTGGAGACGCTGTTAAGATCGGAAGTAGTTAGCGCTGCTCACTGTTAGTATTGCTCATATCATATGTGGGTTTAGTGAGTTGAACAAACTTCTAACTGGATATTTCATGTAAAAAAAAAAAAAAGCATTCTGTCATCATTTACTCACCCTCATGTTCTTCCAAACTTGTATGACTTTCTTTCTTCTGTCTAAAAGAAGATATTTTGATAAATGTTTTTGTCCTTACAATGAAAGTCAATGGGGTCCAATGTTGTTTGACCTGAACATTCTTTAAAATATCTTCTTTTACATCACATGGAAGAAAATATATAAGATTTTGGGGTGAACTTCATTATAATACTTTTTAATCAGTTTTAATCTAGTATTATTTACATACTGTTATAATATTTTAAATTATTGTTTTATTTTTTATTTTAACTTTAGTGTAAGCTTAAATTGAGCACTTTAAGCACTTTTTGTGCTTTTGTCTTTTATGTGCTTTTAATATTTTTAGTTTTCATTTATTTTTATTTCAGTTTTATTTTTTAGTAATTTTAGTACTTCAACTTAAACATATTTTAGTATGTCATCCTATATTTATATTTTATTTCAGATAACAAAAATTATTTGTAGTTTTAGTTTAAGCAGCACTGGATCTGATAAACCAATTTAAAAAAAATAAAAAACTTGTGTATACATGCAGTTCTTATTTATTTTATTTTTTTATTTTTTTATTTAATTTTTTTTGTTTTTTTGCCTATTGAAATGCTTTGTGCAAATGATCAGCGATTAGCAATACTGTAAAAAATCATATGAGTCAGTAAGTCATGACAGAAATGACTACTCACATTTGAACTTACCATTTGAATCCCAAACTTGTCATTATGTGATTTGTGGATTTACAAAAGTTTTACAGAAAAGTTAGTTTGTCAACATGCAATCTCCATCCTAAAATAACAGCATTACAGAGTCTCAGAAGGACAACACTTCTCCTCATGCGGTTCTCTAACAAGAACAATCACCTCAGTCATCCACATCACACAACCATCAGTCTGTTCTTGTGATGACTGACACTTCAGCAGCAGGTCTCACAGGTAATGACGACACCTCGACACATCATGATTGAAAGCAATTCACATTAACTCAAACTAAGAAAGTTCAAACAGAGCTCTTTATTTGACCTGTAGTTGACGTCAATGGTCTGCAGGAAGAAGCAGCAGTCATCTTGGTGCAAGGTCAAATGAAACTCATCCATTCTTTTTCACATGACTGAACAATTCATTCATCACCATTTTACTGTCAATAAGATCAATAATGTTGGTGCTCTTTTTTTACTTCACTAATTAGATTATTTATTATACCTTTTTAATATTCTTTCATTTGCATTTAAGTTAAATTAAATATGGCATCTACCCTGATTCAGTGCTATTATTAGTATCATATAGATGCTAAATATTATAGTTTTCATTCATATTTTAATTAGTTTTTATTTTTATATTTTGCATTTAATATTTTTCATTTTCATTTTAGTAATTTATTGTATTTTTGTCATTTTTATTAATCATTTTTTATATATCCATTTAGTTTTTATTCATTTTTATTTCAGTTTTAGTTTTATTATTGTTATTTTAGTACATCTACCTCAACAAAATAAAAATGAGAAATGTTGACCTGGCAACAGCTGAAATAAGTTTAACATATGTTTATTTCAAATGATTTTTTTTTATGGTTTTAGTTTACATAAAATATACATTAATGTCTTGTACATGCCTTGATTAATCTCCATACAGAGGCATGATATTAATTAAATATATAATAATTCATGTATACCATGCCAGTGTTATTTTAGTATCATTGATATTCTATTATATTTTTGGTAAGTATTTTGTAATTTATTTTATTTTTATATTTCCTCTTTTCACTAATTGTAGTTCATTTTTTTGTAATTTCGTTGTGTGTTTTTGGTCTTTTTTATTAGTTTTAATTTGTGTGTGTGTTTCTTTCAGTTTTACAGTTTTACTAATTTCAGTTTTACTTATTTTTGTACTTTAAGTTAAACAAAACGGAAATGAGAAATATTGCCTTGCCAAATAGCTGAAATAAAATCGGTTTATTTATTTATATTTTTAAGACTGTATTTTATTTCAGTTAACGTTTCTTTTGTTTTAAGTAATGAATTATTTTATGGTTTTAGTTTTATTTAGTGATAATAACCCTGTACCACGCACATTATACAATGGAAAAAGTATGAAGAATTTTTGTTCCTAAAATGATTTTTTTTAATGCAGTTCTCAGAACATGGTGAATATTTCTGCAAAAACCTACACAGTACCCAACCTTCAGATAACACTTTCATGTGCGTGTTTTTGTAGTGTTGGTCGGTTGGGCTGCAGTGTAGATGTCTTCAGTGGTTATATGTGGAAGTGTTACGCAGCAGCTCTGGCCGGCTCCATTTCTCCTCATCTCCATAGAGACAGATGGCAGAGGTCAGTGAGATCACACAGCAGGCTCTTTCAATGCTATATAAAGGCAGAGCTCACCTGTGAGCCAGGTATCACACAGTCTCTCTGTCTGAGAGGTGTGTGTGTGTGTGTGTGTGTGTGTGTGTGTGTGTGTGTGTGTGTGTGTGTGTGTGTGTGTGTGTGTGTGTGTGTGTGTGTGTGTGTGTGTGTGTGTGTGTGTGTGTGTGTGTGTGTGTGTGTGTGTGTGTGTGTGAATGCATACCAGCTACCAGCCTCTCGCAAAAGATTATTTGAGTGCGTCCTTTATAAACTGCGTATATTGTGCGACAGCAAGGTCTCTAAGTGTAACTATACACTTATAATCAAAAACCGCTGACTAGATGACAGGCACTGAGTAAAATGAAGCTATATGCAGCTGTCCTTATACTTATACTGAATCTCATTGATGTTTTTGCTTGTATGTTCATGTGGTAAATCACACTTCTACTGTTGTTTCTGCATTTACAATGGTTAGTTTTCAAATTCAGCCTGTCATGTTAATAATGATGCATATTGTTAGACTTATGCAGTTGATGGTGATATTCATAAGTTTAAAGGTTTGATTTTTGTTTACAAGTATACATTTAACAATGTACTGTGTGTCCACTTGATGTACAGTGTAAAAGCAATCTAAACTATACCACTGGTATAGTAATAATAATCTTTATTTTCTATGTTAAGTTACACTTTATTTTAAGGTGTCCTTGTTACAGTGTAACTATACATTTAAGTACCAAGTAATATTAATTAAGTACATGTACTTACTATATGGTTAGGGTTGGGATTAGGGTTTGTTTTAGGGTTACTTGCATGTAATTATGCATAATTAATTGTTATTATCAAAGTAAGTACATGTAACATGTAACAAGGACACTTTAAAATAAAGTGTTAGCAAATGTTACATATCAAAGCAATATACAAAAACAAATTAAACAACAAAATACACCATATAAAAATTATACAATAAGCAAGAAGAGAACAGATGCACAGTGTACAGATGTACAGGGCCGTCGCTAGTGGGGTGAAAGGTGGTGACGATTATAGGGGCCGCAGCTGTTGGCGGGGGCCCCCGGCGATTTGATCCGACTGCCCGAGGCCAGCCTAAAAAGACGTTCAGGACAGTTGATGGGCATCGTCACGAAAGCTTATCATTTGCACGTGTTTTAAGCCTTGCCAATTTAAACACTGAAGTGATTTAAAAGCATTGAAGCAAAAGAACTCAACTGAGTACTCATGCTCTGTGTTATCCTAATTTACTAGCTGCTGTGTGAAAATAAAAGAGAGAAAATCACTCACTGCTCTTTACTGAATTACTTTGTAGTTTTAACAAGAATTCATCTTTATTTAAATTCATACAGTGAAGACTGTGCAATGATATTTTACATTTGATAACTGGGTTTCTGTACCTGGACACCTGGGCCTACAAACTTGAAGAAAACGTATACATTGTTTAATTTCTATCTTTGTTCTATTTATTTATTTGTACTATTTACACAATTTCAAACATTGCCCACGGGCTTAGGTGCCGATTTCTGTTTCTACCGGCGGGTGAAGTTTCTGAAGGATCATGTGACACTGAAGACTGGAGTAATGATGCTGAAAATTCAGCTTTGCATCACAGGAATAAATTATATTTTAAAGCATATTCATATAGTAAGACGTTATTTTAAATTGTAATAACATTTTACTATTTTTACTGTATTTTTGATCAAATAAATGCAGCCTTGGTGAGCATTGGTGAAGACTTTCAAAAACATTACAAAATCTTGCCAACCCCAAACTTTTGAACATAGTAGCTATACAGTAGTTTTGCCTTTGACATTCTGCACTTTTTTCTCTCGTTTTTCTTTGTATATTTTTTCCTTTTTTTCCACCATTTCCTCTTCTTTTCTGTGGCTTTATATGGCTTGGCAACAGTTCTAGCAGTTCCTGTCTAAAGCTATATGACAATTTCACCCTCCCTTCATGTTCCTGTCCAGGATTTAGGGTGATGTGCAGAGCATACATTATCTCAAAATAACAGAATTTTTACATTTTCTGTAAAACAATGTGACTGTTGCGTGCCTATATTGTCAGTACTAAGGCATTGTGTGTGTTTGTGAGGCTTTTTTATTGCTAGGTGTTCAGAGTTGGGCTGCATTTAAAATCGCATACTTCCCTACTACGTATATAGTAGGTGAAAAAGAGTACTATATAGTAAATAGTTGTTCAAATGTCTAACCAAACTTTTCAGTGAACAGTTCTTAAAGTCCCCCTGCAGTCACAAATTGTGTCCTTTACAACTCATCTCTGTTTATCAGAATGACATATTTAAACGATTTTCCAAGCGAAAATAATTTCTTCATACCTTAAAATTGCTTGAATAAAACTCTACACACCCTTACCTCATTTAGTATGCACGGATTCATGAACAAACTTGATGGTATTGAATGTGGAAGAGAGCACTGGTCATTCACTCCTCCCCTCTTACAATCCCTGCAGTACCGAGACTCGAACCCACGACCTTTGGGTTACAAGTCTGAGTCCCTAGGCCACGACTGTCTCAACTGCCCCCAATATACAAATTAGTCCCCGCCTCCACTCACTCAATCACACCAGCTTGGACCTGCTACACTTTCAGTCGTTTAACTTAAGTAAATGCTATGCAATGATAAGTGACAATATTGGATTCATTCAGCCATATATTGTTAAACCAGAAACAGATTCTGAAGAGGAAGAGTGAATTATACAGGTTGGTAGTGGTAATGCTTTTTATTTATTTCTCTCTACAGCATGGAACAGGTAACAGTAATTGATATCATTACCCTTTGGCTTGACTGTGTTATCAGACAGCTAAAATTGTGCTGCTATTGTTCACAAACCAGGTTCCCGTTCGCCATTTCTGCTTGTAAAAATCAACATACTCGGGTAGAAACTGTTTTCTAATGACATGAAAAGCCCCAAACTGCAAGCTGTCAGGATTGGTACAGCATTTTTGAGACACATTTTACAGAGAATGCTCGGCAGTGGTGTTGACTGAAGAATTTGCATGTGGTTTGTCTTTAAGCATATTAAACCAAACCACCAGATAAACATGCAAACAATGTTAAAAGCTTGATTTTCACCACATGGGTCTTTAAAATAACCACTTAAATATCTATAGAACATTTTGTGCATTAAAAAGGTTCCATTGAAGTTGGAGTTTATTTATAGATTCCGATGAAGAACCATTATCTGTCTTTTCTGAAGAAATTGTGATATATTGGTATTCACTCTGGAACCCATTATGTGAATGAAGCACGGCCCAGTGGTAGGCTATCTGTGCTTTTTAGCAGTGAGAGCGGCTGTGTTTAGTCATTTTCAGAAATGCAGGGTACACAGGTACAGACACATATCTGGGACAACGCTCGCTTAAAGGCGAAAACTGTCATGACTACAAGCTCACTGCCGTCAAATCATGGAATGCCCTTTGACGTCTGTGTACCTCAGCATTCAGGGCAGTGTCGGGTCTGTTTTGGTGCGAAGCACGCTGCTTGAGTGTGATGATGATGATGACAAAGACTCCATTAGTCAAAATACTTGGATGCGTTTCAACAGGGAGGAACATAATAATTCATCTCATTAGCAAAGAAAAGTCTGCCATCTTCTGGTAGAGATAGTTCAAAATACACGTTAGACTTTGATCCAATCCCAAAACATAGTTGGATGGAGATAAAAAAAAAATCTATCTATCTATCTATCTATCTATCTGCATGCCATTGCATTAATGAAAAACAAAATGCAATGAAATACAAACATTTATAAAGGTTCTATCTGCATTCAGAGTAGTTTTGAGATATTGAGCTTCAAAGTTTTTGCATTCCATTCGACTGTGTAGTTAGAACCTTTTTGTTTTTTAAATAAAAAGTCACAATGTACACAACATAAAATATATATCACATAATGTAAATAAGTTGTTACAGAATAAGAATATGTGAATAACTCAATTTTGACAAAAATGTCAGATAGAACCTTATAATTCCAAGGGGACGAAATGTCCAAATACATCTTGAGATAATATTTTTGACCAGCAACAACCACATTCTTGTATGAAGTGACTCTTTCAGATCTCATCCGGTGTCTTTTGTGCATAAAGCCCTTTTAAATCTTGAATTCAAGGCTCAGGGTCTCTCATCTTGTGTATGGACAAATCAATGTCAATTATTTTAAATTATAACATAAATAGAGGCAATCAGTCTGTTCTATTCAGTGATATCAAACCTCAATGGTGCATTAGCACAACCTTGTAAGTTTTGAGTTTTGAATACACCCTAATTTGTTGTAAACTGAGCTACTTAAGAAAATAACATGATTCACGCTGTGAAATTTTCAATACCTGTAGCAAAGTACTGCAAAAACCTTTTATCGAATTAACTTCACTTCCATGTCATGTGAAAATGACAAACAGAAATAATATATTAAATTGACAATAATCTTTAAAAATACTCTTCCTATGGTTGTTATAAACCCGTTGAAACAAACACCAGAGTCATCAATTAGAACAAACTTTAATACAACTGATATTTTCACATCAGTCACTTTTACAGTGTTTATTCAAAATCAGACTTGCAGAATTTTTTATATATATATATATATATATATATATATATATATATATATATATATATATATATATATATATATATATATATATATATATATATATGAAGAGTTCAGATGCAAAAGCCTCTAAGTGCTGTTTGAATTTGTCTTCTAAAATTAATTTTTTTATCAGGCTCCTATGTTTAGGTTCAGTAATTTCACTTTAATGGCAATGAATCAGTTATTTTTATTGCCATTAAAGTGAAATAACTGAACATAAACATAGGAGCCTGATAAAAATGCTCATTTTTAGAAGAAAATATTAAATGGAACTTAGAGGCTTTTGCATCTGAACTCTTCATATATAGTTTATATAACTTATTTCATTTAATTGAAATATTTATATATAAAGTATATAATTGATCATTTAACATTATATATATATTCATAATTCTATTTAAAATTAATTGAACACACATATACAGGCATTTTAAATAAACTTATTTTATACATATGTAGAAAATGTAAGTTTATTTAAAGTATATATTAACATGAATCAAAGGATCAGCTTTTTATGATGACATAAGTTGTTGAAAATTTGATTTGTGTGTACATGCAAACTGTCCAATATATGATGTGTGATTTATAGTCACTAATGTAATATTTAATCCCAGGCACCTTTAACATGACTCTGAATAGGTCTCAGGTGTCCGTCCTCTTAAATAAGATGTGTTCGTATGAGCTCAGTTCTGCCTCTCTATGACAGTCTCTGGCAGAAGGGTGAGTTTTAACTGCTCTTGTCCAGATATTCCAGATTAGGGGCATCTAGACGCTGCTCCATGTCCTTGTTCTTGGTGAACTCTTTGAGCATGTCCATCACCTCTCCCTGGTACACATCAGGTGTCGGTTGAGCCTCTGACGGGAGGAAGACCGTATTTAGAAACACATTCCTGGTCTTATTGGGTGTGATAAAAAATATCAATGGATAAAATCAAGTCAAACTCTTGATTTAGATTTCAACTGAATGCCTGAGCTGTGCACCACTGTTCATCTCTTCTATCTGTTTAGTTTGTCCGTTCACACATACCTGTTGCCCAGTAGTAGATGTCCCAGTCGTTGCTGGGTTCATTGATGAGTCTGTCATACTGCTTCAACTGAGATTCACTCATTGTGTTCAGGTACTGCTTAGCAAACAGGCTGGTAACAAAAAAAAAGTCAGAGTAGTTATTTAGTATGTAGTAATAAACAGTATGCTTATTTTTGGTTTTAAACTTTAAAAGAAAATCAAATGAAATTAATATGATTAGTAATAATAATGGTAGCACTTTACAATAAGGTTCCATTTGTTAACATTAGCTAACTATTAGTTAACATGAACTAACAATGATATATGATAATAACAATTACATTTACTTTAGTATTAATATTCACTAATACATTATTACAATCAAAAGTTGTATTTGTTTATTATTTAATAGACATGAACTAATAATGAACAGTTGTATTTTATGAACTAATCTCAACAAAGATTAATAAATAAATACTGTAACAAATGCTTGTTAGTTAATGTTAGTTAATCCATTAACCAATGTTAACAAATGGAACCTTATTGAAAAAGTTTTACCATAATAATTAATATGGAACAGTATTATTTTATTTTTCATATTTTATCTTTAAAATCACTGAGATAATGTTATAGTCTTTATTAATATTTTTAATAATTTCTTATTTTTATATCCTCTGTTTTCATTTTCGTTTTAGTAATTTTGTTGTGTGCTTGACATTTTTAATAGTTTTTTTGTTTTTAATATGTATATACTTTGTGTTAATTTTTATTTCCAATTTAGTTATTTTCATACATCAAATATATATATATATATAGATAGATAGATAGATATACACACACACACACACATCCAAGATATATTTTTCTCAATTAAAGTTTATTTTACGGTTAGTTAACCCTGATATTGAATAGAATGACTATATTTGTAAATAGTATTCAGTGTATACAGCTCATTAGAATACATCCTAAACATACTTAGACAATATTATATGTTGTTGCCAGACTAGAATAAGTTTAGCTGTCTGTTGAGTCGGTGGCATTTATCTAGATGTGTTCTTGACCTGCTGACCTCAGAAGGATACAGTTCTCCAGCATGCCTCTCTTGCGGCTCTCGTACAGGAGTCTCTTCTTCTTGATCTCCAGGGATTCTCCTGCCCTCTCCTGCCACGGAGGCAGAGGGATCTCAATGATGGTCGGTTCTGGGGCATCACCGCGGTATCCCCGAGAAATCACTGTGCTGACAGCTGGACGCAGTGATGCCCGGCAAACAGAATGAACGACCTGGGAATATATAGCTTCGGTTAACTAGAATAACCCTGGTTTGTTCATATAGCCTATATATGTGTGTGTACACAAAACGAGGTCTCAAGAGGTGAATAATCTGTAACATTAGATATTCATAAACAAGTAAAAATACCTGTTCAGGACATTGTCTTCTAAAAAAAAAATTATGTAAACTAGTATAAAAAAGAGTGAAATTAGTCTTGTGTATGAATTCAGAGTACAGCTAGCGTCCTCATCTGCCCTTGCCCAGTCAAAATAAGACAACAGGATAAAAATCCAGCTAAACCGTTTTTCCAAACCCCTGCGTTTATTTGGATGTTATATATTAGCTGTATGATATTGGTATGATAGGCTGCAGAAAGAGGACCTTGTTATCTCACTTCAGACACATATGAGGTCAAATGTGATCTTTAAAACCTGTCGCCACATATGAATGCAAAGCATGCAAACGTACCTTTCGTGCGATAGTTGCTGAAAACATGTTATCGTGGAGTATTTTCAGTGATGTGTGGCTGATCAGGTGTTTGGCTGACTGTGTTTTGAAGGAGAGTTTATGCAACTGTTTCACAATCAAAGCAGGAAACGCCGTGCAGCGGACGCCATGTTGGTAAGGTCAATATCGCTTTCTTATTTGAATATTGCTTTGAATAGTTCTTTGTTTCTATGTCGTGCAGACGTAACAGGTTTGTATTTTAACCTTCGAGTTTGTCCTTGACCTCTGGGCTGACACGCGTGAGTTTAATAAAGGTTAAGTCTAATGAAAGCTAGTCTTTGTTTCCCGGGGAGTGTATTTCAGTGAGCGCTTGTGCGAGCGGATGGACGTTTTCGGCGTTATATACATTTTTAAAGAGACAATGATGACAATTATGTACAGTAATCCCATAATAATTCTCTTTGCTTTACGTTTATTATACGCACAAAACCTATACAATGGCTGAAATAAACTTAAATTACATTCCAAAGCCTAAAACTACAGTTTAATGTGTCCTAAATACAAATTAAAAAGGTCGTAATGACATAAATCTGGCCAAAATATGTTCATCAAAGTTAACAACACACTTTACAACACAAATAGCAGTTAGTTTAGTATTATTTATATATGGGTTGTTTATATAGTCGGAATTAGCTTTTATCTTAATATTTTGTTGTCATTTTAATACTTTGTTGTTTAAATATTACTATTTCGGTCAATAAAATGTATTTGTTATTTATGTTTTGGTTTTTATTTCCAGTTTAATTTTAGTGCTTCAACCTAAACACATCAGTTACTTGGCAAGGCAACATTTATCATTTTTGTTTACATTTTTTTCATTTAATATTTATATTTTGTTTTCAGCTTTATTTGAATTGACAAGAATGTTTTTAATAGTTTTAGTTAATAATGATAACTGTGTGGTGGCAAGTGCTTTCTATGAGATTTCTGAGGTAACATGGCAAGATTAAAATCACACTCTGTTCTCTACTTTTTTTTGTCATTCCAACACTGTCAATATGAATCATTGTTATATAGGAAAAAGTAAACAAAAAAATCTAAAAACAAAAATCTTCTTTTGTGTTCTACAGGAAAAAATGACAGCAGACAAATTTAGAAAATGAGGGTGAATAAACATTTTGCATTTTTGAGCTAAGGTTGGGGAGTATTTTTGTACAAAAAACATGCACACTAACTCTAACATGCACACTAACTAAAATTATAGAGTCAATGAAGCAGATGCCCACGCTGGATTTCCTCAGTGTTTTGATAACCCTAGTTGAAGACGACAGGTGAAGAGAAGCAAAGAATATATCCAGGTTATACTTGCTCCTCTAAGATATTGTGATATTTAAAAAACAAATTAATGAACCATACAACAGATATATTTCAATCTTTATTTAACAAAATGCAAATAAACAAAAATTCAACATCATAAGCTTGCTTCAGATATAGTCTAATGAACCAGCCATGTCCATGCCTGTATTTCTTCCATTAGGATCAAGTCTTTGAAAATATGAGGTTGAGTGGGATTTTCATCTTCAATTTCACTAAGAGCTCCTCATTTCTCCAGCGGTGCATAATTCAACAGCTTCTCAATGAGATCCACGTGAGCCAGAAGCATCCGGCGACAGCAGTATCTCTTCAAACCCAGAGCGTCAAGAGCATCACTGTGAAAACCAGCAGGGTGAGATTCAGTTCAACACCACTGTTATCATGCAGAGAAATCAAACCTACATGGAAATTTCATGAACTCACCCTTCTGTATACTCTGCTTGAAGAAGACCTAAATATGCCTCCCATTTGTTCCCAACAATCTTCCCACAAGTGAAGCAGCGAATGGGGATGATCATGGTGAAGGATGAGACCTGAATCAAAGAATAAGTCAGCGTTTATTACAAAACTCACAGTTAACCTGTTTTTGACTAGATTCCAATCATTCATAATTATCATAAGATTTTTACAAATAATTTCCTGGACTTTTTTTTTTTGGATGTCATTTGTATGTATTTTGTTAATTTGTATGTCAATGTTTTTACTAAATCAATGAATTAATATAAGCATATGCATTAGTGTTTAAAAGTGTCTCCGATATGTCTCTCAACAAACAGACTGAGGTTCTCACGATGGCTTATGAGGTTTTACTCTGCAAAAATAAGCCCTAAGATAGATAGATAGAGACGAAAACGACACAAAACTCAATAATTCTTGTAGAGATATACATGTGATGCCTAGAGATTTACAGTAACACTACATAACATGTGTAATAGAGCCATTCAGCTCAAGATATTTTCCTTAGTTAAGAATCCATAACTAAACTCTTACAATTAGAACCGGTTATTATTATGGAAGATGTCAAAAAATGTAAGAAACATTACCAAAACAATCTCGCACGCTACACACGTTCCTCTTGCGCGCTTACAACAACCGCATTACATCTGCGTCATTTCCGCTTTGCGTTTGTGAAATACGCACGAGCGGAAACACGGTCACGAGAAGAGATCCGCGCGCTTCTGAAGCACGTAACTGAGCAACATGAGAAAATCCTGTCAAACTCCAATAACTGGTGTAAATGAAAGTCACTATATCTCTGTAACAACACAAATAAAAATAAAATCGTGTCTTATATTTAAGGTTTTTTTGTAGCTTCTTTTAGCCAGACACTTTCTCTACATCAGCGGTTTTTAAACGATCTGATGATCAATACAGGTGCATCTCAATAAATTAGAATGTCGTGGAAAAGTTCATTTATTTCAGTAATTCAACTCAAATTGTGAAACTCGTGTATTAAATAAATTCAATGCACACAGACTGAAGTAGTTTAAGTCTTTGGTTCTTTTAATTGTGATGATTTAGGCTCACATTTAACAAAAACCCACCAATTCACTATCTCAACAAATTAGAATACTTCATAAGACCAATAAAAAAAAAACATTTTTAGTGAATTGTTGGCCTTCTGGAAAGTATGTTCATTTACTGTATATGTACTCAATACTTGGTAGGGGCTCCTTTTGCTTTAATTACTGCCTCAATTCGGCGTGGCATGGAGGTGATCAGTTTGTGGCACTGCTGAGGTGGTATGGAAGCCCAGGTTTCTTTGACAGTGGCCTTCAGCTCATCTGCATTGTTGGGTCTGGTGTCTCTCATCTTCCTCTTGACAATACCCCATAGATTCTCTATGGGGTTCAGGTCAGGCGAGTTTGCTGGCCAATCAAGCACAGTAACACCATGGTCATTGAACCAGCTTTTGGTACCTTTGGCAGTGTGGGCAGGTGCCAAGTCCTGCTGGAAAATGAAATCAGCATCTCCATAAAGCTTGTCAGCAGAAGGAAGCATGAAGTGCTCTAAAATTTCCTGGTAGATGGCTGCGTTGACTGTGGACTTCAGAAAACACAGTGGACCAACACCAGCAGATGACATGGCAGCCCAAATCATCACTGACTGTGGAAACTTCACACTGGACTTCAAGCAACATGGATTCTGTGCCTCTCCACTCTTCCTCCAGACTCTGGGACCTTGATTTCCAAATGAAATGCAAAATTTACTTTCATCTGAAAAGAGGACTTTGGACCAAGGTTCAAGGTTCTTTATTATTTGTCACATACACAATCATACAGGGTATAATCAGTAGTGAAATGTAGGTCAGGACGGGTCCGCTCAATGGACAGTGCAAAAAAATAAAATAAAAGATGAAACATAACACAGGAGAGTATATATAAATATAGGTAAGAATAAGATAAAAAATAAGTAAAAAATAAAATAAAATAAAATAAAATAAAATAAGGAGTAAAATGTGCAATGAAATAAAAATGTGCAATACAGTCTACTGTGGATTTAATAAATATTAATATAAACGATAAATATTAATATAAACTGAGCAGCAGTCCAGTTCTTTTTCTCCACAGCCCAGGTAAGATGCTTCTGACGTTGTCTCTGGTTCAGAAGTGGCTTGGTAGCCCTTTTCCTGAAGACGTCTGAGCGTGGTGACTCTTGATGCACTGACTCCAGCTTCAGTCCACTCCTTGTGAAGCTCTCACAAGTGTTTGAATCAGCTTTGCTTGACAGTATTCTCAAGCTTGCAGTCATCCCTGTTGCTTGTGCACCTTTTCCTACCCAAATTCTTCCTTCCAGTCAACTTTGCATTTAATATGCTTTGATACAGCACTCTGTAAACAGCCACACCTTTCAGTAATGACCCTCTGTGACTTACCCTCTTTGTGGAGGGCGTCAATGTTCATCTTCTGGATCATTGCCAAGTCAGCAGTCTTCTCCATTATTGTGGTTTCAAAGAACAAGAGATACCCAGAATTTATACTGTATGGATGGTCATGTAATGAAACTCAAATGTAAATATTCTAATATTTTGAGATACTGATTTTTGACTTTCATGAGCTGTAAGCTCTAATCATCAAAATTAAAAAAAAAACTTTGAAATGTTTTACTTTACATGCAATGAATCTAAAATATATGAAAGTTTCACTTTTTTAAATAACTTACAAGAAAAAAAAAATACTTTTTCTCGACATTCTAATTTATTGAGATGCACCTGTATGTTAAAACCTTCGATGGAAAATTCTAAATAAATAAGGTGTTTAGTGAGAGATAGAGGGAGAGATTTATTCTTATATTGTTTTATTTTATTATTGTTTCATACTGTTAAAAGCTAGGGTTGTTGATGGAATATAATAATTTTTAAAAACTAGGGCTAGAATAAAGTAATCACAGTTTATTTCATGACAAAAAACAGATGATTCAGTAATAATGTAAAATTCAGTAAATACATTTTTTGTAGGATTGCAGCAAGACTATCAAAAACAGCTATAGAAATCATTTATGTAGGTAAGTCCTTTGATTATTGATTTATAACCCCTTGATGAAGTATTATGCATAATCTCTGACCTTTGTATACTTTTGTTGTTGTTCTTCCTTTTTCCAGTGATAGATTCATGTCTATATTACCAGATTTACTAATTCCTTGTGAATAGTCACTGTGCTTCATTTAGTAAATAGATTAAATGAAAAATAGCAAAGATATCACAAGTATGAAAAAAACAGGCTTCAAGTATTGAATTCTATCCAAAAATAACTAGAGAAAAACCACACTGAGTCTGGGAAAATATGGTTCATTGTCCTTTAATAAGGTCATCAAGTCACAAGGGAGCCATCTTGTTTGAATTCACACGAGGAACAGCAGAGAGGCAGCAGGCGAGGTTGTGTGCAAAATAAATACATATGGCAGGAGGAAAGAGGCCACATTAGAGGAACAGGTAAACTTCATTAGAACAAACAAAAATCATAATCACTCATCATCATCATCACCACCAAGACAACCACCATGTTGTCATCCACATCATTACCCTCAGTATCACAACTAATACACAGTTTTCTTTCTTTTAAATACAGAGTTCTATTTGAATTATTGCATTATATACGCACTTTAAAGAAAATGTAATTTTCTGTAACAGTATGTCATGTGACGTGTGAGTGTATATTGTTTGTGTCTGCATGCATTTAGGGATTGTTTCTGTTGTGTGTAGCGCTCATCATAGTGTAACTGTGAAATTGAAGCTGTTGGCCGAGAGCCGTCATAATCTACGCTGCATCTATGTTGCATCACGCATCTATTTCCATTGGCCCACTTCAGAAAATCGTCAACGTCGTTCAAACAAGAAACTAAGATTTTGAAATGGCACAGATGGTCTACAGTATGCGATTCACAGGCAAGATTATTGAATTATTGAATGACTTGTGTTTGTTCGATGGCTGATGTCAAATACAAAATGAACACATATAATATTTGAAATAACTGAGATTTTCTTTACATTTCTACACCTTCTCTCAACAATACAGGCCTAACTGTAATAGATGTCAGTGGCTTGGTATCTACATATGGATTTGCGCAAGCATTTAAGTATGAAACCAAGTGCTTTTATTGGTATCAAGACATAAATGGCATTTAATTTCTATAAATGACAGAAAAATTCTGTATTTTTAACCTTGAATCATGCATCTTAACGGTATTGTGTCTTACAGTTGGCAGTTATGGATTTAAGTCCAGCTTGAAAAACTGAAATATTTTTGGATAATTGGTTAAATCTCAACATTATGGCATGGATGAGGGTGTTTTTGAGCGTCAACCAGCAGGCAGAGTGACTAGGATGAAAGTTTTGGTGTAAATATGCATTGGCTACAACTAAGTTGAATGTTATATGAAAAAGTGTTTGGCCTAAATGCATCTCTAGCTTGCTTTAATAGCTGGCAGGAACGTCACCACAAGCACTGAAATTAAAGTACAGCATAAAATTAAGACGCCTAGTGTGTAGAGTGACCATACGTAGCCTACTCGTTTTCCAGGACGTGTCCTGGTCAGGATTTCAAAATTGCTTAAAATGCCCGGGTTTTGACTTAGTTTTCCTATTGAAGCAATCACTATAGTCTTCATACATTGTATCTATGTGAATTTGCATTGCTTTGGCTGTTCTCTGTATATCCCACATTCTTGTGTGCCACGATTAGTCGATTATGTACAATGCCTGCATGCTAACTACTTTGCAGTTATTACTTTCAGCAGGTGTGACATTCTTGGCAATTTGGAAATCCTGGCCAGCACATGTTCAAGACAAAGAGGACATATGTTAACCCCACTAGTGACTCCCCACCCCTTTATATAAACTTTAATAGTCTGTGAACTAATCAACCCCACAGTTTAACAACCAATCATAGGCCTTGGGTCAGTTTTTCTTGGCTAATAAGATTACGCCCACCAATACAGCTCCAAGGGCGATGACAGCTCCTCCAATCAGGAAAGGCTTCAAATTTTCTAAGGTTTCACAGCTACTTCCTGCGGACTCCGCCGCCCCCTGTTGGTTGGTCGCTCCATCTTCCTCCGGCTTCTCAGGTTCTGCAGGTTCAGCAGAGACGGGGTCTGGTTTTGGTGGTGGTGCTGCCTCCTTCTTCTCTGCTTTGGAGGCAGACTTCGACGCTCCCTTGGCTTTTGCTTCCATGTGGGAACGGGATCAAGGGGTCAAGGAATCTGGCAGGTTTTCTTTGGGCTTTCTTTTAGGAATACAAATATAAAGAAAAAGGAGAGATTGAGGTTTTAAATTTCTCCTTGTGCACAAACGTTCAAAAGTTTGGGTCAGTTATTTTTTTGAAGGAAGTCTCTTTTGCCCTGCAAGGTTGCATTTATGTGATTAAAAATACAGTAAAAACAGTGAAATATTATTACAATTTTAAATAACTGTTTTCTATTTGAATATATTTTAAAATGTAATTTATTCCTGTGATCAAAGCTGAATTTTCAGCATCATTACTCCAGTCTTCAGTGTCACATGATCCTTCAGAAATCATTCTAATATACTGATCTGCCGCACAAGAAACATTTATTATTATCAATGTTGAAAACAGTTGTTCTGTTTAATATTTTGTGCGCCGTGATGTATTTTTTTCCCAGGATGTTTTATATTAATAGAAAGATCAAAAGAACAGCAGTTTTTTGTAACATTATAAAGGTCTGTACTGTCACTTTTGGTCAATTATAAAAAAACAAACAAAAAAAAAAACACTTGCTATATGTAAAAATGTTTAAAGAATGTTAAAATAAATAAATTAAACTAAATAAATTTCAAAAATTTAAAATTACAAAACCATTCTAATACTTTCGTATTTTCTCATATTTATTTATATATAGTTTTTGCTTGACAGCAGTGGACTAAACTAGCATTATATGAAAAAGACAATTCTCCTTTTTTATGCCACAGAAAATATATATGGGTGGAATGAAAAAATATGTGAATGTCACCAAAACAGAATTATATGACATGAAACATTTGAGTCTTTGACCTTGATGTAGCAATGACATTACTGTATATGCAGTGGCCTACTGACTGTCACATGCTATATTTGCTTGTATTAGACAGCCGAAGGGCAGCATCCATTAGTCGTTGCTTCCTTAAAAAGCATGTGCGTCTTTTGTGCGTAGAAGCTCTTTTTTTAGGGTATGTGGGACAAAAGTGACAAGTAACTCTTAACATCAGTCATGTTTCTTACAGACCTTTTGCACCCACCAAACATAATGAATGATGTTTCTGAAGCATTAAACATGATCTAGTTCATCTGCAGCATGCAGAAATATCCCTGTGAATCTGCATGAGTCATACAGGACCGGTGGAGGGGAGGGGAGCACTGTACATTAAAAATAAATAAAATCACAAAAAAAAAGGACTGAAGCCATGCAGAACCATGCAGAGAATGCAGAACTGGGAAAGACGGACTGAAAATGGGTTAATAGAGCATGTGATGGATGTGATTTCTGTAGTGATGCAGTTATGATGGCTGCACAGGCCACAGCAGCGCATCACATTCTCTTCCAGTTCTGATGGATGGATGGAAAGATGATGATGGATGGAACGTACCTTCTTTATGTTGCCTTGTAATCCTTGCTCACCTCGTCCTCTTTTCAAAGAAGGGTGGAGAGACAGTGGATGAGAAACCAAGAGATCTGCTCTGCAGGAAGGCCTGAATCCGTCCTCAAGGAGAAACAGAATCAAAGGAAATGGAGTGATGGAGGACACAGCAGCAGGAGGAGGAGGAGGAGGAGGAGAGGAACTGGGCTGTACCACTTCATCAGTGAGAACAGGGGGGCGCAGTGCAGCTGGGGTGCGTGTGCTTTCGTTCGGCTCGAACTGGTGTAATGGTTGTTGCATCAAAGTTTTATGTAATTTTACTTTATTGACGTCATATAGGTGCTACAGTCTGCAGTAAACATAGACAGATACTATCCCGGGGCAATCATTCCTTTACCATAACAGAAGGTGCATTTTTGGGGAGTGCCTGAACAGGTTTACCTGAGCAGAATTTTTGCATTGTAATGTCAGTCAAGATGTGTTACGTCAAATTCCCACACACCTCAAAGACTGATTGGTATGAACCTGTTTATATCATTGAAGAGCCAGATCATGCCCTTAAATTAGCATGACTATATCTATCTATCTATCTATCTATCTATCTATCTATCTATCTATTTGTCTGTCACAGTAAATACTGTGTATATAAATTATCTACCTTCACAGCATTGCCTATATTACTTTATGAATGTATGTATTGATTAATTGATTTGTTTCTCATCCATTGGCACTCCCTGCTGCTTACAAAAGCTTAAGAAATTCAGGAAATGACGTCGTTCCACGCCCAGCATACTATTTCGGAGGAGTCTCCTCTGTATTCACTAAGCCCATCCCAGCAGTGTGCCAGTGGTTCCTAAGCAGCGGAAAAGCGCAGCGTCGTACGTCAATATCGCAGCGGCTCTTACGGCAGACAACGGATGACGTGAGCTACGCCAGGAGCGCAGGCGGGAAACGGGTCCAGTATGCGCAACTGGAATGGAGAATCGTAACGACGTTGCTTCAATGGAAAAAAAAGATCGTAGCGAAGATATACAGCAATCAATCTGACCGGGACCTGCTGCTGCTGCGGTGGACAGTGCGGGATCTGGACTTACCGCACGATTTTGCTTCGCGGAGAGGGACTGTCACGGAATGTTTGATCCGTGCGTGCGTGAATATTTCTGCGGTTTGAAGGGAATATGGAGCGGCTTCTGACGCGACGCGCGCTTGGAAAGGCGTGAAAATATCGGTGACGTTACGGCGGAATGTCAATGAAACTGAGGCGATCGATATGAAATAAAAAACCCGGCTCTGGACAGCCGCAATTAAACACATCCTCACTCCTTCATGTGTTTGTGTGAATGCAAACGGGACGCCGCATTAACGGGACTGTTGCTGTTCTGAGACCTGTGGCTGGCTCGGAACCGTGATCTGGGTCGGTTCTGCGGTTCGGGTGTGTGTGTGTGTGTGTGTGTTTGCGGAGGATGGGAGATTTAAGTGAGTCCATGCAGAAGAAGGTCTCGGGAAGACGCGCTCATAATACAGGTGAGTCTCTGTAGCGACCCATATGAACATTTACCATGGTAACCGCAGTTTCCGCCAGAAAAGCGTAACGTTAGTTACTACAGTTATTGCGCTAATGAAAAAAACACAAATGTTTTTGTTTGGATATGGTAAGTTACATTTATTGCTTATCTTTGAGGCACGTCTGAGTACATTCAGTACTATGGTATTGTCATCTGTCTGTGATTGTGTACAATACAATAACTATAGCCTAGTTATCACAGAATACCGTTAATATTGTTATCGCACTAACGAAAATTACCATGTTTTTTGGGGGCATATACGTTACCATGGTTATCGCATTAACGAAAATTACCATGTTTTTTGGGCATATACCGTGGTAGTATTGTGGTATTCTTTGAAGTACTTTGAGTATAGCAAGGTATGCGAATATGTTAATCATTCTGTACAATGTTATATTGCTCAAAAAAGTACTATGATTTACCATTTGATGCCATAGTACTCTCACAGTAGTTGTAAGCATATCAGAGTACCGTGGTATTACCATGTTTTATATATATATATATACATACATGTACAGTGGTACTAACACGGTGTTCTTGGAAGTACAATAGATTCTTGCATTATTATGGTGATCATTAATAAAACTTTAACCATAGTTTCATATAGAATATGACATTCATAATTCATAAATTCACAATAGAATATCACACTCAGTGCGGTTATTGCACAGAAAGTACCATAGTATTTCCAAGGCTATTTAAACTTGGTACCGTAGTGTTTTGTTGAATGTATTAATGTTTGTATTTTGCCAGGACCTATTGGTGAGCATGCTACGTTTTAGTCATTTTTAAGGACATACCTTTACAACCTGCATGACTAACAGTGCGTTTATGAAGGAATAGTTTTGCATTGCTGCAGGCATGTGAGCACACCCAGCATTTCTGGTACATGCCCAATTAATTACATTATATTGTGGTGAGTTAAAGTATGTTACTTCATTTCATTGCCAGAAGAAGTCTTATGACTCATGCTCAGGATTACCTGAGCTTTTTGACAGCAGTATTGCAGATATTCATGTCTACTGCACACACATAGTGTGAAAAGGAGAGTGAAGTTCAGAACCAGAGGCTTTTAATTCTTAATGGAGAGGTTGTGGTTGTATCTTCGAGGCTGGATGAAGCCCATCAGTGGTTTGAAGGGGCCAGCAAATGCATCCTCGCTGCGAGAGGAAATTGCTGTTAATTACTGAGTGCAGCTTTTTGTATATGGACAAAGAGCATGTTTTAGGATCATTTTGTTGATGTGTCGTTTAGCTGATTTAACCCTTGAGCTGTCTTTGAACAGATTTTTGACTGATTATGGGATCTTCAGTGGCTGATGTCCATAATCTAGTGTGCAAGGTGGCTAATCATGTATGCTAATATGCCTTAAAAGTCAACAGGTAATCAAATTTGACCTTTCATTTTTAATACACAAATTATTTTCAGAAACTTCACGCATGGCTAAAATCTTGTATGAAATGCCCGCTTTTTACAATCCAGTTAATTTCAGATGGATAAAATCATATCCCACCATACTGTTTCGCTTGGAAATATCATGTGTTTCTTGTGAAAAGTGAAGGTCCAACTTATTTATGTTCTGCAAGACCCCCTTTTATATAAAGCATATCTTATTGGACTGCTATGCTTTCAATGCAAGTAAACAACAATTTTATTTAGTAAGATCTCATAAGGACTTGTTTAATAAAATCCTTCCAGAAAATTAGTTTTTTAAATATCATTTAAAAATTTCAAAACGCCTTGTGTATTTTTTTATATAGTGTATTTTTCTATTGTATTTCATTCTGATTTATTTCATTTTTTACAACTCAGTTGGAAGAAAATCTACAACAGCTTTTGCTATGAAAATAGCCTCAGCTGCTGACATGGCTTTAAAATTTCTACTTTGGAAATTCATCACATTGTGGAAGAAAATTGTATGTGAACATCGTTTCATGTACCAAATCCCAAGGCTGCCTGATTCATATTTTAATTGTGATCATTTATATTGAAAATGTCAAGAGTTAAAATCCCACAATCATATCTTAAATGTATTTTTCTCCCCACCATGTTTTACTTGATTTTTCCAACCTGGCAACTGCATTGCAAAAATGTGCTGATGAGCTGAAAACACTGACAAGCATATTAGATGATATAAGCATAGTTTAGCGATCTCCATTGCGATTTTCTAATCAAATGAAAGTGTAATACAGCCAGTTTGTGTTCCCTCACAAGGCTGATTGCGCAATTTACTGCAACTAAACCTCTGTGTGACAATACAAAGTCTTTTTTGTTGTTTTAATAGAAAAACATCAACATAATTTGGAGTTAATGGAAGTAATGTTTCGCTGTTTTCACTTTCAAGAGAAGCTTCTGAAGGTTTTACTAGTTTTCATAATGTGGAGAGTATGTTAATATATGTGATAAATGAATCACAAAATAATTTAACCATCGTGCAGCCCTACTTCTCCACCATCCCCCATGAAGAACAAGCAAAACAACTCTATTCTTCAGTCAAAGGCTGAGTGTCTTGTGTGGTACTGAGTTGTAGATGGGGTCTTAAAATCGCCTGGAGTCTCCATTTGGTCTTCTGAAGCAGGCTTACCTCCCATGTAGTCTTCAGTATTGGACTGTATTGAACACACTTGCGATTAACCAGTCAAGCCTCTCACAGCATAAACAATCGTCCAATCAAATGATGTCCTTTGTAGGATAATACAGTTCATAAAGAGTAACTGTTATTTTGCCCTGAGTCTTTCCAGTCTTTGCTCACGGTGATGAAATAGACAGACTTGAGAAATGATTGCAAGATTGCAGTGCACTTCCTCTGGTTCATCCTGAACAGGGATTGCAGAAATATTGATTATAGCAATGCTAATCCTAAATAAAATGTTTATCAAAAATTGTTTATCTGTATACATTAATTATAAATTATACCGTTATTATACCTAAAACTTAATTTAAATGTACTAAAAATGAAATTTAATATAATTTATTTTTTTTACAGCATAACGAAGTAGAGAAAGAATTACTGGTTTTGTAATTACTGCCATTGGGCCTCATTAATGAAACACAAGCAGAATTATTTTTTTTGTATATATTTTGTAAAACAATAGATTGAGTGCAACAATTTACATGAGAATGGTTTATGAACAATTCATACATAAATTCGGTTGGCTCATGATTCATGAATGAGATCCAATGCCAGCGTTTGATCTTAAGTTTAGCAGTTCACCACCTTTTTACATTTGCAGATCTGTGTTCTGATAAAACATTGATGGCATAGAATATGTTGTGTGTGTGTATATGATATCCAGTCTCTGCAATATGATGCAAGCAAATGTTCCCCGAAAATACAGCTCTCTGCAAGAACAACAGGGATATTGTCCCCTCAACATCCTGCAGTCTGTCACCAAAAAAAAAGAAAAAAGAAAATACATCAAAAAATGGCATAGAGAAATATAGCGGCTGTATTGTTTAAAATTGTGTTAGCTTCTGTAATACATTATTGAGCAATGCGTAGATCTTCAGGGCTCAGATAATTTTAATTACAGCTCTTCCTTTATTTCTTTTATGGCGCTGTGAAAAAATTTGCAGAACCATGCAAAAGTCCATCTCTCTGAAGTTTATTAACGTTAACTGATTGCATTATAAAAATGTCCAAAATCTAGATTGCTTTTAGTGGTTGCCCAGTATGGGCCCTTTTATGTGGGTCATTGTCATCTGTTCTCAGTTCAACACGTTGAATTTAACAGTCTGTTTCAGCACATTGTTCATCTCACAGCGTGATCCTGTTCAGGCAAATCTGTGTTTTATTTTAAACTAATTGACTCTGGGAGTTAATCATCACCTCACATTGATTATAATGGACCCGGATTATTCAGGATTCCCATCAGTGCTGGCTTTTCCATCTCCGGTCAGGCTTTTCAGTCAATGTCTTGAGTTATAAAGTGATTCATGTATGAATCAGTCCATTGATTGACGTTTTCTTTGGTGTTATCGTCATGCATGTGTGAAAGTGCGTTCATGATCGATAAAGCTTCTAAGAATAGTTGCAAAAATATTCTTGTGCTTTATGTAGAACAAGAGACCATGCGTTTTTCATTCTGTCTGCACTATTTTGTAATTGTTTGTAATTCTTTTGTTTACACATGCGTCAGACGGACCTCACAGATCATTGTGTTGCAGTTTGCTGAATTTTTTTTTTTTTATCATCTCACATAGTAAGTGTCACATTTTTATGACACCGTATTGACAGTTAATTTGAGTTGCCTGTCTTCCTATTTTCTCCCAAACAGTTTATGTGGCATTATGTCCAAAAACAGACCCAGAGGCAAGTGTTACTTAAATGAATTGGTTGATAATGACCATTTAGAATAAATATTGTGTACAGTTTTACTGTCACAGTTAATTTTGTTTCAGCAATTTTGTGTGCATTATATTTGCTGTCATTAATTGTTCTGATGTTGTTTATTTAATGCTATATTTATTTTGTATTTTTCATAATTTTTATAAGTTAGAATATGCATAAATATAACTAAAGTATATTTAAAATATGTATAAAAAATCTTCTTGTGAGCTGCTACAGGTTTGATTATAGTGGGCATTGGAGATGGACAACACTGAGACCAGAAAAAAATAGTTAAATATTTTCTCATTACTTCAGGCTGTTTTCATTTATGACTCATTTGGATGAGGTGTTATGGATGTACAATCTCATAATACAAGCATTAGCATATCATTCATATTAATAAGGCCACTGAGTGAGGCTGGATGTACTTCTACAAGCATTTCACAAGCTATTATTTTGCTATCTAATGCAATGACATTCAGATTGTTTTCAAGTGTGGCTCAAGCACTTTTTGGGGGCCTCTGTAAGTGGGCGTCATGATATCCCACCGATGCTTAAATGAGGCTTTATCAGGATTGCATGACATTAAAGTAATCCGAAACCTCATCTTACAACAGGATAATTGTTTGAAAAATGTGTCATCTGCTTAAATAAGCAGGTCATGAGATTTTCTATTCTCAAGTGTAGTTAAAACACAGAAGCAGAAGATTATTTGATGATGAGACATTTGCATAGTCATGGGGCAGATATTTCTTGAGGAGGCATGGCAGTCTGAAGGTACAGTAATTGACAGGTCACAAGACTCGTTTTTGAGTAATACAAACAGCTACACACTGTTGCTAATTTGCACACGCAGTAGAGCGCAGGAGTGACTGCCCACTTTTTGTGGCTTTGCTTCTGGAAGTATATTTCCTGTTTATTTTCGCCATAGGAACTTCTAACCAAACCAGCTAGCTTAGAGATAAATCATAGCATTACAACCTGTAATTTGATGCAAAAATATTGTGCAAATATTCAAGCTTGGTCATGTTTGAAAATCAGAAAAAAAGACAAAAATATATATATATTTTTTTGGATCTCTCTTCAGGGTTGTAGGTATTGTAGTTATTTTATTATTATTTTTTAAATGACATTGTAATATCACACTTGCTTATACATTTTTAACCTACAAGTCACTTATAAAAAAATATTTATTATAAAATATAGATATTTTGTATTAATATGTTATTAATATGTATATAATTATACATCTTTTTATATTTATTTAGCTTTTTTTAATAATTTGCATTATTTTTATACATCTTGTTTGCTATATACTACTGTATATTTATTCTGTTCATACAGAAAGAATGTATACCTCTAATATCATTGCTTAATAATCATTGTAGGTGTGTCTTGAAAAGATTATTCATGTCATTGTTAAAATTCAGTATCTGCAGATTTTTATCATGCCTCCAAATTCATTTGCTGTGCCCCCAAATTGAGATGATGTGCTGTGTGTCCCAAGTTGAAGTATTTTTAACTTGATGTGACATGCTTATGTTAGAAGATGCTGGAAAACAACCAAAGACATCTATCTGCCGCATGTGTACATATACCAATGATTGCAAAATAGCGCAGGCAGAACGCAAGAACGTGTCCCGTGTGAATGTCTCCAGAGTGCACAAAGGCAAATATTCAGTCCTACGACAAGTACAGTGTTGATACAAGCAGCCAGCATGAAAGCAGCCAGCTGACTGTATCCTGCTCGGCTCTGCTCTGTCTTTCTCATTCTCCTTGCCACATGCTCCACACTTTTTCCCCCTGTCATGCCCTATTTATTTTTCAACACGCTGCGTTCCACCCCCTACTCATTCCTCGGCATGCCAATACATAATCCCTCTTTTCCATTATGAAGTCAACACTTTATTTGATGCGTTTTAGGGCCAGTTGCTGAATGTTTCCACTTTTCAACCATCTTTCCGAACTTTTACCTTCAAACCTTTGTTTTTTTTGCCCAGCGTATCAATTATTGACCAGATTCGACCACATGTCTATTTTTTTCCTCACCTTCCTCTCGGTTCTTTCCACATTAAGTTACAGTTAGTCACAAACATAATGATTTTTTTCCTCATAACTTTTGGTTAACAGCACATTTTTCCAGAGTAGGGAAATTTTCAGAGATATTTCCCATCACTTCATGCAGAAGTGCTTCATTAAATGTCTTTATTAAATAAATTAAGAAAATCATAAAATAAATAACATTTAGTTTAAGCCTACTTGTTTTTATTAGGCCTAAAAAAGTTTAGACTTAAGATGAATATATTTTGAGCTTGATTTGATTATCAGTTAACCAACCTGCAGTGTGTTTGTCAAAGAAAAATAGACATTTTTAAATTACTTAAATAAAATAGCTAAATAATTGGGGTGGTTTAGCTGACAAAAAATCATTGTTATTGGCCATAAAAATCCTGATTTGTGCATTCCTACATTTTTTAATGAACAAGAATGATTCTCATAGTCAATTTGTTCTTGTCAGGAGCTCTTGGAAGTGTTTTCTGCAGTATATTTTGATGCTTGATTTCCCCCCCCCCCTCCAAAAAAAATCTGTAAAATTCTAAGGCTGTTGTGACAACTTTGATTTCCCAATTTTAACTAATCTTCATTTTTAACAAACCAACAAATTCAGATTTATCATGAAATTTAAACAATAAATGTAATTTTGATGCTTTTTAATGTGGCATGACTGATCGCTGTTACCATCTCAGTTTAAACGGTTCAGATCAAGAGTTACTACTAGTTATAACACAAAAGAAATGTCTTATTTAATGTATGTTTGCATGACAACCTCCATTTAAATATTTATATTTGAACAACAAATTGGAGAAAAAATTCCTTATGTGCAGTTTTTAATTTCAGTGTTTATTTTAATTTGTGTTAATTATTACATAAAAAAATAGCAATTTAATATTTATTAGTTTGTTTTCAATAAAATGTAATAGTTTGTAATGTCATGTATCATCAAGTAATGTACCAAGAGGGTTTCCTGTATATGGTTTAAACCATAGTTTTTTTTTTACTTAAGAAAAATTTACATGTACCTGAAATATGAAATCTTCTCAGTAAATCGAATCAAGAGCATCTGCATTGGAATCAAATTGAATCATAAAATCTTTGTCTGTGCCCAGCCCTATAAAAATCAGGGCTTTAACATGCAGGTTGAAAGGTTATTAGTTAATATCAACCAGATTTCTAATATCAAATGGGTTCATCCCTACTTGACTTATTTTCCGTCTCTTTCATTTCTCCAGTGAAATGTCCTTGTTGTGTTTTCACCATCTATGTGTAGCTGCAGCCCTCTCCTTTTTTTCTCCTTTTCATCTCTCATCCATACTCTGAGCTTGACTTCAACCGCTCTCTTCCTTTTTTTAGATTGAGGACCATGTGCTACACACACCCACTCTCCCCTGCCTCTCCTCTCCTCTCCTCTCATCTCTTGCTCCAGATTCTTCCTTCCCTCCTTCTCTCTCTCTCTCTTCCTCCTTCACTCACCCTTGCTCTCTCTTGCCTTCTGTCTTTTTTATCCTAATTTTCATGCTAGTCCTCCTTTTCCCTGCATCCTCATCATGTTTCACTTTCGCTGCCGCCCACTCGGTTCTTTCAACATCTTCCAGCTCCACCTGCAGTGTGTGTGTTTGTTTGTGGATTGTATGTCTGCTTCGAATGTGTGTATGCCTGAGAAAGTGTGAACATGCTGTCCTTTACGGAAATGTATCAAATCAAAGATGAAATATGAACATTTTTGCATGATTTCTGCACTGATTTCGGGGTGAAATCTTAAAAATGGATTTCAAATTGTAAAATTGTAAACGTTTGCCTTTGGATAAGAAAGTTTCTGCAAATCCTAAAAGACTTTCCACACTCATTCGTCATTAATAGACACTATAACAACTGCATGATGGGCCCTCTCATTTAAATTGTTTGACTTTATTGTCTATCTATTTGTGATACACGTTAATGATAAGAGCCATTTCCCTTAGAGATCCCTCAAAATGCCATGGCAAACATAATGTAGTGTATTTTCTGGTAACACAGGAAAGAGTGGCAGGAAGTACACCATTTTTTATGCAGACTGACAAAACTAAGTTTAGTCACTTGGATTTGTTGGTCTCTGGCAGGTGGTATTAAAGGGGAGGGGTATTCGTATTTTAGAGAGCATGTAATTAGACCAAAAGAATAAGGAGATGATGTTATCAGTATTTTATTTTGTTAATTTTTCTGAAATTGAAAGACTAAATTTTAAATCCATAACTACTGCTCACCAATGCTACATTTATTTAATCAAAAATACAGTAAAAACAGTAATATTGTGAAATATTAGTACAATTTTAATGAAATGTTTTCTATTTTAATATATTTTAAAATGTAGCCTAATTTATTTCTGTGATTTATTTCTGAATTTCCAGCATCATTACTCCAGTTTTCAGTGTCACATGATCCTCAGAAAATTCTAATATGCTGATTTGCTGTTAAAGAAACATTTCTGATTATTATCAGTGTTGAAAAAACAGTTGTGCTGCTTCATATTTTGTGAGATCGGTGATACTTTATGAGAAAAGTTCAAAACAACAGCATTTATTTGAGATAGAAATATTGTAACATTACAAATGTATTTTACTGTCACTTTTGATCAATTTAATGCATCCTTGCTGATTTAAAGTATTAATGTAATTTTAATAATAAAAAAAAATACTGGCCCCAAATTTTTGAGTGGTATATGCTAAAAAGTATCTAGTAGAGAAAATGACTAGCATATAGATACATTTATTTAAATATATAACAAATAAAATTCACCGTAATAACGCATGATATTTGTAAATAAAATAATTTTATTTTGGATAAGCAGAAAAAATAAATTGAGTGATTTTAGTTTTTATTTATTGTAGAAATAGTTATAGACTTTCATAGCAGAGTACAAGATCTGTCTTTCCTCATGGCTTTCTTACCTTCCTGAGGATGTGAGCAGGATGTTTATGTGATGAGAATGAATGCCGTTTTGTATTTAAGTGTTTTCTGTGTCCAAACAGGCTTCATATTAGCGTTTTAGTTTTAGCGATGAATCTTTGTGGATAGATGGATGGTAGGAAAGAGAGAAACAGAGAGACGCAGGTGTGAAGAGAAATGGGAATCTTGAGATCTGATGAACTGCTAACAGTGTGATAGACTGTGTGTGTTATTGTACAGCTGCAGTGAAACCATTTACAATCTGTCGCCTTATCAGGCAGGTCTGTCGGGCAGGAGAATGATTAACTAGTACTGCTAGTTTAAAGGTAAAGTGTCTTTTTTGGTGTGAAAATGCTTCTTTAGTATTTTAATGTGCAGAGACAACTACAAGTCAGCAATTTATGTTGATTTTTCATAGGAGAACTTTCGAAACATTTCTTTGTTTGTTTAAAGGGTTTGACATGTCAACTTCTGGCTCGACCAATGGCACAAATTTGGGGCGGGACTGTTTGTTTAAACAAACATTGAAAAAACTCATTGGTAAACCTGTTTAAAAACAATCATTATCAGTGGTCCGAGAGTAAAGATTGGTTTTGGTTTGGGATTTGAACAAACTTGGATGTTAAAACCAAAAAACAATGTAAGAAGGAAGTAAATGTTGATTTCATGTTGACTTGAACCTTTGCTCCACACCACCCACTAAAAAGCACAAATGCTTTGGGGAAGTGCTTTGCCAGGGCGTATCCCTTTACCCCGATCCACAAAAAGATCAACAAAACATGTGGCCGTCACGTGTTATCATACATCAGACATCTAGTTTTGTCTCCACAACACAGAACATTATGTGTGTTCTCTGAAAGTACCTGTTGATCGATGAAATGTTTTGATTGAAATTTGTGTTGTAAATAGAGCGATTTTGCCACACAATGAAAGTTTGCTGGGTCAGAGCTTTACAATGTCTGGACTGAAAGTGGTATCCATGGAAACCATCAGTAGTCCTCCTTCACATTCGCAAGACTCTCTCTCTCTGTTTGTTTTTGTCTTGTAGTTACTGGTGATTGCTGAGGCAAGCATTACTACTGTTGCTCACACTTAAGCTCAGAGGTTTGAACAAAACACTCTTTTACTTGGGCCATTAAGCAACCATCCTAAACACCGAAACATCAGCACTGCAACACATTGACAACTGGCCTAAACAACCCAGCATCAGCACTGCAACACCCTGAAAACCACCCTGAACATCCTAACAACTTCAATGCAAACATCCTATCAACCCTGAACACCCTAACAACTGCAGTGCAACACCACGAAAACCACCCTGAACCCCCTAACATCTGCAGTACAACACCCTAACAACACTGAACACCCTAACAACTGCAGTGCAACACCCTGAAAACCACTCTGAACATCCTAACAACTAGGGTTGGGTACTGAACTCGGTACTTTTAAGGGTACATACCGAATTGCGTCGGTACTACTGAGTACCGATTCACATTAAATCATTCGGTACCAAAGTTCGGTACCTGAGAACGCATTTGGGTGCATATGAGAGAGAGAGAGAGAGAGACCCTGTGACATGATGTCACCACTGCAACTCTTTAAAACAAAACGCAGGGCAAACCGAAATGTTCTGAAGTGTGCTTACATTTCTAGGGTCATATGGTTTCCAGAAAACGCAGACAGGATGGCGGAGTCCATTCATAAAAACGGAATTTACTCTATAGCGCGGAATGCCACGGAATTCGTCAATTTTTGGATGAATAAAAGAAGGTCTTTCACTTAATTCGAATCTTGATATGAACTAGTGTATGTGAATATTAAAACGCAAAAAGACGGTTTAAATATTAATCTTGCATGTTCCGTTAGCCTCTGTATGTATGAATGGTGGAGACACGGTTTTGTTTACTATACAAATAACGTTACTGAAGCACACGTGAACTCGCGGTGATTTTCAGCCTCTGCGTCTCACTACATGAACACTTACAGGCTGTGAGAGTCACTTCATGAGAATTTTACAGTTTCATTTGAGAAAACTAGCATCATATCATACTGTATACACACAGAAACTTCACGGCAACCTGTCAAAATAAAAGTGCGGTTTAACATGTAAGAGAAATATATTACTCTTGTATTACTTTTGTACAGTATAATGTACGTCTTTATATATTCCATTTACTGACAAATTTAAATAAAACAATTAAATGATAAAAAAAAATATTACAACTACATTAACTACTTAATTGTAGAAAAAAATACAATTATTATTAAAAAAATGTTAAAGGAATATTCACACAATTTTTCTACCATGTATTAATTTTAACAGTAAACCTCTGTTTGTTTGCCAAAAAAAAAAAAGGGTTTCATTTTCATTTGATTAAAAATAAATAAATGTTTCATGCCTTCATTTGATTATCAGAAAAAAATAAAACACAAGAATTTCTGGAAGAAAAAAAAGAAAAAAAATTGTAGGGCCCTATTGTTCAAAATGTTGAAATTGAGAGTTTTAGACTTATTTTTTCACTGAAATAAATAAAGTACCGAAAAAATGTACCGTTGGGTACCGGTACCGAATTTCAGGTACCGATACTGGTACCGTACCGGTTCAAATGTGAACGGTACCCAACCCTACTAACAACTGCACTGCAAAAACCGAACAATCATCCTGAACACCTTAACAAGTGCTTAGCAATGCCTTTTCTTCCACGTCCTTTCAACAACATAGCAACATCCTGGCAACATACTAAACAACCTAGCAACTGCATGGCAATGCCCTGGCAACCACCTAAACACCCTAGCAACTGCATGGCAATGCACTTGACAGCAAGAACACCCTAACAACTTCACAAAAATGCCCTGGCACCCTCCCTGGACATCCTAGCAACCATATAACATTGCCCTGGCAACCACCCAGAACAGCCTTATATCTTCATAGCATAGCAACTGCATAACAATGTCCTAGTAACCACCTAAACACTCTAGAAACTGTATAGCAATGCACTGCCCACCCAGAACGCCCTAGCAACTGCATAGCAATGCCCTTGTAACCACCTAAACACTCTAGCAGCTGTATAGCAATGCACTGCCCACCCAGAACGCCCTAGCAATGCCTTAGTAACCACCTAAACACTCTAGTAACTGTATAGCAATGCACTGCCCACCCAAAACGCCCTAACAACTGCATAGCAAAGCCCTAGTAACCACATAAACACTCTGGCAACTGTATAGCAATGCACTGCCCACCCAGAATGCCCTAACAACTGCATAGCAACTCCCTAGTAACCACCTAAACACTCTAGCAACAGTATAGCAATGCACCGGCCACCCAAAACATCCTAGCAACTGCATAGCAACACCCTAGTAACCACTTAAACACTCTAGCAACTGTATAGCAATGCACCGGCCACCCAAAACATCCTAGCAACTGCATAGCAACACCCTAGTAACCACTTAAACACTCTGGCTGCTGTATAGCAATGCAGTGGCCACCCAGAACTGCATCACAATGCCCTGGCAACCACCTAAACACACTCACAAAAAACTAGTAGGCAAGTATGCTTTAGGATAGCATGAGTAAACTCTCACTCATGTTACACTTAACAAATATTGATTTCTTTTCTGTCATCGTTCTCATGGGTCACTTCCTCTTTGCCTTTCTTTTCCTCTTTCAGAATTTCCCTCAATCCTCTCTCTCTAGCGTCTTATTCCTATCAGACCAGGTTCAGTTTCAGTCTCTGATGCACAATTATAAAACTGATTTAAAAAATAGATCACCCAAAAATGAAATGATATTTGAATGGTGTTTTTGTCATGAAATGAGGGTGAGTAAATGGCAGAATTTTTCTTGTTTTTTTGATGAACTATTTCTTTAAAATCACAGATCACAGGAATATTGTTTGTCCTATGCTGTGTTTTTACTTGTTTCGTTTCAAATCTAAGCTGAGGAGTTTTTTCTGCAATAGCACTTCCATGTTTTTAGTGTGTGCATGTGTTCTGCCTTCTTCTCTTTTGGCCTTGTGTTACTCTTGTCTTTTATTGCAGAATTGAAGAAGTGGTGAATGAGAAGTCTTGCTTTGTGTGTGAGTCGCGTGTGTCAGGCAGTCCATAACAGGAGTGTGTTTACGTGTGCTTTCAGGGCAGTGATGCCGGGCATGGTACTGTTTCGGCGACGCTGGTCAGTCGGCAGTGATGACCTGGTGTTACCGGCTTTCTTCCTGTTCATACTACACTGCATATGGTGAGTCAATGTTTGTATTTGTATGTTCAGTTTGTTCTTTTACATTCATGCATGAATTAAGCAATCAAACCAGTAAAGAATAAGCTCTTAGAGCCAGCACTGTCACTTAAATAGAAGTTGAATTAGACATTCTGTCTTGCAATATAATAGCAGTTCCCAACCATTTGAATGAGTTGCACAGTGATGCAAGTTATTTATTTGAAGTACACAAATATTTTAAATAATGGTTACCTTTAAAATATAGTATATTTCATAATAGTTTTACATGTTTATATATATATATATATATATATATAGTGCTGTAAAACGATTAATCACGATTAATCACATCCAAAATAAATTTTTTATTTTTATTTACATAATATATCTGTGTGTACTGTTTATACTTATGTATATATAAATACACACACACACATACGGTATTTATTTTGAAAATATTTGCATGTATTTACATTAGGGGTGACCCCGAATCGTGACGATTCGATGCTATATGGGGGTGCTCAAATGTCTGATTTCACAGAGAACTACCGTTTTCTCTTAATAAGTTAATACAGCCTATTATGATAGGCTAATGCTGTAAATAAGAATCTGAAAAGAAAGAAGCTATAAATAAATATTTTAACATGCATGAATAAATCCAACCACCCCTATAGATTGAAGTTTCACTTTTCATAATCCGTGACCGACAGAGGATCGGCAGGGATTTAATCTTTAACAAGACTCAAATTGACAGGCAGAGTGAAAGACAGGATTTTTTTTCGATCAGGTAGGGTACAAGTTATTTCAAAACATTTTGGCCGCTTTATATATCGTGTATATAGGCCTACTATTATTTATCTCATATGAGATGCATTTGGTTGAGTTGCTCTGCAGTAAAAGCGCTTCAGTGTAGTAGTACGGTGATTATCTCTTCTGCACGCATCGCGAGCAGGACAAACAACAATAATATTAATGACTATAACTCTGACTGTCATATACATAACATTATAATGAGAACACTATTATAATAAAACGCTGTTAATTTTGAGTTTAACTGCCATGTTTCTGCACGTTGATGCATGAAGAACGCATCCACAAAAGGAGTTCATTCAGAGCCGCGCAGACACGTTCACTTGTGCACTCGGGGCATTGTGTGCAGATAGCCTGTAAAGTCGTAACATAAATAACAAAGCGTATTCTGTATGAGAGAAATTACAACCCCAAATCAGAAAAAGTTGGGACAGTATGGAAAACGCAAATAAAAAAAGAAAGTAGTGATTTCTAAATTTACTTTGACTTGTATTTCATTGCAGACAATATGTATTTTATATATTTCATGTTTTGTCTGGTCAACTTCATGTCATTTGTAAATATACATCCTTTCCTGTCATTCAGACCTGCAACACATTCCAAAAAAAGTTGGGACAGTAAAGCATTTACCACTTTGTAATGTTGCCATTCCTTTTCACAACACTTAAAAGACGTTTAGGGACTGAAGACACCAAGTGATGAAGTGTTTCAGGTGTAATTGTGTCCCATTCTTCCTGCAAACAAGTCTTAAGGTGGGCAACAGTACGGGGTCTTCGTTGTCGCATTTTGCGCTTCAAAATGCGCCACACATTCTCTATTGGAGACAGGTCGGGACTGCAGGCAGGCCAGTCAAGTACCCGTACCCTCTTCCTCCGCAGCCACGACTTTGTAATGTGTGCAGAATGTGGTTTTGCATTGTCTTGTTGAAATATGCATGGACGTCCCTGGAAAAGATGTCTTCTTGAAGGCAGCATATTGTGCTCCAAAATCTCTATGTACTTTTCAGCATTAATGGTGCCATCACAGAAGTGCAAGTTACCTTTGCCAAGGGCACTGACACAACCCCATACCATGATAGACCCTGGCTTTTGGACTTGTTGCTGGTAACAGTCTGGATGATCCTTTTCTTCTTTGGTCCGGAGCACACGGCATCCATTCCTCCCAAAAAATACCTGAAATACTGATTCATCTGACCACAGTACACGTTTCCACTATGTGATGGTCCATCCCAGATGCCTCCAAGCCCAGAGAAGTCGACGGCGCTTCTGGACACTGTTAACATAGGGCTTCCTTTTGGCACAGTACAGTTTTAACTGGCATTTGTGGATGTAACTACGTATTGTGGTACTTGACAAAGGTTTGCCAAAGTAGTCCTGAGCCCATGTGGTGATATCGCTTATAGATGAATGACGATTCTTGATGCAGTGCCGCCTGAGGGATCAGAGATCACGGTTGTTCAGCTTAGGCTTGCGCCCTTGTCCTTTACGCACTGAAATTCCTCCAGATTCCTTGAATCTTTTAATTATGTTATGCACTGTTGAAGGTGAAATATCCAAATCTCTTCCTATCTTTCTTTGAGGAACATTGTTTTTAAACATTTCAATAATTTTCTCACGTATTTGTTGGCAAACTGGCGATCCTCGGCCCATCTTTGCTCCTAAAGGACTAGACCTTTCTTGGATGCTGCTTTTGTACCAAATCATAATTACAATCACCTGTTGACATCAACTTTTTCAAATCACATCATTATTTAACCAATTTACCTCATTACTAGCCCTAAATTGCTCCTGTCCCAACTTTTTTTGGAATGTGTTGCAGGTCTGAATGACAGGAAAGGATGTATATTTACAAATGACATGAAGTTGACCAGACAAAACATGAAATATTTTGTGTTCATATTGTCTGCAATGAAATACAAGTCAAAGTAAATTTAGAAATCACTACTTTCTTTTTTTATTTGCATTTTCCATACTGTCCCAACTTTTTCTGATTTGGGGTTGTAGTTAAATCCCATTCATTAAAAAAAGAGCTATAATATGCTTAATTTTACTGGTCATCTTCAGCGCGAGCAGCTCAAAACAGAAATGCAGAACATTAATAACTATATAGCCTACATAACGTAATAATAAGGGCACTATTGAAAAAAAATGTTGTGAATTCTTAGGGTTTTGCTGACATTTATTGTTAACTATCTTTTAATCAAAACATAAAACATTATTTACCCGTTTGTATCTGCGAGGCGTCCGTTACACATTTTTTAATTACTGTCGAATGTCTAACTGGACTCTTGGTAATGTATTTTGACCACGCCCCCAAACATATGATTCGACTATCAGTCGAATATTGGCAAGATTCGAAAATTCCGATTCGACTTTGAAAATCCTTAGTCGGGGACACCCCTAATTTACATGAATATATTTATATTCATATCATATTTATATCAGTGTTTCTCAAGTCGTGAGACCGTTCTGGGTGGTTCGCGGAGTGTACGGCCAAAGAAACGACATCAACAAAGTAATTCTAAATGTTTTTCTGATGCAAGACTTTTATTTTAAAAGACGTGCATGAAAGCTGTTGACACTTCTGTCAGATGCAGTTCATGTAAAGAGTGCCTGAGAAAAACACCCTGTCCTGATTCAGTATCTGTGGTCAGATGAGATGTTGACAGGTTTAATGTCAGTGTCATTATTCTATCGTTATTTTCGTAACTTGTTATGAAATAAAAAGTATTTCACCTCAGAAAAGCGACCTATCCTGTCCGGTCAGATGTTATACCGTGTTCGTAGCGCGCACTCTTCTATAGCACGCGCGAACACGTTGGCGCGCTGTATATCACTTCACTAAAGCACAGAAACTACGAGCATGCAACGCGTGAAATAAAAGTACAGTACCGATAAATCACATAACTGTACTGCGTGTGTTAGCTGGGAAGGATTTGCATGACGGTATGATATTCATTCTGTTCAGGAGCAGTTTCCATGTTTCATTAACAGTTCATGTTGTATATTCACCATGGTAACTGTTGTTTCCATAACCCAAAAATACTGCTATTTAATAGCCTTTCCTTATGGGCTGTTTATTCAGTATTAGTCATATTCTTAATAGCCTTAACTTAATTTTTGTGAAATAAATTGGCTTTTTTTTTTTTTTTTAAAGTGGGTCCCAAGGCCAAACCAGTTGAGAACCACTGATTTATATTATATATTAATATATTTAATATATAAACATAACATATTTTTCTTAAATATATGCATGTATGGGTGTCTATTTATATGTACATAATAAATATACATAGTATACACACACATGTACTATGTAAACAAAAACTTTTATTTTGGATGCGATTAATCGCAATTAATCATTTGACAGCACTAATATATATATATATGTGTATATGTATATGTGTGTGTGTGTGTGTGTGTGTGTGTGTGTGTGTGTGTGTGTTTATATTCTTAAACCGATGTTTATGTAAATAGTTGACATTTAGTTTAATCAATACAACAGTTTAGAGTTTACGTAAGAAGTGGTTTAACATTTGCACACAAACCCGTTCTGCTTATGTTTCATGTATAATTGCATCAACATCACAAACAGCTGGACTTGATTCTTTAAGTTTTTCAGCATAAATATCATAATAAAACTCTAGGTTTCTATTTTATTTGTAAATTGTTGGTATTGACCAACATAAGTTGTAATTGTTATTAACAGTTCTGTTTATTTCATACTCATTTTGCCAACTGCTAATAAAGAACAAAAATTAGACTCATTTTGGGTATTTTGAGGCGACAGACTCGTGCAACCAAACTAGATTTCCCATCATTCTCTGTGTTAGCACAAGAATAATTAAGTACACGGATAAAGTATCGATTGCATTACGTAATCTTTGGCTCTTTATAAACTAAATTAACTGTTTTTTTGGGGGAAATTTGAAATATGATATGAAATTGCCCAAACGGCAACATTTTGCCCAACATTTTCACGCACATCATGTCATAAATGTCAGATTTCTGAGATGTGTATGTTCATGCGATGCTGTGACTGTGCTCTTTCGGCAGGCTCGTGGTTCTGTCCATGGTTCTCTTTGGGCTGCCGTACAGTTCAGAGCAATCATGCTCGGTCACGCTGGTGGATCACGGTCGCGGTTACCTCGGCATCCTGGTCAGCTGTCTGATCTGCGAGAGCGCCATCATGTGGCTGAGCATGAGAGGCAGCATCCTGTATACACAACCCAGAGAGGCAGTGCAGTACGTGCTGTATATACGGCTGGGTAAGACACACACACTTACACATTTATAAAAACAACCATGAAAAACTTTCATTAGTTCTCTCAGTGCATGCGATCCCATATGTCAACTCAGTTAACTGTAGTGATGCTTCATAGACATGCTTCTGAAGCAAATGCTATTCCAAATTTTAAGGCAGCATTGCAAGTGTCATTTGTGGAGAAAGCAATCCCAGAATGCATTGCAATGAATGGACCCTTTTCACAAGACTGTGATGACGCATTTCAACGGTCATCAGCATCGTAAATCCTGAAGTTTTTTTTTTTTTTTAATGTATGTATGTACATAACACTATACTTTTTATTATGACCTTTGCATCAAATTACAAAAAAACTAGTTAACACTAATGTGAGGGTGTTTCTAATGCAGCGTCTATAGGAGGGATGGTAAATTTGACATCATTCTCTCTTCTGACTGCCATTAGCAGTCTCTCTCATTTTTTTCCTTTGATTAAAAGAAGTGAAAACACTATCGTGGAGTTTTTCTTTTGCTATTTGTGCAAATGGGAATGGAAAAAATATATTTATGGTACTCTCCCATTTACTGCTCTCAAAGTTTACCCAACTATGACGACTTCCGCTACAGAGAACCCCGGAAATGTGAAAAAGGTCTATGAAAAAATTCTGAGCTCGTAATATCAAAACTATGGACAAAAACTGATCAATCTAATTGAAGTGGACTATTTTCTACAGTGATTGTGTGCTTTTGCGCTTTTTCTGATACACACATGGATTAGAAGTTTATGGAAGCTTGCTTCCGCCACAGAATAAAAACAATGTAATTGGGACTTTTAATCTTACAAAAAACATTGTTATTCCTCTCTGCAGCCATCCTGCTAGTGGAGCTGGTGTACGCGGTGGTGGGCATCGTCTGGTTGGTGCAGTACTATCAGCCCTGCTCCGACATAACCGCCAAGAACCTCGCCCTGGGTAAGACATGAATGAAAACAATAAGTGACATACTGTATAGGGGGGTCGGAAATATGACTAAATTTCTAACAATGAGTAATTTTGTAATCGTCTTAATGGTATATATACTGATATTGTTGTTTTCTTTAAATTAAATGAAAAACTAGTTTATATTTTAGCAACCACGTGGTTGTAACAACCACTGCTTATTTTTGGATAATCCAGTAAATTAATGTACAAAATGAAACTAAAAGTTCTAGTTGTCAAATAAACCTGGCATTGTATATTACAAAAATTGTTGGCTCCTTCACAAATTGCTTTTGTTCCTCACTTTGGATAAAAGCATACTAGATCTCATTTGATCTTTCTCTCTCCATTTTAATTTGGATGGATGTAGACCAAAAGATAAGATTATTCATAACGAATGTATCATAAGTCTGGGATCAGAGCCACATTTGAAGCTGGTTTAAATTCTGTATTAATGTGACAAGTTGCATCATCGTTCAACAACAGTAAAAGGCTAAACTGGGACACATCGTACTCTGCATTTTCACATTACCCTTATCTGTCACTCTTATGTTTCAGTATTGTAAAACAAACCTACCACTAATAGTCTCACGAACTTACATTACCAGTCAAAAGTTTGGAATAATAACTTTTTATTAAAAAGTCTCTTATGCACACCAGTGCTGCATTTATTTAGGTAAGAAATACAGTAAAAAATAGTAATATTTTGAAATATTATTGTAATTTAAAATATTTTTTTTTCTATTTGAATATATTTTAAAATGTAATTTATTCCTGTGATCAAAGATGAATTTTCAGCATCATTACTCCAGTCTTCAGTGTCACATGATCCTTCAGAAATCGTTCTAATATGCTGATTTGCTGGGTTCAGGCTCTTATTCTTATCAGTGTTGGTAATATTTTTGTGAAATTGTGAGCCCTAACATGCGTCACCGCTATCAGCAGCAAGTAAAAAAAAAAAAACAGAATAGTCTTCAGAGAGTGTGGCGTGTGATGTCCTTCCAGCATGAGGCAGTCCAGGCATGTGTTAAAATCTCATGAAACCTCCCCTTGTTAATCTCCGCAGATTCCTGTAAATTTGAAAGTCATTTTTAGCTATTTATGTCCTGGAATCTCAACGCACGCTTTCTAACAATACGCCTAATGTAGCTTTTCCCATGTCTCTGCCGACCATGAATCAGTGTCGCTCATTGTCCTCCCCCATCCCATAATAGCACACTTCACTTCCATGCCAATCATCTGTCTATACAGGACACAGACTGACAAAGAGACAGCTGGTTTGTTATACAGTAAAGAGCTTCCTGCTGAACTGAATCTATAAGCGCCAAATGAAGATGTATACAGTACATTTAAATGAGTTCTTTTATTTTATTTATTCATTCATGTATTTATTTTCAACAGGAATTGTGGTGTGTAACTGGTTGGTCATCTTCAGTGTGTTTTTCACCATGATGTGTACCTTTGACCCCACCGGACGGACCTTTGTGAAGCTGAAAGCAACTCGCCGCCGTCAGCGTAACCTCACAACATACACCCTCAGGTACAGCGCTTAACAGTATTCATGCTAGCTTATTTCAGGATACCCATCAATCAATGAGGATTTAAATGCCCGTCTTTTGCAAAGTTGTACAATTCCCCCACCCTTTAAGTCATTTGTTAAAATTTATGCAGCGTTGTTATTATTAACTAAAAATAAAACTTAAAAAAATATGTGTTCATTGAAATAAAGCTGATATAAAATTAAGTATAGGTATTAGATAAATAAGTTGAAGTTGAAGTACTAAAGTAACTAAATTAAAAATATTAAAAATAAATTAAAGCTAAATTAAAAACAAAAATTAATAAAAATGACAAAAGCTCATACAATTACTTAAACTAATTTTAAAATGAAAAAACTCATTTTATTTCAATTAGGCAACATTTTCAAGTTTTTATTAAAGTTGAAGTAATAAAATAAATAAAAAATAAATGAAAGCTAAATATAAATATATATATATAAAAAAAAATTGAATAAAGATGACAAAAGCACATGAATTACTTTAATATTAAAATGAAAGTGAAAATATTAAAATAAAAACAAATTTAAAATATCCATAAATACTTTAATAAAATAAATAATATAATAAATATTAAAATAATACTAAATTGTATGCAAAAAAAATTCTTACAGGTTTTTAAGTAAAATTGAGTAAATATTATGTAAAATAAGCAGTTGTTTAATGTTATCAATATTGTGCTCGTCCCATTTTTAAACATTAACTGGAAACATATTTTATTGGACTGTCCCGCTTTTAATGTATGTAGAAAACTCTTTTATGAAGTGAACTCACTTAAAGAGTTATTTAGTATAATTTTGCCAGAAAAAGTTTTAGAATTTTTATCATATGTTAATGTAAAAAATCTTGTGTAATATAACTTGTTTGTTTGTTTGCTGGTTTTGCTGGTTTGCTTATGCTTGTATTTTTTTAATTGACATGGCGTTAAATAAAAATATACTACTACTACTACTAAAGATTAACTGGTATTGTGTATTTATGTGTATGCATTTTATGTGTTGCATACCCCATTTTTCCACTCCTGTCTCTAGATATGTGTTTCGATCCTTGTAATACCCATCTGTTGACCTATAATTCCTAAATCTGCTCATGATATTTGCTCAGTTGGGTTTTATCTCTTTCAGACACAGGCTAGAAGAAGGTCAAGCCAGCAGCTGGAGCAGGAGACTCAAGTTCTTCATGTGCTGCACTCGAGCAAAAGATACACAATCTGTAAGACTCCAGCACAGCCTCAAATACACACAGATGTCAGTTACTGTGAGAGCATCTCTCTCTCACACACACACACACACACACACACAGCATTCTCAGCAGAAGATATTCTCTCTCAGGATGCTTACTCCGAGGTGGCCAGCTTGTTTGCTGAGTTTTTCCGGGATCTGGATATCGTGCCGAGTGACATTATCGCTGGGTTAGTGCTCCTCCGACAGAGACAACGGGCCAAGAGAGCAGGCATCTTGGATCAGGTGTGCTTATCTTATCAGTAACACTGCTTTTGTTTGGATGAATATTCTTCACTGTCCTAATAATAATAAAAAAGGGTTTTCTTTCTCTCTTGCAGGCAAACAATGACGTTTTAGCCTTTCTGTCCGGGATACCTGTAACTCGCAACACTAAATACTTGGACCTCAAGAACTCGGTATTTGAAGAATACAATATATATGTGTGCTTGCTTGTGTCAATGTATGATTATTATTTATGATGCTCTCTTTCTGTTTACAGTCTGAGATGGCCATGTATAAGGAGGTGTGTTACTACATGCTGTTTGCTATGGCGGCGTATGGCTGGCCCGTATATCTTTTACGACAACCAGCGTGTGGACTCTGCAGACTCGTCAGCACTTGCTCGTACGTGAAAAACATTAGGTCGTTCTGCACAGCTGGTAGGAAGTGAGATAAGAGTGAATAAGAGAGGCTTCTATAATGGTATAGTTACCTGCCATCATGTTTTTGGTAGACTTACCTCTTTACTAAACTTAAACCAGATTAAACTGAAGTTTAAGCCCAGTCCTAACTACCAGGGGTGTGCGCCAATTTATTTTCATTTTCTCACTTATTAATTTTATTTTTTAATTAATAATACATGACATGTCATTAGTAAAATTATAAAATACATCTGTAATTTATTGTCAATTAAAACATGCAAAAATTATGTGTGTGTGTGTGTGTGTATATATATATATATACTGTATATATATATTATTATTTTTTATTTTATTTTATTTTTTTTAAGAATAATTTACATTTTGTCATGCGAGTGTGTGTGTGTGTATATAATGTAACGTAGAAGTTATTTTCTTTAGTTTTATATTTTTTTTCTCATGGATATTAAATGAAATTTTGTCATAGGACATATGAATGGAATCAAATTACTTAATTTTTTTCTCTTTTGTGTCTCTTTTTTCTTCTCTCTCGTCAGCTGTAACACTTCAGTTTCAGGTTCTCGTCCCTCTCAGTCCATCACCGTTGAGGAGGACAACTGCTGTGGCTGTAACGTTCTTGCCATGCGACGACAATTTCTGGACCGAGACCTTAAAGAAGTCCAGATTGTCTACACATCCTGCCATGACGCGGTACGGCATCTTAAATTAATTCTCCAGCGCCCCTGACTTAATCCTGAAAAATCCTGAGGCGTAATGTCTTGTGTGATAAATGTCTGTTCACATCAATGAGTCATCGCCTGACTAAAATAGTTCAATTTGAGAAGCTGTAGCTAATGTGATAAATGTGAGGCGTGTGATCAAGACAGGTTATTGTCTGTATTTTTGATGGGATTTGCAGGTTTATGAGACACCCTTCTTTGTAGCAGTGGATCATGTGAAGAAAAAAGTCGTGATCAGCATCAGAGGGACGTTGTCCCCTAAGGTGGGTCAACAACACGTGTGCTTTAACAGCTTTCTCATTTTACACAGAAGCACATGAGGTCAGGCTTCGTTGTATGTTCAATTAAAATACTAGCTGTTTCTAAGCAGAATGCTTAAGCAGTGACATAAGAAAGTGCTTTAACACACATTTTAAGGATGAAAATAATAATTCAGTCATCCGGAATCAATCATATAGTGACACTGAACTATACATCCGACTGTAGTACCAGGTTATCGATTTCCTACAAAGCTGTGCTAGTTTCATGTTTCTCGTATCACTCTGTGGTCTCTTCCATTTCACATAATAAAATAACGTAGACTCAAATCAATATTTCATGTTCTTTTATTTATTTATTTGATAAGTAGCCATGTAATAGGTGGGCTAATGTACAGCGAGACGGTCAATATTGCTAAATAATCCCAGTACTTTTTTTTTTTTTTTGCGATAATGGCTGCTGTACTTTATCCCTAAGAGAGTCTCTGGTTTGTCATTTGATAAATTTCTACCCTTTTTATATCTCTCTCTGTCATTCTCAGGACGCTTTAACAGATCTTACTGGTGATTCTGAGCGTTTGCCTGTAGAGGAGCAGCATGGCACATGGCTCGGACACAAGGTGCTACACAAACACACATATAAACACAAACACTGGCAAATAGAATACATATTGAACACAAAAACTTTGCAAACTCATTCTCATGAATCCTTTATTTAGGGAATGGTTTATTCAGCCGAATACATAAAGAAGAAACTAGAGCAAGAAATGATTCTCTCTCAAGCCTTTGGGAGAGATTTGGTAAGTGTCATCATTTGTCATGCTACAAAACATACATATAGTTGACATCACAGAGCGTAATTATATTATTTTTCTACAGACTGCAAAAGTGTTCTAATTTTCAAAAACTTTTGCTCACATGAAGCATCATTTTCACAAACTCTTGCAGTTTTTCTCTACATCCGTGCAACATACCATTCAAGGAATCACCATATGACCAATTGTGATTATTAAACTTCAAAAGGCTTTGATATCATTAAATAAATGTTAGCACTGCTCATTCAAAGTAAGAATGCAGCGCTGTTGCGCTTTCCACAGACCTTCAGTAGTTTAAATCATTTGCAATCAGTGAATGCCAAATGCTTATTTTAAGAGTTTTTTATGTAGTAATATGTTGTAGATGGTTGTAAGAGTTCATATTTGTGACCATGGAGCAAAAAAACAGTCTTAAGTTGCTGGGGCATATTTGTAGCAATAGCCAAAAATACATTGTATGGGTCAAAATTATTTTAATTTTTATTTTATGCCAAAAATCATTAGGACATTAAGTAGAGATCTGAAGAATGAAGATATTTTGTAAATTTCCTACTGTAAATATATAAAAACTTTATTTTTTATTAGTAATATGCATTGCTAAGAACTTCATTTGGACAACTTTAAAGGTGATTTTCTCAATATTTTGATTAGATTTTTTTTTGCACCCTCAGATTCCAGATTTTCAAATAGCTGTAGCTCAGCCAAATATTGTCCTATCATAACAACCTATACATAAATGGAAAGCTTATTTATTCAGCTTTCATATGATGTATGAATCTCAATTTCGGAAAATTGACCCTTATGACTGGTTTTGTGGTCCAGGGTAACATTTTACCTACCTCATCTTTTTGAATGAGCAGATTTGAGTAAAACTGCATATACATGTCAAAATAAAAAATTATTTTGGGCTTGTTTATAATTAAAAGTCCCACATTATGCATAAAATCTTTTATTTAGAATATTATTGGTGTTTTGTTACACAATCACCTGTATATGGTGTTTAATTCAACATAAAATCGTGTGGCTTCTCTCTGGACCACAAGAAAATCTCTCAATAGTTTTTTTTTTTTTGCCAAAATCTATTTATTGCCTCTCTTTAAACACTGTTATTAATGTATGAGCTAAATCTAATATCAGTCAACCTCAAATTTGTATGTATTGCTATATAAGTACATAAACCAACTACAAAATATGTATTTCTTGAATAAAACATGCAGTAAACTTGAAGTTACCCTGATTTGAAGTTAATGTTTGCCTGTTGAAGTAAAATAATACTTTTTGAGATTGTCTGGGTTTGTTCTGTATGAATATGCAGTATTCGTTTCATTTGCGCATGTCTTAAAAAAGGTCTATATTTTTTAGCATGGTATCGAGACAAAAGTAGTAGTAGTAAATTCAGCCCATTATCTTCAAACAACATTTGCATGTTGCTTGCAACATTTGCATTGTGCATGATATCATGTGACACTAAAAGATCCAGATCATGGTGTTTGTGTGTGTGTCTCAGGGTAAAGGGACGATGCACTATGGGCTGGTGATTGTGGGTCACTCTCTGGGTGCGGGTACAGCCGCCATCCTGTCCTTCCTCCTCCGGCCTCAGTATCCTTCACTCCACTGCTATTCCTACTCCCCTCCCGGCGGCCTGCTCAGGTCAGTGTGACCTCTCTATTGTTGCTCTGGCATCCGTTTTACACTACATTTATAGAGAAACCTGAAAACTGATCTCATCTGAGAGAGAGAGAGAGAGAGAGACAGTGTTTAGCCGTCACTGAAGCATGATGACATTAGATAAGAGATTAAACTGATGTGTTAAAGGATTAGCTCATGCAAAAATGAACATTTTGTCATTACTGTTACAACCTGATGTCGTTCCAAAACTGTATTCTTTTCTTTTTCATATGAATCATGAAATTAGAATTTCTGTTTCCACTCAAGGAAAGTGAATGGTGATTTATAAGCTCCAAAAAGCATTTTAAAACAAGTCCTCTAAAGCCTTAATTATGATTTATGAGCCATAGTTATGAATACATTTATATGAGGAATAAAGCATTTTTCTGTATTTTTTACTTCTCATCTGCCATATCTCAGATCATATTTTTTGCAGCATTGTGGTCAGTCACATGACTTGTGAGAACCAGAGGTGTTTGGTATTAGTGACAATTGCAAGTGTGAATTTGATTTAGAGCTCCAGAAAAAAAGTAACACTGAAGGCTGGAATAATGAAGCAGAAAATTTAGCTTTGCATCTCAGGAATACATTACATTAAAATAGAAAATGGTTATTTTAAATTGCAGTAATATTTCGCAATATTAATTTTTTTACTGTATTTTTATTAAAAAAAGAAGACAAAGACTTTCAGAAACATTTAAAAAAAATCTTACCAAACGTTTCATTGGTAGTGGTAGTTCATTTGAAAGCTATTATGGCAGCTGCAGAGTTGCATTCTTTAATGCTTTTCTAAATTCAAGAGATTTGTCACAAGCTACAGATCTCCTTCTCTGTAATGCAGTTGGTTGTGGAAAATATTAGCACAAAAACATGCATGGATGCACAAATCCACCAGATGCACTAATCTTTTGGAAGGATATTATTTGAGTTGAGTCACTCAAAACCTTTTCTGAGTTTTTGATTTAATGAGAAAACTCTTACCTGCCACACTTGAAAACGTCTTTGCACATTTTTTATTAATTACATATTCTTTGTAAATCTAAATATAAAGTCAGCATTAAATCAACTGTTGAATGTTACTCTGAGATCTGTCACATCATGGCAGTAGAACAGATTGTGAACACTGTTTTTATGTTGACATCAAAGAACATGTTTGAACACAAGCTTCTGTGTCTGTTTAATTCATAGTGAGGATGCAATGGAGTACTCGAAAGAGTTCGTCACCTCAGTCGTGTTGGGAAAAGATCTGGTCCCCAGGTAAATGAGTGTTCAGCTGTGGTTGCATATATTTATAAATCTGAGCAGACGGATGTTAATCTTCTTCTGTTGTGTTCATTCAGGATTGGCCTCTCTCAGCTTGAGGGCTTCCGTCGCCACCTACTTGAAGTCCTACAGAAGAGTGATAAACCAAAGGTGAGCTGCTTTCACTTGCTTATTCCCAGAGTTAGAGCATAGTCTCGATGTGCCACGAATTGAAATGAAATGAACTGTTAATTTACTGTACAGTATACGTAACTAGATTAATTCCATTCCAGTCAATGAGATAAAAATGTAATGAAATAAAACCGAATAATTCTAGGAAAGGAAAAAAATAAGAACTTGATAAATGTTTTCCTTTCAAGAAATTTGTACACAGTATAAAAGAAATGAACTACAGTCACTCTGTTTTGAATGCAAAATAAGGAAGATCATGACCCTGACAAGGAGTGGTTTATTTTATTGCCATAATAGCAAATGTGGTTTATTTTGCCATAATGATGCTGACTGTACATTGAACTAAATATGTGCAAATATGTACAGAATCAAGCATTCTAGAGAGTCCATGCATGTGGGTGATGGCGCAGTAGCATTTATTATCATTGTATTGTGCCAGTAATTAACTGCCCTCATTATATCTCTCACATTGTGCTTCGCCCATATCCTTTTCCTCTGGGCCAATAAAGTAAATGATAAATTGCTATGTTACTAATTATAACCTCAGATCTGGGTTTTTTATTTTTTATTTTTTTTACATCTCTTTTCTAGTTCATTCAGTGGAACATTAATCTCTTTTCTCAGGGTTGTGGGTTTGGGCCTGACATTTGGGTGCGGTTTAAAAGTACACTACCATTCAAGGGTTTAGTGTCAGTAAGATTTTTTTTAAGATTTTTAAAGGGGTCATATGATGTTGCTAAAAAGAACATTATTTTGTGTATTTGGTGTAATGCAATGTGTTTATGCAGTTTAAGGTTCAAAAAACACATTATTTTCCATATACTGTACATTATTGTTGCTCCTCTATGCTCCACCTTTCTGAAACGCGTCGATTTTTACAAAGCTCACTGTTCTGAGAAGCGAGGCGTGCTCTGATTGGCCAGCTCTCCAGTGCGTTGTCATTGGCCGAATACCTAAAGCGTGAGATGGAAATGTTACGCCCCTCACCGTATTGTGATGCCGTGTCCCCGCGCGATGACACAAAAACAATAAAACCCATTATAAACGAGGCATTTGCTGCATCCATTGGGGACATAATTACTGATTATAATGACTTATACTGTCTTTTTGAGCGTCGTGTTGCATCGCGCCATGTAAACATTACCATGTCTGCATTTGTGATCGGAGAAACGACAAACAACAAGCGTTACTCTACACTACTCAAAACTCGCGTTTGAATAGTCAGTGGCAAATTCTTTAAATAAGAGAACGTACTTACATGCTGTGAGTCAGAAGCACCAGACTGTCCTTGCAAAGTTGGAATTGCCCCACTTTATAGCAACAGCACTTTGTGCATAGCTGGCAGGCTACACCCAGGTTCAGGAAACAGTCCTCCGTAAAATGCGCTGCACACACTCTAATATTTGGGTTAAACTGTTCTTGGAACAGTGTTGTAAATACAACTTAACCACTGATTTCTAGTTGTGTCCTCTTTTGGAAGCCCAAACAAAGTAGTTTCACTTTCACAACAAAACACAGCATCTCCAGGACATGGCGCCGGCGGCAGCAACAATACTACAGCGAGAATAAAAGTCACGCCCTCTTTCTTTCCGTATACATTTGGGCGGTGTTATGCAAATCTTCCCACACCGTGACGTAGACGTGGGGGCGTGTTTGAATGAGCCATTTTAGGGGGCGTGGCAGAGTCTTAACTTTGATAAAGAATATCTCTTTGGTTTTGACACTTTAGTCTTTGCAACTTCAGTGATCATATCTATGCACAATCAGCTTGTAACACTCCAAAGAGAAAGGAAAACTTGAAATCGCATCATATGACCCCTTTAACTAGTTGACCCAAATGTGAACATTTTCTGAAAATGTATTCACCCTCAGGCCAGGGTTTGTTTCTTCTTTGGAACAGATTTGGAGAAATGTATCATTACATGACTTGCTCTCCAATGGATCCTCTGCAGTGAATGGGTGCCGTCAGAATGAGAGTCAAACAGCTGATAAAAACATCATGATAATCCACAAGTAACTCCGGTCCATGAATTTACATCTTGTGAAGAGAAAATCTGCATGTTTGTGCAGATGTAAACAAATTCATCTATACATTTCAAACTTGCTTCCATTAAAATACAAGTCCTCTATCCATGATATTGCTTTCTCCAGAGAAAAGTTGTCTCATCTAAATCAGGAGAGAAATATGGACAGATCAAGCACCGTTTACAGGTGAAAACAAGCCAAAACACTTCTAAACAGATATGTGGGTGGATTTTGATGTGAGAGGACACATTTTTACTGGAGGAAGTGTTATTATGGATTATGGGCTCATGTTTTGGCCAGAAGCTTCATTTTAAAGTTAATGATGAATTAAAATATGCAGCTTTTTACTTCACAAGACATTAATTGATGGACTGGAGTCATGTGAGTTACTTGTTGTGGATTATTGTGATGTTTTTATCAGCTGTTTGGACTCTCATTCTGACGGCACCCATTCACTGCAAAAGATCCACTGGGGATCCATTCCTCCAAATCTTTTCCCATGAAGAAACAAACCATGACTGCTGAAAATCACAATTTAACTTTATATAATTTAATATTTTACTAAATAGTATCAACGCTATTTACAGTATAAAGACTATATTTTACTATTTTGCAACCTTTGAGATATCTATCAAAATATTTAAATTCAGCACAAATCTAGTTTAAAATATTCAGCAATGTTTTCCACTTGTGTATTTTTTTATAAAAACATTTTTAACCACACAGAGACTTGTTTTTTGAGTGATGATGCAAATGAATCATCGTTTTGATTTTTGAATAAATTGACTGAAATGGACAGTCTGAACCGATTTCAAGAAATTAATCAAACTTGCCAACTTAAATTTTGTTATTAAAGTTTAATCAGAGGCATTATTAAAATATCCTTGTATTAACGCTCTCATAATCATATAAAAGTCAAGAGCGAATCCAGGTTCGCAAAACTAGTCTAATTAAACTTAAGGAAACTTTACTACAAGTGTATCAAAATCATCACAATGTATTTGTGATGCAAAATTATTGCATTTATTTTATTATTTAATATATTCTCCAGTCCTTTTGGAAAGTTGACTATTTTACTTAGTTAATATTATTATTGCATTTATATATGCTGGATTCGGTGTTATTCAGATTTGCTCAGAATGGCATTTCATTAGCTACCCAATCACTGACTTTGCATTTGGCAAGTGTTAGACAGAAAAGCATGCACACAAATACACAGACAGACACACACCTTGTTGAGGCCATCCATCACCACATGGGGCATGTGTTCATTCAGCATGGCTGGAGAAATGATGACCTCCTCAAAGGCCTTGTTATCCCCCCACAGAGCGGAGTAAGTGGGATCTTCCTGACCACAACTACAGAGAGAGAGAGACAGAGAGAGAGATAGTTAGAGGAATCCTAGACTTACAGGAAAACTTTGTAAACTCCTACAAAACTTTGACTCATAAAAATGCAGGATGTGACACATTCATAGTTTATTACTGGAAATAAAAAGGTCCAACTCCTCCTAGCAGCATAGAATGAAATTTAAAAAAATCTATTTCCAAACATATGGAAGTCCACAGAGGCCATGCGTTATTTGTCTGTTTTACATGATTGAAATCATGATTTGAAATAATTATTTATTTCTTGTAAGAGTAATTTTTCAGTCTTTTCCCAGACCATCTTGGATGGCCTGAGGTAATTTTCAGAAAATTTTTGGGTGAACTATTCCTTTAATTTCTTTCAAAAAATAAAAAATCTTACTGACCACAAACTTTGAACAGAAGTGTACTCTATGTTAGTGCTTACATAACTTATAGTAGACCAGCTGTCCGGAAAAGTAGTCACCTACTCAGTTTAACTTATATAAATGACTCACCATACACCACACAGCTTCAGATAATTTTTTTTTGCTGTTTCTATCAAATCCAACACTGTGCTGACGTGCAGCAGAGATGATGCAGAAATGAAAGCGTACACACCTCCATTGCCATTAATGCTGCTTGCATCATGAACAGCGTCTCATATCTCACTTATATTTTCTGCCAGCCTCTGATTAGTTTCAGGGAAGTTTGTGAGAAATTTGACCTCTGTGTGATGCATTTCTGTTTATTAATATGCATAATCACGCTGCCTACTTTGATGGTTAGCTGCTCTTAGCAGGAAATGACGCTTGAAATGCTGTCTGCGTAGGCAGCGCACTAGGTTTTGGAACAGAGCCTGTATGTTTCTCTCTGTCTGTTTCCATCAGTGGCGGATCATTGCTGGGGGTACAAAGTGCATCCCTAAATCAGAGCTGCCCCTGGATGATGAAGCCCCTGTATCTCAGGGCGTGACCCCCTCTAACTCTCGCCTGTGGCTTCACCCCAGTGACCTGAGCATCGCCCTGTCAGCCTCCACACCGCTCTATCCACCGGGACGGGTCATTCATGTGGTGCACAACCACCCGCCTGAGATGTGGTGAGTAGAGAGGAAGTAAACTGAATGGATTAATGGAACAAGGAAATGGGAGTCTGCTCTTCAGATACGGGGTACATTCCAATGCCTGGTATTATATTGAAATGTCTGGCACTGAGAAATGCTAGTTTTAGAGATTCTGTATATTTAGATTACCTGACTTTTTGGTAATTGAGCTGTAGGAAGTGACGTGAATTGGCACATAAATAAAATTAAATAAGCTGGGCTAAACTGGGTTGTAGCTTGAAAATGCACACTACTGTTCAAAAGTGTGGATTCAGGAAGTATTTTGTTTGTTTGTTTTTTTGAAAGAAGTTTTTATGCTTACCAAGGCTACATTTTTAAAATAAAAAAATGCAGGAAAAACTTGTGAAATATTATTAATTTAAAATAACTGTTTTCTATTTGAATATATTTTAAGATATAATTTATTATAATTTTCAGCATCATTACTCCAGTCTTCAGTGTTACATGATCATTCAGAAATCATTCTAATATGCTCAAGAAACATTTTTTACTATCGGTGTTGAGACTGAAAGTGATGCCTAATATATTTTTGTAAACAGTGATGCCTTTTTATGGTTCTTTGATGGATAGAAAATTCAATAGTACATGTACAAGTCTCTCATTATTGATCAGTTTGATGCATCTTTGCTGAATACAAGTATTTATTTATTTAAAATAAAATCTTGCTGACCTTAAACTTTTGAACACTTGTGTAAGTAGTAGTAAATATCATCTACTAGTAAATGAGTAAAACCTGTTTCTCTTGCAGTGTTTGCAAAAAAAGGTTTTGTTCTTCACAGAGCAATTTTAAATTAAACCCCATCTGATGTAGAGCAGTTAATTTTTTTATTTGTCATACAATTCTAATATCTTTGATGGCAGTTGGGGGTCTATAAAAGTGTATAGGCCTATTGAAATGCAAATGTTGGTAATATAATAATTGTTTAATATTTGTTAGCGTATTGTTTTCTCAAAAATTACTGTTACAAGAAATGTATAATTATTTCAAATCATGATTTCAATCATGCAAAACAGACAAATAATGCATGGCCTCTGTGGACTTCCATATGTTTGGAAATAGATTTTAAAAAGAATTGGACCTTTTTATTTCCAGTAATGAACTATGAATGTGTCACATCCTGCATTTTTATGAGTCAAAGTTTTGTAGGAGTTTACAAAGTTTTCCTGTAAGTCTAGGATTCCTCTAACTATCTCTCTCTCTGTCTCTCTCTCTCTGTAGTTGTGGTCAGGAAGATCCCACTTACTCCGCTCTGTGGGGGGATAACAAGGCCTTTGAGGAGGTCATCATTTCTCCAGCCATGCTGAATGAACACATGCCCCATGTGGTGATGGATGGCCTCAACAAGGTGTGTGTCTGTCTGTGTATTTGTGTGCATGCTTTTCTGTCTAACACTTGCCAAATGCAAAGTCAGTGATTGGGTAGCTAATGAAATGCCATTCTGGGCAAATCTGAATAACACCGAATCCAGCATATATAAATGCAATAATAATATTAACTAAGTAAAATAGTCAACTTTCCAAAAGGACTGGAGAATATAATAAATGCAATAATTTTGCATCACAAATTGCATCACAATTTGCATCACATTGTGATGATTTTGATGCACTTGTAGTAAAGTTTCCTTAAGTTTAATTAGACTAGTTTTGCGAACCTGGATTCGCTCTTGACTTTTATATGATTATGAGAGCGTTAAGACAAGGATATTTTAATAATGCCTCTGATTAAACTTTAATAACAAAATTTAAGTTGGCAAGTTTGATTAATTTCTTGAAATCGGTTCAGACTGTCCATTTCAGTCAATTTATTCAAAAATCAAAACGATGATTCATTTGCATCATCACTCAAAAAACAAGTCTCTGTGTGGTTAAAAATGTTTTTATAAAAAAATACACAAGTGGAAAACATTGCTGAATATTTTAAACTAGATTTGTGCTGAATTTAAATATTTTGATAGATATCTCAAAGGTTGCAAAATAGTAAAATATAGTATTCATACTGTAAATAGCGTTGATACTATTTAGTCAAATATTAAATTATATAAAGTTAAATTATGTGATTTTCAGCAGTCATTACTCAAGCCTTGATCCTTCAGAAATCATTCTGTCACTTTTGATCAATTTAATGCATCTTTACAAAATAAAAGTATCAGTCTAAATTGCCCAGACCTGTAAAATAACATGTAACATAAGGTAAGCTCCAATGGATTCTGGTGTTCCCAGATTTGCTTTTGTTATTGGAATGGCTTTGGGGTTTTCAGTCAATGAATCAATTGCTTATAAGGCTTTTGGGCTGCAATGGACTCCAGGTATATGTGTTGCAGATTTGTGTCAGCATCTTAGCCACAGTGTGTCTTTTGTCTGTTTTTGCTGAACATAAAGGTCTGTCTTTGTTTCTGTCCTCTGAAACTGCCGTCATCGGAATTCCACGAGCATAAAAGCATTTCTGGCATGGCTGTTTCTTCTTCTTATTGCTATTACTGTTGCTCATAATATATAAGGTTAGGGGTTTGTTCAGAGCCCTAATCCTAAGTATTAAACTTTGGGTGCGTAACTTGTCCTGCTGCATATATAGTGGAATGATAAATCTAGTTGCTCTTAAACTGGGCTGTCATACTGTCTTGTTTTCTTCTGAAAGTATGTTCCTTTGTTCACATGTCTGTTGTATGGTAATGTGTTGGTTTGTCTTCACAGGTGCTGGAAAACCCATATTTAATTTCAGAACTGATTGCTGCACAGGTTGGAAGCCAGAGAATTAGCATCCAAGCGTGTGTTTCTGTCCCTAACGCACTTCCAGATCCCTCTCTAACGCCTCTCTGTTCAGATGAATGTTTTATGGTTCCAGATACATGCTGTGCTTCTCGAACTCCCAGTGAAACGGTTTCTGTCCAACCACGAGGTTCAGACACTCACAGGAACGGTTTATCGCTCGATAACACTGTCAGTCTTCAAGCAGCTTCCAAGTCAAACTCCCAAAACACTATCACAGAATCTCTCACCCCTGTAATGTCTGTTACTGTAGATACATCTTCTATTGAGTTAGATATAAAGCCAGGAGACAATTTCTGTGCCCTTCAACAACCATCAACATGTCCATCTCTGTCTGAATCCCCAATGGTTGCATGTGCTTCCCAAAACATTGCCCAGTCGAATGTTACATTGACCTCTACGAAGTTGGACTTGCCAACATTAGAAATGCCCTCATCTGTCCAAGACTCAACCATCCCCTTTAAAGGCTCTTTATCTTCCAAAATGACAAATTCCTCCTCTGGTGAGTCCCACCCACAGTTCCAGAAGACAACTTCCCAAACTCCATTTCCAAACACATCAGATTCCTCCTCTCCCCCAGAGTTCCTGTTAAAAACCAGCATAAATCCAGACTTTTCAGAGATCCCCTCAACTGGACTAATGTCTAAAGACACATTAGCTGAACTCTCAATGGAGAACAGTTCTACAAAACCCTCAGTCTTTGATAACACACATTTAACTTCTCCTCAGGCTAGACTGAGTTCCTCGACTGCCCAATCTGAAGAGACCAATTTTAGTGCCACATGTTATATCTCAAGCCTCTGATATACACTACTGATCAAAAGTCTGGGGTCAGTAAAATAAATATGTTTTAAAGATATTAAGAATTTTATTCAACAAGGATGCGTTAAATTGATCAGAAGTGACAGTAAAGTAATTTATAAAGTTATACAAATTATTTTTCTAATAAAGCTGCCATCAAAGAATTCTGAAAAAAAGCATCAGTTTCTACATAAATATTAAGCACTTTTCAACACTGATAATAATACATTTTTCTTGAGACGCAAATTAACGTTAGAATGATTACTGAAGGAAAATTAAATTAAAATTGTAATATATTCAAATAGAAAGCATTATATTGTAATAATAATTTTCACAACTTTTTACTGTATTTTTGATTAAATAAATGCAACCTTGGTGAACATAAAAGACTTATTCAGATACATTAAAAAAATCTTACTGACCACAAACTTTTGAACGTTGGTGTGTGTTACACAATGTACAGTCCAACCAAATGCATGTGCTTTCTTCCTTTGCAGCTAATCATCTCTGTTCCTCGCTGCCAGAAACATCCATCAGCTCAAGCTTTGGGCATCTGTGGTGTCATTCTCTTCCTTTCTGCAGGTTCCTGGTCTCTCTATCAGTTCTTCTTAACTTCCTGTTTTGGTGTCTGGTTTATGCTTTAGCAGTTTGCAGCAGGATTTTCATTGCAGCTTCTCTCCCTCTCCGTGTGCCTTGAGTTTGTCACCTGGTCTTTTACGCTTGGTGTTTTACTCTTGGAGGTGGATTTAGGCCTGTGGTGGTTCTTGCGGTGGGCATCGGCGTTTGTTTCCCCTGTGTGTTGGTGGTGGTAGTTCTGCCTCAGAGGGTACATTTAAAGGAACAGTGAACACAGTGTCATCATTTACTCACCCTAATGTTGTTCCAACATGTATGACCAGGATAAATATCTCCTTTTGTGTTATATAGAGGAATGTGGAATTTTGTTTTGCACTAATATTGCAGAAAATGTGCTAAATGGACTAAAAATCATGTTTACTCACTAATCTGTTGACCTAACATGCAGTTTACTGTTCATTCAAGATGCTTTTGTTTACTTTTATCATTTTTAGAAAAAATTAATGCTTAATCCAACAACTTTTTTAGTATACCTTTTTCTTTCTTTTTTGTCTCTAACTGCCTGTACAGGCTCAAATTCTGAAATTCATATTGTTGCTTGTAGTATGTAGCTTGTATTATTATTTTATTTTATTTTTAGCATGGTACATGTACATCATTGTTTTACACAAGTTCTTCCATTGCATTTCATTGCATCCATTAACTGATATCTTTGATTATTATCTCTAACTCTAGCGATACTCCTATGTTTACATACATTAATAAATAAAAATGCATTATCATCTTGTGGCTGTGTAACTGGACTTTTACCTTTGTTGTTCCATTCAACTTTGTTTTTGTTGATTGTCTTTCATAATGAACATAATACAGCTAATTTTATGTAACTGTGTTTTGTGTTTAAAACTATCAAATATTCTTATGTAAAATGACTAGATTGGGAGTAAAATATGACATTTGTCTCATGATTGACAGCTCAGTTTCACTCGGTGTGAACACAAATGAATGAAAAGTGAAAACCCTGTTTGGCTAAAAAGTGCTTGCAAGATAAAGTGTATTTGAATTGAAATTCCAAAGCATTAAATCTTCCTAGTATGGTTGCAAATTATTTATTTTCATAGTGTTTTATTCAAAGAAAAGTATACTTCAGTAATCTGCATTTGGCATTGCAACAAATGAATATGTGGTAAAGAAATATGAAATAGCACTTGTCCTCATAAAAATGTATTCAGATGCATTCATTTCATCTTGATATATAATACATAAATAACATTTTTCATAATTTCAAGTAGGCTGTGAGACCTGCTTATTTCTTTCCATTCATTCATATATTCATGTACATTTTTATTCTCATTTGTAGTTTTTATCATCTGTCTTGTTTTCTCTTTTCTGTTCTGTCCTGCAGGTTTTGGAAAACTATAATAAAGGGAAGACAGCTTTACTGTCAGCTGCTAAGATAATGGTTAGTCCTACAGAAGTGGACCTGAATCCAGAAACGGTTTTCCTCGATGCGTCTAGTTCACCGCAGCCCACACCTGCCACACATCACCGCAGAAACAGTAGTGTCCGGTGAGTCACAAGAGCCAATCAGAGTTTGAAACAAGCTGACTGACCAATCAGAACATGCCAATGAGTGATCAATGATGCAGATTTTCTTTAGGTGTTTTTAAACATTTCTTATCATTTGATTTTAACTCTATTGCATGTCCTTCTCACTCATGCCGACTGCAGAGGTACAGTGTATGGTACTATACAGTTCCCCCCTCGTCCTCTCTGGTTCAGTAGAAAAGAACAGCCTAGACGTTAGTCACGTTAGTGTTGCCTAACCATAAACCTCCCTTTTCTTTCCCCTCTTTCTAATTTTTTCCTTCTCTTCCCTGTTCTCTGCTTTATTTTTGATTTAATATGTTGAATGTTTGTTTTTATTTGTTTTTACCCTTACATTTTTATTACATATTTTTTGTCATCTTATATATATCTTTTAAATATATATAATTTATAATTTTTTGTCTGTTTTTCTTCCATCAAACTTTTTATTTTCCCTGCATTGTATGGCATTATTTTCAATTTTTAAAAAAATATTCTGCATTTTATGCCTTTTTATATCCTATTTTTCCTCTGCAAACTATTTTTAATTCCCTAATTTTATGTGTGATCATCCTACTCTTTTCCCCCTCCATGCTGTCTGTCTCTCTGGTCTCTCTTTATTTTCTCCACATGCTACTCTACTCCTGTGCCCCCACTCCCTGTCCTGTCCTGCTGTAGTTCCTGTGCCCGCTCTGAGATCTCGCTGGATGGTTTCTCGGAGTGTCCGCCCCCTCCTGTGCCTGTGGTGCTCACCGGCGCCCGTGAGCGATTGGCCGTGGAGCTGCGGGAGCGAAAAGCCCCCTTGGCCTTCATGGAAAGTCTATCTGACGCCGAATCCATCTACAGCTTGGACTCCCGACGATCATCTGCCGCCCTGAGAGGCTCGCCCTGTTTAGGGAGTCTACCTTTCCCTTTGAACGCCACCATCCCAGAAGAGAATCCTTCACTGAGTTCCCGTACAGAGCTGCTGGCCGCAGACGGCTTGGACCATGAACTGGGCGAGGCCGGCCCGTACTGCCCTACTCCTCCAGAACTGGAAGTACCTTCCAACGACGCCCCTCATCTCAACTTCTCTCCGCTTTCGCTTGGACAAACTATTGTAGATCAGCCGGCCAACCAAGGCAACAACTCCCGGCGGTCTTCAGGAACGCCTGTGGCTTGCCAGCCATCAGCTGTTCCTAACAGTCAAGAATCCTGCCCAGTAGCATCCCGGGCTGGTTCTACGCCAGAAACGCCCAAGGATAGAGAGTTTGAAGAGGGAGAAGTTGAAAGTGTCCGGTCCCAGACTCTTCCACCAGTTCCTCCGCTGTCCAACGGCACTCCCAGTCAGGCGGTCCTAGAGTTCGCCCAGTACCTGGACTCTCTGTTTAGACTCGACGGCAGCAGCTCTCCACCTCTTGAGCTGTCCGATGCAGAATCCGAGTCTGGACGGGGATCATATAGCCAGGCTGAGGGACACCATGCGGATCAGCATGTGATAAACGCAGACAAGGACAGGCAGCTATTGGCTAGAGCCACTCTAGAGCCCAACTTGGTTCCCAAGCCGCCTCGCACGTTTGCCGGCTCGGCCGACCCTTCCTCCGGCATCTCGCTTTCTCCATCCTTCCCGCTCTCGTCTTCTGGAGAACTCAACGATTTCTCCCCTCCTGACGGAGTGCTACCCACCAACCATACGTCTGCACTACGAACTTCCGCTGCTAGTCCCAACCCTAATGAAACTGTGTTGTCGTCTATGGTGTAGTGGTCCACTTTCGTCTATTTATTTAACCCTACGGTTTCCTTTCTCCTTCTCAACCGATCGTAGAAACGTGCATGCGTAGCACCGTGGCCAGTCCTTCCAGACTTCCAGACTTATGGACCGTTAAGGATTCATCAAGAACAGAAGACCTCATTTTGTACTATTGTAAGACATGTCTAAATGCATTGTCTTGTGCATCACCATTATGAAGTGTCCTAATCGCTGGCTGCAACACACAAGGTGCTGAGGGGCTCCTTTGAACACTAAAGATGTTGCTAGCATATCGAGAAGCTTGCACAAATGACCCTACTTTCACATTGAATCTAATGTTACGGTTATGTTTACATTGACACCACAGAACACCAAGCTATCACAAATGTTGGCAGTTTCATGTAAGGGAAAGTGTGGGATAGGAAAAAGGGAAGACTAACTAACTTAATTGAGATTTGGGGAGGGGCGCACACAAGAAGCAGTGGGGTACATTTCCTCAGGACCTTGAAGAATGAAGAATGGGACAAAGACGTCTCAGGCGAAGGATAATAAACTGTTGATTTTTTTTGGATTGTACTTTTTCATTTTTTTTATTGAAGATTGTGTGGAATGTCCTGCTGAGTATGTGTAATTGGTGGCACTGACGGTTGGTGGACATCTATGAGTTTTCGATGTGCATGAGAAAATACTGTATGCTCGTGTAAAACGTTTAATTTTGCTAACTTTTGTCATCTCTTATTTACATAAATCCACTTGAATTTACGCATGCAAGTTTTCTATCATTTCTTTTTCCACCGATTGCCAAAAAAGCCAACTTCATACAAGTCAAATGTTTGAACTCTGTGAAATTAATATATTATAATTACTGTTATTATTATTTATTTTTACAAACCACTGCCCATAAATGCAAACGACATCAGAAAGAGTTATTGAATGGTTGAATGGCACGAGACGTGCACCAGTCACAAAATGCGCCCTTTAAATGGCTCGCCTGAATCTGCGATGTCTTTTACGCAGCACGAGACGCGTCCTTCACGAAAAGTCTCTTTCGGTATGGGTATGGCGTGCAATCAGTAGCAAAATAAGCATAGAGAGATTTCTTCTCATCTGCTTTTTTTAAAAAATAATTTCTACTGTTGTTGCTATAATACAATAAATAGTGGTTTATCTCAATGGCGAAATATTTTAATAACTTAGACTTGCTTTTTATATATCGTTTCAGGATGAAGTTTTTGGGTGGTTGTGTGAAAAAGTACAGCGGTTTGTCACCACGGAGCTTTGCGGTTCACAAATGCGTCAAGTATTTTATTTTGTATGCTGTCGATTGTTTTATAGCACAATTCCCATGCTTTGGTTGCATGTAGTAATTTGTTAATAATTGGTTATAGGTTCTGCATGTGACAAAACCAAACTTATCACTTCTTCGGTTGAGATTTTTTCTGATGTAAATATAATATAAATGATCAAATGTTTGGCATATTAGCAAAAAAAAGTACTTATTTTCCTGTTCTTTTATTGCTGCTTTATTAAATTACTCTTTATAAGTTGTGACTAAATAACTGCTGTACTTTTTCACAAAATAGTTGTGTATAGCACTGCCTTTTCACGTGAGTGTAAATACTGTCTTGTTTCCAGTTGTTGTGTTCAAAAAATAGATATAAAATCAATGGGACTTATCAATAAAAAAGCTCTATCATGTACCATAGTGATGACTATCTCAAATGTATAGCTATATTGATATATCTACAGTATAAATTATAAATAGAGAAAAATAATGACTATTCAGGAAAGAAAATCTGATACTGTGGCCATATGCTGACTTCAGAAAATATATAATGGTTGAACATTCATTCTTAAAAAAAAGAAAAGAAAAGAAAACTCTTTTCATGTTTGTCACTACCCTGCCAGTCTTTCAACTTTCAAGAATGAGAATGTATTTAAATGCACACACTTCCACTGCCCTGCCTGTAATACAATAAAACATATGGATCTCTGACTGACTTTGTTTCTCTTGACTTTGTTTATTAAGCTGTCCAGGGGATATGCTTGGATGTTTTATTAATTTAAAATTTACTACATACAGTAATGGCAATACAATATTCAATTCATTTTATTTATAAAAAAAAAAAAGATAACTCATTTTATGGCCCATTAGCATAAAGACTTTCACTTCGTTACAGAAAGCTTGAAAAATAAAAACAATATAAAAATGTTCTTCATTATCTGGACTATTTTTACAGCATGACAAGAAGAAATGATTGAATATTTTTTTCTTGAATTTATGGGAAATACAAATCTTTCACTGACCTTTTTTTGAACATATTTTCAAGGGTTTAGTTTAAAACAGTTAAAATGTCTGTAATACAATGATTTTAGTCTGTCCCACCTCAGAGGTCAAGACCTTCTTGATCCTAACAATTTAATTCAGACACAATTTTGATTTTGACAATCTATTGAATTGATATTCAATTAATTATAATCAGTTTTTTTAATAGCTCATTTTAAATATCAAAAACTAGAAATGTCATTTCTATTCATTTTTATTTCAGTTTTAGTTGTTTTACAAGTTGAAGTAAACAAAAACGATAAATGCTGACTTGGAAAGTAGAAAAGGTTTTTTTATATTTCATTTTATGTTTACAGGTTATTTATTTATTTAACTGTAATAACCCTGCAATCAGTGTCTCCTTGAAGTTAAGCATTTCCTTTCACTGACTATTTGTTGAATAAGAAATATATATTTATTTATTTTTTTTACTTTTTTTTACTTAAAAATATTACTTTTTAAGGGGCCTATTCTGTAGCCCAATCATGGAATGTGCCATATTGAAACACCATGTATTATTATTATTACTATTAAGAAAGAAAGAAGTTGAATAAAACTTAATTGTTTTACAAGTAGGCCCTACTAGATAGTACAGCTTTCTAATTTTTCAAACCTAATAGTGTTTTTAGGTAGACTATTGTAAAATTAAAAAACAAAATCTAATTTCCACCATATTTACATTTATGTATCATGTAGCAGATTAACTGAATAGGATTTCTTACAAGGACAGTGGCATGTGAGGATGTTTTTTTTTATTATGAATATTATATGAACCAAAAAAAAGCAGTTACAATACAAAATAATAATAATAATAATAATAAAGTAAATTAAATAAAAAAAATATATAATAATGACAAAGCAAATTACTAGACGGGTATAAAATTAAACCAAACACATTACGTTAAAAGGAAACAGCTTACAAATTTCAACTGTTTTTAAAGGCTTCTCATCACATGAGTGAGAAATAGTCCCAAAGTAATGCTGTATTTCAGCAAGCAAAACATAAAACAGTGGCTTCTGACATGAATATTCACATTTATGTATATACAGTTTTGTTAACAAGATAAGGAGATTAAAGGGATAGTTCACTTTGAAATTAAAACTTGGTATCTATCAGCTTACCCCAAGGGCATCCAAGATGTAGGTGTCTTTTTTTCTTCAGTAGATCCAATTTTGATGTTTTTAGGTCAAACCGTTCTAGTCTGTCAGTCATATAATGGCAGGTATAGGTCACTGTCTCTATAAGAGGGAAAAAGAACATGCACAGAGAAATCCAAATTAAACAATTCCCCATCGTAACTACACATTGATGGCCTAAGACACGAAACGAGCGGTTTGTGTGAGAAAACGAACAGTATTTATATCGTTTTTTACCTCTTGTACACAACCATGTCCAAGTGATCTGAGTGCGCACACGCATCCGGTGTGTGACGTGTGTGTGCGCGCACTCTGGCAATGAGTGACGTATACGCGCGAGAGATCACTTCCGGTGCTTTCTGGCGCTTGTGCAGACTAACGCCCCATTCACACGGGGCGTCGGCGTTGAATGGAGTGACGTCAAGCGTTGCCGAACTGAATTGTGGGTCCGTCGCGTCGCTTCACTGGCGCTGCTCGCGGCAGAAGTTGAAAACTTTTCAACTTTTCAAGCGCCAACGGAGGCGTCAGCCAATCAGATCGCCTCATGCAAATACCCAATCCCGTTCATGCCACACCAGAGAAGTATGTGATTGGTTGTTGTAACTATGACGGTGCGTCAGCACCACGCTTCAGACACGCCCTCCGTCAAGCGTTGACGCCGACGCCCCGTGTGAATGCAGCGTGAGCCAGAGCGCACACACACACGTGTCACACACCGGATGCGTGTGCGCACTCAGATCACTTGGACATGGTTGTGTACAAGAGGTAAAAAAACGATATAAATACTGTTCTTTTTCTCACACAAACCGCTCGTTTCGTGTCTTAGGCCATCAATGTGTAGTTACGATGGGGAATTGTTTAATTTGGATTTCTCTGTGCATGTTCTTTTTCCCTCTTATAGAGACAGTGACCTATACCTGCCATTATATGACTGACAGACTAGAACGGTTTGACCTAAAAACATCAAAATTGGATCTACTGAAGAAAAAAAGACACCTACATCTTGGATGCCCTTGGGGTAAGCTGATAGATACCACATTTTAATTTCAAAGTGAACTATCCCTTTAAGTAGCCTAAGTACAATTTGTTTTTCTGTAGATGCACATGTATGCGAGGATGTGTTCTGGATGACCGTAGAGCGTGACGCAGCAGTGACGCGGCGGGGCTCTAATAAGATCCGCTCAGTAAAGCGCAGGTCAAACAGCAACACACACTCACTCTCTATCACTCTATCACATTCACCCTACAACACTGAGACATGGACTCAGACGAGGGCTACAACTATGATTTCGATGATGAAGAGGAGGAGGAGGAGGAAGAGGAGGAGGAGTGCAGCGAGGACAGCGGGGAAGAGGAGGCCGAGGATGAGGAGCTGTGCGAGGTGGAGCTGCTGGACCCGGCCGTGGCTGGAGGAGAAGCCGACGATTGCGCTGACACCGGCGGCGGAGGAGGCCTGGGGCCCGGCCAGGAGGAGGAGGACTACCGCTTCGAGGTGCTGACCACCGAGCAGATCCTCCAGCACATGGTGGAGTGCATTAGGGAGGTCAACGAGGTCATACAGGTAGCTAACAAACAGATTTACTGTCGTTTTCCTGGGAGTTTATAAGTTTGTTTATGTGGAGGACTGATGCTGTTAGCCTTTAGCATTAGCGGCTAACTGACATGAGAGGACTAATGATGCGAAGCTAACCATTTGTTTTCAATCTTAGTTGTGATTTATTGACTGCTTGTATGTTTGTGGTTTGGTGCCTTGTGTTATTTTAGAGAATTTAAGTGAATTTTTTTTTTTTTTTTTTTTTGTCAGCTAGAGTTAGCTAGCTCGGCTAGCGCGACCCAGTTTACAGACTGAACTTTATTTTACAGCTATTATGGATAGTATCTAAACGTATCGTAACGTTAGGTTTTTAATCATATTAAAATTGTGTTATGAATTAGATGGCAGTGTGTATTATGTTAGTTGTTATTTTGAAGAAGACTGAAGTTTAGCGCTGTCACTGCTGCTAATGCTAACGACACATTTGTTAAGATTTTCACAGTTTTAAGTTTATGAAACACGTTTGGTTCACCAAACACAAGCACAAACACTTTAAAGTTATTTTTCTGGGTTGACAACATCTATTGACCTCAACAAAAGCACATATATCAAACAAACTAGCATTGCAACTTTAGAGAAGATCAGAAAACTCTGGTGAAAAATGATAAATGTGTATTTGTGCATGGATGAATGACAATCATTGGAGTGTTTAGATCATAATTCATGAGCCTTATTTGTTAAGAAAGCTGCTACATGAATCTGCATCACTTGTTGGCATACATGTTGCTATTCAAAACATGTAAAGCATGCATTATTGGACAGTAAAGACAAGATACTTATCGATATGTATAGCTTATGGAAAACCTCAAAGTATTAGTGTGGTGTTGGGAGTTTATTAAATTAACCTCACAAAATTTGTCTACATAATACTAGACAGTCTTATATCACCCATAAGTTGAGCTGTTAAAGGCTTAATGGTGGATTTGTAAAATAATAAACTGTTTATTAGTGAAATTACTAAAATGTATGTTTTGGCACCCATTCAGTCTCAGGGTTACATTTGAATGATAAATAGCTTGACAGACAAACAGCTTGGCCTTTTGATTTGTAAGCAGTCAAGTATGTAAAACCTAATCTTGTGTAGCCAGATGATTGACATTACAGCAAAGTTTAGTTCACTTTGCTGCTTATCCTGACGAAGAACCACCCACTTAGACAGAAAAAGACCATCTAAGCAAAGTTTTGTTTTTTAGTCTATTTAGTGGTTTATATGAAATATATTATACCACAGTAATGAAAGAAAATGTAAAGGCTATAAAGATATATATAACTTTTTTCCAAAGTTAAACAAAGATTATTGGAGTAAATTTTACAAGAAAATACCAAGTCTTAAAAAACATTGCTAGCAATTTCTGAGTGAAAATGGTTTCTACACCAATTTTTCAGTGTATAAATATAATAACAAGATTGTCTGTGAAATGCTGTACAAGGAATGCTGGGAAATTGTATCAAGAGTGCAGGTAAATTTGGGGTTCTTCTAACCAAGCTCTAACAGTGATTTTAAGTGTTAAAAATCTCTTCAACTTTGATAGATCCAGTTATTAGTTTTTCCTCAAAAGCACTAACTGTATAAGCCTGGTACCTTTTAAACACAAAGGAAAAAACCTTTATAAAAGTCCAGAAAGTTGCTCAAAGTCAGCCAAATTAAAGACTAGATTTGACTTAAGACTTCAGATATGGTGCACTCATATTATGAATGGGAGGAGGTGCAACATGCAATATGGCGTAATAAGTCCTCCTGTCTTCTAAATAAAAGATCCAAGCAGTTTTTGATATTTCAGGATTTCCCGATTCAGTCAGATAAGACTTGGATGCCCAAAATAGCTGCCCAAGGCATCGCAAATATGGCTGCAGAGTAAACAGTATTGTCTTTTTCAGAACCCAGCTACCATAACCAGAATACTCCTCAGTCACTTCAACTGGGACAAAGAGAAACTTATGGAGAGGCAAGTTATTTTACTTTATTTATTTTACTAAATTTATGTTGTCATAAAAAATTTGCATAGCTTGGTTAAAGGACATTTACGATTGGTCTGTGTGCTGTTTGAAAGAGCAACATTTAAATGGTGTTGCAGGTACTTTGATGGAAATCTGGACAAGTTGTTTTCAGAGTGCCACGTCATAAACCCCAGTAAAAAGCCCAAAACGCGACAAATGAGCACACGCTCCTCCAGTCAGGATATGCCCTGCCAGATCTGCTATCTCAACTATCCAAACTCGGTCAATGTAAGTTTTGATCACTTGTTCACTAGTACTGCTCCTAAATCTTCATCAGTTCCTTAGAAAGGCCTGTGATAACAAAACTGAAGTCCATTGAAGTACAACTTGGTGATTTATTCGATAGGAATGTGTTTCCTTTTCTAGTATTTCACAGGTCTTGAATGTGGACACAAGTTCTGCATGCAGTGCTGGGGCGACTACTTAACCACCAAAATCATTGAGGAAGGGATGGGACAGGTGGGATCCTGTTCAGCTCATAGCTATCTGATGTTACAATCAGATTGCCCACTTAATTTTGGTTTTTATTTTTGTTCTTCCAGACCATCTCATGTCCTGCTCACAACTGTGATATTTTGGTTGACGATAACACTGTAATGTAAGTGCTTTGGGTAATTTAGCTTGTTTATTTTAAGATTTTTGTTCTATATTTTTTAAATATATTTCATGGGTTATTTTGTAGGCGACTGATCACAGATTCTAAAGTGAAGTTGAAGTATCAGCATTTAATCACAAATAGTTTTGTAGAGGTAAGAATTTCTTCATTTATGTTGCATAAATTGTCTAAAATGCTATTGGCTTGCTTGCTTGCTTGATTGCAGCGCAATGAATTAGTTGGGATAGAGATCAAATACTAATATAAAAATTTCAAATCAGTTAGCATTTGAGAATTTTAATTTAGAAAGAATCAATTAGTTTATATATATATATATATATATATATATATATATATATATATATATATACATACACACACACACACACACACACACACAGTCGTGGTCAGAATTATTGGCACCCTTGGTAAATATGATCAAAGAAGGCTCTGAATATAAACCTGCATTATTAATCCTTTTAATCTTTTATTTAAAAAAAAAATCACAAAATCTAACCTTTCATTCAACTAAAACAATTGAAAATGGGGGAAAATCTCATTATGAAATAAATATTTTTCTCAAATACATGTTGGACACAATTATTGGTACCCCTAAAAATTCTTATGAGTAAAATATCTCTGAAGTATATTCCCATTCATATTTACAATTTTGAGCACTCCAGGGGGATTATGAACATGAAATTATCCAGCCATGGCTTCCTGTTTCACAGAAATATAAATAGGAGGGAAAACAGTCCAAATTCCCTTAATCATCCATCACAATGAGAATGAAATATACTGCTGTATTTTTGATGTTGTGGGCTATATCCTATATTTCTGCTGGAGGTCCTGGACATCTTGTTTAGATACATGGCATCATGGATTCTATCAAATACCAACAGATAAAAAATCAATAAGTGACTGACTCTGTTAGAAATCTTATAATGGGCCATGTTTGGATCTTCCAACCGGACAATAATCCAAACACAAACCTCAAAAACAACACAAAAATGGGTCACTGGGCACAAAACCAAGCTTCTGCTATGGCCATTCCAGCCTCTGGCCCCTGTAGAAAAGAATCTGGAGTGATTCTGGATGAAGGAATGGTCTCTGTTCTCTTGCCAGGTGTTCTCTAACCTTATCCGGCATTATAGGAGAAAATTTAGAGCTGTTAAACTGGCAAATGGAGGTTTCAAAAAGTATTGAATAAAAGGGTGCCGTTAATTGTGGCCAATGTGTATTAGAGAAGAACATTTATTTCATAATGATATTTCCCCCTGTTTTAAATTCTTATTATCCAATGAAAGGTTAGATTTTTGTGAATGTTTTTAATAAACGATCAAAAGGATTAACAATGCAGATTCATTTTCACAGCCTTCTTTGATTATATTTACCAAGGGTGCCGATATTTTTGGCCATGACTGTATGTAATACTGTCTGTCTGCAGTGAACTATTTTGTCTCTCTGCTCTTCTACAGTGTAACAGACTGTTGAGATGGTGTCCAGCTCCTGACTGCCACCATGTGATCAAAGTTCAGTATCCTGATGCCAAACCAGTTCGCTGCAAATGCGGGAGACAGTTCTGGTAAGAGTCTGATGCAAAATGCAGTGCAGAGCTTCAGTGGATCAGCAACAGCCTTTAGCTTTATATGTTAACGCTGCAATAATATAAATGATGTTAGTATAAACAGTTTGTTCTGCTGTGCACCCTTTTCTGTCTTTATTGACTCAACATCAGCTGTGTGCTTTTATTTTTAATATGTACGAAAAAAATAACAGCATATGGCTTTGGAATGACATGAGGGGGAGTAAGTAATGACAGTATTTTCATTTTTGGGTGAACGACTCCCTTTAATTTATTTTTGTTTTGTTCAATAAATAGTTTCAATTGTGGAGAGAACTGGCATGATCCTGTTAAATGCAAGGTATGTTAGCATCTAACTGGGCACTCATTGTCATGTTAGCATTAGGCACTCATTTTAGGTTAGATTATTTCCATTGTTGAAATTGATATTAGATTTGTCCTGAGAGGTTTTCCTCTTCTTTAATCATATTTCTACTCTTCAAGTGGTTGAGGAAGTGGATAAAGAAGTGTGATGATGACAGTGAAACATCCAACTGGATTGCAGCAAATACCAAGGTACTAAGGACCCATAAACACTCGGATGAGATCTATGAAGATAATCGGTTCACTTGATATAATTTATTATTTATTTATTTATTGTGATGAAGAGAAATGTATTCTACTTTAAGCCCATGCTTTCTCCAGAGAAAAAAAGAGCATTGTTTAACTTTGTTAAACAGGTCTGGCCATTTGTTTAACAAATTTATTTACATTTATTTGACTGGCAGTAACGGATATGCAGGACAAAAGAGTCAAAATATAGAAAGTGTACTTTAGTCAATACTATATTTCTATATATATAAAATTATAAATCAGCAGCATGCCACAAATGATCAGTAAAGATGTCAATAAATTCAAATTATTCATTTAATTCATTTGGGTATTCTGTTTTTTCTTAGGAATGTCCCAAATGTCATGTGACCATTGAAAAAGACGGCGGCTGTAATCACATGGTGTGTCGAAACCAGAATTGTAAAGCAGAGTTCTGCTGGGTTTGTCTCGGCCCTTGGGAACCTCACGGCTCTGCTTGGTGAGTCTGCTTTACCTCTTATCAATGCTTATGTTTTATATACTCGTGGAACATTGAAATAACATGTACATATCACACTGATTACAGGTACAACTGCAATCGCTACAATGAAGATGATGCAAAGGCAGCCAGAGGTGCTCAAGAGGTACTTTAGGCATTATTCGACCCAAAATCTGTCATCCACATGTCATCCTTTATCTATCCAAGGAGACTCAAATTAGCTCTTGCAGGAAAGCATGACTTTTTCCTGTTGAGAGCAAACCATGGCTTGTAACTGTTGTTCTCTTTGGAATTAATGTATTTTATCCATGTCACAGCGATCTCGTGCAGCCCTGCAGCGCTACCTCTTCTACTGCAACCGCTACATGAACCACATGCAGAGTCTGCGCTTCGAGCACAAGTTATACGCGCAGGTGAAGCAGAAGATGGAGGAGATGCAGCAGCACAACATGTCGTGGATCGAGGTGCAGTTCCTGAAGAAGGCTGTGGATGTGCTGTGCCAGTGTCGCTCCACGCTCATGTTCACCTACGTCTTTGCCTTCTACCTCAAAAAGAACAACCAGTCCATCATTTTCGAGGTGAGGGGGAAATCAAGTTTTTTTTTTTTTTTTTTTTTTTTTAAATTGCACAACCCCATGTAGTAGACTGTTTTATAGCTGCAAAAATAATGACTATTTTTGGACAGGTTTCCAAAACACTCCACCTGTCTGCTGTTGGTGGGACTAATATTCAAACTTTATTTTTTATAGCATTACATTGTTTACACTTGTCAGAGAAATCAACACACTGATGTTTTTTCCAGAACAATCAGGCTGATGTGGAGAACGCTACAGAGGTGCTCTCAGGTTATCTAGAGCGAGATATCTCCCAGGATTGTTTGCAAGATATTAAACAGAAAGTTCAGGATAAGTACAGGTGAGCAATTTATCCAAAATCCCAATATTGTGTCGTTGTTGTTGTTTCTTCTAAATGCTCTATTATTTGTTATTGTATTTATTGGTATTTTTAATTTAAAAATAAAAAAACTTATTTTTATTTTTCATTTTAATATTATTTTAAGTTTTAGTAATTTTATGCTCTTGTCTTTTTTTGTATATTTCTGTTTAGCTTGAATTGCTTTTTATTTCAGTATTAAGTTTAGTATTTATACTTCTTTTTAATTTTTGTTTTGTGGTGAACAAACCCGCATTTAAATTTCCAGAAAAAGTCTTCCCTTCCACTAAATATGTGAAAAAGCTAAATTTTTGAATCCGACACATTGGGTGAATTCTGGAGACAGTTGAAAATTTTTATTTTAAATTAACTATCATTTCTAATAAGGCTGTAGTAGTTGTTGTTTAAAAATGTATTTTAATATGTATTTATATATTTAAAAATATATATTTATAAAAAAAGTTTAAATAAATTGCCAGCTGTATAGAAAACCCTAATTATGAATGTCATAATTATAAATAATGAATGCAATGACTCCAAAATAACTTTTTTGATTTTATATAATACACACACATCTGTACCTGCTGACTCCAACATCTGTTACAGTGAATCACATAAGATGTTGGTTAATCAGGGCATGCAAGCAGTTAGTTTTGAACAGCAAACTCTCTTTATTAATCAGCCAGCATCCAACAGGACTATCTAGAAAAAAGTATTTTTTGTCACATTGTGTACAGTAATAATTAGGATAAATAATAGTACAATTATATTTGCAGCCACTTGAATTTTTAATGTATCTAGACTTCAGTGAAAATGCATTGACAGTTGAGCATCTTACTGGCTTTGAACATGTTCTTTTCAGCATTTATATTAAGTATGATTAAACCTGGATATGTTCATGTGCATGCTGCTTTTTGTCTTCTTGTCAGAGTTGGTTATCCAATCTGAAAACAAAAGTTCTGGAGCATCTGTAGTACAAACCCATTTTATCTCTATATTCTCCAGTGAAAATGCCCTTACAGAAAGCTATCTGCATTGTAATAATTTCTACTACAAATCCCATTAGTTTAACTCGATGTGAAATAGGGGACATTGTTAAAAGGTTCCTGTGAGAAATGTGTTGCGTGCTGCTCATGTTTGAGGACATTCCTGCGTTTCTCCTCTCGTGTAGATACTGTGAGAGCCGGCGACGAGTGCTGCTGCAGCACGTTCACGAGGGCTATGAGAAAGACTTGTGGGAGTACATTGAAGACTGAGCAGAACTGCTGCGTCACGAGCTTCGGAGCGAGAAAAGCAGCGAATGCGCTGTGGTCTCCAGTCGGCCATCACCGCAGCCCCTCTCCATGTTGCATCCTTTTTACGTGGCATCTGGATTTTTTTTTTTTATTTAGAGTTTAAGTTAATTTTACTGAAATAAAAAGGTAGAATATTCAAATAAAACTCCTACGTCAGTATTGCAGTCTGTAAGAGTTGATTGTCAAAATGGCACGGAAATGTATTCCATTCTCCAAGCTTTCTGTGGAGATTCTTTAGTAGTCTGTTTGTACTTTTAAATTTTTTGTGCATTTTGTCTGAAGTTGTTTTATAGTTGGAGTTGAGATTGGCTTGTCTTAAGCATAGCTTTACAGGTCTGAGCCATGCGGAGTGTGTTGTGTTTTGGGAATGCTTGGTTGGGTGGCTTTATGCAGAAGTGTGTATTTCAAGCTGTAAATAGCACACATGAATGGAACACAGAGTGGGATGCATCTTTTTGTTTGTTTTTTTGGAAAAATATTTATTCTTTACAGATATTCAAGAATTGTTTAAACAGCATGAGAAGAGGCCACGTGACATTTTTGCCTCGTGTTTTTTTTTTTTTTGCTGGAGGTTAAGAACCTTTCCAGAATGTTGCACACCTGAATCAGAGGCATAGTAACAGTAGCCTTAATTACATCCAAATATACAATGGATAAAAAGTAGAATTGCACGAATCTCACACAGAAATATCTGGGTAATTTTTCACCCCAAAATTAAAAAGAAAAAAATAAAGTATATTTTGCATAAAGAAAATTAAGCCTGTTTTTTTTTTTTTTTTTAACCAGTTGGATTGTTTGCATAATTAAATCAATCAATTTAAAATTTACCAAAATGCAAAACAACTTAATTTGGGTATTATAGTATAAAAAAAAATCCCTTTTTATATTATAAAAATGTAATTCCATACTATTAAAAATGATTCAAAATTCTCCTAAAATATTTTCTTTTTTTTCTTTATTCAAATATAATTTATTTGTTTTTGAGGTGAAACATGACCCAGAAATGTTCTAGACCGTTTACATGAGATTCAACCAATTGCTCTCATTGTCAAATGCAGTTCTGGATGTGGACATTTTAGGTGTGTGGTTTGAGCTAAGATCGACTGGAACATCCACTCACTGCTTTTTATGACCCCTGTCATCTTAGTTGATGTTTGGCTGAACGTTTATCTCTTGATGACAGCTGTTATAGCGAACACACTACCAGATGTTCCCTGAGAGCAAACTTGAGTGACATTCACTCACTAACAACTAAAGTCTCAAATGCTTTTACCTCTTTGTCATTTTTCTTTTTTAAATGTATGCACCTTTTGTAGTGTGAGAGGAGGCAGATGATATATTGAAAGCACTGCTGTATTTCTTTACATGACTGCCAAGTGGTTCCGAGGCTTACTGGTACTGACTGTCAAGAGAAACACTGCATAGTCAAGCCTGGCTGTGATGAACAAAAAGTTGGCCTTTCTGTTAAACTAATAGCGCTGTGTTTACACTAATATCAGAAATGGCAAGAGATCGAGCTCAGTACAGTATGTGAACAGATGTGACACCTGTTGTTATTTTATTTTATTTGTTTCTTACTCTCAAATCTCCGTTTTTCTTTCTGTAGGTCATTTCCTCACCCCGTTTGAATGCATGGTAATCATTCTCAGTGCATCAAACACTTTTGCGTCTGAACTGGGTTTGTAGGGTAGTTTACAGCAGCTTCTACTAATTCTAATGTCACATTTTATGGCCTCCATGATTGGCACTTGGAGTTTGTGCTCATGTTTTATTAATCCATCATTGGAAAAGAAAAAACAACCGAGAAACAGCAGTGTTGCCTGTGCTGACTGATGAGATTTTTTTCACCAAAGTGTGAATATATGAATTAAAAGTGAACAGACTCTGATTTAGAGAAATGTTCATCTGCGGTGGCTTTCCTGTGTTATAACCATTCTTATTAAAATGTCCTATTTAAATAAATCTCATTCAAAAGCATTTGGGTGAACTCATTGTTTCATTTGATGCTACCTGGAATTTCTCTGTCTATCAGTCTAGTCCAAAATATTTGTCGAGTCAAGCATGTATGCATATGTACTGCTCAATATATTAATTTCAATAATTTGTTAATGATCTTTAAATTTACTATATATATATATATATATATCTCATTAGCTATTTTTGTGTATGTTGATTAAAATGTCAACTTGAAAATCTTTTTTTTTTTTTTTAGGGTTGAAAATATACAAATATACAATTCTGAACATTATAACACTTTTACTTATTTGTGTAATATATAATAGAAAGTCTGCTGTAGTAATAATGGTAACAATTACTATTAATATTGCATTGTTTGCTGTAATAATTGTTATAATAATAATAGCAATATATGAATGTTTATAAATATTATACTGAATAAATATTACTTCTATAATATATAATGAAAGGTTCACTGTGATTACAAGTATATAATAATAATGTATTTCCAATATTTTTTAAATTATACTGATTAAATATTAAAATATTTTTCTAATATATAAAGTTAACTGATAATAACAATAATAATAGTTTTTTATTATTATTGAATTATTAATGTTTTGTTTTTTTATTTTGCTCTTGGTGTGAATAAGCCTTAAGTTGAATAAAAGGTGTCAATCCATGAATGTAGGCTATCATGTTAAAATGCATCGTTTCTATGAACAGATATATCTGTGAAGGAGCAGTAGGGGGCGCGAGACGCCTCAGAAAAATAAAGGAGGGTCTTTGTGTGCTTCTCCTGTCCTCTCTCGATGCGGATGGGTGCGGTTTCACATCAGTGCAAGATTCATAGCACATCATTTTAATACATGCATGCTCGCATTTATCGCACTGTAAAGTATAAAAGTAAAACATACACGTAAAGATTTTCAGATTCTTTAAAGCAACAAATATAAAGAAAAGCTATAATGCATCTCTGTAGATTTTTTGTTGGTTGTAGATTTAATATTAACTGCCGTGTTGCTTCTCTGTGAAACAGGAACTCCTATAAGTGAAGCCACATAGCATATTACTGAAATATTAACTTCAACCAGTGCACTAGTTGACAATCATCAGCCATCATATTACTTCTTGTGTGGTGCTCTTAGTGCATTGAACAATAATGTTGATTTTGTGCAAGTATGCATTTAAAAAAGACCTAGCTACCTGAGAGCCATCCATCAGAGGAACTCTGAAATACTCTAGAAAAGAAACCTGAGGCTAAATACAAAGCTCTGTGGTTTAAAACACAGCGTATGGGAATAGTGTGTGGTTTGAGTGGTGTGGCTCAGATGCAGTACTGCTAGGCTATATAGGGGGGAACCGTAGTATTAAGCAACAGAAACTCTGTAAGTAAATATTTAATTTAGTTTTAGCTGAATATTTATGCGTAAAGCTACTTAAGTATCACAAAAGTGCACAAGATAGTTTGACCGACTTGTAAGCCTCAAATGTACTAAATGAGTAAAGGCCCATTTGGTTTGATGACATTTGCTAACCAGAAAGCAATACCCCCATCTTGTACAAAGTTCAAGAAAAAAAAAGAATATGATCACCTCAGACCTACGTGAAACAGAAACTGAGTGGTCGTCTTTATAAATAGCAGATGAAGTGGGTAAGTGAAAAATGCTGGTTGCCACATACAAATTTCCAGTGCTCACTGGGGTCACAACCTTTCATAAAAAAGCCACTAATTCCCTCCAGCTGTCGTCGTGTTTGTGATGTGATGTGGTGTGATTATTAGGAAACTGGTTGCATCCTCTTCATACTCGGTTATGACATGCAGTGATGTACTCCTCCACACCCCCAGGAAGTGCAACATCTCTGCAGATACAGGCTTTGGCCTGCTTGTGCAATCATGGAGACATCTAAATTAAGTGTTTTATGCTTTACCTGAGCTTACTGTACTATATGGGCATCATGCAAAAGTACTTTTTCTATCAGTGTTTTATTAATAAACTATTCACACACTATTTTACATATATGTCAGTATTACATCTATATATTTTTTTATATATAGTCCACTTTTTTAACTTGTATAGTATTGTATAGGTATATTTATACTTGCATAGCATATGTAGTTATGCTAGTTGTGCTAGTTTACTTCACATTTGCATCATGCAAACACATTTATGCTTCATGAGAATTTTATTTACACCCTTTTTTGTTACCTCTGACACTTTTGTTATTTGTCACTGTTTTTTTTTTCATAGACACACTAATATTACAAAATCTGTGAATTCAAATGGAGGGTCTTAAAGGGATAGTTCACCCAAAAATGAAAATTCTGTCATTATTTACTCACTGTTGAACACAAAAGAAGATATTTTGAAGAATGTTGGTAATCAAACAGTTGACGGTAGCCACTGATTGATTCAAAATATCTTCTTTATTTATATTCACCATAACACTGTTTCTCTATGAAAGCCTGTTTCTGCCAAAAATAAAGAAAAAAAGAAAAATAATAATAAAATAAAAAATGTATATGCCTATGTAGTTTATATCTCGCAATTTTGTGTTTATATAAAAGTCAGAATTGTGAGATATAAACTCAGAATCTTGACTTTCCGAGTTTACATCTACATCTCACAATCCTGTTTTTATTTTTCTTAGAATTCTGAGTTGACATTTCACGAGTTTATATCTCGCAAGTCTGAATTTTACCTTGTAATACTGACTTTCGGAATTGTGAGAAAAAAAAATCAGAATTTTGAGAGAAAAGGGCCTAAGGTAGGCCTACTCAAAAAATCCCTTGACCTCGAGGTAACCATGGCAACAGTAGGCTACTTTTTAGTTAATTTCAGGAGGGAACACTGACAAAACATAAATAGGCCTACTGTCATTAATCAAGTCATTGCAGATCTAAATCTAACTAATTTATCACACATTACTTTATGTTGTGCATACAGCGTCTTTAAAATAGTTCACGTGTTAGAGGCACAGAGAGACAATTTGGGTTGCGTGAGATTACCCAAAATAGATCTATACAAATTCCATTCAAAAGTCTTTTAACTGGAAAGTCATTTAGACCTCGCGCGCTACGTCCGTCAAAGCATTTTTGTTAGAGAGCGAGAGTTTAGAGAATTCCTGGCGTTCCGAGGCTGTCTAGATAGGCAGCTCGCTGTGTTTTGAGACGCGGCCGTGGTGTCTCTTGGCAGCGGCAGAGGCTTTTGGGGACTTACCGGAAACCAAAGTTTTTTTTTTTCAAGCCTCAAACTTTGTAACTGCTGAAAGTCGAAAGAGGAAAAGAGCAGCAGAGTCCCGTTACATTTCAGCCTCATACACAGTTCCTTGTTTTTCATCGTCATGTTGGATGTGAGAAAGTTGAGACGAAGACAGATCAACAGTTTTAACCCCAGATAAAGTCCTGCGTCGAGCGTTTTCTTTTGCGCATTACGGGATCTTTGTTTTTATATCATGGAAGATGTGAGTATTTCACATATCTTTATTTATCGCTGTACAGATGGTGTTTTAAAATTGAACATTTAAGCAGTGTTATATAAACAGTCTAACTCTGTTGCAACATCATTGGCGACGTGAAGCAAAACTCACTTGATTTAACTTTGAGTTCGTTCAGTGCTGATACTGTTCTTCTTTCTCGTGCGTGTAGGAACTGAGTGTATTGAAATGGTGGGTTGCATCACTTGTTTATTTGAAGCGTCTTTTGTGCACTGAAATTAAACTCGTCGTGAAATCCAACAGAGTCAATCTTAGTTAAGAATTATTAATATTCTGTTCATCAGATCGAGGTGATGTAGCTTTAGATCGGCACCAGGAAGTGAAGCAGCATCCAACCCTTCAAAGGCAAGCGTTGTGTTTAACTGATTTCTGTTTAGATAGATAGATAGATAGATAGATGGTTGGATGACAGATAGACAGAAAGATAGATAGATAGAATAGATAGATAGATAGATATTGTTTTGAACATGTTCCATCCAGGCGTGTATGTCTGACTGTAGCCACCTCTAGGGCGTTATCTATCTATCTATCTATCTATCTATCTATCTATCTATCTGTCTGTCTGTCTGTCTGTCATCCATCTATCTATCTATCTATCTATCTATCTGTATATCTGTCTGTCTGTCTGTCATCCAACCATCTATCTATCTATCTATCTATCTATCTATCTATCTATCTATCTATCTATCTATCTATCTGTCTGTCTGTCTGTCTGTCTGTCATCCAATCTATCTATCTATCTATCTATCTATCTGTCTGTCTGTCTGTCTGTCTGTCATCCAACCATCTATCTATCTATCTATCTATCTATCTATCTATCATCTGTCTGCCTGTCAATATCTATCTATCTATCTATCTATCTATCTATCATCTGTCTGTCTGTCAATATCTATCTATCTATCTATCTATCTATCTATCTATCTATCTATCTATCTATCTATCATCTGTCTGTCTATCTATCTATCATCTGTCTGTCTGTCTATCTATCTATCTATCTGTCTATCTATCTATCTATCTGTCTGTCTGTCTATCTATCTATCTATCTATCTGTCTGTCTGTCTGTCTGTCTGTCTATCTTTCTAGCTGTTATCTATCTATCTATCTATCTATCAATATCTGTCTATCTATGTGTCATCTGTCTGTCTGTATGTCTGTCTGTCTATCTATCAACATAGATTTCTGTGAAAAATATCCTCTTACTGTGTGAGGCAGTAGTTTCAGGAAATGCTCACTGAAATAAGGAAGTAACGTTGGTCAGTGGTGCTGGAAAGCCACACTGTTAATATGTAGTGTACACACTACAAGAATCTTTATTGAGCTTTGATAAGACGACATTACCTTGACATTAGCATGCCGTCTTGGTTGTCATTTATTAGAACAGATGTATCTGAAGTTGAAATGTGAATCGAGATGAATAGTGACAGATGTTTGTGTCAAGGAATCCATTTGTGCCTGAATGGCCTTTGTGTACATCACGGCCAATTTGATGCCATATTTATCTGAACATAATGACAGCATGGAAAAACATACCCAATTTAATGTGACGTTAAGACAAAGAGCAGCTGTTGTGGGGCTGCATCTGTGGTTTATATACTTCAGAGAGCCATGAAAATGCTTCTCGCTGTTCACTGTTTTTTTATGAAGATCACCCAGTGTTTACCTCCTAATGAAGCTCTTAATGAGGCTGCCCTCGTCATTTCAGCTTGTCATAAACTTTTAAAAGCATCAGCAGTAAAAGAGCGCTTGTGTGCCATTTTTGTAGTCATTTATCTCTTCACTATCAGCGTAAAGTCTGTCACTTTGCAGCTTGTTTTGGTCAAGATCCGCCTACTTACACAGGAAGAGACTGTCTGACCGTCATGTAAAGCGACCAAGCACAGTTCATTTTGTTTTTATGTGACATTTATTGGCTGGTAAACAGTGTTGGGTGTAATGCATTACTAAGTAATTAATTACTGTAATTTAATTATTCTTCCCTATAAAAAGTAAAGTAAAGCATTACTTGAATTTTTTTCTGTAATTTAAATAGTTACTAAATACTGTATGGACTATAGAACTATTATATTTATATAAAACTTTAAAACTCTTTATTTGACCCTCTAACTCTAGCGCTCTCTATTCTAATTCTATTTTATCTATCTGTCGTCTTTTTATTTAAAAAAAAAAAACACACACTTGACCCTCTATCAATTGCATATTTATTCTCTATAACTGCTAGCTTTTCTTGAAAAACTAACACTAGCTGTCTTATAAAAAAAACACTAGGTTTCTTTTTTCTATATTCTATCTACCCGTATTCTTAAAAAAAAAAAACCTTGCTTGCTACGTGTACTGCGTTAGGCTAACCGAGACTTGTCGTAGCACCTGCATGTTGTTGCTCTTTTGTTGGTTTGATTGCTTCTATTGTCCTCATTTGTAAGTCGCTTTGGATAAAAGTGTCTGCTAAATGACTAAATGTAAAACTATAGTGGATTTAACATCAGAATCTATCATCTCATGTTGAAATGTATGTTTTTAAGGTAACCTTCTCCCTTTGGTCAGTTAGGAATAATTTATGCAATTTTACATTTATTTGGAAGAACAGTTTCATGTCTATCGTTGTATTGTTCAACTAGTCCAAGGTTCATATGGGATTTAGAAAGTAATGCAATAAGTAATGCAGTACTTTTTAGAGAGAGTAATTAGTACAGTAATTAGTAATCTAATTACACTATTAAAGATGTAATTAGCAGCTAGTAATTAATTACTTTTTTAGAGTAACATATGACCTACTCAATATCACCATAAAAGTAAAAACCTCATTCAAAAACTTGCACAACAGCATAAAAATGAATGAGCAGAAATATTTGTAGCATTTGGAATTCTGTTTGTCCAAAAATAATACACTGCCATTCAAATGTTTCTATACAGCAAGACATTTATACTTTTATTTAGCAAGGATGCTAAATAAGTATTGCATATTACATTTAATAAGATTTTATAATGTTACAATTTTTTTTTTAAAGTATCAGTTTCCACAAAAATATATTAAGCAGCATAACTGTTTTCAAAATTGATAATAATCATAAATGTTTCTTAAGCAGCAAATCAGTATATTAGAATGATTTCTGAAGGATCATGTGACACTGAAGACTGAAGTAATGATGCTGAAAATTCAGCTTTGATCACAGAAATCAATTACATTTTGCAATATATTCAAATAGAAAACAGTTATTTGAAATTGCAATAATATTTCTGAATATTACTGTATTTTGATCAAATAAATGCAGCCTTGGTGAGCATAAGAGACATTAAAACATTATTTTTAAAACATTAAAAGTTTCACTTTTGAATGGTAGTGTATGTAATATTTAATTTTCAGCCAGAAAACACAATGCTCATGGATAGTTTATTTGCTGCTCTAGAAATGTTTGTGTGCAACATGCATCGGACGGTCAGTGAATGGACTGTGGGTGGTCTGTCTGTACTCATGCTGTCTGAAGCTGAGAGCGACCCGTTGTTTGCTGTCTTGCTCAAGGTTACAATGGTCAAAGCTCATGGTTATTTCCTTGAAGGGCTCAAACCAGCAACTTTTACGTTCTGGCCCTGAGTTTACGCCACACTATGCTCCCTCCATGCAAAAGCACTTGCGCATTCCAATGGATTCTTTCTTTGTTAGAAGTGACCTGGTTTCACATTGACAATTGTCCCTTCTCTACCCTTTTTTGGTAAAATCTAGCGGTAAGGAGGACTATAGTGTAGCAAGAATACTTAATTCCTGTAAATTCTCTATCGTTGGTTACTATTTCCTCTTTTATACTTCTCTGCTTGGCATTAATTATTTACACTTCCCTGATTGAGATTTTGCAAATATACTACAAAGATACTGCAATAGTTGTTTAAGAGGACGGGTTTCCATTTGTTTGGACAGAACTATTATTGGACCATGGAAACTTAGATGCTTGCCAAAATTTGCAGTTTGTTGCTGAGTCTTTGAACAAGTTGAGTCGCTCTGGCCTGGGTTGCAGTGAGGTCCTGGGAAGAAGTGCACAGATGATTCATATTTAGATGTGTGGCGAGTCGACACAGGCCAGGTCAGGGCTCTGATATCTGACCTAGATGATATCTGACCCAGATGGAGCTGTGCGCATGCATGGCCTTTTGTATGTATATGAAACACATGATGGCTAAAGTGTATCTCACTAAACAATCATGCAGAGTTATATGTTTTTGCATGGATCTTCTACCATATTCAGCATTAGAAACATTTTTAAAGCATAGTGTTTTTAAAAAAAAAAAAACTTCAGTTTGTTTGTTTTTTTGTCTTGAAAACGTCAAGGAAGCTTTATAAAATTATTATAATTAATAGAAATATATAATAATGCTACTATTAATAATACTTGTTGTTATTATTATTATTATACTGTTTATATCTAGTGTTTTAATATTAATATTATATTATATATTACAGATTGTTTTTATGTGTTTGTCTCATGTTAACTGCATTTAAAAACAATGCTATATATACAATTAACAATAATAATAATTGTATTAATATTATATTATTATTATTATTATTATTATTTATGTCTTATGTAAATTGCCTTAAAGTTTAAAGGAGATTTATAAAATTATTATTATTAATAGTAATATTATTAATAATAATTACTACTGTTACTACTAATGATAATAATTATTATTTTATATTATGTATTAGATATTGTTTTTATGTCTTTGTCTCATGTAAACTGCCTTAATATTTATGTCTTAATAAAATTATTATTAATAGTAATATTATTATTACTAATGTTACAACTACTACTAATAATAATTAATATTATTATTATTACTTTAATATTATATATTACATATAGTTTTTATGTCTTTGTCTCATTTATTATTATTATTCACTTCCTTTGAAAATGTTTGTGTGCTTTCCTTGATTGCATGATCAAGTTTTGTGAAAATCCAAATGTAATAATTAAATATGTATTAATTCGGCAAATAATTTCTGCTCTTGCCCATGCAAAACTTTAGACGCATTGTTTGGATGTTTTGGAAGGTTTTCTGCTCGTCGCTATGCGGTTGCTAGGGTATGAGTGCTTTTCAGTGTATTTCTGCAATGTTTCTAGGCCTGTTACTAGGTGGATGTTTTTAAGTCCAAGTCAGAAGAGCCCAAACCCTAAAGTCTCTATGATATTCTGCTCCATAGATAGATTTTTGGCTCATTTATGTCAGCCACCAAAAGAAAATCATATATCTGATCGCTTTCACATTCATGTTCATAGCACATCGTGTGGGAACGAGTTTTGCTGGTGTAAACGACCTGAGCAAACCCCAAACCCTAGTATGAGCAACAGCAACACTGATGCATGCCTCAGCAGACACCAATGAAACTTCTCACTTTCTTAAATTATCTCATCTAGCACTGCAAGTTCCTGTTTGATCAACGCGAGCTTAGCGTATGTTTTGGCTTATTTCCTGTTTTATCATATGCTTTAAAACACTTTATGCTCTGTCTCACTCTGCTCTCGCTCTACTTTGTAGGTCCAAATTGGCTCCACTGTGTTTTTTCACAATATAGATTTTTCCGTCCCACCCAAAGTCTCTCTCCAGTGAGTGTGTTGTGTTGTGATGTGCCGTGTGCTCTGCTCCAGTTTACACACAAACAGAAGGAGAGAAACAAAGAGCCGCCTCACGCTCCGTCCCCGTCCCTCGGCGCAGACGCTGCGAGGGTACGAGTGACCTGGTGGTTTCCCGGACAGGGCAGTGTGAGAAAGTCATGGCACAGTGCTGCTCCTATTATTCTGCAGGTTTTCCTCCCTCGGACAGCTGCACCTTCTCTAGCACACGCTGCTCTTTCCAAAGGTCCAGTGAAAGTGGAAAAAACAGCTCGATGACCCTCTAAAGAGACATCCTGAGGAATTTCCTATTGAAAATTCCTGGAAATTCTAAATACAGCTGCATTGGGCTGCATTTTATTCTCATAATTTAATAATAATTGCAAAACACAAGATTTTTTTTTTTTTAAAGCGTACAACTATACTCGCCTGTGTCACTCTCATTGCCATGATGGTTAGAACTATTTGTTTGTACATTTTTTAAGGAATCGTGTGTGGTGCTTAGGTAACGGTAATGGAGTGCATTGATATGCAGTTGCTAGGCTGTTCTAGGGGTTTCTAGGTTGTTGCTTGTTATCCCACATTCTGGCACAAATCCCTGTTTCAATGCAGTGTTCAATGCATTAGGATTTGTTATGTACTATTAGTTTTAAACAATATTTTGAACTACCTTTTACTTTTATTTTCTATTTTATTTTAATTTTAGTTTAATTTTTATCAATTTAGTTTTGTGCTTTTGTCATTTTATTAGTTTTTTAAAAAAAATATTACAATCATTATTTTAGTATCTTTGATACGATAGTTTTTGTTAATATTTTGATATCTCCATTTTAGTTTGTGTGATTGTCATTTTTATTAGTTTTTTTTAATATGTCTGTAGTTTGTATTAGTTATTTATTTATTAGTTTATTTATATTTAGTTATTTTAGTATTTCAACTTAAACTAAACAAAAATGAAATGTTGCCTTAATTGGCAACTAGCTGAAATGAAATGCTTTGTTTTATTTCAGTTAACATTTATTTTATTTCAAGTAATGAAAATGTTTTATGGGTTTAGTTTTAGTTAACGATAATAATTCTGATTACTGTTTAGGTTTAATTTAGTTTTATTCCAGTTTTAGGTTTTATTCATTTACAATTAGTAGTGATTTTAGTAGTTAGTAATATTTTTAGTGCTTAAACTTATTTCTGTTAGTTGCAAAGGCAACATTTATCATTTTCATCTAGTTTTTCATCTTTATTTTATATCAGCTTTATTTCAATGAACAAAAATGTTTTTTATTTTAATTTTAGTTAACAATAATATCCGTTTATGTTAAACATAAACCATATGTTTTCTGAGTCTGATCAAATGTAATTGTGCACCTTTAAAGTTCAATTCTGCTATTTTTTAAATCTCTAACCCTAAATTATGAGAAATAATAATAGTAATTCTTTCCTAAGCAAACTGCAGTAATTACATGCTGAATAATAAATTCAGATAAGATATCCAAAAGTCGTGAAAAAATGAAACAGAGCAGATGTGGAAATAAGGCGTCATCTGTCCTTTCTATTAAATTTGAAAAGGTGTCGAAGGTCGCAGGAAACCCATATGTGGGCCAAAAAATGATAATCTAGCCGCTACATTCATCCTCCCCTTGAAGGAATGCTCTCGCTGGACTCAGAGCTCAATGCATGCCAGGTCAAGCTGAAATTTTGGTTCACTAATAAATGCTGATTTCCTCCTTCCTTTCCAAAACAGGGTGTGAAAGAGGAGCCAGCCAAGCCCAAAGAGGTGACGAGCGCTGGGAAGGCCGGCTGGTTGAAGAAGTCTTCAGGGAAGTTCTTGAGCAGCTACAAGGACCGATACATTCAGCTGGAACAAACAGTGATTGCGGTCTATGAGAATGAGGTAAGTCTGCTAAATCATGATGAAACATAGATATGAAGCCAACATGAAACCACCCCACTGTACTTTCATAATTACATGAATTTCTGAGTTAAATGTTGGTTGGGGTATGATTGTATATCCATTGGGAATGATTTGGATTGTAAAATGGTCCATCATACCATTGCTAAAATGACTTTTATTAATAGCTATATGGCTGTTGTTTAACATTGGTTTAACCATTACATCGGCTAAAAATAGACTGTGTAGCCTCCTGTTTCAACTGATAACAAAAGTCTTGTTACAGACGGAGAAAGTCATGACGTTTTGATGGAAAATGACAGCAATAGGCTTTTTTTCCCATAAGATTAATATGCATTGATGAATTAAGGATTGTGAATTAAGAAAATACTCGTTTGTACTCAGCACATTTTTTCTAGAAAGCTTTTGTTTTGGGATGAATGATTTTTTATTTCCATCTCAATTGCAAGCAGAAAGTATTTAAATTAATTGTTATCCATCCATGCTTCATCCAGACGTTTAAAATGTATTACTTTTTTTTAAGTACTTAAAAAAAAAAAAAAAAAAAAAAAAAAAAAAAAAGTTGTTTCACAGAATAAATAAATTACCTCATTGTACTAAAGCATCTACCATCATATGTAGATATAACAATAAAGCAAAATCACAAAGTACAGCTTAGAGTTTTATAGCTTTATACATTTATTGTCAACAAAGAACTCATTTAGTCATTTTTTTCCATGAGGAGTTTTAGAAGAAACATCTGAGCAGTGTTATTTTAATAATTTTAGTTAAATTTTTATGAATTTTATGTGCTTTTGTCAATTTTATTAGATTTTTTAATATTTCTAATTGTTTAATTTATATTTATTTCATTTTTTGTTTTATTTTTACTGCTTAAAATTATTTCATTTAGGTGCCAAGTCAACATTCCTAATTTTCAATTAGTTAGTTTTTATGCTTTTAATAGTGTCAGTGTAATTTTATTTAACGATGATAACTCTGCATCTGAGACAAAGATAATACCAAGAAATGAAAATTCTGTCTCACCACCGTCTTTTTATGACTCTTCTTCATATGTATAACATGCAAAAAATTGCCGTGTAGTGCACAAGTCATTGAATATTGTAGTCCTCTTGCAGTGTGAACATTCTGCTAACTATATCCTTTTGGTTTCCATGGAAGAAAGAAAGCCATACAGGTTTGAAACAATATGAGGGTGTGTAAATGATGACAGAATTTTCATATTTGGGTAAACTTTTCCTTTAAATAAAACATAACTAAACTCCATTGAACAACCTCTGAACAATACAGTTTTCCTCTGGTTAATCCTTTTACAAATAAGAACGTTTTTCCCTGTCGTGCAGGAATTGACAACATGTCTGGAGAAACTGGACTTGGACAACTACAACACGTGCCACGAGTTAAAGAGTCCTTTCAAGAAGAAACACAGACTGGTACTAATACGAAGCCCCAAGTGTGGTAACAAGGTAATAATTAACATTTCATTGCTGCACCACGTCAAATATATCAGTCTACCCTTCCCTTTGTGTGTGATATAAAGAGTGGCTCACATTAGGATGACAATGCAATACACAGTCGTCGATGGCTGGCTTGCAGTCGTGACGTCAGTAGTTCAATATGGCACGCACTAGAGGCACACTAGGTCATTGTACTGAGTCTAATGAATCAGACACATATCTGAACGGACACATGACCAATGATGAGACAATTACTCATGCCTCATGTTCTGTGACACTTCACTGCTTTCAAAGTTGCTTTAAATAATGGCAGAACGTGTGCATGAGTGGTGTTTTTCCTTTATGCTTGGAGTCAAATATTGCAACACTTGTATAAAATTTTAGATGAAAAATGATAAACATCCTGTGTTACATGTCTTCACCCAGGGTTATTTTTCACATTATTTATACTTTATCATGAGTTGGTAATTCACGATATAAACCTTTGGCACTGTACTTTAGTCTAGGTTTAATAACCCAGGTTTACAAATGTTGCTGACTTTTTGTTAAAAGTGGCCTTTACTCAAGGTTATAAAAGATGTTAACACAGTCATATTGTGAAACGCAAGACAACCTTTAGCAAGGTATCATTTCCTGTCCTAGTGTTTATATATTCAAAAACGCAGAGGCAAGATTTCCTGTATAACTATGCAAATACTTGTGGTATATCAAAACAGCCACAAACCATATTTTTTTCACTTTCTAGTGAAAAGTGGATTTTCCTAGTAGAATATATGTAGAGTGTCAAAATATAGTCACTGATGAAGAAGGATGTTTGAGACCATAAAAGGAAAACACATGTTCTAAACTAGGTATTTTTTTAATGTAATCTTTGTTTTAATGTTGGTTTTAGATTTTTTTTTTTTTTAAAGAAAGTTTGGATGTAATGACTCTAAAAATGACAAGTAAAATAAAAATATTTTTACATACCAGTGCTATTTTAGTATTTATATACTTTTTATTTTAGTGTTTAGATACTATTATATTATTTATTAATATTTTGTATTAGCTTTTATTTTTCAATTTTTAAAGTAGTTTTAATTTTTTTTTTTTTTTTTAGCTCCTTTATTTCAGTTTTGGTAATTTTAATATTTCAGATTAAACTTGAAGCAAGTTGAAGTTTTTCATCTAATATATATGTATCTATTGTCAAATATAATGAATTTTTGAATCATGAATAAAATGTTGTACATTTTCTAGTTGTTATCCGTCTGAGATCTGACAACCACAAGCAGACTCACAATGTCATAAGTTCAAATGATCTGATATTTTTAATGGACTTACTGACCTTGACACACAGGCACGATTATAATAAGAATGTTTTAAAACTTGTATTGTAAAATAAATAATGATTGTTTTTATTTCCATCTTTTAATGGCAGTTCCAGATGGTTTCACCAACATATAATCTTTGATGTTAAGCTCCACAGAAATGCATTTTAATTCAGAAATTGAAAGCATATTAATAATAGAAGAGGTGTATTGAAGTCATTGTCTGTATAGACTGCATTTTTAATGTATGTTTGAAAATTAATAGACACTTTAAAAGGAGCATCATGTCATTGACCCAGATACAGTTTTAAAGGCATTGCACTTTTAGAAAATGTATAAGCATTCAGTGTCTTTTTGTTCTGCAGTGAAATATTTTTGAGATTAAGCTATAGACTGCTGGATTGTTTTCCCGTCAAACCCTTATTTGCTGATGCTTTAGAGTTGATGGTAAATGATGACTTCATCCTGAGGAGTGTGTACTGTATTGCACATAACTTTTGGACACACACACACACACGCAGTGTGTGTCATACTGCTCCATGAGCTCATATCTATTACAACCTAATCTATTCTTTACCTGGTGGTATAGTTCCTTGGAATAGTCTGTATATATTCATTGTTTACTGTACACTATAACACTGAATCCAGAGTCTTGGAGGTGGGGAGAGGACTTGAGAAATGCGGAAGATACCTAACAGGCGAAATATGCATTATTACTAACAGATGACGAGAGCGAAGCGTTGGCGAACTGCAAAGAGCTCAGCAGATGTCAAGAGACTTCTCTAGAGGAGAGTGTGTGTGTGTGTGTGTGTGTAAGGAGCAGCCAGACCAGCATGTCACTTTTTCCTCTCCTGAATAGTGTGACCAGCCAGCTGAATGAGTCAGACACCACAGCCTAGTGTTTTATTTTATAACTAAACCTCACATACTGTAGTTCTTGAAAAGAGTTTAATGATTTAAGAGATTCCAAACCCTCCTGTTTCACAAATATTATAGACACACACTACTCTAAGAACATAAATCTTTTCTTTCCTTTTTATTTTTTAAGGGTGAACTGCACTTCGGAGACTCATGCTGAGTCTGGCAATATACAGGATGCTATACACACTTTATATAAACCTATCTGAACAATGGGACATCCTACAGACAAATGACTCTGTATTTTCCTGTTTCATTTTAATGAAGTTTCAAAACTGAACCTGGATCTTTAATGAACCCTTTATACTGCACTGAATGTAATTGTTAAAATGTGGTCTGGCGATGCTTGTGATCCAACATAATACTAGATGCTTGATCCAGCTCGGGTTATTTCATAATTTTATTTCGTACAGAAAAGCAAAATGGGATTAGCATGTGCAACTGAATCTGTCATTTTTTTTCAGTGTTTTATTCATGTTTATGCATGTCATACTAGTTTCTATGACTTCATATAAATTTGTTGTGTTCATTTTAGGTCCAAGATGTCAAACTTCAGGCACAAACTCCTGAGGATAAAGAGGCCTGGATCAAGGCACTCAGTGAAGGAATCAGTAAGGCAAAGAACACAATTTTTGATGAGGTACAGTTTATTGCTCACCTGTAAAATTTTACTATGATTTTTTTAAAGACACATGCACATAAATAGCACCATGACTAAAAAATGTAAAATATTTACAATGGTCACATGTGAAGTTTTTTCACATGTACAGCATGTACTCAACATTTCTCTGTGATCTTCCTGAATAAATATGGTGTTGCATGAATGAACATAGATACAGTTACAGATTCTTATTTTTTATGTTTTAAATCTCAGGTAAAAGTTGATGAAAGCTGCTCTTTAGAACATGTTACACGGAACCGACCAAAGGGGAACCGTGGAAGAAGGCCGCCAACAAGGATACACATGAAGGAGGTATAATATAATCATTTCACATGCACAAAAAAGTTATTGTTTTTTTATCAACCCTGTTGGAGAGCAACTAAGGATGCACAGATATATATTTCTGACTAAAGCTGTTATTAAAATTCTATAATAACGTGTCTAAAAAATTACAATTAAAAATATAATCAAAATAAAACATTTATAATGTACAGTATGGAAATTAATATTCATTTTGAGATTTGCCAAATATTCCATTTAAGAGTACTATGAAATAATTATAGTTTTTAAAGTTGAACTTTTAAATAAGTGTTCGATGACAGAAATGGTAGTAAAGAAAATATTACATATGCATAATGCAGTATTGAGTATTTTTTGTAACCAGTCTATTATAATCATTATTTTGATCAAAATACAGTAAAACAGTAATATTGTGAAATATTATTACAATTTAAATGAGCTCTTTTCTGTTTCAATGTATTTATTTACATTTTACTTATTAAACATTTCAGCTTTATAACTATTTACAGCAGAGCCCAAGATAAGATGAGATAAGATCAGATTTTATGTGATGCAAAGCTGAATTTTCAGCATCATTATTCCAGTCTTTAATGTCAGAAATCATTCTAATATGCTGATTTGCTGCTCAAGAAACATTTCTTACAATTATCAATTTTCAAAACAGTTGTGATCACTTAAATATTTTTCAAAATAGTGATCATTTTTTATAGAAATCTTTAATGAATAGAAACTTCAAAAGCACAGCATTTATTTGAAATAGAAATCCTTTGTAACAATGTAAAAGTCTAAACTGTCACTTTTAATCAATTGAATGGATACTTACATTAAATGCCTAACAACAGTAAGCCAGAAATATCATCTAAATGTAATATTCTGTCTATTCTTACAGGTTGCGAATGTTTCAAGTGATGGAATATTAAGACTGGACCTTGATGGTGAAGTTATCATGCTGAATGGAACTCATGGCTTGAGCACAGAAGGGGATAAACAAACCGAAACTTCTAAACCATCTGTGGCGATGAACAACATTCCAGAGGAGGACGTCGATGAAGAGTCCACACCCCAAAAGAAAGTTATAAAGCCGCCCATGCCGCCATCAAAAGACAACAAACCTAACGAAACTCATAAAGAGGATGAGCCCAAAAATGAGGAACCTGCAGCTCAAAAGAAGACAATGCCACCGATGCCTCCATCAAAGGAGTCTAAGCCTTGCGTTTCTGTTGATAGGGCTGCTGTTGAGAAGAATGTCTCCGATAGTAAAGTGGAGGCTGAAGCAGAAAGCACTGACTCTTCCGAACCAACCCCTTCCACCAAGAGCGTCCAGCCCCCTACTCCTCCTTCCAAAAATATGAAGCCTACCCAACCGGTAACACCAGCCACAGTCACAATCGAGGAAAAAGAGAAGAATATAGAGGTTGATGGTGAAGGTACCAAGGGAGATGGAGTTTCAAATGAGATAGAAGACATGGATAAGTTAGAGGAAGTAGAGACCTTTGTTCTGTCCACGAAGGTCATGAAACCACAAGTAGTGATGTGGGATTCACCCACTATACCATCAAAAGAACCTAGAGCTGAACAAGAAGTGCAAACCTCAAAGAAAGCCTCTGATACCACTGGAGAAGTTGCAACCTCACTAGAACCTCCACAACTTAATCTAACTCCACTTTCAACCCCTGAATCATTAAAAAAGAGCCCTGGGCCCCCTGCTCCACCCAAGAAGAAGCCAATCAAGGCACCTGCCAAAAAAGAGGACACTCCCGCACAAAGTGACCCAATGGTCGTTACCCACTCCACCACTTCATCTTCAGAAACAGTTGACATCAAATTGATGATTCCCGAACCCAAAACTGAGCCAGTTGGTGATGTGTCAAGTGAAGATTTGGAGGAGAAGTCTTTAGACAGTGGCCAGCACTCAGGAGAGGAGTCTGAGACCGGTGACCAAGTTACACCATCCTCTGCAAAGCTCAAAGGAAGCTCCCAGGGACTAGATTTGGAGACAAGCGAGGATGATCTAGAACCATCTGACAGCAAAGCTGAGAGTTTGGAGGAGCCATCGCTAGAAACCCCATCCACCACCCCAAATACCTCAGTTCTCGATGCACATCCAACCCCAAGCCAATGTGCCAACATGTCCCTGCACCTCACCATACCTCTCAAGCGTTCTTCCAAGGCCCGTTCCACATCCCTAGGCGACCTCCTTGTGGAGAATGCGGAGAAGATGGAAAGCAATGGAGAAAAGATGCCAATTAAACCAGATGGAAGTGATGTAAAGGACTTGCAAAGCAAAGTTTCTTCTGAGATCAAAGAGACTGGAGACCTGCTGAACGCAATTGCGACTGCACAGAGTGGTGAGACAGAAATGAAGGGGGACGCGAGTCCGGAGATCTTGCTCTCTGCAGCAATGGAGAAGCTCAGGAAAGCTGACCAGTTCTTGAAGGAAGCCACACATCTTAATAAAAAAAACAGATTAAGTTTGTAATGGTAAGTGTTGGTGGAAGGAACCTGTAGGGATGATCTATGCTGAAAATGCAGTTTCACAGTATGCAAATGATCAAATTAAATTCTTATCCCCAACCGTTTTCAAATCTCTGAGCAACTTTTTAAACCTCGCAAGGCTAAGATGCCTTAAGGCCCAGGTTTACTTCTCTTTCCACGTTCCACTTCGTCTTGTGCTCAGCCGTGTCCACACAGCTTTCAAAGTATACTAAACCGCAGATGAGGGTGGATGGATGAGTTGTACCACCTAGTGAACTCGTTCTGTCTCAACTTTTACATGCCTGCGCTGTTGTACGTGGACACAATAATTGGGCTGCAAGCAAACACTGTGCACAGATGTCCGTGGACAATTCTGATGACTAAAATTGTGTCAAGTGGACAGTCTGCAGACCGTTGCAGAACATGGATGGCCAAAGTATACTTTAGGCTTAAAAGTTTTGCTAATGTAGCTGTATGGCCTCTGCAGCAGGGTTCCTCAAATCTGGTCCTGAATGGCCACTGCCTTGCAGAGTTTAGCTCAAACCCTGATCAAACTCAATTACCTGCGATTTTCTAGGGATCCTGAAGACCTTGATGAACTTGCTCAGGTGTGTTTAATTGACCCTTGACAGGCAATCTGACCAATGATAATGGCGAATCTGCCATTTTTGTACGACAAACAAACCAGACAGGAGAATAGATTAACATCGGTGGACTTGAATAAAAAAAAAGGTGTGTACTGATGTCTTTACACAGTTGAAACAAGATACCTTCTGATATTCATTCATGTTTATTTTGAGTGATAACTGGTAAAGATGAAGAGATGATTGGTTCATGTGCCACTACAGCGATCTGTCACGACACGTTAAAGAGCCAAAATGGAAAATGGTATTTATTGTTTGAATTTCTTAAAAAATGACAAAATTTTAAAGCTGAGACAATAGCCCCTTTCACACAGTAATACCAGTAAATTGCCGTAAAATTATCGCAACGACTTTACCAGTAATTTAAAAGATGCGCTGTTTACACAGGCAACGATGTTCCGTCTTTTTTCCGGAAAACCACCATTCACACATCAGTTTCAAATTACCGGTAAATTCTGTGACATCATTAGCCAGAAATGACCTCTAAACAGCTGCACCTCCCGGTGTTGTGTTTGTAAACATGAAGAGGTATATGCAATAAGTGTTTTTACTGATGTTTTCATTTTTGTGTCAAACGTTCACATTTATGCTGCGCGTTTGGGCCAGAGACTTCGCATTACACAACTTCAAACCGAACTACACAGAGCGGAGTAAATGTGTCATCTGCGTCAGAATGTTATGATTGGCCCAGAGCCGTTGAATTTTGATTTTCAATGGCTCTGGATTGGCCCAGAGTAGATCTTGCATCACCGCGTTCTGAACTCGTATGCGCTCATACGGTAATTCTGCATTCACACACAGCTTCATTCCAGCAATTTACTGGTAATGTTACAACTTCTCATACCAGTAAATTGCTGGAACGAATTTACCAGTGTTTTTGAAAAGGTCCTGTTCACACATGATCTCTTTACGGCAATTTACTGGTAATTTTCCAGTAAAGTCTGTATGTGTGAAAGGGGCTTTTGTTTTATACCCAAAGTAGCCTGCTCTGTCTTGTCTGTCAGCGTGGTGTCAGTTTCCTCTTTGCTCCGCAATGTATTTTTCACTGCGTGAGAACATGATGTGTGGCGTGAGAGGCTTATCGGGAAGTAGCAAGAGTAACGAAGGGGGGCGGGTCTTTGCGAAGGGTCAATTAGGGTTGTACGCGGACTCAAAAATTGGGTTTTAGAGTGGACGTCCGCGGGCATTTCTGATGACGAAAATTGTGTCCCTTAAAGTTTTGGTAATGTAGCCTCTAGGGCTGCCTCCCAGTCCTGTTCCTGGAAATCTACCTACCTGCCCTGCCTGCCCTGCATATTAGTTCCAGCCCTGCATCCACACACCTGTCTGTAATTATCAAGTGCTCCTGAAGATCTTATTTAGGTGGTTCAGGTGTGTTTGATCAGGGTTGGAGCTGAACTTTCCAGGAAGAAAGATCTCAAGGAACAGGACTTGGCAACCCTGCTGTAAATCAGGGTTTCTCAAGAAACCCTAATCGAACACCAGAACAGTATAATCAAGTTCTTCAGGATCACTAGACATTACAGGCAGGTGAGTATGATCAAGGTTGGAGCTAAACTCTGCAAGAAAGTGGACCTTGAGGGCCAGAATTGAGGACCCCTGCTCTAGATGATGACACTGCAGGCCTGCGTGTTGTTGGTAGGAAGACAAACCATTTTCGCTCCAAATTGAGATAAATTTGTACATGCTACATTTTATCTTGTGGAGAAACATGCAAAATTTGCTAGCCAGTAAATATACCTGCTGTTATGTTATGTGTCATGTTATGTGGTTTTAGCTTGCTTCCGATCTCACTTTAGGCTTACTGTGTTTCTTATTCCATACATTTAGTTATATTTGCCACTTTTAGTTGGATTTAAACCCCCATAAATTACATCTGCACATAACCACTTTTTGGATAAGTTAGCGTTTTACACTTTTAACACATTTGTTGAAGGGGGATATGTTGTATGTTGAAATTTGCACTGCAGCTTCTGAGTAAAAAGGAGGAGTTGAAAATTAAGAGTCGAGGGACATCACTCGCATTCACAACGTTTCTAGAAAGTAGCTACCAAGCAGATAGATACCGGAGTGCTTTTAAAAGTTGTGTTTGTATGTTTTAATCAGAAGTCTCAATTTCCCACCAATTTTCCGAAGCCATTTTGCTAACTTCGGCCAAACTGAATTAGACCACCAGCCCCTTCAACCACACAACCTCTCTTCAAAACTCTGGCCCTTCAAAAGCCATCTCAGCCAACCTGAATATGCAAGATAATTTACAGGGAGATTTTTCTGTTTGGCTCCCATTCAACATCTTGAGACACCTTTTTCAGTAATATCTGTCAGGTAAAACAAAAAGAGAAAAAGAAAATTACAGCACCTTAAACTTATAATATATAAAGTTTAATAATCACAGTTTAAAACTAAATATGTAGCATATGAATAGCATTGCTATATATTTCCTGATCCATGTCTGTTGTATAAAGTGCAGGTAAGAGTTTACAGTTAAGGTCCTTGCACACTGAGTCTGAAATTTTATATGCGTTTTTTTCATATACGTCATCCTTTCCTATCAAAATGCTTGCTACGGATGCAAAAACGCAGAAAATCAAACCTGATCTGAATTTTTTATGACAGACGAAAGTTTCAGAGGCTTAAATGTGATTGACACAATGTGTGGTCCTATTTATTTTTTAACGTGTAAAAATATCGGACGAGAATTTTGGACTCGGTGTGCAAAGACCTTTAGTCTTTAGTTTTGTGCTAGCATTCAGGTCTGAATAATTAATGACTACCTAATCTAAAAATATCCACAATTTAGACTTTCATAAATACACTACCGTTCAAACATTTGGGATTAGTAAGACTTTTTAAATGTTTTTGAAAGAAGTCACCAAGGCTGCATTTATTGTATCAAAAATACAGTAAAAACAGTAATACAGTGAAATTGTATTACAATTAAAAATAACTTTTCTGTTTGAATATATTTAAAAGTTGGATTCATTCCTATTAGTTGATATTATCAAATCAATGTTGGAAACTTAATATTTAGCTTAATATTTTTGTTGAAACCATAATACATTTTTATTTTCAGGATTCTTTGATGAATAGAATGTTTAAAAGAACTTTGAAATATAAATGTCTTTACTGTCACTTTTGATCAATTTAATGCATCCTTGCTGAATGAAAGTATTAATTTCTTTAAAAAACCTTTCTGACTCTAAACTTTTGAACGGTAGTGAACGGTGTTGAAACTACTTCACCCAGTCGCCTTCATTTTCTGCCAGCCTCATCTGAAAGTGTTTGCACATGGTAGCACTGCAAAGAGCCACATAATCATGCAAAGAGTAGTTAATAGTCTGTTCTTTACTGGTGCGGTGGGCACAGTGGTTCCCTGTTCACACAGTCTATTAATAATCTACAGATACTAGTTTCATGCTGCACTTCACCTTTAGCTTCCTTACGCAGAGAGAACTGGTTAGCGAAGGCTATCATGGGTAAAGGTTAATGAGAGTCTGCAAAACCAACTGTGTAGAAGATGATAACATCAAGTTAGTTTTACTTCAACGTATTCTAGACCTAACAGAGTCAAGAATATTCCCATGATGAAAAGTGTTTTTTTGTGGTACCATTTTGTAAGATATGATCTTACGTGTAAATAAAGTACATAGTCTTTGATAATGAGATTCATTTTAGCTCTGTCCTTTGCGCAGTACATTTAGTGTTTAATTTCCTGATTTCCCTCTGAAGTTTCGATTTGTATCATTTATCTCATATTTTTAATGAAACTGTAGCTCAGTGAATATTTGAACATTATGTTGTAAATAACACGGCCACCAGGGAAATGCTTAATATTTAAGTTATTAATGTTCTGACATATTCATGTGTATTGTCTGTCTAAAACAAAGCTAAAGAACAAATTTAGAAATACTGTTTACTGTTAAATGTTTACTGTTGAAGTTTGAAGGGGCTAATGATTTTATTACAGTATCTGTTAATTGCATTTACTAACTGGACTAATTTTTTTTTATCTAACTGCATATTAAATGTGCAGAAATGGGAAATAATTGCTTTGCAAAGCATGTCTTAATAAAGACAAAGTGTCTTTTAATGTTCACTTTTGTCAGACTCTGTTACTTTATCTGTCCATTTTTATATATGAAATACAGGTGCATCTCAATAAATTAGAATGTCGTGAAAAAGTTCCTTTTTTCTTGTAACTTATTTCAAAAAGTGAAACTTTCATATATTTTAGATTCATTACATGTAAAGTAAAACATTTAAAAAATATATATAATAATTTTGAGGATTAGAGCTTACAGCTCATGAAAGTCAAAAATCAGTATCTCAAAATATTAGAATATTTACATTTGAGTTTCAATTAATGACCAGTATACAGTATACAGTATATTATATATTACTATACAATACAGTATATTGTATATTATACAGTATAAATTCCGGGTAGCTCTTGTTCTTTGAAACAACAATAATGGGGAAGACTGCTGACTTGGCAATGGTCCAGAAGACGAACATTGACGCCCTCCACAAAGAGGGTAAGTCACAGAGGGTCATTACTGAAGGGTGTGGCTGTTTACAGAGTGCTGTATTAAAGCATATTAAATGCAAAGTTGACTGGAAGGAAGAATTTGGGTAGGAAAAGGTGCACAAGCAACAGGGATGACCGCAAGCTTGAGAATACAGTCAAGCAAAGCTGATTCAAACACTTGGGAGAGCTTCACAAGGAGTGGACTGAAGCTGGAGTCAGTGCATCAAGAGTCACCACGCTAAAGACGTCTTCAGGAAAAGGGCTACCAAGCCACTTCTGAACCAGAGACAACGTCAGAAGTATCTTACCTGGGCTGTGGAGAAAAAGAACTGGACTGTTGCTCAGTGGTCCAAAGTCCTCATTTACTTTTGAAAGTAAATTTTGCATTTCATTTGGAAATCAAGGTCCCAGAGTCTGGAGGAAGAGTGGAGAGCAACAGAATCCATGTTACTTGAAGTCCAGTGTGAAGTTTCCACAGTCAGTGATGATTTGGGCTGCCATGTCATCTGCTGGTGTTGGTCCACTGTGTTTTCTGAAGTCCACAGTCAACGCAGCCATCTACCAGGAGATTTTAGAGCACTTCATGCTTCCTTCTGCTGACAAGCTTTATGGAGATGCTGATTTCATTTTCCAGCAGGACTTGGCACCTGCCCACACTGCCAAAGGTACCAAAAGCTGGTTCAATGACCATGGCGTTACTGTGCTTGATTGGCCAGCAAACTTGCCTGACCTGAACCCCATAGAGAATCTATGGGGTATTGTCAAGAGGAAGATGAGAGACACCAGACCCAACAATGCAGATGACCTGAAGGCCACTGTCAAAGAAACCTGGGCTTCCATACCACCTCAGCAGTGCCACAAACTGATCACCTCCATGCCACGCCGAATTGAGGCAGTAATTAAAGCAAAAGGAGCCCCTACCAAGTATTGAGTACATATACAGTAAATGAACATACTTTCCAGAAGGCCAACAATTCACTAAAAATGTTTTTTTTATTGGTCTTATGAAGTATTCTAATTTGTTGAGATAGTGAATTGGTGGGTTTTTGTTAAATGTGAGCCTAAATCATCACAATTAAAAGAACCAAAGACTTAAACTACTTCAGTCTGTGCATTGAATTTATTTAATACACGAGTTTCACAATTTGAGTTGAATTACTGAAATAAATGAACTTTTCCACGACATTCTAATTTATTGAGATGCACCTGTATAAGCCGAACAATTCAGAAGTTGGGGTTATGTTTTTGTTTTTGAAAGAAACGGATACTTTTATCACACCTTCATTAATCAAAAATCTGTCAAAAATATTTTTCAAATAAATGCTATACTCTTCAAATCATTTCAACAACAGCTTTTGCATTTTGCTTTCTAGATGTAAGTTTATTCAATATAGAGTTTTATGTACACACACACACACACATTGTATATACATACACAGTGGTTTACAAATACCATCAGTTTAGAATGAACCAAAACAGGAAGTGTTTTACAGGTTTCAGCTTTTAACATGTCTATGTGATGCCATTAACTGGATTGCATAAACATAGAAAATGTATGTTATGAGAATCTATCTTGTGTGTGTGTGTGTGTGTGTGTGTGTGTGTGCACCTGGTATTCCCAACATCAGGGCACCAAATGTCCCCAAGGATATATATTAATACCGGTATTTTTAACCTTGTGGAGAAATTTTTTGGTCCCCATGAGGAAAAGATCATAAATCATATTAAATGATTTTATTTTTATTTCTTTTTTATCTGGAAAGTTTTGTGTGAGGGGTAGGGTAAGGGATAGAAAATGCAGCAGGCCTACAGTATAAAAACATTACGCCTATGGAATGTTCCCATAAAACATGGAAGCCCAACGTGTGTGTGTGTGTGTGTGCACGTGTGTGTGTGCGCACGTTTTTGTGACAAATGAGGACATAAATTTGTATAATGACATGGGTATGACATAGATATTACAAGGTGAAGGTGACTTATGAGGACATTGCCCCATGTCCCCACTTTTCAAAATGCTTATAAATCATACAGAGTGAGTTTTTTGGGGGGAAAGTAAAAATGCACAGTCTCCTGTGAGGGCTAAGTTTAGGTGTAGGGTTGGTGTAGGGCAATATCACATACAGTTTGTACAGTATAAAAAACATGCTTTTGGGATGTCCCCACTTTTCACAAAAACAAACGTGTGTGTGTGTATACAGGTTTATATATCCTGGTGGGGACTTAAACGGTTAAACCTGAATACACACTGACTCATGGGGACTCGTGTCAGGGTGGGGACCTAAATTGAGGTCCCCATGGGTACAAAAGCTTATAAATCATACAGAATGAGTTTTTTTAGAAAGTAAAAATGCACAAAGTTTCCTGTAAGGGGTAGGTTTGGGTGTAGGTTGGTGTAGGGCGATAGAAAATACGGTTTGTACAGTATAAAAACCATTACACCTATGGAGAGTCCCTACAAGGATAGCTAACCAGACGTGTGTGTGTGTGTGTGTGTGTGTGTGTGTGTGTGTGTGTGTGTGTGTGTGTGTGTGTGTGTGTACACATGGGCAGGTACCCTGGGTTTTAGCCAAAAGAATCGGTTCTGCTTCATGCATGGTAATAGCAAAATGTGGAACTGATCAGCAGGACGCTGCACCATAAAGCCAGCCTACCCTTTTTACACATGAAAATATGTGGACTAATATGATTCCGCTCTTTAACAGCCTTTAATTTTTAAATTTTGGTAAACAATTTAGTTACTTATCCCCTATTTTCTTCATTTATCCCTCTTATTTATAACGTACGGTCATTCGTAACTTAAATATTCCATATATTCTGGCTGTACAAAAACAGCCCTGCTTCATATTGCAGACTGGTGTTTCTTATCGTATTATTTTAATGTATTGTTGTTATCATAAACAGTGTTTTGTAGTAAATACCATTTACTGCAGTTTGTTATTGTTCTCGTTATTTGCCTACAGTGGCTAATGAAGCGGAAGTCTCGCACATTCAATGTAAATATCTTACTTCCTCGTTGCAAAATAAAGTTGATAGAAGTGATCTGTATTTGTCCTTCCTTATGTGGCAGGCTATCAAAATAGTGTGCAGATAACAGGCCTCGTTTCACCCGTCTCCCTCTGCTGGTATGATGGGAGTTGTTGTTTTTTTTGGATCCAAGTCTGTTTTGTTTCCCTAGTGACGGTATTATTGGCATACTGCAAAGTACACCTACTGAGGCTATATTTGGAACTGCATACTATCACATATACCTTTCATAATAATTATACTGTATGCAGTATATTATGCACATTATGCAAATGTTCAGTATGGATGTGAATGTGAATATTTTCCAGTAGCCTATATAATGTACGAGAGCACACAGCACAGAATAGTAGGCCTACTGTATCCACAGTGCAAAGTGCAGAGTGATCTTTAATTTCCAATGTGATGAACAAACTAGAAGTGCAGAGACCTGTCGTCACTTTCATTTGCACCAAAGCAGGTGAAACGGATTCATATCACTTGTGCTTTTTACCCGGACAGATTGATATCCCTTAAGTTTTATTGATTTGGTCTTACACTGTGATGATTAAGTGATTAAGTGATTTTTAGCAATAAACATATATATACATACAGACAGATGTCATGTCAGTGGCCCAGCGTGAGAGAAAGGATGTGTGGTGTGAGATCATGAGAACAGTGCCAATTGAATGATTCTCATGCTGAATGTGTGAGATGACAGCCTTACTTAAATTAAGTGTGATTTAACATGAGGCCATTTAATCAGACTGTCAAGAGTTATGATTTTCTTGCACATAATAGGATTAAAAATTAAAAAAATAAGCATTGTTTTTGAGATTATTACTGAATGCGGACAACAGTGTAGCTATTACTGTTTAAAATGTCACATTTATTTGCATTCTTTAGTTTGTAGTATTTTTAGTATGTAGTGTTGGACAATGTTGCTCTAAAAAAAAAAGTGTTGTTTAGATGACGGCTGTGCTGTTATGCAGAGCTGGATTTTCTGTTTGAACATTTTCAAAACCTGTTGATCATGCTATATATTTGTAGTTCAAGGAATAGTTTGCCCAAAAATTTAAATTTGCTGAATTTACTCGCCCTCAGGCCACCTGTGATTGTAGATGAGTTTGTTTCTTCATCAGAAGAGATTTGGAGAAATTTAGCATTTCATCACTTGCTCACCAATGGATCATCTGCAGTGAATGGGTGCCGTCAGAATGAGAGTCCAAACAGCTGATAAAAACATCACAATAATCCACAAGTAATCCACACCACTTGTCGCTTCACAAGATTTTAATTGATGGACTGGATTTGTGTGGATTATTCTGATGTTTTTGTTTGGACTTCCGTTCTTACAGTATACCCATTTCCTGCAGAGCATCCATTGGTGATCCTTTTTTTTTGTGAACTCTTTCTTTAAGACACTTTGCAAAACAAAGATTTGCCGCCTTGTCCACTGTGGTCCACAGTGGTTTCTTCTGACACGGATATTGGATTGCTTCTCTATCCAGCATGCATTGCTTAAACAGTTTTATGCAACTATACAAGCACAAATCAACTCAATTTGTGACTCACAAACATTAAATGGCCTATTAGCCTCAACAGCTGTGCATGGAAAATGAAATTGGCCTGAAATAAGTTTTGGAAGTGAAGCTAGCGAGAACCTGTCAACATGACACACAAAGCAGTCTGTGAGTCTGCTGCTCTCCCTAGTGGAGGTTTCTTATAATAATATCACAGCTTTCTTTGTTCAAACAGGTCAACATTTGTCCAGCATTCATGATAGTTTACCTAAAGCCAACAGGCAGACAAACAAGCACAATTACCTATTGTTACACAACAAAGATTAAATCCGATAAGAAAATTAATCCATGAAGAATCAGCTCTGAATGAGTCTGATAACAAGTAATGAATTTAAATATTTGGTGACGGATATAAAATAAAGATGAAACCTCATAAATTAAATAAAAATACCCGGATCAAATAAGGAGGAGTAGCCTATAAAAAATAAGATATTTTATCGCATGTAGTGTGCAATATTATGTATATCATCCAATAAAAACAAATGACATCTGCATGTTTTGTTTACAATAAATATGTGCATTTATTCTTTAAATAAATAATTTGTATCACACATTTCTTTTGTTCACATTTTATTATATATTTTTAAAGTTGGTTACTATTCTTGTATGTTCATTTGAGGAAGAAAATGCTTAACTTTTACTGTATATGATGCCATAAAAAATGACATCTGCTGTCTGTCACAGTATTTACCCGGATGGCGATAAAGTGGTAACGTTAGCGAATATATTTAACTACTCATTTCGGCAATGTAACGTCGACACAACCTATTTAATATTCATTAACTGCCAAGTCGCCATTGGATGTGACTTCAGCAAAATCTAATTAATATTTATAATCACATCCGTATCATTGGAAGAACACGAGGTAACGTCTGCATGGCCTAATTAATATTCATGAGCTCGTTCACTTCAGCAGGATTCGTCATTTCCCAAAGCGGCAGGCTTGAGCTCGGCTGTGAGAGAAGCAATCAGAAACACAGCACAACATCACATCAAAAGATGAAAATCTAGACATATATCAGAAGATGCGCACATCGGAGACATAGCACAGCATCGACTGATGATGATGGAAGACGGACTGGTGTCTGAAGACGATATTTGTGAGTCTTAAAATACTGAAAAGAAAATAGTGACAGTGCGGTACGGACACTAACTAGGGCAAGTGAGAGAAATATATTCAATGGCTAAAATATTCATCATCTCACTGTATTATATGGCTCATAAAACTAACTGTTGCTAATAAATAGTTATTAATAAAAAAAATATTATTTAAGACTAAAGAGACTTGTTTACTAAGGCTTTGTTGAATTCTTAAACATTTACAGACGAAAATGTGTGTATATAAATATATTAATTATTTTATGATTTATTTTAAATATTATTTATCAAATCATAGATAGATAGATCAGTTAAATCAAATCAGTTATCAATCCTTAATCTTAATTAGCCTATGTATAATATTTGAATAAAATAGTGTAGAATAAAATATAAAACCTAGATTGAAATTATCTCTAAAAAGTGATGAGAAACATTAGATGTTGATGCATGTGGACAATCATGGATCCTGCTGATGTTTGTACCTGTATATACACCATACTGTATATACCTCCTGTCACCCTCCACTCTTATTTCACTCCAGTGCTTCGCTCAGAGAAGGAGTTTCATGATGCTGCGAAGAGGAACGACACGGAGAGAATGCAGGAGCTCATCAGAAGAGGGGTGGACATCAAAGTCAAAAATAAGGTGAGATATAACCAATACAGAAACATATGAACAATGCAAAGCTACATGCAAGGAATAGATTATGTGCAATATAATAGACATTCTAAAGCAGTCTTTCTAGTAAAAGATGTTTATAAATTAATATATTATATAATAAATACATATTCATTCAAATAAGCAAATAAACTATGATGTACACTTCTAAACATGGTGGCACGGTGAAGAAAGCTGAGCGAAGCATGCTGAATGTACAGGAAGCTGTGTCAGAGGAAGTTATGTTGCCATCCACCATGCCAATTTCTCCGCCTGGAATGTTTTGTTTTTCCCAGTTATGCACCAGAGTGACGGAAACACACATGTTGTGGATGTCAGCACAGGATATGACCTTTTTTTACCCTAGACAACAGCATTTATCATCTAAAAGCATGACAATGGCTCTTGAGTCAGTGTGGCTGTTTCATGTTTCCATGTGATTCTGGTTTTACAGATGGACCGTAAGGCCTTGCACTGGGCAGCAGGAGCCGGCAGTGAGCAGGCAGTGCGTCTGCTGCTGGACCACGACATGGAGGTGGATGATATGGACAGCGTACGTGTCAAATGCATTTTGTTTGAGCGCTGCCAAACTGTGTGAATAAACAGGGAACAGGTTAAATTTAGTTGCATTTTAGGCTGAATATTTTATGTTCTGTGTTTATTTACTGTAAAAGCACAAATAAGTGAAATACTGCTCCACTGAATAAATCTTTAATGGGCTGCTGTTTGTTCACCATGTGGCCTGTAAATGACTGGAGGCTATGTGCTTGTTACACCAACAATGACTGAAGAGACAAAGAGTGGCCATGAAATGTAAGGCAGAACTTTTTTAGATAATTGAGTAGTTGACTAATATGTGCCTGGGGATTTTTTTTATAAGATGGTGTAATGATTAAATTTATATAGATGTATAAGTGAAAGTGTATAATTTTTTTTTTTTGTATGTTGTAACTGGTCATCGTTTTTATATGCTTTCTTTTGCAGTTTACATAAATACTCCTACCATGATGTTACAATTATTTTTTATAGTAAGTATTTTTTCATATGTGACCCTGTACCACAAAACCAATTTTAAGGGTCAATTTTTTGAAATTGAGATTTATACATCATCTGAAAGCTGAATAAATATGCTTTCCGTTGATGTATGGTTTGTTAGGACAATATTTGGCCGAGATACAACTATTTGAAAATCTGGAATCTGAGGGTGCAAAAAAATCTTAGCAATTCATATTACTAATCAAACATTAAGTTTTGATACATTTTCAGTAGAAAATTTACAAAATATCTTCATGGAACATGATCTTTACTTAATATCCTAATGATTTTTGGCATAAAAGAAAAATCTGTAATTTTGACCCATACAATGTATTTTTGGCTATTGCTACAAATATACCTGTGCGACTTATGACTGCTTTTGTGGTCCAGGGTCATATATGCTAAAAGCTGAATGCTCAATATTTAAATGATTTAAAAATATATATACAGAACATAAAATACAAATCTAAAAAATGCTTTTTAAAACAAAAATGTTTTTAGATAAATTGTAGGATGCCAAATAATTTTTGTGTCATTCCACATGCATTTGGCAAATTTTTTAAATAAAAAAATAATAATAAACTGCGCAACTTTTCACACTGACACCAAAGAGTGGCCATGAAATGCAAGGGATAATTAAAATGTAAAAATTTAATTTAAGATTAAAATTAATGTTAATGTGTGAAAGTGTATATTTTCTTAGATGCTCTAAATCAGGGATACTCAAATCTGGATCGTGAGATCTACTTTCCTGCAGAGTTTAGCTCTAACCCTAATCAAACACACCTGAGCATGCTAATCAATGTCTTCAGGATCATTAGAAAATCACAGGTAGGTGAGTTTGATCAGGGTTGGAGCTAAACTCGCAAGCCAGATTTGAGGATCACTGCTCTAAATAGTCAACATTTTTGAATTGCCTTTTTGTATTTGCAGTTCACGTAAATGGTCCTGTGGAGTGCCTTTCATTTTAAAATATAAATTTCCCATGTAATATAAAATCCCTCAAAAAGTAGTATCGTGGGCATGATTCATTTAATTATAACACATGTAGTTTTATTTTATAACATTTTACAGAATATGAAAATGATATTAAAAACATGCTATTTATAAAAGATTTTGATGAGGTATATAGAATGTCTCACTATGTCATTTCATAAGCTTTTGGTGAAAAAAGTCAATTTAGCTCCATTATTAAAATTTGTACATTTGTGCATTTGGTGGACACTTTTAAGTGACTCACAGCAATACATTCAAGCAAGCAATACTTTTACCAGAATGTTTATTCCCTGGGAATCAAACCCATGTCCTTAACGTTGCTAGTAGAAGGTTCTACACATGCATTGCTGTTCATGAGCCACTGGTAAACTCATAACTGGAATACAATTGTTAATCATGTAATTAAGGAAGTGTCACTTTAGGCTAATACTGTTTTTCAAAAGTCGTGTGACTATGTATACATTCTTTTGTTTTCCAGTTCGGGATGAACGCTCTGCTCTTGGCGGCATGGTTTGGTCACCTCTCAATCCTGAAGATCCTTGTCTCAACTGGTGCAAAGCTCACCTGTGAAAACAAAGTAAGACTCTATTGGCAAAAATCCTTGTCAAGTTTCAGATATCTTTTATCTGAGCACTCGATGTGCTCCGCTCTCTCACGGTTGACTATGCTCTTGACGAATAGCGTTCTGAAGCCATTCTTTAAAGACCACTAACCAATACAAATGAGATTGATGTGTGTACTGGCCTACATTCAGGCTTCAACATTCATTTCATTGCATCTCACTGACTGAACTGTCTTTTTTTCTTTCAGAATGGCTTGAATCTCTTGCACTGTGCTGCCCAGAGGGGTCACATCAGTATTTTGGAGTATATTATGGAAGATCTGGAAAACGTGCAGCTTAATAAAGTCGACAAGGTGAGAATCACTTGTTTTGCCACAGTGCCCATGATCTTGAAGTGTAATGTCTTTTATTACACAGAATTGTACCCTCAGTTCCCTGCTACAAACTAGAGCCCAGACAAAGTTTAGGGACAGAATGGGTTTTGTTTTCCAATGTATTGTAACTACAAGAACATCTTAATTTAAACTAGAGAAAATTCTGAAAGAGTGTTTGATACAAATATATAAGATCAGCTTTGTGGGTGTTGAAGGAGGTGGTCAGTTTGACAGAATTTGTTTAAGGTTATGTTTGCTTACATTTTGATCACATGACATTTTGATCATCACTTTTCGAAAATGTTTGGGGTTTTCTTCCACATTGCTGATGCTTAAAAAAAAAAAGATTTACAACATTCTGTCATAAATGTAAGTCTTTTGAGGCTCAGTTTTATGCATTGATTCAAAGTAGAAAGTAAAAGTAGAAAGTAGAAGATAGGTGTTTTTCATCGGAGAGACTGATAACGACTGTGATGATTGCACAGTGTTCATGCAAACACCAGTTAAACATTTTCAAGGAATGGCTTTAAGGAAGGAATTGTCTTAAGGAAGAGTTTTGTTGACTTAAAAAGCACAGTGAACAGGAGCTGTCAAGCATCAGAAAGGACAAATAGCTTCATATAATTCAAATGTAATTTGTAAAAAGTAGGACAGGTAAAAATGTTATCCACGAGAAGTTTATTGGATCATTTGTTTGTGTGGTATTGATTTGCTAATATTATTTTTCTCTGCCTTGGTTAGAAATTCAATTCAGAGGTGAAGAAATAAATGAATCATGCACAGTCAGTATGATTGTGGGACATGCATTATGAATGTCAACAGGGTCAATTTTGATGTCATGTTGTCTTAAAACTCTGATTTAACTATTTCCAGTTGTTGTGAATTGTGCTACTCATTACACATGAGCTTATGATGAGATTTATGCCCCGTTAGGTGTTCTGCAAAGTAGATCAATAATACGAATATTACACAATCAATATTCTCGAGTAGTTTCATCTTGTGCTTTAAAACCACTAAATCTTAAAACATCCCTGCAAAACACAATAAAAAACTACAGGAAACCATTTTTCAATGGTTTTAATGGTTAAAAGTTTGGTTTGGTTTGTTTGTAATGGTATTTGTAGTGGAAACCATCAGAATTTCTGTGATGGTTTCTATTGTTTTGTTTTTTCAGCATGTTTTATTACCCATTGAAATAATGACAGATGAAGCAAAGCTATAAAACTTTTATGGAAACTACACCTTTCCATTACACAATAGGCTCTTTATAATGGAAATAGGTTCTTCAGATTATTAAAATATTCTTAACATTAAGAAAAAGAGAGATTATTTTAAGAACTGTCCACAGATTGGTTCTTTGAGGAACCAAAATTGGTTCTTCTATTGCATTGCTACGAAACCCCCCTGTTGTAACCTTTATTTTAAAGAGTGCAGCACATTATGTCCTTTCTAACGTGTGTCCATCTGCTGTGTCAGTCAGGTAAGACAGCGTTTCATTTGGCCGCGGAGCATGGACACCTGGAGGTGGTGGAGTTTCTCATTGGTATGGGCTGTGCTCATGACCTCAAGGATAAGGTGAGGGACAGCAAGAGTCACGGGTGCACAGACGCCCCTCAGTGTGTGCTAATTAAATTTTCTCTACTACTAGATTTAAAATGCCAAAGTAGAGGGCAAACCAAGCCAAAGTTTTCAGAATAACATTTCTTCTAAGAACTTGTCAATGTGATCCAAATAAAAACTCTAGACTTGAGTGGTGTGGCACTGAATTTTTATTTTAATCAGTGTTTGCTGACATCACATGTGCCATGTGAGGTTAAACAAACAAAATCTAAATTGCAACATGATAAAAAGTATTTATATTAGTGCTGTCAAACGATTAATCGCATCCAAAATAAAAGTTTTGTTTACACAATATATATGTGTGTGCTGTGTATATTTATTATGTATATATAAATACAAACACATGCATGTATATATTTAAGAAAATTGTTATGTTTATATATTAAATATGTTTATATATATATAAAATATAAATGTATATGCATGAAAATATTTCCAAAATATGTTTTATGTATATATTTTTTTATGTATTATGTATATTTATGTGTATATCTATGTAATAAATATACACAGTACACAAACATATATCATGTAAACAAAACTTTTGGATGCGATTAATTGCGATTAATCGTTTGACAGCACTAATTTATATAAGAAGAAAAGAGAAAAGCGATGCAGAATGGTGCCAAATTCAGAGGTTCCAAGGAAATCATCAAAATAGAAAACAAATCAACTACAAATGTATAAATCTTGACCTAACTACAAAAGAAAAAGAGAAACTAAACACATTCAGCATGCTACAGTTGATGCATCACCTGCCCTACTTTGGTTAGTTAAACTAACCAAAACAAAAACATACAAAGAATGGGAAAACATTGTCAATAACAAAGGAAAAAGAAATATCAAACACTGATGCAGCACTAATATGATGTTCATGAACTGCAGGAGGAAAACACTGCACTGCATTTGGCAGCTAAGCAAGGCCACAGTGATGTCCTACAGAAGATCATGGAGACCGGGGAGAGCATTGATGGAAAAAACATTGTAAGATGATCCCATTTTTGTGTGCATTTATAAGAGTTTATTTTGGTTTTGGTGTTATTTGCTTCACATTGTGATCTTTTATCAGGATGGCATGACGGCTTTACATTTGGCAGCTGAAGAAGGGCATTATGAATGTATCAGACTCTTGCTGGAGGCTGGCTGCAGTGTCAATGAACTTACTCACGTGAGGACATTGTTTTATACTATCATCAGTCTGTATAATAACTAATGCGGTTTTCAACTTTCAGTACAAGTTAAAGCACACAGTAAAGTGTTTCTTCTTATAGAGTAACAGGACGGCTCTTCATCTGGTGGCCCAGCATGACTCAGGAAGAGAGGTCAAACTGCTGGTACAGGCTGGGATCAATCTGGATTCAGTAGACACAGTGAGTACTAAAAACCCCAGCTTACTTGCTTTGTATATTTTTGGTAGTTCATTTACTGTAGAACATGAGAGAATGTTAAGGGGAAATATTCACTATGGCAATGGCATGCCCATTGAAAACAACTAATTTGCTGGATTCTCTGTTAGCGGTGTCCAATAATAATGCTCTGCATAACAGATATACAAACACCTGTATGTACAGTATAGGTACAAGGCCATCTTGATTATGTTACAGACATGTTTAAGAGATAATATTATACAGAACACAGCTACCAGAAGTTTAACTGCATCATTCAGCTGTTTTTTTCCTTTGATAGCATGACAAAAGCACCATCCACGTACACACTACAAGTTTCAGGAGTGACAACCACATTTAAATGCGGGAGTGAATCCCGTAAATTATCGTTCCATGTGTGTACAGAACAGCAGTCACTCCCTCATTTGTAACCATAGCAACATTTTGTCGTCTTGCGGGAGTGAATAAAAGTTTAGCCGTTTGTTATCTGCCATTTTTTGACTAAAGACACTTTAGGTCCGTCGATTTGAACTAAACTACCGCTGATAGACGTGCAGTGCTTTGTTTATGCTCGGGAGGCTGCTTTAGAGAGCGCTGTCTTGCAGTGTTGCCATGTTGTATTATTTACAAGCGCTTTAGGCATGTTTTTTGGTCTTATCTCATAAAGATAGGCACTTTATGGAGTTAATAAAGTGGTCTGTCGCAGATATGAGATATATGATTTTTTTGTGATATAGAACATAAAGCATTTGGGTGTTTTAGTGTTTTTTATGCTTGTCCTTGTTTGTTAGTTTTTTTGTTTTTTTTTATATGAAGATCTGGCAACACTGACACTTTACCGCAGGGCTCATGAGCGCAGCTAGCCCTGTGTCAAAATGTGCTAAGTTAAGACTTCTTTCACTGTTATTTTCTTGCATCTCACCTACAGACGAAGACACATTTCAGATGCACATTCAAATACGTCATTAACAACTAGTTGTTCAGTTCAGTTCCATACACACTGTGTAGAATTTCTGTAAATGCGGTTGTCACTACCTGTATTTTTAGGGAGTTAATGCGGTTGTAGAATGTGGTTGTCACTCCCGTATTTTAGTGAATTATGTGTGTACAGAACGCGATTAAGGAGTAAAAGGTGAACTGACAACCGAATTTAACTGCAGTGTGTACGTGGCCTATTTGGGACAAATATTTTGTGGATTTATTCCTGTCCAAATGTCAGTGTTGAAGGCAACATTATGGGGAGTGTTACATTTCATTATTTTGCAAAAATTGGGAATGTTACTTTTGAATGTTCTATAAACCATCATAGATTAACATCCCACTGAAATGTTTCAGAATAAGTTCCATAAAATAATGTTTTGTACTAACGTTTTCAGAACATTATTAGACATTTTGAATGAACATTCTATTAACATTACTTGTTCATAAACTATTAGAACCTTGCCAGAATGTGAGCTAAAGTTCTGAGAACATTCTCTGTTAGCTGGGCAGCAAATACACATGCATGCACACATCTCAAGGCCACATCCAGACAGCGTTAAAGCCTCTTAAAGAAAAAAAATACACTGATGAGAGAATTCATTTTAGTAAGATCACAATGTGGAGTGCATAATTTGGGCACATTTAAAAATGTACCTGATTCGCAAGTCAGGAGCTAAAACATCAGAAACTTTACAGTTTTAAGTTTTACTCTTCAGAAAACCCAAAGTATTTACAGACATTTTTCCTTACCAGCAACATACTTCAGCTCTGCACTTGGCAGTACTCAACAACTCCACAGGAATAGTCAAGGATCTTATCAATGCGGGATGCGACCTGGACATCTTTGACAATGTGAGTGTTTCACATTTACAAATGCAGTCATGATTTCACTGATTAAGGAAATGGTTTCTTCATTCATTCATCAACAATTGTTCCTCACAGCGGCTTCAAACTGCTTTGCACATAGCAGCAGAACACGGACGGCAGAACATCGCTGAGATGATCCTGATATCTGGAGTCAACCTCAATCTGCTCGACAAGGTGCAAATTACTGTTGGCATACTTGAGTGTGGTTGATCAATTTTCATATTGTAATACACTTGTGATCAAACAGTTGAACAAAAGATATTTACTTCAAATGTTACAGCAGGGAAAGACGTCACTGGATGTTGCAGCACGAGGCAACCATGTGAATGTCGTTGACATGATTATCAAAGCTGACAGATTTTACAAATGGGAGAAGGTATGTTCAGTGTATATTAAGCTTAAATTAATTGATTCAGATATCATTATTTGAATATTAAAGATTTTAAATGTGTTAATTTGCTTTCTAGGAAAATGTGACGAGTGACTCTGACTGTCTGGTGGGAACGAGTCTTACCTTTAAGCAAGATCATCGACAGGAGACACAACATATCCGATCTGTCCTGTGGAAACTTGCCTCCAAATATCTCAAACCAGGCGAGTGGAAAACACTGGCTCGGCACTGGAAGTTCTCCGACGCACATATTCGAGCCATAGAGCACCAATGGACAGGTACGTCATTCAACATAATCTGCTGAGTGCATCTTTAAAAAACATATTTATATATAATATATAAAAAAATATATTTATATATAATATATGAAGAGTTCATTTGCAAAAACATAACTCCGTTCTTAACAATTTTCAAAAATCATGTTTTTTCATTGTGCATTGTGTTTCCCCTAGGTTTATGGCTTTGGGGGGCGGGGTGGGGGGTGTGGGGGTGTGTTCCGTTTTTTCGGCATAAAAACATTAATTTAATTTATCTTTTAATTAATGAAAATTAAACATCTTATTTTTTTGGAAAATAAATGGGATTTAAAATTTCAATTAAAACATTGAAGCATTGAAAACATATTTTATGATTATTCCTTAAAAATAAGGTTTTAATAATTTTAGTAGGCTATTACGTACATTCTACTGAACAATAGTAATATATTTCTGCCGCAATGTCTACAATTGAAACCCAAACTTTTATTTTGACGGGTTGCCGTGAATACCTTTAGATTTCTGTGTGAGGATAGTTTTACTCAAATGAAACGGTCAAATGCTCATGAAGTGACTCTCAGAGCAGTTCTGGATATGTTCTGTATTTACATCCTCACAGCCTCGCGCGCGCTTCTGTATGAGTAGCAAACAAAACTGTGCGTCTGCGCCATACATTAACACAGAGACAGACAGAAGTCATGTTTAAATAGTCGTTTTGTGGCTTAATATTTACAAATACTAGTGGGAGTGGGCTCACTTGTGTGTGCGCGTACGTTTGTGTGTGCGTGTGTGTGTGTGCATTGGGGCGGAACTCCGCTGTGCGCATACAGAGCACGCGAATGTAATGTAACGTTAGAGACAGAAATAACATGCCGTCGTGTAAATAAGACAAATAACGTAAGGCTATTTAGTTTATTTAATAAAAGAACAAGGTATAGAACTGTTCTATTGGATAGGTATCTTTAAATGACTTCTGTTGTGATCTGGCGCTATAGAGAAAATAAAATGAACTTGAGCTTCAAGGGGGGCAGGGGGTGCCAATGGGAGGGCGGGCTGCCCCCTAAGATAATGGCAGGGGAAACTGTTGGGTTATTGTGATTAGGTAAAAAATATAAATAAAATACAGCTAACTAACACAGTAAAACACAATAAAAACATTAAAAAAAACATGATTTTTGACATTTTTAAAAAACGGAGTTATCTGTTTTTACAAATAAACTCTTCATATATTATATATATTTATATCTTTATATTCATCAAAGAATCCTAAAAATGCTTCATGGTTTTTACAAAGCATGCACAACTCTTTTCAACATTGATAATCATAAATGTTTCTTGAGCAGCAAATCATCATATTAGAATGATTTCTGAAGGATCATGTGACACTGAAGACTGGAGTAATGATGCTGAAAATTCAGCTTTGCATCACAGGAATAAATTACATTTTTAAACATTCAAATAGAAAACAGTTAATTTAAATTGTAATATTTTACAATATTACTGTTTTACTGTATTTTTAAGAAATAAATGCAAACAAAAAGTAAATAAAAAAATACCGACTCCAAACTTTTGAATGCTATTATGTTTTTAGTTAGAATATGATTTAAATTAAAGCAATATTGTATTCTATGTAACCCTTTTGAAGTTTTCTGAAGACATTCTGTTTTTATTACACTAAGGAAAATAGGTTCATGACATGAGCCAGTAAACATAGTAATTAGTGTAAAGCAGTCTGCTTAACTTTGAATTCTAAATCAGAAAAGCAACACCCCTAAGAGCCATTGTATTCCTCAGCACTATTACTCATACAGTTACACTAGCCTTCAATTTGCACCATTTCCCCAAATGTATTGCATAGTTCTCACAGGGCAGCCCCAGTGTGTTCAGTGTGATAAGATAACCTGTCATAGCTCTGAACTTTAAAAGGTACAAAGAGCTACAAGGAGCACGGGCACAGGATGCTGCTCATCTGGCTGCACGGAGTGATCACTGCTGGAGAAAACCCCATCAAGGGCTTGTACGAAGGTCTGACTGGAATCTCAAGGGTTGATTTGGCAGGTGAATTCAGCGTTACAGTTCATATGTGTATAAGGTCTGTTTCTAAACCTACTGTGATGCCTATCTAGACAGAATTTTTATGCATCATATGTGCATTTCAGACTCAAAAGGCAGCAAAATGAAAATATTGTTGGCAGAATTGCATGTCTTTTTTGTAAGGCAATTCCAGAATGCACTGTAGTGAATTTGTATGCAAATTCAATTTAAAAATTCTAGTCAGGTTATTATTCTGGCCAAGAACCGATAACTTTGTCTTTATATGTCTTTAACCGATAACTTTATACTTTTCATGTATGTGACCAACTAAAGTTTTGCATGCAATTTTGACTAGGATTATGCCTTAGATGATTGTAAGCAGCAAGAAAACGTTCTGGGTTTTGGATCAGAGCTATTGAGTATATACAGGTGCATCTCAATAAATTAGAATGTCGTGGAAAAGTTCATTTATTTCAGTAATTCAACTCAAATTGTGAAACTCGTGTATTAAATAAATTCAATGCACACAGACTGAAGTAGTTTAAGTCTTTGGTTCTTTTAATTGTGATGATTTAGGCTCACATTTAACAAAAACCCACCAATTCACTATCTCAACAAATTAGAATACTTCATAAGACCAATAAAAAAAACATTTTTAGTGAATTGTTGGCCTTCTGGAAAGTATGTTCATTTACTGTATATGTACTCAATACTTGGTAGGGGCTCCTTTTGCTTTAATTACTGCCTCAATTCGGCGTGGCATGGAGGTGATCAGTTTGTGGCACTGCTGAGGTGGTATGGAAGCCCAGGTTTCTTTGACAGTGGCCTTCAGCTCATCTGCATTGTTGGGTCTCTTGTTTCTCATTTTCCTCATGACAATACCCCATAGATTCTCTATGGGGTTCAGGTCTGGTGAGTTTGCTGGCCAGTCAAGCACACCAACACCATGGTCATTTAACCAACTTTTGGTGCTTTTGGCAGTGTGGGCAGGTGCCAAATCCTGCTGGAAAATGAAATCAGCATCTTTTAAAAAGCTGGTCAGCAGAAGGAAGCATGAAGTGCTCCAAAATTTCTTGGTAAATGGGTGCAGTGACGTTGGTTTTCAAAAAACACAATGGACCAACACCAGCAGATGACATTGCACCCCAAATCATCACAGACTGTGGAAACTTAACACTGGACTTCATGCAATGTGGGCTATGAGCTTCTCCACCCTTCCTCCAGACTCTAGGACCTTGGTTTCCAAATGAAATACAAAACTTGCTCTCATCTGAAAAGAGGACTTTGGACCACTGGGCAACAGTCCAGTTCTTCTTCTCCTTAGCCCAGGTAAGACGCCTCTGACGTTGTCTGTGGTTCAGGAGTGGCTTAACAAGAGGAATACGACAACTGTAGCCAAATTCCTTGACACGTCTGTGTGTGGTGGCTCTTGATGCCTTGACCCCAGCCTCAGTCCATTCCTTGTGAAGTTCACCCAAATTCTTGAATCGATTTTGCTTGACAATCCTCATAAGGCTGCGGTTCTCTCGGTTGGTTGTGCATCTTTTTCTTCCACACTTTTTCCTTCCACTCAACTTTCTGTTAACATGCTTGGATACAGCACTCTGTGAACAGCCAGCTTCTTTGACAATGAATGTTTGTGGCTTACCCTCCTTGTGAAGGGTGTCAATGATTGTCTTCTGGACAACTGTCAGATCAGCAGTCTTCCCCATGATTGTGTAGCCTAGTGAACCAAACTGAGAGACCATTTTGAAGGCTCAGGAAACCTTTGCAGGTGTTTTGAGTTGATTAGCTGATTGGCATGTCACCATATTCTAATTTGTTGAGATTGCGAATTGGTGGGTTTTTGTTAAATGTGAGCCTAAATCATCACAATTAAAAGAACCAAAGACTTAAACTACTTCAGTCTGTGTGCATTGAATTTATTTAATACACGAGTTTCACAATTTGAGTTGAATTACTGAAATAAATGAACTTTTCCACGACATTCTAATTTATTGAGATGCACCTGTATATATTTTTTTTATAGTTTCACGGTCTACAACCTTGCTTTACCGTCCCTCTTTTATAACTTTTTTTCTTTCAAACAGAAAGCATGCGACAGCAGGCAAATGCGGATCCGACCTCTGCTAAAAAATGCTCTACAATGTAATGTGAGATTTATTGAGAAAGGTCTATACTGAGCACATACCAACCAGGAGATTGGATGCTCTTCAAATACACAGCACTGATGAAACACAAATACTCCCTAAAACACAACCTCAGTGATGTGACTGAGAAGAAAACTGTTCACACCAAGAGCAAATATTTACAGCAAACATGACTTTGGATTGAACCACTGTGTTTCTGTGGAACCATTCATATTGAGAAAATATGACAGAGTGCTTTTTTAGGAGAACAGGTCGATTTTTCTCTCTCTCTCACCAAGCAATAACATTTTTGGTCATGGTGAATTTCAGGTTCATTTTTACAGTTATGCATGTCTTTCTGTCCTTTATTGATTTGTACTTGCAGTTTTTCTGCTGTAATTGTTATTTTTAAGACTAGAAACAAAGACAATACTAATACAGCTGCATTGCTCAGGATACTGGGTAACACACATGTTTTATGTGTGTTTAAATGTGTGAGATCATCCTGTTCATTATGGGATTTGCTAGACTGAAAGGCCCAAACTTTTTTTTGTATGTGCAAATGTTCTTATATGAACACGGGACAAAAGAGAGAAGAAGGTGCAATGAAATTAAGAGAATAAACCACTGCAGTATTTTATGCAGATTAGGGCTGGGTTGACATCGATTTTCCTTTTTATTAATTTTTTTTTGGAGTAAATCCCAACAACCTTTGTTACTTTTGATATAAAACAAAGTCTTAGCTTTAAAATTCTGTCACTTTTTTACGAAATTCAAACAATAAATACAGTTTTGTCACTTTTTAATGAAGTGCGACAGATCGCTGTAGTGCCTCATTTCCAGCGCCAAGGCGGAGCGCACGTGAATCAAACATATTTTCCCCATTACTACTTGTTATTGCATGAAATAAACATGAATGAACATAGGAAGTTATATTAAATGTATCATGTCTTATGTAAGTGCTCAATCAGTGTTTCAGCCGCGGAAAGATGTCAATAGAAAAGCTTGTTAATGAAGTCACATAACGTTTACCTCAGAAAAGCCATTTAATGCCCATAGCTCAATAGTTAGCTATAAATAAACTCTAGAAAGAAGCATTTTGGTGAACATATGCACCGTTACATATTCATTATATTTTTTACTTGACCTGTTCTTCGATATTTGAATAAATCCATCATCAAAACACATTTATATGACAGCCACCGTTTAAATGTTTATATTTAAAAAAATGAATTGGAGCATAATTATATCATTAAGTATAAGCTAAATATTATATTCTTCCCTTTACAGTTTACAGCATTAGTTGAGATTTCTTTACCTTGAGAAAAATTGACATGTATTGTACCTGATACATATCCAAATGAATCGGTATCGAATCAAGATTGAAATTGAATCGAATCACAAGCTTGAGAATGAAAATCGAATTGTGAAATTTGTGTCACCCCAGTCCAAATGCACACATTCTAAATATATTCAGCCTGCCTAAGCAAGAGATGTGTAAATGTTGGTTGTGATGATAAAGATGCCTGCAAAATGTGTAGACTGTAATTGAAACTGTACTTGTTTGATTTGTAAGTGTAGGTCTACTTGTTTTAAAGTATTGGGTAAAATGTGAGTCACAGTATACAGCATGACTAGAGTTGTTGTTAAAGGTATTGTTTTTCTCCCACACTAACAGGCTGTTCATTTAATTTAATTTAATTGTAGATTGCACTTAAAGCTCTATCTAGATATTTTTGTCATATTTTTGTTATAATGGCTTTAGTGGACTGTGACTCAACAGGAAATTCAGTGCTGAAGCCGATTAAAGGTTAATATTGACGTATGAAAATAGTTCTGCCAAGACAAAGATGCAAATTTGCAAACATGCAGGTTATCTTGTAATAACCAAACCAAATGTTATGTATGCAAACCAAAATGCTAGTCAAGCGCCTCACTGTTGTCATTTTTAAATGAGGTGAAAGTATGATGAGGAACAGGCAGCTGTTCTTTTTTGGAATGATTTTGCAAACTGTCTCCAAGCAACACAAACAGTCTCAATAAACAAAAATATTACAACAGGAAGTTCTGCATATTTCGTTCTGTATTTTCGTTGCCACAAGGTTTCCTCCCAAGAATTAGTCCAATAATCTTTGTGTATTCTTTCTATAATAGTCCATAATATTTGTTTTTAATTGTTTTGGACTGTTTTCACATGTATCCTAATTGGTGCTTGGTCTGTGCATATTTCTTTCCTGATTCAGAAGTGATCTTTTAAAGTTAAAACATCTTAATGATGGATGTTTATTACAAACACACAGCTTTTCACTTCACAAGATGTTAATTGATGGACTGGAGTGGTGTGGATTATTATGATGCTTTTATCAGATGTTTGGATTCTCATTCTGACGGCACCCATTCACTGCAGTAGATCCACTGGTGAACAAGTGAGTTAATGCTACATATCTCCAAATCTGTTCTGATAAAGAAACTCATCTACATCTTGGATGGCCTGAGGGTGAGTTCCTGAACTGTTCCTTTAAGCCAGCGACATTCACATCCACCTCTATTCTGATCCTGATGTTTCACTCAGAAAAACATCACAATACTGTTGTAATGTTGGTTGCAACATCTGTTTCATGCCAAGTTTAGTGTGCTGGCTCCTTCAAAAAACTATTATGGTGGTACCAGATCATAATATCATATTACTGATTGATTACTATATTCATATACTATTGTATTTAAGTGATTGTCTAAAAAAAAAATAATAATAATCTGTCCTACTGTGGTAGAGACTTGAATTTATTTGCATGCCATAAATTTGTAATGACCAATTCATTAATCTGATTCTTATGTAAACACTTTAATAAGATATTAATATTTTTTATTGTGTAGCCATATCAGTGTTTTAATTGTATGTTAATGATTTAGTGAACGTAATTGGCAGGTGAGAGTTTAACACATGCAGAATGTGTAATAAATTGTTGTAAATCTATAAAAATGATCAATACCTGTCTTTTGCGGTTACACAGCTTTTATTTAAGTAAATAATGACACTTTTTGATTTGTTTCCAAATCAAAGACTCCTGATAGGTCATTTGGAAAAGGTTAAGAGATTTATACAATCTTGTTGAAACGAGTTTTGTTTTATATCAGTGCATGACTCCAACAAACAACAGACATGACGATGTTGACAACATTCATACAAACAAACCAAATACATGACAAAAAAAAAAAAACACCAACGTACAAAAGGCAGAAAATTAAGTTCAAGGAGTAAAAAGTGCTAAATTTAACAAATACGTGCATTTTATATTGTGTAAGGCAACCCGGGTCAAAATATGTCATTCTATGAAAACTCTTACCATGTAATCAATTTCACTTATTTACAGTCATAATACTTATCAAAATATTGTTTATTTTCCGTAAAGTAAAAATAGCCTCTTTAAAGTCCATTCACATTTAACTGAGCTTAAGGTCGTAGAAAAACAGAATACCGGAACGTGATCTTTGAATGTTGTGTAGCTGAAATGGGTTCAATTCAGATCCCGATTCATCTAGTCAACATTCAGAGGATGTTTGTATGAAGCCTGTTGGTCTCTCTACGATTCATTGTCATTCTCACTGTTGTTGCTCAGATTTGTCCTCTGCACTTCCAGCTCCTCTGCACTGACCATCTCTGGACTGATAGCGGCGTACCGTGTCCCATGAAACTGACGCAGGTGTATCTACAGAGTAAAACCAGAGTAACAATGCAAATTAAGCCCCTGAAATCACAACATTGATAGCATTATGTTTTTAATTACCATTCACTGAAAATGTCAAGCTTTAGTATCATAAAACTGGTCCTTATGTCTTTAAAACAGACCGTCTTTATTCACTGAGAATCTGCCTCCAAAAAGTCATTAACTATTGCAATCAGATCATTGAGTCATGAGTTTGTGAATCAAAAGAACAATTTGTTCAAGAACTGAAGATTTTTAGCAAATAACAAATTACTCTGTTTCTCACAAAAATCTATCATATGGCTAAGATTCGGACACAAGTCTGACTTCTTTTACTTGCTTCTTTTTTAACTTTTAAAGCTTTGGATTACCATAATTGCAGGAAAATGAGCATGTAAAACAGTCTTCAAATTTTCGTCATACATGTTCCACAGAAGAAAGTCAGTTATTTGGAGTCAAACAACATGAGGGTGAGTAAATAATGACAGTATTTAAATTTTTGGTAGAAATATTCCTTTCGACAACTTGAAACTCACTTGTATGTACAGGTTGACTTCTGCACTTCTGCACAGATATGGGAAGTTTCCTCCTGTTTTGAGGTGAGCTCTTCTAGCGTTGGGGTACAGCTTATACATTTCTTCCTTTGCCTCATGTGACAGGGCACTCTGATCAAAAACCTAAGTGAAAATAAGGGCAAAATATTTTTAAAATGATAAACTTGCATCTTATTTCTGTAACTCATGTAGAGTGTTTCAGTTCAAGAATCACACAACTTTATACAAAGCTTAGATTTTTTTAAATGATTTCGAAAGAAGTCTCATGTTATGCGTTCAGGCCATTTTGATTGGACGAACATTTTATGGTCTTACGCCTTCCATAGATGATATAAATACATATACATTTAGACCACTTAGTGATTGGGATGTAAAGAGACTTTCAACCAGCATAACAAAATGTTTTTGAACCAAATCACCTACCCCGCCTTTAAGAAACATTTCTTATCCATGTTGAAAAGGTTTTTGCTGCGTAATATTTTTGTGGAAATTGTGATGCACAAGAAAGATAAGAATTTTTTTATTTTTTTTTTTACATCAAGGCCACATTAAATTGATCAAAGGTGACATTAATGACATTTACAATGTTACAAAAGATGTCCGTTTCAAATTAATGCTTTCACTGAACTTTCTATTCATCAAAGAATCCTGGAAAAAAATACCACAGTTTTTACAAAGCAGCAAAACCATTTTTAACATTGATTATAATATGTACCATTAATAATAATTGAGCAGCAATAACAATTAATAATTGAGTAGCAGATCAGCATATTAGAATGATTTCTGAAGGATCATGTGACACTGAAGACTGGAGTAATGCTGAAAACTCAGCTTTGCATCACAGAAATAAATTATATTTTAATATATCTAAATAAAAAAACACAACATCACAATATTACTGTTTTTACTGTATTTTTGATCAAATAAATGCAGGTTTAGTGATCACAACAAACTTCTTTCAAAAACAATTTAAAAAAATCGTAACTATTTCAGACTTTCGACCAGTAGTGTATAAAGAAGACCTACATCCATTATGGTGACGGCAATATCCTTTATCTTGTGAGGTTCCACATAGGAGTTTTGGCAGTTCATCGTGAGTCGAGAGGCCAGTTCACTCTGGTTCAGGCTTTCCAGCTGAAGCACAAACAAACAGAGCACGCTTTGTTGATAAATGAGCAAAGAGTGAGACAAATTACCTTCACACATCAGTATGAGATCTATAACTAACTACATCAATCCAGAATAAGCACTAAATATGGTTTGATTTATGTGCAGTTTTCACTTTTCACATAACTATTTCAGTACAATGAAAGTTAGCATATTTACACATTTTCACATATTTATTCATGTTCTTATTAAATGCCCTAAAGGCAACAAACTGACTTCGATAAATGCTCTGAATGTATGATTTGTAATAATTTTTTGTGACATTTTATTAGAGGTAGGTCAAATATTGTAGAAATTACACTAATTATATAATCAACACTGTAAACAGTCAGTACAGTAGAAATACTCACTCTGTCAACCATAAAGTCAATTGCATCTGCCATTTTTGGGTCCACAGGTCCTTTGGCAAAGTTACCAAGCACAATCTTTTTGAGCATGAAAGCAGGCATCAACCAGAAACTAGAAAAGAAACATAATACAACATGAGACAAATCCACAATGATGGAGATGTTACCACTGCCGGTATCCAGTATAAGTCTCTACCTGTTTGCTGTCCATGTCTGGTTGAAGATCGATGTGTCGCTAAATGAGTTGCACAGGATCAGAGAATGAACTCTGGGAGATTTATGCGTGACTTCAGCAAATTTCTGAGCCAGGAATCCTCCCAGAGAGGCACCGAACAAATGCACCTGCACAGACAGAGAACAAAAAACAGGTTGTGAAAGAGACCCATTTCTTGTCTTTCATATATAAAACAATCAATACACCGTACCTTGTCCAGTTGTAAGTGGTCTAAAAGCTTCCTAAATCCATCACAAAATTCCAGTAGATCCCAATAGACAGGATACTGGAGCTGGATACGGCAATATCAAGTTACACATCATGGAATAAACCAGAAAAAAACAATGTCAGAAGAGAAGCAAAAGGACATGTTAGTTATGCAAAATGCCATTTTGGAAATAGAATGCAACTGAATAAAGCTTTCAATTGTTAACAGATATCTATTCCATCAGGACTATCTGTAGTTATGTGAAAACATACGGAGATGATGCGGTAGCCCCATCCGGAGAGAGCCAGCACCTGCTGGAAGAAAACCTCTGCCGTGCCGCTCACAGGCGGGAGGAAGATGATGGGGCACCTGATGCTCTTCGGCCCAGCATCATACAACGACCACACTTTACTGTCATCATCATCCACGATTATCTACAGAACATGCACAGGCGAGACGTCTCACAAATGTGCTACTTCAGCCGTATAATATACATATATTATTCTAATTTACATTTATAGCAGTTCTATTTCATTTCATTTTAACTCTACTTTTTTTAAAATGACGATTAACAATGACAATTATGCATTCTGTTTTCTACCACAATTTAAATTTAGATAGATAGATAGATGATAGATAGATAGGATTAGGGATGTAGAATATGGTCCTGCAGAATATAAAATAAACAGCCAATATGTAAATATTATACAACCAATATAACAAACAGCCAATGTGTAAATAATAGGCAAGCTAATAAGCAACTAGTTAATAGTTAAAATTGGTCCCTATACTAAACTGTTACCGATAGAAAGATAGATGAACTTACTCTTTTCAGAGGTACGGTGCTTCTGAACCAGTTATAGTCAGGAGAGACTCTTATCTCCTCCATTGCTGAAATGCAAATGAAATATGAGGTTAAATACCTGTGTTTCACAGAATAACTGACACGGTCGACTCCAAGCTTGCAATTCAGATGAAAAGAAAAGGTACTGTGTCATTGATTTTACACCCCTTTCATGTATTTCACCATAGAAACACATGTGACTAGAGTTCATAATGATCTCGTGAGTAAATGCGACAGGCGAACGCACATACACAGTTCCTGACGTTACATCGAATTGTAAAATTGACGGTTTCTCTGAAATAATCGATTAAATTAATAGAAAACCGGACATAAGAATGTTTTAGATGCTCAAAAACACAACATCTGCCTCTACAAAACTGGCGTTTGTTTACGCCTCACAACATCGTACATCAGGAGACTATTTCGAGCGATAGATGAGTAAATATTACCGTGCTTATTTGCGAAATAAATCACCTTTTATTGACTTTCATCCACAGATTTGAAAAAACATTGTAGCCTTTCGCTGAATCACATGACAGCAGCTTCCGCAGCCAACAACGATTGATGGCACACAATCACACCAGCCAATCAGCACCCGCTAATTATGCGCATGCGCGGTCAGAGCAACGGGGCGCTTTTAAAGGAACAGTTAACACCAAACAAACAAAAAAATGTTTAAAGACTCACACTCATGTGTTCCAAACCCGTATGACTTTCTTTCTTCTGTGGAACGAAAAAAGGAAATGAATGACAGAATGATAGTTTCGGTCACAATTCACTTTTAGACTCAGAAACTGGAAACGAGCGCAGATCCGTGCGCACAAATCAATTTACGACAGAGATCACGTGTGATTTATGAAACATTCGTATGCCGTCAATCCTATAGATATCATATAGAGATATGATGTCTATGGTCAATCCTATCGTACGAAAGATCGTACGTTGATAAATGTGGCGGCTGAAAACAATCGGCATTTAAATATTACGCCCCTAAAAACACCCCGGTTTAGAAGCCACGCCCCTAGAGTTTACGACACAGAGAAACGAAACCCGGCCAAAAAGAGGAAGTAATCTCATGAAAGAGAAATTGATCTTACTCCAAAAACACCCTTTAACCTTATAATTGCAAACAATGGCATTCATTTATATGTATATTAAATACCAGTAAATATAACGAAAAATGTATAAATATTATAAACACTATATAGATTATTTAGTTCTCCTTAATCCACAACAAACCCTTTAAATTTAACGGTATTACAAAACAAGAATGAAAAAAATAGTAGCTATAAAATTTTATATTAAACTATGAAGTAAAACACAAATTAGGCTATAGTGGCATTCATTATAAACAGAATAGGCTACAACGTCAAGCTAAAATGAATTAATTGGTTGCTAAACTATTATCTATGATGTAAACAAGGCTTTGTACTTCACTTGAGTTTCAATATCATGTAAACTATCACCTTCACATGCGCAATACATGTGTGTCGGGTCTGCACGCTGATTTTACAGTGGACCTTGTATATTGTGCAGTGTAACATTTATGTTTGGTTGACTGCATTTTAGTTTGATTAATGGCTGAAATGTCAAGTTAGTAACGCTGAAATGTTGTGTGTGCGTGTGAGGCACCTGCGTGATCACCAATCAGTTAAAATAAAATAAAAATAAAGTTATAGAAAACAAATAAAATGCATTAAGAGTGTCACAAAAACGAAAGTGGCCTATACTTGTCGCACTGTTTTTTTTATTTTGTTAATCTGTTAATTAAGAGAAATATATTTCGTGTAGCCCTATTTATTTGATAATTTCTGTTTTTCTCCATTCACAGAATCGCTGCAGGTGCGTGATACGACGATGTGTGATTCCTCACGGTCTGTTGTTTATGCTGCTGTTTGCGCATAAAGCTAAAGCCCTGAAAGGAAAAAAAAAAAAGCTTTGTTTGTCGGTTTAGGAAAATAATCTAAATTAACAAAATGCTGTCATTATACAATTCTCTATGCTGCACGCAAATTCAACAACTTGCGTACACGAGCTCAGACCGGACGTGAGATTTGATCGTATTGTCATCATATTGATAAACAAGTTTTGCGTAGAAACGACGGGACGCCCAAATTTCGGTCGTACGTTCGTTTCGTAAATGAGATTCACTGCCTAATGATTCACTTTGAAGATTGTTCTAATGATTCTTTGTTAAAGACTGATTCACTGGATTCACTGACCCTTATTCTTTGCTTTGAAGATTGATTTATTGATTCTTTAATGAAGATTGATTCACTACTAATGATTCTTTGAATCTTTGAAGATTGATTCACTGACCCTAATGATTCTTTGAATCTTTGAAGATTGATTCACTGACCCTAATGATTCTTTGAATCTTTGAAGATTGATTCACTGATTCTAATGATTCTTTGAATCTTTGAAGATTGATTCACTGACCCTAATGATTCTTTGAATCTTTGAAGATTGATTCACTGATTCTCGGTCAGAATGATTCAGTGACTCAAGAGTGTCATCGGTTGTTTACTCGTACTAGTGTCTTGCTCAGACAGCAGTGTGGGTTTAGTTCAGTTGCCTACAGCAGCTCCCAAAATAACGTTTTTCGTATATTAATGTGATCGATTATTATTTAATTCGCAGATTGGGTTTACGTCATTTATTATTTTCGGGCCTGTATTGAATGGCTTTCAGTGCGTTAGCTCTCAGCTAGCGCTAACCTTCCAGCGCTCCTCAAATTCAACAGATTCAGTTCGTCCAAAAAAACAACAACACTCAAACATGTCGTGTACGTGTGCTTCAGCAGCGAGAAAACTCATAAATTCAGCTCATAAAGGTAAGAAGAAAGTCATATTTAGCAAAATATTGATGTTTGTTAGTTTCTTAGCCTAGTTAGTTTGGCTAGCGTTGCTGCTAGTTTGCTAACAATATATAAACAAACCATAATGATGTACGATTATAAAAAAATAATTACAAATCAGCTTTCATTTAGAAAAATGTATTTTTAAATGCTTTATAAAGAAAAATTATTAATAACACTGGATATTTATCAATTACTTCTACTGCAGTACACATGCGCATTGTTTATATAATACGATTATTTATTAAAATGATAACCTACGACTCATTAATGACTTTATTTTAGTTGTTTATTGTATGTCATTAGTTAGTTTGGCCTGGTGATTATTTAAAATGTATTTTTTCATAATATGAAAATTAAATGACTTGATTTGTCAAGACTCGTGTAGTCAGATTAGAAACATTATTTTATCTTCTGGTTTGGATTTGTGTTCCAGTTAAGTGTGTTTTTTTGTTGCCAATGTCCTGTTGAGGCACTTCAAACAATATGACTTCATGCCATTATTATTGTTATTTTGAGTGAATTTCCTGCTGAAGCTCTCATGTTTGTGTTTATGACAGGAATATCCGGCTCCAGAGTCCAGTTACTGTCACTGAGCTGTCCAGGGACTCGTGAGGTTCGTCTGGCACGCCGCGTCCCCGTGAGGTCGTTCTCCGAGACGACTGTGTATTATGCTTCAAAAGATGGGATGAAAGATGGAGATGGTGGAAAGGTAAAATGACAAATATGCGGCGTTACATGTCATACACTCCTTATTCTCTGACAACAAGGGTCTGAGAAGGAAGTAATAACTTTGCCAGTGTAATTCATTCTCTTCCTGGAAATAGTTTTTTATTTGTATTGTAAATGTTTTATTTTTTTTAACTTTGTTTTCCTTTTAAGAAATCAGTTGGTGAAGGAAGTGGAAAAAGAACTGGCTCTAGTAATTCCGGCAAAGGAGGAAGTCAGCTGAGGTGCCCCAAATGTGGAGATCCTTGCACACATGTAGAAACATTTGTTTGTGAGTACTTCATTTCATATAATATTTAAATTTTATTTTTTGGTTTCACTTTTTATTTTATTATCATTGCATTTTTTTATTTTATTTTATTTCATTTATTTTATTTTATATTTTTTTCATATAAATATCTGTCTGCTGTGTGCATTACTGGATTTCTCAAGGTGATCATATTTTTTTGTAATACTGACCTTGTTTCCAAAGAGTTACGGTTTCTTTTGGCCTTGTGTATGTTTAAGTAGGACAGAGTGTTCACTGAACTAACTGTTCAATGCTAAAAATAAATCATACACAACAAGTTGCTTTTTCAACTGCTGGTACTTTAATTAGTAACATGTTTTAAAAGTTGCCTAGTTAAAAGTAAAGATTGAGATTGATATAAATTGCAACTTTATTTTTTCTTTAATATTTATGAATGTAATTGTTTCAAGGCTGTCTTTCAAATCTTCCGGTTTGCGGGCTTGTTTGTAGTTGTTTGTAATAATAATAATAATAATAATATTAGGGAATGCAATATGCATAGATATCTTATAGCAGAGTTGTAATTGCATAGTTGTACTGTATAATTTAAAATACTGTAAAATAAAATAAAAATTACAATTAAAATTATATATATTTTTACTGTTGTAGTATTTCACTGTGAAATAAATTGTATTCAAAAATTGTAATAATAATTTAATTTTACAGTACAACTGAAATTACAATTTTAATATAAGATGGTTTGTGCATGTTGCATTCCCAAATAAACATTATAAGAATCCCAATCTCGGAACAGGTGCAGAGATGAGTTAATGTAAGGCAAGGCAAGTTTATTTATATTGCACATTTCATACACAATGGTAATTCAAAGTGCTTAAATAAAAGGAAGTAAAATAATCATTAAACAATAATCACAACAATAAAACCAGAAATGTAAATATGTTTAAAATGATTTAAAAATTGATTTAAAATGAATTTAGAACAGTTAGAAATTAAAATGATTTTACATAATATATAGTGCAGTAATGTAGACTTTGACACTGAAAACTCTGGATCATGAGCTGCTTGAGTGCTGTGGTTTAATCTAAAACATGTAACTCATATTTTAATTAAATTGTGATTTGATAATCTCACTACGCAATGTCGTGATAATGGTTTTAATTCAATTAATCATGCATTGCTTAAAAAACAACACTGAGGAAGATGTTATTTCTCTTTTGCAGCATCTACTCGCTTTGTGAAATGTGAAAAATGCCACCACTTTTTTGTGGTGCTTTCAGAAACTGACACTAAGAAGAGTTTGAGTAAAGACACAGAGTCTGCAGCGGAAGCTGTCAAGTTGGCTTTCCAGCAGAAACCCCCTCCGCCACCTAAAAAGGTAAATATTCTTTTAACTTTGAGATTTTAAAGCAGTGTAAAGGCCGTTCCACACTGAGCGCGATGTGAAAAAGCGAGGAGAATCGCCAACAAACGGTGCTTTCACACCAAGCGCAAAATGATTGTTCGCCTTCTGCTAATTCACGCCTGCACGCTAGGTGGCGCCAACCAACAATGCATTTTTCCTCGGATATGTATCTCGTATATGGATTTAACATCGTCATAATCATCCTTTATTGTTATTAAAAATACCATGAGCTGCATACAAAACACATACAGAAATATATCGTTGTGTTAATATTTCATGTGTAGAAAGATGTTTCACTCGTCTTTTTATACAGAAGATCTAAAAAGTGAACGCTCTGACTCATAACACTCATGCACGTGGAAGAAAACGAACAGTGCTCTTCACATCACTTGGAATTCAGTGGAGAATTAATAAAAAAATTATATTAAGAACATGTGAGAATAAATCTGTTCTCAGATACCAATGATAACAAGAACTCAGCATCCATTCTCTTCTCTCTACCGGAATACTCTTCTCTTCTTCGTTGTTTGTTTACACTGGTTTTCGAAACAGCACCACCACTCTCGGCCTTTTGTGCAACAGCAGCTGCTCCGGGCACGTGATGTAATGCTCAAATCTCATTGGATGGCCCGTGTTTTCGCTTTGCGAAACTGAAAAGATTTGTTGAACTAGACAAAAAAAAAAAACATTCGCAAAAAACAATGTATGTGGAAGCATCCATAGGAAGCTGTTGTTTTATTTCAGCGCGTCATCGCGTCCGAAATTCGTTTAGCTTTTTCACGCTTGGAAAGGGCTTAACACCCAAGGTTAGCTGGTGGTTCCCACCTTTGTATGTAATGTCTCTTCTTTTGTTTTCTTGCAGGTCTATGCTTATCTTGATAAGTATGTTGTGGGTCAGGATCATGCTAAGAAGGTTCTGTCGGTGGCCGTGTACAATCATTATAAACGCATCTACAACAACATGCCGGCAGGCTCCAGGCAGCAGCAGGTGGAGGTGGAGAAACAGGCCTCCCTCACTCCTCGAGGTTTGTACTGCAGAGCGTGTGTATGTGTGTTGAACACACATAGAAGGTAGGAACAGGCGGTTTTCACTAAACGGTTCTTATGTAAGAGAATCATAGCGATTAGGAAATTAATCTGTTCCAGGATACAAATTATACTTGGTGTTCTCAGAAAGCCAGATTTCACTCAATCAGTTGAAAGCACAAAATGGAGAAGTGACTCTTTGGTAAAACACACAGGTTTTTGTGCTTCGAAGTTTAAAATTAAAATGAATCCAGCTTTTTAAAAATAAATTAAATGTTCATTGAAGTGTGCTATTCCTTTACATATTAAAGTTTTGGTAGTTTTTTTTTTTCAAATCCCCAAATCTAAATATGAGAATAATATCATATCCCACTTTTAAAAGAATAATTCACACAAAAATAAAAATTTGCTGTAAATTAACTCACTCTCAACTGATTTGGAGAAATTTAGGATTTCATAATTTGCTCACCAGTGGATCCTCTGCAGTGAATGGGTGCCGTCAGAATGAGAGTGCAAACAGCTGATAAAAACATCTAGTGGTTTAACGGATCACAAATCTCACGGTTCAGATCATATTATGGTTTTTGAGCCACAGATCGGATAGTTTTTCGGATCAGCAAGAAAAGAAAACATATTTCAATGTAACTTTGCTTTCCATTTAGTACTTAAAGCTAAGTACTTCTTTGACCACAGCAAAAACTACTAGCCTAAAATAAGGTCGGTATTATTCAGGTACAGAAATGTAATAATTAAGTGTATAATAATGCTGCATAGTGTTCACTTATAAATTAAATATAGATTAAAATCGCTTGCATGATAAACTTTCACTGTATTATGGTTACATTTTGCATTACATGCCTGCCGAACCGTGGTGCTAGGTCCGTACAGATTACAGATCAACTACGATCCGTTCAACCACTAAAAACATCACGATAATCTGCAGTGAATGGGTGCCGTCAGAACGAGAGTCCAAACAGCTGATAAAAACATCACAATAATCCACAAGTAATCCACACAACTCCACTCCATCAAATTAATGTCTTATGAAGTGAAAAGCTTGTGAGAAACAAACCCTTAATTAAGATAACGTCATACTGACTGGAAGCATTATTATGGATTATGGACACACATTTTGGCCAGAAGCAACGGCTTAAAATTAAAACACTTTAAGGATAGATTTATTTATTACAAGTACAGACACACAATTTTTCACTTCACAAGATGTTAATTGATGGAGTGGAGTGGTGTGGATTATTGTGATGTTTTTATCAGCTGTTTGGACTCTCGTTCTGACGGCACCCATTCACTGCAGAGGATCCATTGGTGAGCAGGTGATAAAATGCTAAATTTCTCTAAATGTTTTACGATGAAGAAACAAACTCATCTACATCTCGGATGACATAAGGGTGAGTAATTTTTCATTTTTGGGTGAACTTTTCCTGTAAATGGTATTTTTATTTATTTTGGTTGTCATGTTTGAAATAAAGGACAAGCCCTTCATGATAGGTCTCCATTGTGTACCTTCTTGAATCTTCTAATCTTCTCATTTTAGAAGCCAATATAACCTCCATTGTGATGTACTCTGTCCATTAGTATATAATCCAACAGCAGCATTTCATGAAATCTGTCATCTTTTGTCATTTGGCATTTGTACAATTCAGCTGCAATTTTTCAGCAGAGTTCACTGAATAGGTCGAGGTTTCTTGTTCTGTGAGAATTGGTAGTGATTTCGTCATAACTGTCCTCCTTTCTCTGTAGAGCTAGAGCTAAGACGACGGGAGGATGAATACAGGTTTACAAGTAAGTGTATGTCAACACCCATAATCTGCATTATTGTCTACATGTGTCATTTAAGCCATTTATTTTTCTAAACAAATCTGTTCTGTGTTGTTTTAGTTTGCTTTGATTTTTGTTGGGTGTTGTACAAATGCCAAAAAACATGTAGTCAGTTTTCTTCATTTCCTTTAACCTTTGTCACTGTTGGAGTGTTATATTAATGCATATTGACGTAAGTGACAATGCATGTATCAGAAACAATGCTGTTATGTTTTAGCAGCTAAGCAGAGAGGGAGAGTGCCCATGTGACCTGATTTAGCTGTTGGTTCATGTGTCACTTTTGTCATCTGCAGCTTTCAGAAGTTCTTGTCACAGGAAATCCCTTTAGATCCTGTGAATAGAGCAGCTGTGCACACTAAGCAATTTGACCTTACCAGTTAACAGTGCATGCAGCAACTAGTCTTTACTGAAGAAGAAAGTACATATTTTGGTGCTGTAGTTATCTGTTCTTTTAAGATTATTTATACTTGCTTATGAAATAAAACATATCTCAACTTTTTGTTTTGTAAGAGTTATTTGCAAAGGCAATATATTTGATGGATAGTTTTTCATCAATTATTTTGATGATTTTGATTTTAGCTTTCAATTAATGATTTGCTTAATATATGTTTATTTTGACTGACCTACGTAGTAACATTTTTTTTAACAAATTGACTCTTAAAGAAATGTTCAATACTAATGTCTTATTAATACTAATTAATCTGAATCAACATCATATATGCTGTCATTTACAACAAATAATAATTTCAGCTCATCCCTCAGTTTGATTGAGAAAATTGGTGATTTATTTTGCCTGTGCAAATTTATATCAAATTTATCTTCGATATTATACATCTTTGTATCGTAAAGTTGGTTTAACAAACATGCTGAGCTTTGAATGTTTTGATTCAAACTGTTTTTGAATATCTTGCCTTATAGACTGCCACAGTAAGTGTATTAACGTTAACATAATGAGTGAGAAGTGGAACATTCATTTTAAAGGTCTTATGTAAACTGGACTAATTATGTAAGACATAAAAATGTTTGTTAAGATGAGATTTTCAAAGCACTGAATTATTATATACATAATGAAGATTCCCTGAAAGTCAGATGTAATTTCTGAATGGCCTAAGCTCCAAAAAGTAATAATTTTTGCTTTTTATGTTTGTTTTGTTTTGTTTTTGCTTTTGTTGTGTAATTTGTCCAGAGCTGCTGCAGATCGCAGGGATCAGTCCTCATGGAAACGCTCTGGGCGCCTCCATGCAGCAGCAGCTGAACCAGCAGGCACCTCCAGAGAAGAGAGGAGGAGAAGTGCTGGACTCCACACATGCTGACATCAAACTGGAGAAGAGCAACATAGTGCTGCTGGGCCCCACCGGCTCAGGTGAGACAGAAACACACTTTTAGTGATGTGTACAATTTGACAGTTGTTCAGAAGCTTGGGGTCAGTAAGATATTTTAAAAATAAATTTAATTAATACTTTTATTCAGCACGGATGCATTACATTTATCAAGAAATGTAGAATGAAACAAAAGTTTTCTATTTCAAATAAATGCTGTTCTTTTGAACTTTCGATTCATCAAAGAATGCTGAAAAAAGTATCACTGGTTCCACAAGTATATCAAGTTTTTAACATTGATAAGAAATATTTCTCAAGCAGCAAATCAGCATATCAGAATGATTTCTGAAGGATCATGTGACACTGAAGACTGGAGTAATGATGCTGAAGATTCAGCTTCACAGTTGTTTTTTGAATTGTAATAATATTTCACAATATCACTGTTTTACTGTATATTGATCAAATAAACACAGACTTGGTTAGCATAAGAGGCCTCTTTCAAAAACATAAAAAAAATCTTACCGACCCCAGACTTTTGAATGGTAATGTACTGAAAAAAGCAGCCTAAAAGAATGATGGGTAACACTTTATAATAACTGCACGCTATGAATAATTAGTTAAGCATTAGTATCAGGGCTCCAGACTGCGATAATTCTTTCTGCCGGTGCGAGTAAATTTTGTGAGCGGTCGCACTGGCGCGACCACCGCGTTGTTCAACTCACGTTGCCATATCTGTTGCATATGAGAAACATCACACGGCAAACAAAACAAAAGTGTAACAAAATCCCGCTTCTCGTTTGAGCTGTGCAGCACGGACCGTTTATCAGCTCGGACCACGACGCAAACAAACTTGTCCGAGCTCAGAACAGCTTTACTCGGGAACCAAAGTTGATTTCACAGCACTGTTACAGCACAGCGCTGCGAGATCCAGTGAGAAGCATTTGAATCCGCCGCACAATGAATAAAGGTTGCTGTGAGATCTAGTGAGATGCATTCAGATTCTGCTCAGAAATCTCTGTTATAAACAGATCAAACGGCACTGACGCAGAAAACCATATGCAGTAACGCTAACTGTAACCATGGTGTTGTGGCAGAAATAGTCAAATGTTATTACATTATTCATTTCAGGGTTTGTACAACCTTTTGAGAGAGAAATTCAAGCAATTTTCAATGACTTACAAGCATTTCACACAACTGTTGCCACTTTAAAGCTCCAAAATGATCCAATTTGAATGTTATTTTCAATGGGATGACCAAAATATACTGTGGTGAACAAACACTTATGTAAAATAAAAACATCAAATCACAATTATAACCTGTAGATGGCAACAGGGGAGCACTTATTGGCTTATTAGACATTAATTTGTACTTTTTCCTTTATATTTTGAAATTATAAAATCACTAGGCTATTATAAAATATCAAATTTTGTCAGAGTTTTGCTCTTTTTTTGTGTATGAAGTAAGAAAAATCACAAAGTGCTTTGAAAAACAAACTTTTCTTCAATTTACGACAATTTCTTCAAGTTGTAGGTCAGTTTCATATAAGACTATGGAAGAATAATGGTACATTTAATAAGAGTACAATACATACCTTTTCTACATAAAAATTAGATGTTGTACATGTTACTGTTAATAAAATAAATATTGTAAGCTTCCCAACTCAAGCTTAGTGCTTTACTGTCAAATGTGTATAAACAAGAAATAAGCATGTAATATTATTAGTAACTGCACTTATTAATGCAAAACAATAGTATTTTTTTTCATATCATATATATTTTTTTTATATCCCTCTGAAATTAAAAGAATACTGCACATTGTGATTTCTATGAGTTAAGTCTATTTATTATCAAAGCATTTGTCAGTAATACAGTTAAAATGGGGAATATATATGAACGATTGCATTGCAGGCTGATTTAAGGTGTGCCCCTAAATTTTCTGCTTGTGCTCCTAAAAATGTCCAGTCAGGGGCTACAGTGCTCCTAGTAAAAATAGTTAGTCTGGAGCCCTGAGTAGATAGTCAGTTCATTCTTTATAAAGCATTGTCCCAACAGTAATAGGCATTAGTATGCAAATTATAAATACAGCTATAACAATTACAAAGGACATTTAAAGTCTCAGTTATTTTCCAAACAGAAAAAATTAAACAAACAAACAACTCAGAAATATTTATTTCAAGATGCAAAAAATGAAACTGTACAACTTTTATCAAGTGTACAGTTGTACAGTTTCAATTTTTGTATCTTGAAAAAAAAATCTCTGTGTTCTGCTTCTCTGTGTTGTTTGTTTAATTTTTCTGTTTGGAAGATAACTGAGCCTTTAAATCTCTATTGTAAATGCTTTACAAGGCATGCATTGTCCTCACTTTAGATGAGCTCACACAAATAGATGACTGACAACTACTAAATGTTTTATAACTACCTGACTTAATCATGAATTACAGCAGCAATATGTGTTAATAAAGCATTTATTAATACACTGAGCAATAATAAGATTTATAAATGTGCATTTAAATAGTTTATTGATCATTTACTTACACTTTCTAAATGATCTTATGAACCACTGACAACTCCTAAATAACTGGTTTGTAAATAACGTAATCATTTAAAAATGATAAATTGATCGTTAATAAAATATGAAAATACAATTATTAAACATTATAGATATGCTCAAGAACAAAGCATTTATAGCTGTATTTATAAACTGCTTACTAATGCCTACTAATGTTGGGGCAATGCTTTATAAAGGATGAATTGTCTATTTTCTGATGCTTAACTAATTATTCATACCATACAGTTATTATAAAGGGGTACCGAATTATGTCTTGGGTTAAGTGTGCTAATATGAACAACTAGAAACCTAATTAATCTGTACTACAGGGAAAACACTTCTGGCCCAAACGCTGGCCAAATGCCTGGATGTTCCCTTTGCAATCTGTGACTGCACCACCCTCACTCAGGCAGGGTACGTGGGAGAGGACATTGAGTCAGTCATCGCAAAGCTACTGCAGGATGCCAACTATGTGATCGAGAAAGCTCAACAAGGTAACAGTTGTGGAAACTTCTGTGACATTTAACCACAGACCACGTAGTCCAGGAGTTTGTTCAATTAAACTTTGATTTGGATGTTGAAATTGTTTCAGGTATCGTGTTTTTGGACGAAGTAGACAAGATAGGTAGCGTTCCTGGGATCCATCAGCTAAGGGATGTGGGAGGAGAGGGAGTGCAGCAGGTTGGTCATTACAAATGAACCAGATTCCATGTCCTAGGTCACACACTTCAGATATGTCACTGATATTCAGCTGAACTTTGCCCTAAATTGCAAGAATGCTCACATGGCTGTTAAAGATTAACAGAGACAGTCTGTTATTCTTGGAATTGCACTTCTGTATTTCTGTACTTCTTTAATCACTAACAATAACTTGCAATTGACTCGTTTCTGCAAAATGCTACAGAAACATGTTTCCACCACAGGATAAAAAAAATATATAAAAATCAGATTTTATTTTGTCTCACAATTCAGTTTTTTTTTTTTTTCTCACAATTGCAAATTTCCATCTCACAATTCAGACTTTAGTTCCCTCTCTAATTTTTTTTTCTTTTTCTTCCAATTTTTCTTATTCACTACCAAAAGTGACAAAAATTGTCACAAAGTGTGACAAAAAGTTGCAATTCCATTTTTAGGTTTTTTTATCCTGTGGCTGAAACAAACCTCAATAAAATGCAGCTTCTAAAAAATTATTTGTCCAAAATAACAATTTGTGACTTCAGAAAACAGATTTGAGTCATGCCTAAAAATATGATGTCTTTACTGCAAGATTTTTTTTATAATAAACCAATTTTGTGGCTGACATGTTTCATTGTTTTTGATAGGGTTTACTGAAGCTACTGGAAGGCACTATTGTTAATGTTCCTGAGAAGAACACAAGGAAACTGAGAGGTGAAACTGTCCAAGTTGACACCACCAACATCCTGTTTGTAGCATCTGGAGCGTTTAATGGCCTTGATCGTATCATCAGCAGGAGAAAGAATGAGAAGGTGAGTAATAACAGGATGTTGACAAATAACAACAAGGTTTTATTCACACAATGATGCAAGATCTTCTCGGTTAATTCATTTTGGTGAAAAAACTGTCTAGGAAGAGTTAGGTATTTTGGAAAATTCAAAATGGTTGGAAAATTTTCATGACTGAAAATGATATTTATATAATCTAACTGTTGCCTTCATATTCCATATGTAGTATCTTGGGTTTGGAACACCATCTAACATGGGGAAAGGTCGACGGGCGGCAGCAGCGGCTGACCTGGCTAACACCACAGGTGGAGAGGTGGACGCGGTGGCCGAGATCGAGGAGAAGGACCGTCTTCTGAAACACGTGGAGGCCAGAGACCTCATTGAGTTCGGCATGATTCCTGAGTTTGTGGGCCGTCTTCCTGTTGTAGTTCCACTGCACAGTCTGGATGAGGAGACACTGGTGCGGATCCTCACAGAGCCACGCAATGCTGTTGTGCCTCAGTATCAGGCTCTCTTCAGCATGGACAAGGTTGGTGCCTAATATATAAACAGCAAAAAGAGTCCTGTGCCAATCTATGTAGTCATAAGTATTTCCTGGGTGCAGGGTTATTATTGTTAACTAAAATAAAAACTACACTAAAACCATAAAGAAAAACATTTGCGGTACTGGAAATAAAATATGTAAAAAAAATGAAACTTATTTCAGCTAGTTGCCAAGGCATCATTTCTCATTTACTTTTAGTGTAAGAAGTACTAAAATAACTAAAGCTGAAATAAAAATTATTAAAAAACTATATAGATACGTTTTTAAAAAACAAAAGCTAAAATGACAAAAACATAAAGTTTTAAACAACTTTAAAATTTAAATGGAAAATAAAATAAAAGCTAATAATAACTATGATAGTATGTCAGTGATACTAAAACAACACTGCGTGGGTACATAGATTTAATTCACATTGTAGAAAACAAAAGGGATCCACACACCAAGCAAGTTCAAAGGCCAAGTTCTAAAGGATTTTAAAGTACACTGACGTGCACAAATGAAAAAAATAATATACAAACAGACATTTAATAAGCTAATTAAAATTAAAACCCTAAAATAACATAATAAAATGTCAATTAAAAATAACAAATATAAATAAAATAAACTCTTTTTCCCTTTTGAATATTTATTTTTTACTTTTATCATTGTTGTTACTTTTTTATGTTTATATTAATATTACATTTATATTCATTTTTATTCTATTATTAAACAGATGGTTTATAGTGCTTTTAATTCAATAAATATATAATGTAATGTGGCATAAATGAAAAGTGAATCATAAGTGTTTCTGAATGTCTTTGTATTAGTGTGATCTCAACATGACACCTGATGCCCTGAGAGCGATTGCCAGACTGGCTCTGGAGCGTAAAACCGGAGCACGTGGGCTTAGATCCATAATGGTAAGAGAATGCTGTTTTGTTGTTTGTTTTGTGACGTTTTCACTTCCTCAAAGGCATGCTGGTATAATGACGTGTGCTCTTGTGAGGTCATAAGCTGCCACTATTTCTCAACAGGAAAAACTGCTGCTAGATCCCATGTTTGAGGTGCCACATTCAGATATCGTGGCCGTGGAAGTGAACAAGGAAGTAGTTGCAGGAAAAGCACAACCTCAGTACATAAGGTGAGAGCTCACATGACCTTGTTTGCTATTTTGTCATCTTGTGTGTCTGCAATAAAGTTTTAAGTCTCTTTTGACACACTTGGAACTATGGACTCTTTTTATGGCTTAAAAGTTATTTTTCTGAACAAATGTGCTGAGAGTGGTAAATTTAAGGAAAAATAATTAAAATAAAAAGTTAAAATATAAGTAGGTCTGTCATGTATTTGAAGAATTTATTTAATCTTTTTACCTGTTTCATGAATCTACTTCATCATACCATCATCTTTTTATTTGTTTATTTATTTATTTGAACTGAAATGCACATTGCAATGAAACCCTTTTTATCAAAATAATTAAAAAAAAATCTCTCTCTCTCTCTCTCTATATATATATATATATATATATATATATATATACACACACACACACGCACACACTTGTAATTCAATAAATATTATTCGAAATAAGAAACAAATATTTATCTGATCGGTATAATTTTTTTAATGCAAACAAATAATGGTTCCTCATTCTGGGTTCAATAAAAAATGATTAAACTGTTGTTATTATGTACATACTGATAACCTAGAAAGTGTTCTCTAAGTAAACCAGCACACATTGCTGTCCCTTTGAATGTACTGCCTCTCATTCGATTCATGGCACTTTGTGGTCATTTGAATTAGTCTCATTGACTGTAATGCTGTTCTTTCCACTCAGAGCTGCAGCTAAAGACTCCTCTGAGGAGGAGTACGACTCTGGAATCGAAGAGGAAAACTGGACAAGACAGGCTGATGCCGCCAAGAACTAAAAACTACAAACCCGGTTTATAGTCAAGACTTTTCTTTAGCAGATTGTTTGCCGCCTCGGTTCTCCTAAGGGTCCATTTCTCACTGTATGCTTGTGCTGACTTGTTACTCACTTTGGAAAATCTTATTCCTTCCCAAATCTTTCCCAAAATATCCCAAATCTTCTCGCACTTAGAGAAATGAGTTTAAAGTCAACCAAATTCTCCCCTGACACTTCCTCGTAAAGAGATTAACAGTATGTGAAATGTAAAGAGAATATTATTTTATTTTTATTAACTTGATCTTGTAAGTGATTTTTATGAACCGTTTGATTGGACACCAAACAGAAAGTGAAGAGGGCTTGTACCAATGTATGTTTGACTTCAGATTCCCTGTCTCTCTTTGCCCTGCTTGGAATAAAATTACGCTTTTGTGTCACACTGGTCATGTACTGGTTATATTGATATAAATAGAGTTCCTTATAAAGCTATATCGGATCACTTTCATAAAATATCCCAATATGCCCATGGTAAATCCATTTTTGTAGCTGAACCACGTGTATAATAATTAGAATGTGTTTTATTAAGGTCCGTTTAATTTAATTAGGTCTCTGAATGAGCTGGCTTGTTTTGTTTTTCCTTTAATCAATGCTATGGGATTTTTACGTCAGTTTTGCTAGCACACTCAATCTGCTATATTTGCATTATGATAAGGGTCAAGAAAATCAGTAACTGGTTGGAATTGTATTGATTTGTATCAATGTGCTGTCATGATTTCTGTTGTTATTCACAAAGTGGTCCAGTGATGGAAGATTTATTTGTATTGGCCAGATTAAAACAAATTGTACACAAGTAACTTTGGTCTCTTTGAGAAAGTTGTGCATCAGTAAGTGATCTCTGCTGAATTCCCGGTGTAATTCATTTTCAATCGCTTCACAGAAATAAGATTTTTTTTTCTTTTGAATTGTGTTTTATGTTACAGAATAAACTCTGATTAAGTGCAAAGTGGGAATGGGTTACTTTTTTGTATAGAGAGAGTAGAACCATGTATGTTTTTGATCCTCACACTTCAAGTCGAAGCATATATGTACAAAACAAATATATGTAGGAATAAACTGTAAATATTCTCTCTGAGCAATGCAGGTCTTCTGTTGACGATTAGAGAAAGATCATGCTGTTTCAAACCTTTATGGCTTTCCTCCATTGAACACAAAAGCAGATGACAGCTTCAGTCATCATTCACTTCGACAGCATGCAAAGAAGAAATAAAAGTGAATGATGATGGATGCTTTCATTCTGTCTAACGTCTCTTTTTGTGTTCCATGGAAGAAAGTTATAACATAAAGGTGAGTAAATGATGCCAAAGTTGTAAATTTGAAGTTAAACTGTTTTAAATACCAAATGTTTCCTTAATTTCCTTATTTATTGAACAGAAAAATAGAGGGATGAAATTGGCAAAATAACAGTGCATAAATATATAAATCAATAATATATAATGAATATTGAATACACTAACAAATGTTTTATTCAGTGTGCGTGTGTGTGTAATAGAGAAGAACAGAAGCTTTTATTTCATATTTTTATTAATATATTTAAATTTTATTGTAATAGTATCGTCTCTTGTGCTCTCCAAGGCTGTATTATTTAATAAAAATCCAGTAAAGAATAATATTGAGAAAATAATATTACAATTTAAAATAACTTGTCCTCTATTCGAATATATTTTAAAATGTAATTTATTCTCTTGATGGCAAATAATATATTTTTAGCATCATGACTCCAGTTTTCAGTGTCACGTCACATTTTGTTTTTATTAATATCAATGCGCTGTTTAATATTTTTGTGGAAACCTTACATTTATTTCATGATTCTTCGATAAATAAACAGCTTCTTTTTTTTTTAAATAAAAAAACATTTTGTAACAACATAAAAGTCTTTACTCTCGCTTTTAATAAATTTAACGCATAATTTCTTATTAAAAGTATATATATTTCATATAGAATTTATATATATTTTAATATATATATTAAGCTGTAACTTGTGTCCCTCTTTAGTAGGAACATCTGACTCTTAATTTGAAGGATTTTATTTTGAAGACGTCCCGGAAGTCCTTCCTTCATAACTTCCGTTTATAGACGGTTCTCTGAATTTAGCTCACAACAGCGCGCTTCAAGCGCCGGATTGCAGTTGATTTCAGCGTTAAATAATGAATAACCCTCAGCAGTTCAGTTATATGGGCGCTCCGCCGCCTCCCGCGGGTTTAGATGGCGCGGTTTACGCAGGAGGAGGACCGCCGCCGATGCCTCCTCCACCTCCTCCTGCAGCGGGACACTCCTGGAGCGCGTATCAACATCCACCACCGGCGCTACAGCATCACTGGACCCCGTTTCCACCCTTCGACCCGGGCAGACCTCCTCCAGGGAGCTTTGAACCTCCTCAGAACAGCGAGAAACCGCCTCCGTCTTGGCCGCAGAACCAGTGGGGTCCTCCTGAGCATCATTTCAGGGGACAATTCCCACCAAATCAACAACAGTTTCCAAATCCAGCACATCCATCATATCAGTCCAACTCCAGACCGGATAATCCAGCTCAGGTTTACACCTCCAACCGGCAAAATTACCCATTTAACAACCAGTCCATGAACAGACCCTGGCTGGATGACCAGCAAAAAATAACTGCTTCTGATGAAGAATCCATGCAGAGACTGAGAGATGAGCAATGGCTTCAGAGTTTCTTGCTTAAAAGAAGAAATAAATCCATTGAACCAAAGCAAACCGAGTCCAAACCCTCCATCTCTCAGTTCAGAGAGAAGCTGTATGGGACTGTTAAAATGCTGTCGGAGTTAAATATCGTGTGTCAGATGCTGAAGGATAATTTGGAGAATGAAGGTGTTTGGACTGAGAGCCTCTCAAAAGCAAACAAACTGAAGAGCAGCATCCAGGAGAGCCTGACGGATCTGAAGGACCCGGACTGTGTCAGCAGCGTCAAGAGGAAATTACTGCTGATTAACAAGAAGAGAGCAAGGACGAGGAGAAGAAAGATGCAGCAAAGGGAGGAAAAGCAGGAACAGGAGGATAGACGCGCTGAACGAGAGGTGGAGGTTGATAAATGGCAGATGAAACGCATTCAAGAAGTGGAGGAGAAGAACAGAGTGAGGAAAACTCATCTTATATCAATATCTTCCAATAGAGGCGTGACACACTCGGTTTTGCCACCAATGGTTCATTCATATTATCCATTATACTTTAATGTCCTAATCATATATTTCTTATAATGTCCCATAAAATAGTATATTTATAAATATTAATAATATATAAATATAATATTAATAATCTATAAATATTAATAATATTATACTGTATCATAATTTGTATTTATTAATTATACTATATAGTTTTATAATACTATTTTGATAAAATTATACTAAATTATCATATATATATATATATATATATATTAAAATTATTATACCATGTAGATAATATAGTGTAATTAATCAAAATAATAATACAGTATAATATTAATTAATATTGTGCTGTATTATTTAAATATCCCCGTCATATTTCATGTTCAATATACTAATATTATGCAGCTTATAATTAATATTATACTATTATTATGATTTTGTAGTTAATAATTCTATATATACACATTTATTATACTATATTAATAACATACCATATTATTTAAATGTTGTATAATATATTTTATCATTTTAATTGTTAATGTTAATTAGTATTGTACTGTATTATTTAGATATCCACATCATATATTTCATTTGTCCTATAACAATGTATATACCTGATTCAGTTGAGAGCATACATTTAAATGTCAAACAGTGTCTGATCTAAATGTTTTGTTGTTGTTCAGGAGAAAGAGTTGAAGATGGCTGCTGATGCTGTTCTCTCAGAGGTCAGAAAGAAACAAGCCGATGCCAAGAGAATGCTGGACATCCTGAAATCTCTGGAAAAACTCCGAAAACTCCGGAAAGAGGCTGCGGCCAGAAAGGGTAAAACATAAAAATATGATTAGGTTTGCATGATTTAATGTAAAAAATGTCCCTAAGAAATTGATCTTGACACTTTTTGTATAACATTATTCTTCACACCTTTTGTAGAAATCATCAGCCTATGAACGGCTTTTTTGTAGTGTTTCTATATATTAAACTGGGATTTAAAATTCATTTAGCTTAATTACTTCACCTATAATGCTCAATTTCCTTTCGTTTTTCCAATTTTACCAGGCATGTTTCCAGGAAAGGAGAGTGATGAGAGATTTGAGGGTCACTTGGAGCGGCTGAGGAGTCTGATCTGTAAACGCACGGCTGTGTACGCGACAGAGGAGAAAGCTCTGAGAGTCATGCTGGAGGGAGAGCAGGAGGAGGAGCGCAAACGAGACCGCGAGAAACGACAGAAGAAAGAAAAAGAGAAGCTGTTGCAGAAGAAGCGAGAGGTGGATGCGATGCTATTTGGAGGTAATTTTACATGTACATCTCTATCTATCATATCTATCTATGTGTCTGTCTGTCTGTGGGATGCAACGATACCATTTTTTCAGAAGCAATCCGATCAATGTAGAATTTCTATACTTCTGTGTGTTGACCTGATCAGCACTCTTTTGTGTGTTAAACACAATCTGCTAAATATAGACAACTTCATTTTAATGAAAAATAAATGTATAATAATCTATTACAAAAAATATTTATTATAAACTAGGTTAGTGGATAATTCGGCAGCAAAAGTTACTCTAGAATAATCATGGGTGCACAATAATTTTATCAAATCTAAACATTTAGTTAAACAACATTATTTAGTGGGGAACAAATAAAAGTTAAGTGTAGGACTAAATTTGGTAAAATGTTACACATTGCTCTTTGTATTGTTTTGTACATTTATGAAAAACAAGTAAATACCAATATTGAGTATCGGATCGATGCATCCCTTTATCTATCTATATATATATGTGTATGTGTGTGTGTATATATATGTATATATATATATATATATATATATATATATATATATATATATATATATATATATATATATATATATATATATATATATATAAAAATGGCGCAATCGAATAAAAAACATGTAAAGAACTACTACTGTATGTCTGATATTTCATGTTTGCATCATGGTGACAGACTGAAAGCTGCTGTTGTTTTTACAGAACATTTATAGTTAATAATAGTCTACTTGTGTTATACCTTCAGTCATTTTGAATTTGAATTACCTTGACTTTTGAGATTTTTTTTAAAAGCATTTCCTCGTATTAAATATGGTCTGAAAATCTACCGAGAGGTTTGGAAATTTGAGTCTGGAAAAGTATGGAATTTTTAAATGGAAAATGTGTAGGAACCCTGATACTCAGACTTAATGCTGGCAGCAGTGGAACCACTTGGGAGAGAACTGCCAGGTGACTTATTCCTTAGCATAAAAGAGGACAATGTTACAAGAGGAATACCAAATTATTGTTTTAAGTGTGAAAATATAGCAGAAGTAGCACCGACATTCAAAAACAATGGACTTGTGACAAGGCTCCTGAAATAATCAGGTCTTTACTTTAAGTTTTCATTTAGTGATGAGTGAATTTTTGCTAGAAAAAGAGCAGGAGAAATAACATGCAAGTGTCTCAGAGCCGGCAAAAGCTATGAAAAGAGTGACACTTTATCTCACAGAGTATGACGCAGCCTGCAGAAGTGACATGCATGGTTGTTGTCACCACTAGAATTACCCTACTGTAGCCAAAGCAAAATAAACTCATTTAACCTCTTCCAAGGCCCATATTTACAAAATAGAGACTTCTGGGAATCCATACTCTGGTCTCAAGAGACCAAGTCAATCATTTCGGATCCAAAAGCATCCAAAATGTTCTGGTGTTGCTAGAGGAGGAGTACAGTGAGAAGTGTTTGGTACCCACAGTGACATTCAGTGGTAGTAAAGCTCTTCTATAGGGATGAATGAGTGCTGAAGGTGTGAGGGAGTTGTGCTTTATCAACGCTGTCATGAATTCACACACTACTGTGTGATGGAATACAAAAACTTGAAACAGAAGATGCTTCCCTCTCCTCATTCCCTGCATTATTGGGCATTTTTTCAGCATGACAATGAAGATATTCATTCTCCCAAGGTGAAAATCCTTCAGTGGACATGTATTTAACTCAATCTTAACGCTCTTGAGCAGCTGTGGGGGATTCTGTGGAGACGAGCTGAGCAAAACTTACCATTAAACTGCATTTAAGGAGGTCGTCCTCCAGGAGTTAAACAGGACAGATGTGAAAATGTGTCATGAACTTGTACACTCAATGCCAAGAAGGGTCAGAGCAGTATACTTAAAGTTCTGGAGGACATACTAAGTACTAGAATATTATACATTTGCTGAATTAAATCTAGGGTGTACTCATTTCTGCAATCCTTCATTTAAACTAAATTGGCTAATTTACTTATCTTACAGAAAATATTGGCATATACTTAATAAAAACAACAAAATATATGTTTAATACATTTCAATTTTGCCATCTTTCCATGAATTATATTAGTGATCATTAAGAAAAATACATATTTTATATTTATTCAGAGGGGGTGTACTCATTTATGCTGTGCACTGTATATATTTAAGAAAAATGTTATGTTTAATAAATAAACACAGTACACATATAATATGTCAACAAAAATTATTTTGGATGCGATTAATTGCGATTAATCATTTGACAGCACTAATATATATATATATATATGTGTGTGTGTATATGTCAGCATATAGCTTCTATATGCTTCTAGAAAATCATTTTGATGTTGAAATTGTTTAGATTTTTATGTGTGTGTGTGTAGTTAATATACTATATAGCCAATGTAATAAAATGGAAAACTAATTAGTTTAATTTCACTTTATTTGTTTTCTGTCTCTTTTTCTCTTTTTCTATATGCACACTATAAATGTAAATATGCATGAAACAATATAGGTCCAAAGCAAGTTTCCTGATCATTCATTAGGCTTGTTTTTCTAAAGACACCACTAGTTGGCAGTATAGTCATTTTTCTATTTCAGTGTGTACTTCACTGTATGTACAGATATATATATATGTATGTATGTATATATGTGTGTGTGTGTAGCACATCTTGAAATAGTACAGAATAAACCTACTGTTGATCTTTTTGTGCAGTGGTATATATATGGCACTTGTTCCCCTGTTTCATTGTTAGCAATTGTTTAACTGCACACATGTAAACTGTATTCCTTTGATTTTTCTTTAGCTGAATTGCCTCCTGATCACCCTCTTCAGCCGTTCCTAGATTACTACACACAGGCAGAGCGCTCTCTTCCTGCGCTGATTCAAATAAGGTCTATTTTCAGATCAGAAATAAGCTCTAAAAATAACTCTGAGTAAATGTGACATAACTCAAAGAATGTGTTCATATTGCGTTTCCCCTGACAGGAGAGAGTGGGATCAGTTCCTAGTTTCTGACGAACACCCTGACGGTACCTCGGTTCCTCAGGGCTGGGTTCTGCCCGACCAACCAACCAACGACGTCTGGGCCACGGCCCTGGAGAAATGATGCTTGTGACCCGACGGACTGTTCATTCATCTGAGGAAAACATGTTTGGCTGGGACAATGTGTGACCAGATTCAATTATACAAGTTTGGGTGAATCTCGCAGAAACATTTCACCCCAAAACCAAAGAAATTATACTTTTTATCTTTTTTTTTTTTTTTTAGGGCCATTTTTTTTTTTTTTTAATTGTGACATTATTCTTATGATTGTTAAGTGTAAGTTCACAAATTCTTTCTCACCATAATTTTTTTAATGTAATTGACATTTTTCCCAGTGGTGGTTGTTATTAGATTCTTATTGTTGCAATACTGAAAATAACACTACTGAAATTAGTATAATAATACTAAAATTAGAAAACTATTTAGTCATTTTTTTATTTATATCTTCTCAAAATCAATAAAACAAATACTAAGATGTATAAATATTAAATGTTTTTTTTATATATATGTATATGTGGAAAATATATATATATATATATATATATATACAGGTATATATATATATATATATATATATATATATATATAATATATATATATATATATATATATATTATATATTAGTGCTGTCAAACGATTAATCGCATCCAAAATAAAAGTTTTTGTTTGCATAATGTGTGTTCTGTGTATATTTATGTATATATAAATACACACACATACAGTATATATTTTGAAAATATTTACATGTCGATATTTATATTCATATAATTTATATTAGAAATAAATATTTTTAATATAAAAACATAAGTTTTCTGAAATGTATACATGCATGTGTGTGTATTTATATATACATAATAAATGTAGTACATACACAAATATTACATAAACAAAAACTTATTTTGGATGCGATTAATCATTTGACAGCACTAATATATATATATATATATATATATATATATATATATACAGTGGTGTGAAAAAGTGTTGGCCCTCTTCCTGATTTTTTTTTTTTTTGCATGTTTGCCACACTTTAATGTTTCAGATCATCAAACAAATTTAAATATTAATCAAAGATAACACAAGTAAACACAACATGCAGTTTTTAAATGAAGGGTTTTTTTTATGAAGGGAAAACAAAATCCCAACCCACATGGCCCTGTGTGAAAAAGTGTTTGCCCCCCACCCCCTGTTAAAACATAACTGTGGTTTATCACACCTGAGTTCAGTTTCTCTAGCCACACCCAGACCTGATTACTGCCACACCTGTTCGCAATCAAGAAATCACTTAAATAGGACCTGCCTGACAAAAGCCCCATTCACACTGCACGTTGGTCCCGGAAAATTGCCGGAGTGCCTTCTGTGTGAACACAAACATGTCCCGGGATTAATTCCGGGATTGATCCCGGGTTGGGACCTAGTAACATTGCCGGGTTCAGTCCCGGAACGAGCGCTGTGTGAACAAAAGCCGGATCAATGCCGTAAAGGGTGTGTCGTAGTGATGACGCACTTTATCGTTCGACAGTTTTACCGGGTGTTTTGAAGGCAGATCAACGTTCACACGATGAAAAATATGTAAACTGGAATGAAGCAGCGATCAGGGAGCTCCTCACTATCCGCGCTGAAGCTGAAATCATTCTCCAGTTTAGTGAAATGGTGAGCGCGCATTATACACGTCACATGAAAGGTCACGTGTCTTTACGGGATCTTTACGGGTTGTGTGTGAATGCACGCACAGATTCCGGAAAATCACTGGCAGTGTGAATGCAGCAAATCTGACGATCCGGGAACAAATGCCGGAACACATTACCCGTGTATTTTCCGGAATCTCTGTGTGAAAGGGGCTAAAGTGAAGTAGACCAAAAGATCCTCAAAAGCTACACATCATGTTGAGATCCAAAGAAATTCAGGAACAAATGAGAAAGAAAGTAATTGAGATCTATCAGTCTGGAAAAGGGTTATAAAGCCATTTCTAAAGCTTTGGGACTCCAGCGAACCACAGTGAGAGCCATTATCCACAAATGGTGAAAACATGGAACAGTGGTGAACCTTCCCAGGAGTGGCCGGCCGACCAAAATTACCCCAAGAGCGCAGCGACGACACATCCAAGAGGTCACAAAAGACCCCACAACAACATCTAAAGAACTGCAGGCCTCACTTGCCTCAGTTAAGGTCAGTGTTCATGACTCCACCATAAGAAAGAGACTGGGCAAAAATGGCCTGCATGGCAGAGTTCCAAGACCAAAACTGCTGATGAGCAAAAAGAACATAAAGGCTCATCTCAGTTTTCCCAGAAAACATCTTGATGATCCCCAAGACTTTTGGGAAAATACTCTGTGGACTGACGAGACAAAAGTTGAACTTTTTGGAAGGTGTGTGTCCCATTACATCTGGCGTAAAAGTAACACAGCATTTCAGAAAAAGAACATCATACCAACAGTAAAATATGGTGCTGGTAGTGTGATGGTCTGGGGCTGTTTTGCTGCTTCAGGACCTGGAAGACTTGCTGCGATAAATGGAACCATGAATTCTGCTGTCTACCAAAAATTCCTGAAGGACAATGTCCGGCCATCTGTTCGTGACCTCAAGCTGAAGCGAACTTGGGTTCTGCAGCAGGACAATGATCCAAAACACACCAGCAAATCCACCTCTGAATGGCTGAAGAAAAACAAAATGAAGACTTTGGAGTGGCCTAGTCAAAGTCCTGACCTGAATCCTATTGAGATGCTGTGGCATGACCTTAAAAAGGCGGTTCATGCTCGAAAACCCTCCAATGTGGCTGAATTACAACAATTCTGCCAAGACGAGTGGGCCAAAATTCCTCCACAGCGCTGTAACAGACTCATTGCAAGTTATCGCAAACGCTTGATGGCAGTTGTTGCTGCTAAGGGTGGCACAACCAGTTATTAGGTTTAGGGGGCAAGCACTTTTTCACACAGGGCCATGGGGGTTTGGATTTTGTTTTCCCTTCATAATAAAAAACTTCATTCAAAAACTGCATGTTGTGCTCACTTGTGTTATCTTTGATTAATATTTAAATTTGTTTGATGATCTGAAACATTAAAGTGTGACAAACATGCAAAAAAAAAAAAATCAGGAAGGGGGCCAACACTTTTTCACACCACTGTATATATATATATATATAAACAAAACCTATAATACATACTGTTGTGGTTGTTTTTTTTGCCTTATGGTTATGAGAATAGAGTTTCTTCCTAAATTTCATACAAATAATGCTATGATGTAAAGAATAGGCTTAGGTTTGGGATGAAATATGAGTTGTAGAGGTTATTGACAGAGATTCACACATTTATTTGAAGGAAGCTCAGTCTAGTCCTTCAAAACACATCACATGTTGTTCTGTGAGAATGCCAGAAGACTGATTACATCACATTGTTTTCCTGTGGACTGCTTAAGACAATCAGGATGATTGTGTTGTTTACAAATAATAACACATCTAGATATGTACAGATCCATTATGTTTGTGTAATATTTGACATGACAAAGTAATTCTTTACTTGTCAAAGGAAATAAATGTGAATGTGGATGCTTCAGGTTGACTTCCTGTAGGTGTGAGCGGCTCAGGTAAACAGCCGGTGTCCGTGGATTAGTGGAGCAGAGGAATCAACACACGGCTCTGTGAAGACTGACGGTAACACTGTCCACATCACACCACTGAGACCCAGAGGTGAGTAAACATTCATCACAACTTCTAGTCTTGAGTAGAGTATGCGTGAAGTGGCTAATGTACTTTAAACTAATTATTTAAATTTAAGTTTTTTTTTGTTTGATAAACTTGTTTAAAAATACGTTTAATTACATTCATTTGGAATTCTTCGTTCTTTTTAATAATTTTCAATGCATTTGTTGTGCTAAGTCATTATTTTCATTAATGTCATCAGTTTAAATGAAGACTGTTTGATTTCAGTATATGTAATATAAATGTAATGTAGAATTTTATATATTTATAAATGTTTTATGATAATTATAGAAATGTGTAAGATTTCAAATATAATAAAACTTTTTTATGCGGATATTACACTAAACATTTTATTATAGGTGTACAACACTTTTTACAGTAAATACAGTATGTGATCACAGTATTGCAGTGTATTTAAAAAATAGATTTCTGAGATATTCTAAACAATAAATAATTATTATTTAAATATTTTTTATTAAATTCATTATTTTTATCCATTTAATTTTCAGTTGTCAAATTAAGCAAACTATGTTGGTAACACTTTACAATAAGGTCCTATTAGTTAATTTTAATGATCTATCTAACATCAACTTACAATAAGCAATACATTTATTACAGTATTTATTCATCTTAATGTTAATTAATAAAAAAATACAACTGTTCATTGTTAGTTCATGTTAACTCAGGTCCATTAAATAATAAAAACAGATACAACTTCTGATTTTATTAATGTATTAATAAATGCTAAAATTAACATTAATTTAACTTAATAAATGCTTTTTTAAAATATTTTGTTTGCACTTTATTTTACAGTACGTGTACTTACAGTGTACCTACCTAAGAAAGTACTGGTAATATAAGATAACTACATGGGGTAGGGTTAGGTTCAGAGTTAGTACTTAGGTATTACCTAGTTATTGTAATCACTATAATAAGTGCATAGTATGTACATGAGGAAGAGGACTGGAAAATAAAGTGCTACCAATATTTTTTTTTTCATTGTTAGTTCATGTTAACTGATGTAGTTAAACTAATGTTAATAAATGGAACCTTAATGTAAAGTGTTACCAATATCTGATTAGTTTAGATATACTCGTGTTTATTTCAGTAGGTTTTTGACTAAAAGTTTTCTCTAGCATCAAAGTAAATTCTACACTTCTGTTCAGTGAGGCATTGATATAGATCACTCACTTGCAGTATCTTCTGCATGAGGTTTAGGCACTTATTGAACTTTCCATTGTTCTTTCTTGCACAAGAAGGAAAACAACTTAAGAGCTTACCGAGCATCTGGCTGTTAAGACTCAGCTCAGATTGAAAATCTAAAACCATCTGGTGAAAAAGGTGCGGAGCAGCATATTAGGAGCAGATCTGAGCATCTGTCCAGTGAAGGGCGTCAGCAGGCCGTCTGGTGCAGGACACTGACTTTCCATTAACACTGGGCCAGGTTTTCTGAAGATAATTTTTATAACTACTTTCAGACAAACTATAACTAGTCTTGAGAAAAGTGCATCCTCTCTTCCAGTAAGGTTTCTAACAGGTGTACATATGATGAAGCATGTGTCATGGCACACAGCAGTGACGTTGAGACGGTCAGGTGGTCGAGTCTCAGTAATCTTTAATCCATAATCCTCTAGTCTCCTTACTATTGTGTAACAGGTAAACAAAAATAGAGAAGTTTCAGCCAAGCGTAGAACACGTAGGTGTTTTCTGAGAAGCAAGAACTTGGGAAAAACATGCGACTGTAGTTTTTGTCTATCTGGTTTTTGTCATGCGTTATTACACTAATACCTGTCAAAGGTTTGGAAGATTTTAATGTTTTTGAAAAGTCTCTTATGCTCACCATGCTGCATTTATTTGATCAGAAATCAATCAGTAAAATCAGGAATATTGCGAAATATTATTACAATTTAAAATATTTGTTTTCTATTTGAATATGTTATAAAATGTAATTTATTCCTGTGATGCAAAGCTGAATTTTCAGCATCATTACACCAGTCTTCAGTGTCACATGACCCTTCAGAAATCATTCTAACATTCCAAACGTGTGACAGATGGTGTACTTTTATAACCCATAATGTGAGATCTGGGGCACAGATTAGGTTGGCTTGGTGTCAGACGTTTCTTTATTTGCCATTTCTGTTTTCAGATAAGGGTGAAATGTCCTGTCTGGATGAGGTGCCCTTTAAGTTCTCTCTTGGCTTTCTTGAGGATGCTAAAGAAGAGGTTGAGCTCCACACAGCTCCAGAAATCACTCTGCCCGACTACCTGAAGATACTGCAGGAAACTGAGGTCTGGTGCTCTCTAAAATGCATGTTTTTGACCTGACGTGATCAGGTGGCATCAAAATGCATTTGGACACTTTAACACACACTTGTCACATCGTGAAACAATTGCAGCTATTCTTTTCCTGAGCCATTTTGGGAATTACTTTTAACTAGCTGGTGCCAAGGTGAACTTTAGTGGATGTATGAAGTCAGTTCTTCTCAGTTTCACACTGGTGTATTTCCTTACGTTAATGTTCCACTAACATTTACATAATACTTTTTAATAATACTTAATAAAACCATGAATGTATTAAAACCAGCTTAATACATTTTATCTTCTTTGTGAAGAGTGTATCAATGTTGTCTCAGAGTTCTTGGGAGAAATAAACAGATACAAAATTAACTATTGCTGATGTGCAGTTATGTGTATATAGCCATAAAAAGAATTTGGATAGAAGCTCAGATTATTTGTTCTTTGATGAATTGGATGAGAAATGTTCAAGACTTTGGATTGATTTTTTTAGAATTGACATTTATATATTTTAAATGTGGCTTAAGCATGCCTTCACATACACTATTGCTTTGTGGTCAGTGAAAAATGTTTTTGAATGAAGTCTCTTAGGCTGCATTTATTTGATAAAAATACAGTTAAAAACAGTAATATTGTGAAAGAGTATTGCAATTTAAAATAACTATTTTCAATTTTAATATAATTTAAAGTGTGATTTATTCCTTTGATGCAAAGCTGAATTTTCAGCATCATTACTCCAGTCTTCAGTGTCACATGATCCTTCAGAAATCATTCAGAAAAATATGCTGATTTGGAAACATTTATTATTATTGTCAATGTTTACATTTACATTTACGCATTTAGAAGACGCTTTTATCCAAAGTGACTTACAGTGCATTCAAGTTACAGTTTTACATTTTATCAGCTCTTGTTGAAAACACTTGTGCTGCTTAATATTTTTGTGGAAACATTTTTTATAAATAAAAAGTTCTGTTTGAAACAGAAATTCTTTGTAACCCTTTACTGTCTTTACTGTTACTTTTGATCTATTTGGTGCATCCTTGCTGAATGAAAGTATTAATTTCTTTAACAAATAACAAATATTACTGACCCCAAACTTTTGAAAGGTAGTGTACTTGATGCAGCCTCTATCACATTAATATTCAGCACAGATCAAGAGGCGGCACCTCTCAAGGGAACTTTGATTTCTGTACTAATACTAAATTACTGAATGTGTTTCTGAAATCTTAAAGACCTTTCCCAAGAGAGCATCTGCGACTTCCATAAACTGCATTAGGCTCAAAGTAATTTGCCATGAGCATCCACTGATTACAGCAGCTGTCGGCCTTAATGCAATTTTGACTGAGTGCAGGCTGTCATGGGAAAATACAAAGACACTTGTAACATGCATTGGTGTAAGCGTATCCCTGCCACCTCTAAACCATTCCCATCTGTGATTGCTCTATAATTACACTGACATGTAGTCTGTCTAGTACACTGTATGTTTAGCATAGAGGTGTGCGAACGACATGAGGATCATGTCAAAAACACAGTATAATTATATTTCTGATTACAAAAACTAAACAGTGAGGGTGAAAAGAGTTCTTGGCTCTCAGTAATCAAGGGAATATTGTTGATGTAATTGTTACTGTAGATCCGTTGGGATAAAATTCCTAAGGGTTTGTGTGTTACTGGTCAAGGTATTTGCAAAGAAAACATACTGCTGTCAGGGGTTATTACAATCTAATCGAAATAAGCTAATGTGAACCTTTTATGGCTATGTGTTGAACTCGAGTTTCTGTAAATTCTTAGTCATTTGTGCCACGTCTGTCCAAGAACAACATTGTGTACCTGCCTTAGAGCATTGCACGCTTGATTTTGCATTTAGGACTTGAATGGGATGCAAATTGTTGTGTAATATTTGGCTGGTGTGAATACTTCTCTTTTTCACATCTGTTTTGTGGTGCTCGGTGATTCATAATGCTGATAACGGCAGATGTTAGTAATATTCAGAGGGATTCCCATAGCTGTAGCTCAGCATTCATTTAGATGAAGTTGAAGTTACTAGTGCAACTCGTGAAGCAAATCTTACTTTATGAGGGCTAGTCAGTGCAGTATTTATGCAATTATTGGGAATTATTCCTAATTGTGTACTTAGTTGTTTTGTTGAGGTTAGTGGTCTTGGACTTTATACTGACACCTAGTGGTTGGATGCACAATCACACAAAAGCAGAAGTATTCAGTTACCAGTGCTGTTGATGAAATGCATAGTTATCTTTGATTAATTTATTCCACAACAAAGTGAAGGAGCTTTGACTGTAAACTCTAGAAGTGTTGTCATTAATTTAGCTTTTATAGTGTTACCAAAGCCAATGCAGACAACTAATGTCTGGAATACTACTCGACTTTTTTAATCAGCAGTTTTTAAAACATTAGGCATCATGCACTTGCTTACTTTAGAAATGGTAACTGAGAAAAATTGGGCGGCATATGCACTAAATGATTGAGGATCACACACCAGCAGACTTTCAAGTCATTCCAAACGTAACAAACTCACACAGAAATGTGCATCTTGTTGCTTGGAGATGCATGAAAATTTAAAAATAATATATGTGCCTAAAATCGGCTCAAAATATCAAACATGTCTGATGTCCTTTGACCACACAGATTTATGGTCTGGAGCTAAAAAATAAATAAATTGGAAACTGTGTACATCATACAATATGTGATTTTCTGCTAAATCTGTCAGTTTCAACTGCCCAAAATCTGCAGACTGGTTCTGATTTTTGGTAACTAGCTTCGACTCATCTAGACTGTAAATCGAGGCCAAAATCTGGGCAAAAGTCATGTACTGTATTCCAGCCTTAAGATAATGTTTTTCTTTTTAAATTGTGTATATAATTTCTAGGATAATACCATCATAAGCATTTTTTTCTGGTCTACAGGAAAAAAAAGCGATATCTGTAATGTAAGTAATAGGGTTGCAAGTTAAAAATAGATAGTGTTTTTGTAGTCATAATAGGACTGACATGCTCCCAGTTGGCTTAATTTTGATGTAGACTTGGCATGTAAACTGCAAGTTAAGAAAAACATTGGTTTAGATGTCATCAGATGATGTTTGACATTGATGTTAGCGTGTGAAACTCAAATCTAAAGATGTCTCTTGTGTTTTGATGTTTCAGTATGTCTTCAGTCTGGAGAACTGGGTTCTCACGGGTCTCCAGGGTGGCTATCCAACCCTCAATCCCCGCTCTTCCTGCGAGCTGACGGCAACCTGTCCTCCATACTGGATAATGTTCAGCAGCCCTCAGGAGAGCAGGTTAGCCAGCCGCTGGAGCAGTGACTTCTGGGAACCCAACCCTCGCCCCCGCAGCCGCAGCTTAAATGCGGCCCACTACCGCACGATGAACTCTCGAGTCAAGTTCACCATCTCTGACTCGGAAGATGAAGAGTTTACAGAAGAAGATGCTGACGGTGAAGCACATTTCAAACGAGGTGGTTTGGGTTTGCCAAGACAGGGGCCAGGGTTGAAAGACTTGTACACTTGTGGATCATCAAACTTCCTCAAGCTGCCTTCACCTTGCAGCCTCTCCGCACAGCACCAGGGGACGTCGTCTTCCCACTGCAGGCGTAACTCACCCAAAAGAAACTTCCAGAGGAGTCAGAGCTCTGCTGGTCGTACTAATGCATCTCCCACAAACTTTCAGTCTGAATGCATCAACAATCCCACCCCAAAGGTAAGACATCATCTTCAACTCCTGCGGTCTGCCTCAGAGTCCACACTTTGGTTATGAAATAAAGTGCATTGTAGAGCGCTAGAGTGATGACGTATTTTTGTAGGCCAACCTGGAAGTTTGCATCACCCTGGTACTCTTGACAAAAATCCAAAAGGATTTTTCAATTGATTTTTGGATTGTTGCAGAAAATAAGGTCCGTGACCAACAAAAGTGTATGATTACACACATTACACACTTTGTTTATCACGGTAATATTCCTTTTTTTTTATTTTGAAGCCTAAATACACTTGGCAGAACTTTAAAAATGTAGGCTGTAAACAAACTACACTACAGTCGCAAGACTTCAACATCGCCATCACTAAGCTCTTCAATCTTTAAAATAACATTTCCCTGAAAGTTTGAGTTAGAATAGTTTGCAAAAGTGTGAATATAAACATGCCGAGGCTGTAAAAGTGGACAAGTGAGTAGATGAGTTTTCTTGTTCTGCGTGATGTTTAATGTCTCTGTCAACCTCTATAGTGCCCTTTGTAACCATCTTTTTCAAGACAAGTAAAAGCTTTAAAAAAAGAGAGAGAGAGAGTATTACTGGTGTATTTGGTTACACTTTATTTTGATAGTCCACTTTTGCATTCTATTAACTGTAAGTAACTTTGCTACTGCATGTCAACTAATTCTCATTCATTTGAAACTACATGTCTACTAACTCTCGGAGTAGACTGTTAGGGTAGGTTTAGGGTTAGTAGAATAAATTGACATATACTTGCAAAGTTTCTCATAGTCAGTATGTTTTATGTAATGGATCCATCAAAATAAAGTGTTAGAAGATATTAAGAAAGTCTACTAATACTCTAATGACTGCTAGTTGACATGTAGTTGCAAAGTTACTTACTGTTAGTAGAATGTCTAAATTGGACTATCAAAATAAAGTGTTACTGTGTATTTTGTTGAAAATGTGAAAATATCTTGAGGCTGTGTTCACCACTGACCTCTATTTCAAGCATTTAACCAATAGACTATTAAAAACCCCATTTATTTTGGGACAATAGAACCGGATGTGCTAAAACTCGTTCATGGGCTTTGGCCTACAAAAACAGGCTTTGTGAAACCTCAAGTTACAAATGGGACACCCTGTGGTATTGTAGACTTCACAGATGTGCATAAGTTGCACTTACTTCTATTGCGACGCCTGCATTTCGCTCAACATAATTTTGCCATGCAAAGGTAAATGTGACCTTAAACTAAAGGCGATCCAGAGCCTCCAAAAACATGTTAAAAAATAATAATTCAATTTTGTGTCTTTTTACAAAGTGAAGAATTTTCATAGAGACCAAGTGTGACTTTTCAGGTCTCCTGTTTCAGTAATATCTGTCATTAATGCTAAGCAAAATAAACTTCTTCTAAATTTCCAGGAAGAGTGGATACTAATCAAATGTTATTCTTTTGAATTCAAGCAATGGGACTAAAAGTATAGTGATTTTTTACCCACATATATGCACACATCCTTCTCAGCATATAGATTTCACTACAAGTACAACGTGCAAGGAAACAAAAACAGACACATGGTTCATTTAGATGCCAAAAGGTGTGGTTTAAATTTACTGCAAATGGCAGGTCATTAGTGGCTCTGTAACAATAAACATTTTAAATAAACGACACTCCTCTTTACTGGACATGTTTGGGTAAGTCTTGATGTACCCGAAATTACAGTTTGTACTCTTTGGGAGTATAAATACAGACAGCCCCGCACAGACAACTCATTTCTTTAATCTATTTACAAAATATTTTGTATGTCTATGAAGAAGACCTTTTCTCAGTTGCCAATTCACTGAAGTTTTTATTAGTTCAGAGCTCACAATAACAGTTGTCCTTAGAAGGCAACCGTTGGGCTTACTATAAATGGCTTTAACTGACAAGCCTCCAATAAGTCCAGAAAGGTATTTTAATCACTCAAGCATGAGACATCAGAGTCCTGCCGGTCTTCCAGAAGCATTAGTCATTTCTCACCACGTTCCATAAGGATTCATTGTAAATCCTGCGCTAATATGTCTCGCTGTGACTGCAAGGTATTTTTTTGTTCCTCAAGACATGACTGTCTGAGCATCCCATTCAATTCATTCAGATATTAGACATGAATGACTTCTCCGAAGTACTTCTCTCTTTTTTGTTTGGTGCACATTTCTGCAATGTCTCAGAAGATGAACTAGCTAATAATAGCGAGTGCTAAGTCTTTTCCTGGAATCTTCCCAAGCTGCAACAAATTCGTCTGGATTAGCGAGTGGAAGTGCTTGGGAAATGTCTTTCTCAGCAAAGCTACGATTCAAGGTTATGCCTTTGTTGACAGTCTAATCCAACACGTTATTAATGCTCATGACATCATCTCCTGCTCGGCCGCGTGGTCTCGGTGCACTGAATATGGCAGAGGGGCTTGTCGTTTTTCATTAAGTTTTTTTCATTTACAGTTACAGAGTTTTTTTAAACATGAACGGGAAAAGAATTAAATGCATTTTCCAGAAGTTTAATGACCTTTGCTGTTGTTTTATTCCATGTTTGGCTATTTCTTCCAGGGATCACTGTGACTCAAGTGCTGAAACTCTTTGTGAACTTCAGTATTTGAATGGCTATAACAGGGTCGTTTAAAATATGGGCATGACCAAATGTACCCAAAACCCTATAATTGCTAAACAAAACCTCAAAACTTCATGAAATTTGGTAAATATGTGCAACATGTGATTCTGAAGAAGCATGCAAACTTTTATGGAGATTGGGCAATAGGTGGCGCTATAACAGGTTAAAAACTGTATAGTATTTCTATGGCAAATTACCTAAAGTTGCTTAAAATGGTAGTTTTTATCTCACATTTAGGTGGTGACAGGTTTACTAAATAACCTGCATAATTTTTATGCATGAAAATTCTGTCATCAATTACTCACCCTCAAGTTGTATGAGTTTCTTTATTCTGTTAAACACAAAAGAAGATACTTTGAAGAATGTTGGTGACCAAACAGTTGATGGTAGCCATTGACTTCCATAGTATGGAAAAATACTTTGGAAGTCAATGGCTAAATGATAACAGAATTACATTTTTTGGGTGAAATTTAAGGTGCATGGTAATACTTCGGTAATTTATTTTTTTAGTTTATCTTTCTGTAGCTCAGCTGGTAGAAAATGGCATTAATAACACCAAAGTCATAGGTTAGATTCCCAAGAAATGCACATACTGATAAAATGGACATCTTGAAAACACTGTAAATAGCTTTAAATAAATGTATCAACCGAAAGCATTGATGCAAATGTTTTCAGAACATATTTAAAATGTTTTTTAAGTGTGAATCAAACCTTTCAAGCCATTCTAGATTTTCTCAGTATTGTGTTTCCTGCCCTCATCTCTCAAGGGGACTGTGACCATGAGGCACTGTTGTTGTTTTTTCCAGGCCCAGGGTTCATCCTCCCCCCCGGCCCCATCACGGCCACTCAATTCCCACACTGTCGTCCTGGACTCTTCAGTCGAGCTGCTCTCCGCTCTCAGCCCAGAGGAGAGGGAGCTGCTGGCGGCCGTGACCGAGCGGGGCTACCCTCTCCGTACGGCCATCATCGCCCTCCAGAAAACTGGCCAGCAGAGTCCAGAGCAGGTCAGTGAGGGAGATCTGTTACAGGGATTCAGTGTGAAATAAGAGATGGGATTTATTCACGGGTCGAGATGTAATGCTGAGATTCTCTGCATCGTCCTTGGTGTATCGCAGGGGAAGGTCAATCAAAGTGCATGCTGGGTAACCAGTATAGTTCAGTTGTGTGTTTATGAATGAATGCTTGACCACATTTATGTTTCTCATAATCATAAAAAAAACTTTAGACTAGGTTTGAAAGGCTTTATAAAAGTAATCTTTTAATTTCACTGAAATAAAAAATGAAATAAATAGTTAATTTAAATAAATATGAAATAAAACATAAATAATAGATAAAAAATATTAAACTTAAAATACTTAAAAGAAAATGAGAAATGCTGCCTTGGCAACTAACTAAAAATTAATTGAAGTTGAAGCACTAAAATGTTCATACTAAACAAGAATAAGTTCTAATACAAAATATTAATAAATACTATAATATTATATAAATAATATATAATTTTATATTTAACAATTTATATAACAAATAATATTACATAATACATAAAAAATAGTCATACTTTCATTTGTGTTATTTCATTTGATAACTTAAAGTATTTCAAATACTTAAAGCAAATATTTTATTGTTACTCATATCTGCATCTTTTGTAGAGACTGATATTTTTCTCTAAGTTCAGTACACTGTATAAAATTTTATGATCTGTAAGTCATGACAACTTATGTTTTTACATTCATTTAACTCATCAAAATAAGTTATTTGAGTTATGTTAGTTATATAATATTCAACTCAATTTTTTAAAGTCAGTTTAATATAATTTCAGTTTAAATGACTTATGCAACCAAGTTGATTACACTTACAAATTTAAGGCAGCAACTGAATTTTAGATTTTAAGTTGAAATTGGTGATTTTTTTTTACCGTGTACTTTCAGTCTCATAACAATATGTCCATGAAAGCATTTGTCTATCCAGGTCACTGGAGAAGGTCTGTTTGAAAAGCACCTGCTGTTTTATTTCATTTGTTTCATCAGATATACTGTATTCATCCTGAAAACTTAAGTAATGTTAGAAATCATTGGCAGAGATTTCACTCACAATCCCTGTGTGCTTCAGTTTCAGCTCTGTGTCACAGCAAAACATCTGGTTCCATCCTCTTTTATCTGATTCTGGGTACGATGAGAAAAAAGAAAAAAATAGATACCAGACCCTGAAGTTTCCAAAATGAGCTAGTATCTAGTTCTCAGCATTACACAGCTTCCCTCAGGAGAACACTTGAGTCATGAAGCCATACTCATTGGCAAATATGATTAACGTTGTTGGGCATTGTGGAAAAAATGACACAAGTTTATTTAAAAGGGTTTATGAGAAAAAGACTATCAGTAAATCAGAATTTGAGGGCAGTGGAGCTGAATACATCCAGAGAAGTCTGCTGAAGAAAACTTAGAAGATGCTCTGCATTTGACTGATTTGTGTCAAATCATATAATGTGGACGGCTTGATTTGCGATACTGATAAAATAATTGTACGTCCACATCCCATTTAGTCTAATAAGATACCTTAATTAATTTTTGACTGCCTATATCACATGCAGGGTTATTATAGGTAAATAAAAACAAAACCTTCTGTTCGTTTGGAAGAACGAAAGTGCACAATAAACTTAAGTACACTGTAAAAAAACATCTGTAAAATGTAAACACATTTACAGAACAAACTGTAAAGATTTACAGTATAAAACTGTAATTTGCGAAGGAAATTTGAATGTAAACCAGTAAATTCAACAACACACACTGCTATTAAAATCTGTTTTGTACTTTTAACATACTGTCAACCACCATAATAATGCAGGTGGTAAAAGAGAAAGCCACATGAAGAATCAAAGCTCATCAAGCTTCACCACAAGCAGAAGTATATACTAATATATAGAAGGTGCACAGAGTCATTCATGCAAACACAAAACATCATCATGGTAACACACGATACTTAAATAATGCAATAAACTTTCATTAAACAACAGATGATGTAACAAAGCCCAAGTGTTCATAACTGATAACAAAAACTATTAAAAACATGATTATTTAAACAAAATGCTTTCAAATGTCAAATGTGTCATGCAGGTAATTCTGGGAATATCAGTTTACAGTTTTTGACTGTAAATTATACATTGATTTGTTATTTTTTACTTCTAAAAACTGTACAATTAACAGCATTTACTGTAAAATTACAGGAAATGTCTGGTTAGATCTTTTACAGTTTTTCCCTGTATATAGTACATGAACTTTCTGTTAACCTATTAACAGTATTTTCCGTAGCGTTTTTACAAAAACAGTTACAATTACACTTATTTTTTACTAAATAAACCAATAAATACAATTATAAACTAATAAAAAATAATCAAATCTGTGACATTTAAAAAAAAAATACAAAAACACTCAACAAAAGTAAAAAACTAACTAAATTTAAAGTGAAAACAGAAAATGTAATAAAGTCTAATTCAAAATATTAACAAAGTTGTAAAAGAATATCAATGATAATAAAATATCTCTCACTCTTGTGTGTGGTTTGACGGCTGGTAGAAAGAATGATGTCTTAATTAATTATTAAATATAGAATCAATTAAATACTTGTTTGAAACTAATATGTTTATTAAATGAATAATAATAATAATTATTATTATTATAATTGCTGTTGTTATTTTTTAAAGCAATGTAAATTATTAAATTATTATGGTTATTATTATTAATTTTAATTAGTTTATAAATAATAATAATAATAACTAAAAAATATATATTTATTTAATAATAAATGCCACTTCTCATCTTGAGTGCATTTCTACCATGATGCCTTATTAATTAATTATTAAATATATAATAAATTAAATGATTGTTTGTAACTAATGTTTATTAAATTAATAATAATAATTATTATTATTATTAAATTGCTGTTGTTATTTTTTAAAGCAATGTAAATTATTAAATTATTATTGTTATTATTATTAATTTCAATTAGTTTATAAATAATAATAATAACTAAAAAATATATATTTATTTATTTAATAATAAATGCCACTTCTCATCTTATGAGTGTATTTCTACCAATAATGAAGCATTGCAGTCATTAGGAATTTGTTTTCCTCTGTCCAAAGCTTTCTTGAATTTGTTCTAGATCATTAGATTCCTTGAAAGCCCTGAAGCGATGTGATGATGTCTGTGAAGTCACTGTCCTCAGTTGCCCAGTGAGCCGCTCAGCATGACATCAGACAGCTGATCAGATTTGAATCAACAAAGCTCCTCTTGTTACACAGATTAATCAGACCAGCCGCTTCGTGACTCTTATCCACACACTTCTCACGTTTCACGCCGCTCCGCTTTCAGTCCACTCTGAGCCTGACATGACATCTTATCATTACTTATGATATCTCACATTCATCTAATGATCTTTCAGAAGCCCACAGCTATGACGACGTACTGTTGCGTCAACAGTGTGCCTAATAACCAGATCAGCTGATCTAATCACTCGGTGTTAGGGGATAAACCAGTGCTCCCCAAAAGTCCATTAGACCTGGCCTTGTTTTCATGAAGCATTCGAGAATCTCAGAGGACATTTCTTCAGTCACGTTCCTGCAGTTAAAGTGATCCATGTTGTATTGTGTTTGTGTTCATGTACAGTATGAAGGATTGTTTGTTTGTTCTCTTGCAGATCTTGAGTTATATGGTGGCGTGTGATCGGTTATGTGAACTCGGCTATGATGAAGCTCAGGTTGAAGAAGCACTTGAGATGTTTCAGAACTGTGAGACCAAGGTATGTATATGACTTTTTTAATGTGCTCACCAAGGCTGCATTTATTTGATCAAAAAGACAGTAAAATCAGTAATATTGTGAAATATTTTTACAATTCAAAATAACTGTTTTCTATTTGAATATAGTTTAAAATATAATTTATTCCTGTGATCAAAGCTGAATTTTCAGCATCATTACTCCAGTCTTCAGTGTCACATGATCCTTCAGAAATCATGCTAATATGCTGATTTGCTGCTCAAGTTGTTCTGCTTCATATTTTTTGAGAGTAGTTTTTTTAGAATTCTTTGATAAATAGAAAGTTTAAAAAAAACAGCATTTATTTGAAATAGAACTTTTTGTATAATTAAATGTTTTTATTGTCACTTTTCATCAATTCAGTGCATCCATGCTGAATAAAATATTGATAATAATATTTTTACCAACCACAAACCTTTGAATGTTAGTGTATATTGTAACCTTATTTGTTCTTCTATTTTAGGCTGAGGAGTTCCTTCACCTTCTTGCTCAGTTTCATGAAATGGGCTTCCAGCAGAACGCCATTAAAGAGGTTCTTCTGGTGCATGAGAACCACCGAGAGCGAGCGCTGGAGGAGCTCATGACCCGCGTGGCCTGATCCAATCCATGTTATGATGCAGTGAATTATCATGTTTGTGCTGTTCACCGAGCTCATATAGCTGTTGCTTGTTTATCATATGCTGCACTGTGTTTATTCGTTGCACATTCTAGACATGTTTTGAGGCTTTGGGGAAAAGCACAATTTGACAGTCAACACCACACTTTTATAGTGTTTTCTGTAGCAATCAAACTTTTGTTGCTTTATTTATTGAAATGTAAACCATTGGTATTAATTGTTAATTTTTTCTTGGAATTCATACAATTGTTAAACTTTTAAAAATGTATTATAATTGTTAAGCCATAAATATATATGGACTCTTTAACATCATATTCATCTTTCCAGTTTCTATATGGTGCCTCCATTTACTTACAACTCACCCAAAGACAGTGTAATTTGCACTATTTCTAGTTTGTATTTATCTAAATGTTTTTTGTCAGCCGAACCCCTTTGACATAAAATATTTTCTTGAATTACCCCTTAAGTTAATATTTCAATAATTTAACAACACATTTGCATATTTTTGGTGCTCTGATGTTAGTTAATGGTCAAATGACATGCAGGAAAACAAATAAAATATTTCATAATTTTGTGTTTTATTTGGTGTTTTATTTTGTAATCAATAAATATATTGTTGGTCAAAAAATATATTGTAATTATTTTGGCATATATTGCAATTGATAAACTATATGATAAACATTTCGTCTCATAAGAAAATGTCTCATGCTAAAACATCAAGGCAAAAAGAACCAGGAGACATTTTTATCATTTTCAATGATAAAATAAAACCATTGTTTTTATTATTATTATTATTATTATTGTTGTTGTTTTAACTAATTATATAAAAAAAATCTGACAAAAATATAAAGGCAAACAGAACAAATAGACAATTTCAGTGATTAAAAAAAATCTATTTGTTTTATTATTACAATTATTATTTTAGGACAGAAATATATTATTGTAATATTACAATTGCACTTTAAAATAAACTTAATATTTGATCATTACTTGAAATGATTTTGTTACAATGATACATTTTAATTACATTTTTTAATTACAATTAATTTTGTAATTTTTAATTACAATGCTAATTTACAATTTTAAATTAGAAAATGAAATTATGCAAATGAGATTGGAACTCATTTTAATTTAATAATTTCGCTAAGACATTCATCACAATTTCAGTTTTGTTTCGATTGCAGCCTTATTCATTTTCTTCAATGTTTCATTATATGGATTCAATGCATTATTAGCTTTTCATCAACTCACAAACCCTTGTTCGGGAAACCCTGATGTGATGTACAGTATATAAATATTATGTGTCAGACAACACAGATGTAATAAATAATTTACTCACAAATGGTTCAGTTGTTGCAGAGCTCCAGCAATGGCATTGGTAACCTACCGAAAAAATATTTGCGTTTGGGTGATGCATTTGCACCGATGACCACTGTAAACATAAAATGACTATTCAATATGAAATGTCAGTCAAATATTTGGAAGAAAACCCATATCTAAACAATAATACCCATGTCTCATTGTTCTCGTTTCAGAATAAAACTAGCATTTGTGAAATCTGTGTGAGGTCAACACGCTTTCATTTGTCAATTTCACTTTGGTATTTGTGAACATTATTATATGGCAAAGTTCCTATAAAATGTTACCTTCAGTGTTAAACAACTGCCAGACATCATGAGCGAATAGCAAAGTCCTGCCAAGATCTATAGATTCTGTTGTTAGGCTGCAGAGGTTGGACACAATGTTTTCATTGTGGTAACATGATTAGTTATCAGTGTGTCTTCAGGTTCCCATGTAATGAGTGGACCTTCTACAATAGTTACGAAAGCTTGCAGGAATGTCTGGATATGATTTGTGTTTGAACAGTCAACGAGTCGCCACACTGTTACACTCTTACCGGTTCATGAGGTCATAAATGATTGTATGAATAAAGTATCATTTCTGATGATCATGTTTCTCCTCCCAGCTGATCTTAAACTTTCTCTCACAGTCTTCAAGGTTCTGTGCTCTTTCCTTGTGGCCTTAGCTGACCCCGGCGCTTCTGGTATGGGTACACCAGGGATTGAGTTTTACAGATGGCGTGTTTGATATAAAAAAAGGAAATGTTTCTATATTTTGGTCTTATGTGGCCATGGCAACATGTACTGTAATGACCATCAATCATGTGTAATACAGTCATGAAGATTTATAGAGCCTGTTCGTTTTCCATTAATCACATCTCACATTTGCCTCCAACTGGTCTGTGTTATTCTGGCAGTGTGTGAATAGTTAAATGTTATTTAAATTTAACACAAAATAAACTGCAGTTAACTAATTGATTGGACTGATTTGATGAAGGAAAGAGAGGCTTGAAATTTTGCACTAGTTTCACAAAGAACAATGTAGGTTTGTAAGGTTGAATACATACATACTATTGCATAAAAAATTATTTCCAAATATGTAAACTCTCAAAAGTTTGGGGTCAGTATGAGTTTTTGCATTAAATTGATCAAAAGTAACATTTAAAAATTGAACTATTTTGAACTTTCTATTCATCAAAGAATCCTAAAAAAAAGAATCATGGTTTCCACAAAAATATCAAGCAACACAACTGTATTCAACATTAATAATAAATAATTCTTGCCCAGAAAATCAGCATATTGGAATAATTTTTGAAGGATCATATGACACTGAAGACTGGAGTAATGATGCTGAAAATTAATTACATTTTGAAATATATTCAAATAGAAAACAGCTATTTTGAATTGTAATAATATTTCACAATAGTATGTTTTTTTATTGTATTTTTTTATCAAATAAATTCAGTCTTAATGAGCATAAGATACTTTTGAACAGTATAGTGCATAGTAAAAAAAATACTGAAAAGTAAATTAATTAGAATTTTTTTTATTCATTTGATGTCCAGTAAGTGTAAATGATCATAAATTGGGACAACAAATATTACGTGAGGATAATTCCTCTTTGAAATATTACTTCAAGAAGGTCATTTTTTTTCTGAAGTAATAATACAAAAAATGCAAATCCCACCTGCAACCTTTCTCTTTTTCTGCCAATCAAAATGTTTGAGGCACTAAACTAAATTCAAATTAGGTGAAATTCTAGGAATCCATTGTTACGTAACATTTACAGCTATTTTTAATAAACTCCGTCAACACAATGTACAGAAGCTCTTGAGCTGAGGCCAGAGGAGATCTCGACTCCATTATCTTTCTTTTCTAAAAGCACTCTGCTTTGCTTTGGCAGTCTCAAGAGGAACGTCCACATGGAGCCGATTCTTGGAAATCCAGTCATTTGTTTTTTCGTCCTCCATTTGTTGTCCTCGATGGCGTATTCCACCGTCGCTCTGCGGTTGACCGTGAACACAGAGTCACCTCGCACTACTGCGGTAAACAAAGCCCCCTTACTGTTCTCGTACTGCCCGGGCATGGCCGTCCACTGACCTGAGGTCAGATTGTAACAATCCATCACGCATCTCAAAAAGTCATCAGATGGCCCGTTCCTCATGACGTACAGATTGTCCCTGTGGGCCACCATGCAGTGTCCGTAACTTTGATGCCGAACGAGTGTCGAGATTAACACCCATTCATCTTTGTTTGTGACATACTCATAAATCTCAGTAGCGTCTTTAGGTTTCCAAAGGCAGATGAATAGTCTTCTCATGGTTTTGGCGCAAGCGATGGCAGTTGCAGGTCTTGGAAGATGAGCAGCAAAGCTCCAGGTATCTGAAGAGACTTTGTACTTCTCCACAGAGGACATTATGGTCTTCTCAAACTCTCCGCCGATGATATAAAGGTCACCCACATGGCTTACCAAAGTACAGTTGTAGCGAAGTTGCTGAGGGCTGGAAAATGTGCTCCAAGTGTCTGTAGAAACATCATAGCAGAAACCAGAATCCACAACTTTATTGGTAATATCATAGACTCCTCCGACAATGTAGAGCTTGTTGTCTAAAACCGTAACTCCGGCCATGGTGGTGCTGGCATTGAGAGGCAAGTGAGTAAGAACTTTCCAGTCTTTCTCATCCTCATCAAGGTAACAAACGGTCCTCATGAAGTCCTGCAATAGCTTGATGGTTGGCGAATGAGAGCTGATGGTGATGTATGTACTAGGAACAAGAGACTCCACATATTCAATCAAATCCCCTGGCAAGCACTTCACATCTTCTTTGAGGTCTACATACATGTCGTGAATGAACAAAGCTGAGCTTTTGAAAAGCTTCAATAACCCAAAAGTAGCTGCTGTGTGATACATTAGAAGACAGTTGTCTGAATTGATAACATCGATGAGATGCTCAGTTAGAAGCTCTATCTGAAGGAACGCGGCACATTGGATGGCATCAACAATTTCGTCAGCGCTCAACATGGGTCTTTCGCCATGTATCACACGGAGGGCTACCTGGAAGCCATGAACACTTGGCACCTGAAGACAAATTTCATCCTCCATGCATTCCTTCATCCCAGATTGGAAAAGAGCTCGAAAGTATTCACAATGCTGCTCCAGGAGGCTTCTGTCCACCGTAAAGACACTTTCACCAAATCTCACTTTCACTATTGTTCTTGTGAAATCCATCGGCTGGTATAGCATCTTCTTCATGTCGATCTCTGTGCCAGCACAGCTGCTCGTCTCCATCAAGTTACCTCCGGTCATTTTCTTCTACAAATACCCATTTCTGCAAAGTCAAACCTGTCTTTGAAGACATTCACAGCACCATTGACTATCCGTGATGTCTTCTAAAGCAAGGCAGATGCATTTGACCGAGTGTGCAGTGTTTGTACTACTCCTAACAACTACAAGAATAGAACCGGCTATACATAGAAGTGAAAAGCGTGGCAGCATTATGCTGCTAGGAAAGCAGTGGCAGATAGCCATCGCTTTAGAGGGCAGCCGTCATCATGGTTATTTATTACCTTTTGTTCTTGGCAGGCATTAAAAGCAGGCTGAAAATTTCATCTTCTCCTTTTGATGAACAGGTGAAATGCCTAAAACTGTAACAATGGTATGCCTGTAAGGGTCAGTCTTTGTTGTGGGTCAGCATTCCAGGTGAACATGTGACTGCTCAAAATAAAATCTGAATGTAAATAAAGACTTAGTATAGTAGTCCTATTGGAAGTGGGGGATGCCTTCAAAAGCACAGTTGATTAGATTGCAGACAGTAGACTGATTAATTGTTATCTTGTGACTCCAAATGATATATAATCTTTGAGTTAGATAACTGTTTCTCTGACTTTTACAGAGCATAAGCCCAAATGTTATAGAAATGCCACTGTAAATAGGCCATGTCTTACAATGCGTATAGGGCCTATGAGTCACTCATTTAAACTCATTAAAAATCTAAAAGTCTCTAAAATACTTGCAATATTGATTAACTCCCCTTAAGTTTAATGAAAAAAATATATATAAATAGACGCCATTACAAAATTTGTAATGGTTTTACTGGTTATAATGGGACTTGTATTGGTTTTACTGGAAACTGTAATGGACCTTGTGGGTTTCTATTGGTAGTGGTCACCTTCTATTGGTGGCTTGTTAAAACAATAAATCCTAATGGAATAAGTCCCAAAACACACAACAGAAACCCTTTTTTTAATGGTTTTAATGGTTAAAAGTTGATGGTTTGTAATGTTTGTAATGGTATTTAGTGAAAACCATTAGAATTTTTGGTGATGGTTTCTATTGTGTGCTTTTTTTCAGCAGGGATTTGATAGAATTGCGTTTATATATTTTAGAATAGAAACAAACAGTTGCCAGTAGCAACTGACTTCCATGGTAAGGAAAAAATACCATGGAAGTCAAGGCCATCTTTTTGGTAACCAACATCAAAATATATATTTTTTTATGCCCAACAGAAGAAAGAAACTTATTTGGAACAACTTAGTAACAAAATAGATAACATAATTTTCCGATGGTAATGTTTATTTGCTGTTCAAAGAGGTTTAAAATCCACAGGGAATCAGTGATGCTAAACATTATTGATTATCACGTCTGATAATGATGATCGAAATTACGAAACGCGTTTGAACTTCGACAGTTGAAGGCAAATGAGCTGTCAATGAATGGAGGAAGAAAATACGTTTCTTACATTTGGGCCTTTTATTAAAGTAATATATATATATATATAGCTAGTTATCCACCACAAAATTACTGAGGCCCTCTGGTGGTTGTAACCATTGGAACAGTAGCGAGCACTTTTCGATCATTTGGGACAATTTTTTGCTGAAAATTTGACATAACTAAATGTTGTTCTTATTTATCACTTATTTGAAAACATTAAAAAAAATTTTGTGTTTTGTCTAAAACGTCTTTAAGTCGTTAGGTTACTGCTAGAGGTTATTGAGCGAGACGAGCGTCGACAAAAAGTTTCCCCCGGCAATTTCCTGTAGCAAAATCCTCTCAAAAATCATTGAATAATGCGCAAATTGATAAAGGGAGGGGGGTTGATTTATTAAACACATTTTTAAAAAGAATTCTTGTAGAGTATGGGCTTTGAAGCTTCTTTTTATGTTCATGGGAGGCGGATCCACTGGATAGATTGAGTCCATCATGTGCTCCAGCCCACCGAAGCAGACCTTCCCAGCATTTCACTGTTCATTCCCCTCTGGACACATCCTCTCCGAACACAAGCGACTTCTAATGCCCTGAAAAATAAGAAAACAGTTTAGCAATCTCGGACAAACGTGCATCTGAGTCTTCTGTGGTTGTGGACATGTCGTATATACTGAAGTATAACGCGATCCAGCTGTTTTGCAGAGAGCGCTGGTGAGAAATCAAGCATCAGCATCATCCAGGTATGAAGATCAAAGCACACGTGCACTGTGTCTAAAGGGCTGTTTGATTCGGGTCTGCTTCCTCGTGTGTTCATTCCTCTATCTCATCCCGTCTTCAGGATGTCTCTGATGTTTGGGAAAGCAAGAACTTGCAACATTGTCACAGTTCCTGAGCATGAGCCCCCGGAGTGTAACATAGTGATTTTGGGAGCTATGGGATCTGGAAAGTCAGGTATGACTACCATGATCATAATAACAAACATAGTTTAATTATTATGCTTTGGTCATGACATTTTCTTAATGTATGTAGTGCATTTAATTTTGGGGGAACACTGGCAAAATGTGCCTTGAATGCATTGTAAATCTTTTTGAATTTGTATTTTCCTATATGTATACATATTCGATTGTATCTGAACTATCAGAATTTAACAGATTGTATCTGTTAAGCAATGCATAATGTTGATGATAGTGATTTTATTGATGAATGTTATGCTATTATATGTTAATGATATTAGGTTGTTTGCCAAGAGAAAACTTTTCCCCATAATGAGATTTGTTTTTAAGAAAAATGCTTTTTTTAAAAAAGCAAAATGTTTCCCATTATTCTGTTGGGATGTTCTGTTATGTAATAGAAAATATTTCCGAACTTAGACTTACAGGAAGTTTGTCTGTCCCCCGCAGCACTTACAGTGAAATTCCTCACGAAGCGCTTCATCAGTGAATATGACCCAAACCTTGGTGAGTGTCCCAGCTTGTACTGTCGTCACCGAGGATGTAACCAAATATTGAAAGGAGTTTGAAGATAAAAGTTTAACAAACGGTCATTGAAAAGCCAATAATGAGTGACTGAACATCTGGATATAGGAGACGTGTTCTCCTCAATGTCTATGGTGATTATGGTCCTGATCTTAAAATAAAACATATCAATCAAACAGATTATTTTTACCTTACTGGAGCATTAACTTCAGGGCTGTTTAGATTCATACAGATGTAATTAAGGCCGACTCAGATCCATAGATGGGTGGCTTTAAAACTTAAAAGGATTTTACTTGGAGACATAAAAGTCCTCATTTTCATGTTTTTTCCTTGGCAAAAGATGAAAAGCTGAGGCTTATACTGACAGCTTTTACGTTACTAAAATGACAAGTTTGACTTTGTCTTTGCCAAACCACTTTAAAACTTTGTCATAAGTCTTTTTCCAATGCACCATATATTTCTTTCTTCAGTTTCGTCCTTTGTAGTTGTATCACATTTTGTTCAAATGTAATTCTTTTATGAAATCATTATATAAAATAGTAATAAAATAAATTATAAAACACACATGGATGTCAGGAACTGAAATGCCGTCTTTAATTAGCAAAGAACGGAATAAAAAGAGAGACTTCATCTGAAGATGAAACACATTATGTAACTGTCATGTAACTTGAGCTGGAGCGCAGTGTTTTAATGTTTCTGTGAATGCCAGTTAGTTTAAAAAAGACATGCAGTATCTTTTTTTACATATTTAATTTTCAGAAGATACCTACTCTTCAGAAGAAGTTGTAGACCAGCAGCCAGTTCTGGTTAAAGTGATGGACACGGCTGATCAGGTAATGATGTCCGTTTGTCTCTTTTAATAATATTCTTCTTTATGCAGATTGACACCTCACATTTGATCTTTTCATAATGGTTGATATTTTACTTTCTCATAATGGAAGTTTGTTGCATAACCTTGGCAGCTTTACAGTATGCAAAACAAATCTGTCTTTATTTAAATCAGGATGGACCAGTCAACTGTGAGCGCTATTTAGGCTGGGCCAATGCCTTCATCATTGTCTACAGCATTGACAACCGGAACAGCTTTGAGGCCTGCCAGCAGTACATGCAGACTGTGACTCTGTACTCAAAAGGCCTGCAGCCAGAAGCTCCTGTCATTCTTTTAGGAAACAAGGTGGACATGGAGAGATATAGGTGAATTAAACTTCAAATTTCAGTAAACATTGCTATTATAACATGCATGAAAAAAATGAAAATTTGCCGAAAATGTACTCACCCTCAGGCCATCCAAAATGTAGATGAGCTTGTTTCTTCATCAGAACAAATTTGGAGAAATTTAGCATTTTATCACTTGCTCACCAATGGATCCTCTGCAGTGAATGGGTGCCGTCAGAATGAGAGTCCAAACAGCTGATAAAAACATCACAATAATTCACAAGTAATCCACACCAATCCAGTCCATCAATTAATGTCTTGTGAAGTGAAAAGCTGCATGTTTGTAAGAAACATATAACTTTAAACCATCGCCTCTGGCCAAAATACGTGTCCATAATCCATAATATTGCTTCCTCCAGTGAAAAAGTCCATCCCCCATTGTCCTCTCACTTCGAAATCCACCGATATATTTGTTTAGAACTGTTTTAGATTATTTTCACTTACAAACGGTGCTTGATCTGTGCATATTTCTCTCCTGATTCAGATTAGATAACTTTTTCTCTGGAGAAAGCAATATTAAAGATAGAGGGCTCGTATTTTAGCTGAAAGCAACGGTTTGAAGTTAAAACGTCTTAATGATGGATTTGTTTATTATAAACATGCAGTTCTTCACTTGCCTGGAGTCATGTGGATTACTTGTGGATTATTGTGATGTTTTTATCAGCTGTTTGGACTCTCATTCTGACGGCACCCATTCACTGCAGACGATCCATTGGTGAGCAAGTGATGTAATGCTAAATTTCTTCAAATCTGTTCTGATGAAGAAAGAAACTCATTTACATTGTGTTAATTTTTGGGTGAACTATTCCTTTAAGTGTGAATCTTAAACAGCCAAATTTCCTGTGTCAGGGTGTGTGTTAGTCAAAACACTAACCAAGCTGAGCAGGAAACAGTGCATTTACATAGTTGTATGAATGTCCTTTTGTTAGTTTAACTGGAAGAACGTATGACCTGTGACTGGCTATAATTACAACAATTATGCTCAGTACCACCGCAAGTTATTTAGATTTCAGTTTTTCATGACCCTAAAATGTTTAAGTAAGGATTTGATTGGTCCAGGAAATGACCATTCATCGCCTTTATATCTTCCTTTCATTATGCAAACACAGTGCATGATTTATGCAGTATCATACTTGAAATGACCATAATACAGCTGGACTCAATCAAATCTATTTATGTAACCGCAGAATTATGTGTGCTTCTTTGCCAGCTGCGCTTTAAATAAAAGCTTTAACTGCTCATCCCCAGTTTTTTTCTGCTGTGCCATTCCTATTACATTAGAGTTTCTTTAACTCTTTATTGTGCAATTTTACTTAAGGCTGTAGTTATCATATCCACTTTTTATTTGGATTATGTTTTGTTTTTATCCATTATTACATGATTACTTTTTAGTATTTACTCTATGCACAGTATCCTTCAAACATTTGGGGTCGGTAAGCTTTTTAAAGGTTTCTAAAATAAGTCTCTTATGATCACCAAGGCCGCATTTATTTTATTAAAAATACAGTAAAAGCAGTAATGTTGAGAAATATTATTACAATCTAAAATAACTGTTTTCTATCTCAATATATTTAAAAATGTAATTTATTCCTGTGATGCAAAGCTGAATTTTCAGCATCATTACTCCAGTCTTCAGTGTCACATGATCCTTCAGAAATCATTCTAATATACTGATTTGCTGCTCAAGAAACATTTCTGATTATTACCAATGTTGAAAACTGATATATTTTTGTGGAACCCGTGATACTTTTTTCAGGATTTTTATTATATATCATTAGCATATATTATTTTTCAGAATTATTTTTTAATTTTAGTAAAGAGCTGCATTTTATGTAAGGAAAGTGAATGAAACATGCTTTCATAATGTGTTTGTTAAACATTTTATAATACATCTTCTTTAGACAGGTGAGCAAGGCAGATGGTGCAGCTCTGGCCTTGCGGTTCGGCTGCCTGTTCTTTGAAGTTTCCGCCTGCTTGGACTTCCTGTCCGTTCAGCACATCTTTCACGAAGCTGTTCGTGAAGTGAGGCGAGAGACAGAGAGGAGTATCCGTCCACTCTTCATCAGCGAAGACAAGTCTGCGATCAGCCTGTCCTCCGCCCCTCCGCTCACCACCTGCTATAAAGAGCTGCCCACCCCAGCCACCGCAAAGCTGGTTACGGTTAAATCCTCGAGAGCTCAGAGCAAACGCAGAGCCCCCACACTTACACTGCTCAAGGGCTTCAAGATCTTCTGATGTCAGGACGCCCTCTTCTGATACTCTAGAGGAGCTACAAGGAGGAATGCATGTTTTGATGTCGTATCAGCTCATTTAGCATTAAAACTAACTGGACCTGAAGGATTACAACATCTGTCACAAACTTGAGAAAGCGGCAACTTTATGAGAATGGACAGTGTGCTAAATATATCAGAGTGCTAATAAATGTCTTTGTTAGCATTTCTGATTATTCTGTTATAATATATTTTGTTTGTTTGTTTCACTGTTTTTTGCACCGGAATTATACTTGCATTTTATTGTGATAAAACCAATTTCCACTTAATATATTAATTTCAGAGAATTCATTTGGGGCATTTATTTTTTTCACATTTCACTTTTTATTTTTATACACATCAAAACCGAATCATGCACAGAATACCAAAGAAAGTGTCAGGACAAAATAAACACCTTTATCTTTATTTGTTCTTGTAAAACTTTAAAAAATAATGTTAGTATTGATTAAATATTGAAATGACCAAGTTTATTGTATTGCATCACATCGAGTGAGAGAGAAGATCATAATTTACAGTGCTTCGTATGGGAAGCATAAAGAGAAAAATATGAAGATTAAATATTTGGTTTAATCCGTATAAGTTTGTATGGTACACTATTACTGTATGGTTTAGAAAAAAGTTCGTTCATGACCAATTTTGATGCACTTTTACATAAGATTTTTATATAACAAATAGTAAAACTTACCTTTTGAAACATAAACTATAAAACTCGAAATTAATATATGTGTAAATATATTATGCAAGTATAAAAATGGTTGGTTGACCCAAGGCTATAAGCAAGCATATATGTTGGGCTAGAGAAACCAAGTGTGGCAGCCACAAATTATTTTAAAGAATAATTCTGATTTTTTTAATGTTTTTGAAAGAAATCTCTAATGTTCACCAAGATAATTTTTTTTTATCAAAATACAGTACAACAGTAATATTATCAGCATTTAAAATAACTCTTTGCTATATCATTTCTTTCAAAACATTTAAAAATGAATTAATAACTTTTGGCTGCCAATGTAAAATAAATTTCTATTGAAAAGAAAAACAGGACTAAATTAAAATGCAATTGCCTCAGATGAAACTATTACTTGGGGGGAGTTTTGGGACAGAGTCTCCACATCTGTGTTGTGGACGTCCTCTTCACCTTGTCCTTCCTCTGCAGGTTCAGGATACAGAGTAGACACATTCCCGTCCTTCCAGGTCACCACAATTTCTCCGGGCGTCAGTCCCTCTGAGGCTTTGCTGTTGTATGAAGGCTCTTCCCAATCCCTATGGCTGTTGTTTGTAGTGATGTGTTCGGATGGGGTGAAATGGGTTTTCTCCTCCTTGACCTCTGTGACCTTATCAGTGACGATGGCCTGCAGTTCCTCCATTTCAGGTTTCACCGCTGTGACTTTTGATGCTGCTTTGTATTTGGCTATTTTCTTCCTGTTCCTGTAGGGGAAGCGGAAATGGAAATTATGTAAGAATATACCATCTCAAAAAAAAAAAAATACACACACAGTAAAGTATATAAATAAGTCAAAAATTAAGCAGCTGGGATTTGCTATTTAGTATTTGTCTAAAATGTTTTAGGATTAATAAAAACACAAATGAGATAAATGTATGGTATCTTGGCAGATTTACTTGCAACAGATCAAAATTTGAAACACTTTTGAGATCTCTTCGAAAACATCTCTAGCAGAAACAATTTATTACTGATATTTTCCCTAGGAGTAGCACTTTAAAAAACAAAGTTTCAAGTTAGAACTAAAACGGTTTTACAGCTTAATGTTTTTTGTATTTAGTCTTCTGAAATGTGTGTTGGTGCTATAAATAACCCAGAAACCAGCACACCCATCTGAAGAACCTATAATAAAAAAATATGTGCTGGTGGTGACATTTTTGCAAAGAATATTATGTATCTTCTTACACGTTTCGCCTTAGTTCCAAACTGAAATGTCAAATGAGTGGTGCTAAAAGTGTTCAGTTTTCTCCGGAACAGATACATGTGACTGTGCCCGGATTAGCTACATTACGTTGGTTAATCCAGTTCGGAAATCAAATGCCTGATGAGTGATGAAAGGCTAATGCTTTATCATGTTTGAAAAAAATGTATCACTTATACTAAGCTTTACACTTAAACCTAACAGATAGGATTTGAGCACTCTTGTCAAATCGTGGATCACTGCGCATCTAAAGTACCAGGTGAGCTACCAAGCAAGTTTACTACATAAGCCATACAAATGCAGTTGGAGATGTAAACATCAAAATATATTAGTTTACACATTATGCACTAGGGTAAAAGTGTTTTGACCTGAAAACACGATGCAAGGATGATTTTAGCATTGTTGTTGGTGGTGTTTTAATGCCTCCGGTGCTCATTTTAGCTGAAAATTGTGTATATATAGGTATGTTTGAAGATGTTCTCTGCTGAACCTACATAACATGCTGCAAATAACTGTTGAAGAGCCCACATTTTTGTGTGTGTATATATCTTTAATTATGTATTATTTTACTATAAAACTCCCCTTTGGTAACTGAAGTTATTTAGTATTTACCCATTGGTGTTACTCGTGTGTCACTAACCTATTAGCCATCATGCCCATGACCAACAGCATAGCACCAATCAGAAGACCCAGAAAAGCAAATGCCAGCATGCCAAACTTCCACGATGTTTCTATTAAACAAAAGAACGGCATTGAACCGTTTGTGAGTATTAGTGTGATGCAAGTACATACTTTTTCACACAGCAACATCCAAGTCATTCAGGCCATTTTGTTTATAATGATATTAAATTATGTTTTCATCACAGTAAATACAAGCTTGCCACACTCACGGTCCTCTGTGCGGTAATACCACTGTAAAAACTTCATCTGTGCCTCTGTCATTCTTTGTTTAGGCGGCCCTTCAGCAAAGTCGAACTCATCGTCCTCTAAATCACTTTCTCTTCTGGATCCTGTGAGAATCAATGAAGATGAGATATATATTACAGCATGATAGATAGATAGATTTGGGGTCAGTGATATTTATAAATTAATACTTTTACTCAGTAAATATTATCTTGATCAAAAGTAAAGACATTAATAATGTTACAAAATATTTTTATTTCTATTCATCAAAGATGTTTCTCGACCAAAAAAAAGCATTTTAGAATGATTTTAATATATTTTAAAATAGAACATTAGAAAATTATTTATTTTAAATAGTAAAATAAATGATCAAATAAATGTAGTCAATATAAAATGAACATGACAATTCAGACACATAATTCAAATAAAGAATTAAATAAATAATAATAGTTCAAATGATTAGTTGTTTTTGGCCTCTACTCACTCAGTTTATTCTGGCAGAAGTCGCCCGTATCCAGAGATTTCCATGTGTCGTGTTCACCCGTGTTCAGTCTGAGTTTTCCTCTCTCGGTGCTCAATGCCAGAGAGTTTTGCAGACTGATGAGCTGTTGAGCTTTGCACTGCCATTTGATATGCTCACCAGAATCACAAGCGATAGTCTGGACTGGGTCAGTGTGGACGGCTGAGAGACACCTCAGGGTGCCTGTGTTTACTAGGAACCAGTGATCTGTCCACTTCCACTGCTGCAGGACTGAGTCCAGACTGCATGTCCTTAACTCAACAACTCCTTCAGATGAGTCCTGTAGACACAGACCTTCCTTCGTGCTGTGGATCGTAAAGCCGATTGTGCCTTGGGGGAAAAAACTACTTTTAGCATATTACAACTATCTTTGTTCATTTTGTATATTTTATCTTTATATAATCAGTTTTATAATATCATTAATTAAAGCCAGATGATATCTGTGAAACATTGTGGTTACATCCCACAAATTAGAAAAAGAGAATGAATGGGAATTTTGTCTTGCATTTAGTCTATAATTCAACCATTGTGATTTATTGATTGATTTTTGTAAGATTATATGGTCTGTAGTTGGGTGAATCTCACAAAACATATTCAGGTCACATTTCACCTCTATATTAAATGAGAGTAATTTGAAATAATATTTTGCTTCAAGTAAATTAAGGCTGTTTTATAGGACCATTGCACTGTGACATTATTTTAATGATAGCTATGTTTTTTTTTTAAGTAATTCCCATTTTTCACAATGGTAATTCTCATTAAATTAAAATTAAACGCATTACAGTTAAGCACAAAGTCCCTGCTGTAATGATTAATATGGACTTTTTTGTGATAATTTCCATTTTACACAATCATCATTAAATTATTTTTATTGTAGTACGTTATTTTTTTGTGTTTAAAATTGTTCTTAATTGTCATGGAAATAAAGTCACACTTTAAAAAAATCTGACTGTATAATTATATCATATTATAAATTTGGATTTCCAAAAAGCATTTTAAGCTTAAATTATAGAAACCATTGGCAAAAAAATAGTCTCAATGATGTATACTTTCAGACAAAAAAATAAAAAAGGTCAAAATCTGTCACCAGGGCAGTAAGGCACAAAAGTTAAAAAGGTATATATTATATCTTATTCACTCCTAAATGGTTCATATTAGTACTTTAAAAGTACATATTAGTGTACCTTTTAGTAACTTTTGAAAGAGTACCATTCCACTGATAGAATTATTCTGTTTTCTGAGATTGTACTTATATAAAGCTTTTGGAAAGCGCAGCCTTGGACATGTTCTTGTCAGGATTTGTTCTCCTATCATTAGATTCACTCAGTTAATTTAATGAGGTTAAGAGTGTACTGTACCAGGCCATGTGAGAGATAATGCTATCCATAACAGCAGCATCGCTCCTGTAATACAGAGTCTGCTTAAACACAAGAGACAGTGCGAGGTGTTAATACTTCCACACACACTTTAAAAAAGAACATATCAAGTTTCATCAGCCTTGTGTTTTCATTTCTGAGAATTTCTCCCCCACACATGCAATGTTTGAACACGTCAGCTTGACTAAAGATGCCATGCTGCAATACTTTAACCTTTTCTAATGAGAGAATGAGATATCATGTCTTGACAAAAACCAGATGTTGAATTCCACCCACCTCAATGTTACACAATGTTTGCTTCTCAGTTTTTTGTTTTTACCACCTTACCACTATCTTTTTTTTTCTTGTTTTTGGCATTTTTATCCATATCAGTGTTAGGTGTTATTAATTACTGTAATTTAAGTACTTTTCACTTTTTTTAATGCATTAAACACTGTGTAGGCAATTCATATAAAGTTTATATACAACAGCAGTGGAATTAACATCAAAATTTTACATCTAAGGTTAAAATGTATGTTTTAATGCAAATAAAATGTATGTTTTTAATGTAATATATAACATATGCAACATGTTTTTCCATTACTCTTACTCATCAAAATAATTTAACCAATTTCAATTACATATTTTAAGTTGTACAAGATTAAGACTTTTTTATTACGTTGGTTTAAGCTGAAATGACTTGTACAGACAATTTGATTATACTTAAAAATGTAAGAAATCAACTGAACTGAAGTTAAAGTTGAAGTAGGTGAAAATATTTTACAGTGTATTAAACAATTAGACGTCATAACAATGTAACAGTACAGTATTATTTCAAAATAAGCATTATTGCACCAAAAATGACGAGATGCCATACAATAATTCTTATCAGCATTTCTTATCATAAGAATAGCCCAATGGCATACTAAGATCGCAGAGCTTCTGTATGATCCATACGGATGCTTATTAAAGCACACATGTATGAAGTCAACTCACCTGAAGAGCACAGTTTGAGAGGCAGACGTGGTGTAGAACAGAAAGAATGACTACACATGTTGGGAACGCTTTACCACAGCAGAGAGTTGCCAAAGTTCAATGGGAGGAGATACAATCATGTAATTCCTTTCCTTTTTATAGTGCAGTTTGATGTCTTTATGAACTCAAGATGGGAAGGTTATAGAAGATGAGGGAATGAGTTAGCAGCTCATATTCTTTACATAATTAGGTGAAGCTGAAGTTATTGTATATTTATCTATATTTTTATATGTACGTTTATAGTTTTTGTACAGATCTTGTGCTGAAATAAGCCATCCAGGAAATACAGTATTTTAAAGAACTAGGCTATCTTGAGATAAATAAAGGCAATAAATGAATTAGCCAAAATAAAAGTCATTCTAGACGCTGTTTATGAATGGTTATGTTCTGTAAGGCCGTTTTTTGCTCGATGTTTGGATAGCCTTGCTCCAGCCTTGTCATGTTAGTGCAGCAGAATACTGATGAGAGGGACACAGTCGCTGACCCGTCGGTCAAGAACCTGTCACATGTGTGTATGTTTGCTTGTGCAGACAGAGAGGTGGGTTTTATTTCTTTATAGCAAGAGCTTGGAGTCGCTAGAGGTGAATGAACTAGGTGTCACTTTCATTGTTGCAGAGGTGAAGTGATAAAGAACGCTTGTTACTGGAGTATCACAGTACTGAGAATGTTTTCCTTATAGCTCAAAAAATCATAATGGATTCATAGTCCATATCATTTGAAACCAATCCTAAAAAGATCAAATGAAATGATCCAGTGATGATCCTTTAAGATGAAATTCTGATAAGTGAAAATGGAATCTTCACTTTATCCAGTTGAATTTAAGAATCTAGATTGATCTCTTTAGGATTGGCTCTAAATGAAGACCATTTCTTTTAGAAGATTCTTGTTTGATCCTTTTAGGACTGGTTCAGTTTTCGACTAGGATCATAACACTGACCTTTGACCTTTATACTAACCTGTATTGAGCCAAGTGCTTTTGTCTATTATCAAGACATTAGATTGTAAAATTAAAAGACTATATGTATTTACATCATCCTGCATGGAGTAAACTGATGTTAAATACACTGATGCATGGACTTCAGTAGCGTTGTAGTTTATGTATGGTTCCTTCAAGGCTTTAAACCTTTTAACACCTCATCACAGTTGACCAAAAATTTCCATTTGTGTTCATTTTCTGTTTAAACATTAAACAAATACTTCAATTTTGGAGAAAATCTTATTTTATTCATTTTTATCAGTATTATTCAAAAGTTTTTTTTTTTTTTTTTTTTTTTTTTTACTTGTATTAGTTAATCTGCTTTTAATTGGAATATTTGTGTTATTCCAATGTGGAATATAATGGAGTGTTTAAATGTGTGGTTTGGTCCAGGGGATTGTTTACATTGTTTTTTTAATGTTTGCTCTGCCCCCTACTGGAACATACAGGAGAAGATTCTCATTCTGAATCTTTATTTTCCTACTTTAGAGGTGAGAAAAAACAACCTTTACAACAACTTTTTTTTTCTTCTTTTTTTTTGTCTTGTATTTTTTACTTTTTAGCCATTTTTATGAAGAAATATGATTAAATGATGACACCGGTATCATGCTTAAGCCGTTAAAATGTTCCTTTAAAAAGAGGACACTACAAAGAACAAAGTACATAGTAAATAGATATGTGTATAAAATGTGTAATAGTAGTTCTTCTCATTATTCATATTCTCCTGGTAATGTTGTGATCCAAACAAAAGGTAACTGGGCATTGTAATATATGAGCTACAATATTTTTATTATTTAATTTAAACAATTACTTTTATTTTAACCTCCCCTTTCTTTCTTTTGTTCCACATCACCTTTTTCCCACTATACTGAAATTTCCCTTCTAACATTGCTATATTATAATATCTATATTTAGCAAAGAAAATTATATTTATTAGATTTTGTAAAAACAACAACAACAACAAAACATAATAATATGATCTATTTTTAAAGGAGTCTAATCTTCATAACAATGCACTTCAAAAATATTTTATTCAGTTTCACAAGGTGGAGCTAGTTTGCAACCAACTGCATGAAAGGCCTGGAATTTGTACAGCGTTTTCAGCTGTTCTGAACAATATAAATATAAATCTCGCTGCTAAACAACAGTTTAGTACACTAGTGAAAACCATTTGTAACCATCTGTAAGAAAACTGAGGCTTGTGATCCAGAAGTGACAATACCAACGTTATTGATTGCCTCTATATTAGGAATATTCCCACTATTCAGGAGACAATCTTAGATCATTCTTGTTTACATTTTTTTGTAAATCGTTTATTTTTTTAAACAGTTATCGTTTATGTCAATATGTTGAATTTTGCAGTAAAATCATACCCTATACATTGTATTGTTATATATTGTATTGACAACTCATCAATTAAATATTTACCATCTTAGATTCTTTATAACTGGATGTTTTTAAATAAACACTGACTAGGCTGGCGATATGACATAATGCATAGCCTATAACATTAACATTATATATAGGCTATATATACAGGTGCATCTCAATAAATTAGAATGTCGTGAAAAAGTTCATTTTTTCTTGTAACTTATTTCAAAAAGTGAAACTTTCATATATTTTAGATTCATTACATGTAAAGTAAAACATTTCAAAAGTTTTTTTTGTTTGAATTTTGATGATTAGAGCTTACAGCTCATGAAAGTCAAAAATCAGTATCTCAAAATATTAGAATATTTACATTTGCGTTTCAATAAATGACCATCCATTCAGTATAAATTTACAGATAATAAATTTGCCCGCAAATAATGGTGGGATGTATCTCTTGTTCTTTGAAACCACAATAATGGGGAAGACTGCTGACTTGGCAATGATCCAGAAGACGAACATTGACACCCTCCACAAAGAGGGTAAGTCACAGAGGGTCATTACTGAAAGGTGTGGCTGTTTACAGAGTGCTGTATCAAAGCATATTAAATGCAAAGTTGACTGGAAGGAAGAATTTGGGTAGGAAAAAGGTGCACAAGCAACAGGGATGAACGCAAGCTTGAGAATACAGTCAAGCAAAGCTGATTCAAACACTTGTGAGAGCTTCACAAGGAGTGAACTGAAGCTGGAGTCAGTGCATCAAGAGTCACCACGCTCAGACGTCTTCAGGAAAAGGGCTACCAAGCCACTTCTGAACCAGAGACAATGTCAGAAGCATCTTACCTGGGCTGTGGAGAAAAAGACCTGGACTGTTGCTCAGTGGTCCAAAGTCCTCTTTTCAGATGAAAGTAAATTTTGCATTTCATTTGGAAATCAAGGTCCCAGAGTCTGGAGGAAGAGTGGAGAGGCACAGAATCCATGTTGCTTGAAGTCCAGTGTGAAGTTTCCACAGTCAGTGATGATTTGGGCTGCCATGTCATCTGCTGGTGTTGGTCCACTGTGTTTTCTGAAGTCCACAGTCAACGCAGCCATCTACCAGGAAATTTTAGAGTACTTCATGCTTCCTTCTGCTGACAAGCTTTATGGAGATGCTGATTTCATTTTCCAGCAGGACTTGGCACCCGCCCACACTGCCAAAGGTACCAAAAGCTGGTTCAATGACCATGGTGTTACTGTGCTTGATTGGCCAGCAAACTCGCCTGACCTGAACCCCATAGAGAATCTATGGGGTATTGTCAAGAGGAAGATGAGAGACACCAGACCCAACAATGCAGATGAGCTGAAGGCCACTGTCAAAGAAACCTGGGCTTCCATACCACCTCAGCAGTGCCACAAACTGATCACCTCCATGCCATGCCGAATTGAGGCAGTAATTAAAGCAAAAGGAGCCCCTACCAAGTATTGAGTACATATACAGTAAATTAACATACTTTCCAGAAGGCCAACAATTCACTAAAAATGTTTTTTTTATTGGTATTCTAATGATTGGTATTTATGAAGTATTCTAATTTGTTGAGATAGTGAATTGGTGGGTTTTTGTTAAATGTGAACCTAAATCATCACAATTAAAAGAACCAAAGACTTAAACTACTTCAGTCTGTGTGCATTGAATTTATTTAATACACGAGTTTCATAATTTGAGTTGAATTACTGAAATAAATGAACTTTTCCACGACATTCTAATTTATTGAGATGCACCTGTATATATATATATATATATATATATATATATATATGTGTAACAAGTCACACCACTCCCTCTTCTTTTTGAATAAGACTTTAAAGTTCTTCCACTTAAATATGCTCTTTTCCCCACGCAATGTGACTCGGGTCGGGTCTTAGATTTGTCCCTAATCTCTTCCCTCCAGTCAGGTCGATAGCCTGGCATAATGATAAACTCTCTTCAAAGAACTCTCTCTCTTTTGGGGAAGGGTCTTAGATTTGTCCCTAATCTCTTCCCTCCAGTCAGGTCGATAGCCTGGCATAATGATAAACTCTCTTCAAAGAACTCTCTCTCTTTTGGGGAAGGGAAAGGAAAGGGAAGTGGTGTGAACATACACCTGGAGCAGCAGGCAGCCAATGCTGTGGCGTCCGGGGAGCAGCAGGCAGCCAATGCTGTGGCGTCCGGGGAGCAGTTGGTGCCTTGCTCAAGGGTCTCACCTCAGTCGTGGTATTGAAGGAGGAGAGAGTGCTGGTTATTCACTCCACCCACCTACAATCCCTGCCGGACCTGAGATTCAAACCCACAACCTTCTGGTTACAAGTCCGACTCGCTATCCATTAGGCCACGACTGCCACATACCAGTTTTGAACCTCCCATACATTCCTCCAACTCCTCGCGCTTTTCTTTTAGCATTTTTTTCCACATTTTGCTTTTTGTTGTGTTCACTCTATCAGAATAAATCACTGTAGAGGAACTCAAGAAGTCCAAAACTCGTCACAATGGCCTTTATATATGCCGCGCGCGAGTTTTTTTAAAGTTTTTTTTTTATTGCAAGTATAAACAATTAACTTCAACAATTAAATATAACATTGGATGACATTATAAATACAGAAATAATATAGGAAGACAATAAATAAAAAATAAATAAATATATAAATCAAAGTAGTACAGAGGTAGTAAATCAAAAATTATGTAACATTCAGCATATCATTATACAGTTTCACACATTTGACACTTTTTTTGGTGTTAATATTTTTTAGTGTTATAATTAGGTAGTTAAAGTCACAAAGAAAATGATGTAGTTCATTTTGGGGATGTTGAAGAAAATTTACATTTATGAATATAATATTTTCCCAACAAAATAAATACATTTCCTATATATTCTATGTTATGTTTACAATTAGAAAAATAACAAACTATATCACACATAGTTAAATCAATGTACATTGGATTTTGAAGAAAATAATTTTGACACTTCAGACCAAAATTCCTTAACAAGGGGGCATTTGAAAAAAAGATGATCAATAGACTCAATACTGACATTACAGAAATTACAATTCAGATGAGGATTACCAAATTTGGATGTAATCTCATTTAGTGGGGTATATATTATGCAAAATCTTTAAATGTATTTCTTTAACTTTATTTGGGACACAGAATTCAGTGTTTCCCACAGGATTTTGTGAGACTTGTGGAGGCAGGTGACGTCACATTAATTTGCATATTTATGACGTCATTGCTTCAAGTTTGCGTTCAGACGAGTTTTGGCACTTCGTTCAGATGTTCTGCTCTATGAACTGTAACATACTGTAATACAACTGAATACCCAATAAAGCTGTTCACATTATATTTTCTGTTGTCATACATAAAACAAGTATAAATAGTAAACGCAACCCATTAATACTACATGCTAACCAGGAATCACTCTCACTATACTTCTTAAATCCTGATTTATAATCGCGACATCGTCTGATAAAATCAATGTACTGTACATCTAACTTGCACTAAAAAGCGACTATATGCGGTGGTTTTGGCTATATTACTGTTTTGTATCATTCAGCGCACTGCCTGCGCATGAGTAACTATGTGCATCTCAATAAATTAGAATGTCGTGGAAAAGTTCATTTATTTCAGTAATTCAACTCAAATTGTGAAACTTGTGTATTAAATAAATTCAATGCACACAGACTGAAGTAGTTTAAGTCTTTGGTTCTTTTAATTGTGATGATTTAGGCTCACATTTAACAAAAACCCACCAATTCACTATCTCAACAAATTAGAATATGGTGACATGCCAATCAGCTAATCAACTCAAAACTTTCCTGAGCCTTCAAAATGGTCTCTCAGTTTAGTTCACTAGGCTACACAATCATGGAGAAGACTGCTGATCTGACAGTTGTCCAGAAGACAATCATTAACAACCTTCACAAGGAGGGTAAGCCACAAACATTCATTGCCAACGAAGCTGGCTGTTCACAGAGTGCTGTATCCAAGCATGTTAACAGAAAGTTGAGTGGAAGGAAAAAGTGTGGAAGAAAAAGATGCACAACCAACCGAGAGAACCGCAGCCTTATGAGGATTGTCAAGCAAAATCGATTCAAGAATTTGGGTGAACTTCACAAGGAATGGACTGAGGCTGGGGTCAAGGCATCAAGAGCCACCACACACAGACGTGTCAAGGAATTTGGCTACAGTTGTCGTATTCCTCTTGTTAAGCCACTCCTGAACCACAGACAATGTCAGAGGCGTCTTACCTGGGCTAAGGAGAAGAAGAACTGGACTGTTGCCCAGTGGTCCAAAGTCCTCTTTTCAGATGAGAGCAAGTTTTGTATTTCATTTGGAAACCAAGGTCCTAGAGTCTGGAGGAAGGGTGGAGAAGCTCATAGCCCACATTGCATGAAGTCCAGTGTTATGTTTCTACAGTCTGTGATGATTTGGGGTGCAAGAAATTTTGGAGCACTTCATGCTTCCTTCTGCTGACCAGCTTTTTAAAGATGCTGATTTCATTTTCTAGCAGGATTTGGCACCTGCCCACACTGCCAAAAGCACCAAAAGCTGGTTAAATGACCATGGTGTTGGTGTGCTTGACTGGCCAGCAAACTCACCAGACCTGAACCCCATAGAGAATCTATTATTGTTATTGTCAAGAGGAAAATGAGAAACAAGAGACAAAAAAAAAAAAAAATGCAGATGAGCTGAAGGCCACTGTCAAAGAAACCTGGGCTTCCATACCACCTCAGCAGTGCCACAAACTGATCACCTCCATGCCACGCCGAATTGAGGCAGTAATTAAAGCAAAAGGAGCCCCTACCAAGTATTGAGTACATATACAGTAAATTAACATACTTTCCAGAAGGCCAACAATTCACTAAAAATGTTTTTTTTATTGGTCTTATGAAGTATTCTAATTTGTTGAGATAGTGAATTGGTGGGTTTTTGTTAAATGTGAGCCTAAATCATCACAATTAAAAGAACCAAAGACTTAAACTACTTCAGTCTGTGTGCATTGAATTTATTTAATACTAAATCAAATAAATTCATTTAATTTCACAATTTGAGTTGAATTACTGAAATAAATTAACTTTTCCACGACATTCTAACTTATTGAGATGCACCTGTATGTAAGATTAAAAATTACACCAAATTACCATTATAACCAGTAGATGGCAGCAAAGGAGCACTTATTTGCTTATTAGTCATTCATTTCTACTTTTTTGCTTTATATTTTAAAATAATAAAATCGCTATTATAAAATATAAAATCATCAAGAAATCACATTTTGTCAAAGTTTTGCACTTTTTTTATTTATGAAGAAAAGTTACAAAACACCAAACTTTCATTTGTGACTGAATCACACATCAAGAGTGTTTCTTTTATAATAACTGAAGCTGTCTGTCAGTAATACTATAGAAGAATAATAGTACATTTAGTAAGAGTAGAATATATTAATTTTATATATACAAATTAGATTTTGCACATGTTACTGTTGTTAATAAAAGTAATTTTTGCATGCTTTCCAACTCAGGCTCAGTGCTTTACTGTCAAATGTTTTATTTTTATTTATTATACAATTAATAAAAGCAAAAAAGGCCTCTAACACTAGCTTGCTCTATTCTTTTTCTATTCCATCTGTTTTCATTTATTATATAATAATAAAAAAAAACCTTGCTACGTGTAGTGCGTTAAGCTAACTGAGACTTGTTATAGCACTTTCGTATCATTACTCTTTTGTTGATTTTGATTGCTTCCATTGTCCTCATTTGTGAGTTGCTTTTAGTTTGCTAAATGACTAAATGTAAACATGTAGTATTATTAGTAACTGCAAAACAACAGTAATTTTATGATTAAATTATCTTTATTCTTCTGGCGCCACCATCTGTGGCACTTAGTGGCCCTGGTGCCATTGCTCTCAAATGGTGGTCAGGGGCCCTGTAAGCAACAATCTTCCCTTGTGCTGCTGCACGTGCTCTCGAAGCGCTGTAATAAAAAGGAGGCGGTGCTCCAAGAGGTAACAGCTGGTATTAGCCAATAGGGAGCGCGATATGTAAATGAGCTCGTGTAAAGCAGGAAGTGCGGTTGCGCCTCTGTCTGTCCATAGATGAGACGAAGAGGGAAGGAAATGCTAGAAAGGGCCACGGATAATGCAACGCTAAATAAACACACTGTGTCCTAACGACAGAGCACAAATCTACATTTGACCAATACAGGCAAACGGAGCTGTTTGTGATCGATTGTGAACGAGGTATGATGCGTTCATCTGCATTGAATGATGCGTTGTTTTTCACTTGTGTACGTTATGTGTTGGGGTGTCGTCTCGTTTTCCTGCTTATTCTGATCATCTAAACGCTATATTGCTATGTTTAACATAACGGCCTGTATTATCATGATAGCCTAGAGTTTTTTCGTTAGCTATGTATGTCTTAAGTAGATATTTGTATATGTGTCGTATACGTAACGTTATCCGTCACAATAATATTAGTGAAATGATGGGCAGATGATTGCTGTTTTACCCTGTTGACATCTGCAGTACCACTTGTTTTCCACGGACACAGATATCCACACTGTGTATAAATATAATAACCACTGGATATGTCAGTATGTGAGGGTGTTTTGAAGTAAAGGCAGATGTTGGGCCTATTTCTGCAGAAATCATCAGCACACTGTCACGATCATCAAAACACCATCATGAAGTGTGTTTATATGCTTTACTTTAATATTACTTGTTGGTATTTAACACCTTAATCATTTATGATCAAAATCAGTGTGTTGTAAAAAAATCTGTCAAGAGGATGTCCAGGATATTTATATAAATGAAGTCTGTTTTATGTCCATTGAGATATTTGGCACAATATTACTTTGATAACAATCAGATCATCCCTCCATTCTCACTATTGTAATCCAACCTGGACTTATTGCATTTACTATTTCTATTATTTTTAATGATGAGTCTTATTACATAATATGGTAGTTTTATTACTCCATTACAGTAAATGAGTTCTGTTATACAATGATTTTAAAACTGATGTAAAGCAATACAACAAATGCTACCATGATTCATAAATAATTTTAAATTCATATTTATTATAATCCTAAACAGGGTTCATTACAGTTAAACTAAAACCATTTTTTTTGTTAATTTTAATTTTTTTGTTGAACTAAAATAAATGTTAACTGAAATAAAATAAAATATAAAACAAATGAAAACATGTTAAAAACACAACAAAGTTACTAAACCTTTAACTAAAAAAAAAAAAAACTGTAAATAAAAAAATAAATAAACAACTAATAAATAATTACAAATATGAATAAAAACTGTAATACTGTTTCATTAATGCAAAAAAATCCCCCCTGATTTTGGAGTGAAATATTCTGGACAGGTTTCATTAGAAACACTGTATTTAAGCATAACAGTTGTTCACGTACATTTAAAATGCATTGTATGATCATTATACAAATCCACATTTCATGACGTTGACATGTTTGAACGTTAACTAAAGCATTATGTATTCATGTTTGTTGATAAAGTAAAACAAAAGTGTATGTAAAATATATTTAATTATAATTCTCGAAATGATTCTGGCTCTCACATAAATTCGTATGAGATTGGACACCAAATTTGGTTTGTCTTGGATTATCTTTGATCATTGAATTCTGTTGGCTGTAATTGTTTTATAATGTACTATTGCATTGATTTAATTAATTCAGATTAAGCACAACCTCATGGATGGGTACAAAAGAAATTCAGTCTTCCTCATTTAATTAGGGGACTAAATTCTCATGTAGTCCATTGAACTTCATGCATGTTAAGACAGAAATGAGCATGGTCTCAGGGAATCAAGTTGACAGGTGCATTTCCTCACAATTAAAAATTGAAGTCTTCTCTAGTTAGCCGGGCTGGATTATGTACACTGTCTTAACATTATCTTATTAAAATCAAGAATTTAATTTAATTTGGCACTAGGGGTGTGCGATATATATCGTCTGCGATAATATCGTAATTGTTGTTTTAAAGATGTGCAATTTGACATTATAGAGTATTTTGCAAAAACCAAACAAAACACCTACGGAGTGCACGCTTACATTACGTGATGAAGTCTAGACTAGACTTGTGTTCTTTCACTGCATGATTCAGTCTAATAAAATGCACTAAGAATGATCACAAAATTCAAGATATATAGTTAATATCACACGAAGAGTGCCGGTTTTTCTTTAAAAATAAGCATGATTACAGATGTGATATTGATTTTATACAACAGTTCAATAAACTAAGTTAATATTAAGAGACTTACGTTTTAGACACCATATTGCCTGTTTTTGCTCCATTTCGCTAACAATTCACAATGACTCGCTTGTTAACAGTGACTTGCTGCCACCTACTGGCGATTTTAATTTCACATTCAAAGTATCTTTTCGTTTTGAAATAATTTTCAAATATCAGTATTCAGTGTTTAATGTTTAAAATATCAAAACATTATGCATTTGTAACTGGTTAAAGCGCTCCATGTCTCTTGGAGCTGCATTAAACAGTGTGTAAATACATCTAAATGCCATTCAGATGCAACTTCTGCAAAGATTAATTTTGTTGTTACTGGTTTCATTTGTTTGGTAACAGCCCAAATGTCTTATTATTCTAATTGACTGATTAAATGTAACAATTTAACTCAAAAGAAGCACACTTTTAGAAAAAAATGGCTTTATTTAAGGTAAAATTGTCCATAAAAGGTAAAAAACAATTTAAACTTATATGAAAAGATTAATTTCTATCACTAATGTGAACTGACCTCACAGAATATCAAAAACTGTAGATGTCCATGGTAGACCGATATCAGCACAATTACACACTCGGCAAGATATCGTCTGATTATTGTTATCGAAAAAATTCCCCAAAATATCGAGAGATCATTTTTTTTCAATATCGCACACCCCTATTTAGCACTCTGTAATGATTCTCTTAAACTTCCTCTTTATTCAGAAGCATGAGTCAGATTTAACACTTAAATGCTGTAAATGCTCTAGTCCTCATCTAATACATGAATGTCATGAAGGAACCTTATTGGGATCATTTGAGGACAGCGTTCAGTGCAGCTGCTTATATGAATCATAGATGAGGCTTAAAGCGATGGTTCACCCACAAATGAAAATTGTCATTATTATTTACTCACTCTAATGCCGTTTCAGGCCTATATTTCTGTTTTAAAGAATGTTTTCTGAAGCCATATAATGAGATTAAAATCAATATTCAACAAAAATCTCATATTTGATATTTTTGTTTTTATTACTATTTTAAATTAGTTTGTTTTATTTTCCGTTTTAGTCATTTCATTCAGCATTTTTTTTATTTTATTTTTTTCAAACGTGTCTATAAAGTTTCTATTCATTTTTATTTTCTTGTTTATGATGTTTGTTTTAGTGCATAAAGTTAACCTAAATCAAAAAGAGAATTTTTGTCTTGACAACTAACTGAAATTACTTTTTTGTATTAGATTTTACTTGAGTGACAAATGTTTTTACTGGTTTTAGTTTTATAGTTAAGTATAATATCCCCGAGCCATGGTCATTATTCACTTTCATTGTATGGAAAAGAGCAATATTTTGTTATAAATAACTCCAAAGAAAGTCAAAGTGTGAGAACTGCCATTTTTGGGTGAAATATTCTTTTAATATGCCACCAGCTTGTAGTTAGGTTATTAATATGGGCTTGGTACTTGACACTGCAAGTATACTTAGTCAACCTTATCTGCTCTTATCGTTTCTGTTACGTGTAACCATTCCTTCTTTTCCTTCCTCAGAGAAAATTGACCAGATCACTGTGACCAACAGTCCACACCCATAACATCTCCTTCATCAGAGAATACAAGATCGCATTCCAAGACCCATCTAACTTACAAAGTAAGTGACTCCTTCAGTTTCTGTTATCAGCTAGCCACTTTATATTTGTCTGACAGAACATTGGAGTAGTTTAAACCAGATCTTGCCCATAGATCCTCAAATAATGGCTTGTGATTTTCTAGTTTATGCTTTATTGTATTTTAGTTTACTGAAACATTGCATCAGTCATCTGTTATTGTTTATTTTCAGCGCAAAAATGAACACTCACGAATCTGAGGTGTACACGGTGGCGCCGGAGATGCCGGCGATGTTTGACGGCATGAAGTTGGCGGCGGTGGCCACCGTTCTCTACATCATCGTCCGGTGTCTAAACTTGAAAAGTCCCACAGCTCCGCCGGACCTCACTTACCAGGATACAGCACTTAACCGCTTCCTGTTCAAGTCCTGTCCTATTCTGACCAAAGAGTGAGTACCACACTTCAGTTTATCATTTCACTGCACTTACTGTTTCTACTGAGTAAACCACATCTCAGAATAGCTTAGAGGCTATTCCTGAAGCTGCGCTGATTTTAGTACATGTTGCTAAGACTAATGCAGCATTCCTAGAATCACTTACATAAATATTCTCTACTGTTCTTTTACTGTTTTCACACTTTCTGGTAAAGTGCCATTACCACAGCACAGTGTTTACCATTGCTTTCAAACACAAAGTTTAAGCATTAAAAACTCGAGATTTTATAGATGAAAATAACCATACTGTCTGTTTCCTGCAATAAAACACATGCCAATCTGTTCATCAGTGGTATTTTGAATGCTTTTGTGAGTTAGATTTTTCAGTTGCATCAGACATTCTTGGAAGGTGTTTAATATACAATTTTTTTTAATGAAATGTAGTCATTTCCATGCTCAAATTGCATGACAACAGTTTATGAAAACAGTGAGGTGATGCTTCTGGAGTTTATTGCTAGCTGCAACAACATATGGTTATTATACTGTTTACACTTGAGGCCAAGACAAAGCATGCCTTTTCAATAACATCTGCAGAATTGTTTATATACCTGCACTGCCATTGTATATTTTGCTAATTTATCAAGCCTTTGTTATTCTTGGTTTCAATTCCACGTGATGGTTAACGTTAATTTATTAGATCACGATCTGCAATTAAAATGAGAAACATATGCATTGCATATGTCTGTTGCACAGTGCGGGTGGGTGTTTCTCTTGTAGTCCAAAGTGACACCCGGCTGGTTATGTAATCATTATTTTGCAGTACATCTACTACACTAGGGGCCAAGAGATCAATCGACAAACACAGCCCATTGTCTGTACATCCTTATCTCCTCGGTGGCACAATTAACTTTTCCCATGTTTGTTTTGCTGGAGGATTTTCCAGAAAAACGCCTTTTGAGAAAACAAGCGCATTAGAGCATTCAGAGTTTGAAGATCTGAAGGTTATTTTGTCAAGAATCGCTCATGCCTGTGATGTTGCATTGTGGGTCTGGACTTTGGAACATTATTAGGCGTGTCACGCCAACGCAGCTCTGCCGCTGCATGCTTCCTTGTTTTTTTTTTATCTTTTATGCTTGCGGATGACTGCAGCTCAGTCAACAAAGAGAGGATTGGCTAAAGATGCAGTACAGGGAACAAAAAAAGCCTGTTTCCAGTCGGTTCTGTTGTTCGTTAAGTAACGCTTAAGCCTCGTTTGACAATGTTCCAGAGATGCACCAGGTTATTTAAAGCGAGTTTGCATTGTGTTGACGTTTGTGCTGCTTAATTTATCTGCTCTAGGGTTTTCTGAACTCGACTCACCTCAAATGACATGTTTTTATGGTAAAGCTGTCAGTGCTGATCCTCTCGTCGTCTTATTTGACCGTGTCATTGTGAGCAGATTAAACCAGGCCGGCTTTCATTCCTTGCATCTCATAACTGATATTTGAAGGATAATCACATGTAATAGTCAGTGGTGATATAGCTATGCTTGAGGCTATATCGTGAGAGCATGTTATGTAATACCTAAGGTGGTGTGGAATAGATCACAGTGACAGTGAGAAGGGAAAGAAGATGTGGAAGGTGTTCAGTGGATTTTGTTTACTGCTGTTTTTAGGCTCATTTTGTGCAAACAAATGTTGTTTTAGTGGCCTGGAAGTCTTTAGTTAGCAGAGCAAAGTTGGGCCAAGAGGTAATTTCCAGTGAAAAAAGTTTTATGGAAGGTTATAGCTCAAAATGGACAGTGAATTATGTGTCAAAACAAAGTTACATCTTCAAACAGTAATATTCTAGAATTTTGTCTCAAAACAGAGATCATCTGAAAAGTCTCAAATTGTGATATTCCAGAAAGTCACAATCAAACAGCAATATTCTAGAAAGTTGCATCTTCAACATTGATAACCTAGAATTTTACATCACAAAATAATGATGAAAAGGTGCATCTCAGAGGGTGATATTTCAGAAAGGTGCAAATGAAACGTCGCTATTCTAGAAAGTTGTCTTCATAGAGCGATTTTGTAGAATGTTATACTTAAAAGAGTGGAAACAAAGTAGGGAAAGAGTTTTTGATGTCACTAGGTGATTTGTGAAAATCTGCTTAACATGATGTGTTATAACTGAAAATTTCACAGATTTCATGAAGCATTTTCTGTGTAGCCTAGTGTTTTTCTGTTTTTATTCTTGAATGAACATCCATAGTGTGAATTTTACAGAAATGATCCAAAATAAAATGTTGTTTCTGAGGCATTTTTAATAGTGATTCAAGTTACCTAAAGAATATGCATGTTAATTTTTGTCCTTTTTAGTTGTAAATGAATTGTATTGGTATAACAGTTTGGGTAGGTACGATTTCGTAATGCTTTTGAAATTAGTATTTTATGCTCACCAAGGCTGCATTTATTTGATCAAATAAATGAATGCAGTCATAAAGGTGATATTGTGAAATATTAATTAAAATGTAAAACAATTGTTTTCTATTTGAATATATTATTAAATGTAATGTATTCCTGTGGTGCAAAGCTGAATTTTCAGCATTATTACACACACACACACACACACACATACATATATATTTATTTATTTATTTATTTATTTATTTATTTATATTAGTGCTGTCAATCGATTAAAAAATTTAATCGCGTTAATCACAGTCATGGACTGAGATTAATCATGATTAATCACAAATTTAAAATACTAGGATTTACCTGTAAATGTGTTGAAATAAAGAAATGCATGACAAACTAGTTTAAGGAAACATAACCTTTCACACTTCCGCCAGGTATGAGACATAATCCTTATTATTCTTTTATCATTATTCTTTTGTTTTTATTCAGCCTTTATACTGGAAATAAAATGTTTACCAAGCCACATCACTTCAATCCCAGGATACATTTACCCAACTATTATCAAAAGTATTTCTAAATAAATGCAACAAAACATTTTCTTGTGACCTTATGTGAAGTATTATGACAAAATGCATTATGAAGAAGAATTGGACCTGTTCTGCAGGTGCATTAGAGCTAATATTAGCATCATGCTTCATAAGACAATTTATGAGATTAATAGTACACTTTTACTCATAACTCACTTTAAACCACCATCGAGTGTTTGTAATAACTTCGTTTTGCGATTACATGTGGAATTTGGTCGTTTACTGTTGTTAAAATATGCTTTTTATAGCCTTTTATATCGCTGCAAAAATGAGCATTTGTACACATTCATCTCAAGAAAATCACATAGAATCCATATCCTATCGTAATCGTGTGTTTATTATCTTATATAATGTATAGTGGCTGTTGTCATGTTTATTTCTGCTGTGTTGTATGCTGTGGCTGAAACTCACGTTGTTTGTGATGATGTTACAAGCGTCTCTCCGTTCTGAAGTTGCCAGGTGTACATTCCAAGTATGATAAACATTAGTAAAAGGATCTATTTTAATTTTTATTTGTCTATATACACTTTGGGCGGCCGCGGTAGATTATAAAAGTAGCCCAAAAAACCGCAACCCACGGCTCTGTAATTTTTCCTGCGACTGTATTTTCAAAATAACCCACTTGTGCGGCAGCCGTTACCCTGACAACACTGTTCGCTGTATCCTCATCACACACTGATAGATTACCTTCCGCGCTGCGATGACGGGAAGAAGTTGTGGTCAAACCTTATCAAATGATTAATTTCCGTAAAAAAAATATTAACGCGTTAAAATTTTGAGATTAATCGCATGCGTTAACGTTGACACCCCTAATATATATATATATATATATATATATAAGTGTAGTATTTATTACCAATTCATGAGCACATTTCACCAAAAATCATGCTTTTCACACATTAATGTGATTCATTCCTATAAGACTGTCAGACCAAGCAACCTACGAGCTTAGTGAAGGGTCAGTGTGTAATTGGTTGAAGCCTAATTGGTGGGTGGGACCATTAAATAACAGCAGCTGTGTGACGATGACGCATGGAGTCAGCAGTAATGTGACCTGTCCCAGTGCCCAGATCTAGAAACAAACCTGAAGAACTGCAAAAAATATGGGCCGCTACACTTATCGTTCATAATCATCAGAAAAATATGCACACTCTGTATGTTTTGTTTTGATGAAACTTGAATCCGGAAACACTATCATAACCATTGCGTTGACAGCGGTTTCCTTTGTTTTTCAAAATGACCTACAGGTCGTTCTGTGTCAAATCAACCAAATTTCAGAAACGTCCTCAGCCCAAATTTTTGATTTTGTTAATATTTTTTTTTTCTTAAGAAAAACAAACATGAATAGGGATTAAAGCCAAAATATTAAATGCCATGGATGAATATTTACAGAGTAATCCACTGTTTTATAGAGAGGTCAGAAGGGCAATTGGAGATTTGGAGCCAAATTACAGGAGGGGTCAATAACTTTAGAAAGTTGGCACCATTACTTTATTTTTTAACAGATATTGGTATATTTATTAGTAATATCTGTTGACTTTAACAATCTTTGTTGCATTATATGCCAATGGTGACATTTAAAAATGGGGGGTTAAAAAAAACACTTTTTGTGTATTTTTTTCCTCTCCCAAAGTTTGCATGTATATAACTCAAGAAGTATCAAAGACATCTTACTATAATATTATATTCTGGTTCTTAACAAACTTTTATTTTGCTATCTTCATTTTTAAGGTCCCTATATGGTTCATTTCCAAAGATATGGGGATCTCAATGTTGCTTCATGAGTAAATCTTCAATAAAAAATGATCAAAATCAAAGATTTTAGCTCTAGTTAAGCAATAGCCCTTATGCAAAATGTATCAAATCATTTACCACTGTATAAATCTAATGTTTTGTTTCATATTCTAGGTACATTCCTCCTCTACTATGGGGTAAAAGCGGTCATCTGCAGACAGCCCTCTATGGAAAGTTGGGTCGGGTCAGTTCACCTCACCCGTTCGGCCTGCGCAAATATCTGCCCATGCAGGACGGGGCCACGGCAACTTTTGACCTCTTTGAACCCCTGGCGGATCATCAGTCCGGAGGTCAGTGCCACATAGTTGGGTTTATTTAGTCTGAGCTGGAGCGTAACACTACACTCCTATGTGGAAACCTGATAAATGAGAGTCTCTCATTCAGGTTCAAGGAGGAAGTATCATTTAAATCACATATAAATAGTTTGCTTGATCGTCATTCTGAAGAAGAGGTATTAGTTACAGGAATGCTTATCTATATGAAATGAAATTTTACTTTTATGTAATGGGACCTTTTTAGTGAAAGCTTATTTCCACCATGGAATAAAAATATAAAAAAGATAATTGCAACTATTTAGTTCACAATTCTGTAGTCTTGCAATTCATATTTTTTTTATCTTACAAATCTGAAGTTTTTTTCTCGTAGTTCTGAGTTATAAATGTAGAAGTATAATTTATATTTACACTAGGGCCGTACTTCCGCACGAGAGCGAGATCTTGCTTTCACAGCGCGCACACACCTCCCTCTCTCTCTCTTGCGCTCTCTCTCTCTCTCTGCTCTATTCAGCGAGCGGCTGAGAAGAGCAGCGCGTTCAGTTAAAATAGATGTCGCTTCTCTAATTTTACATGCAAATAAAGCTGAAAACATGGCACAGGAATTATTTTTGTTTTTGCTTATGTTATGTGTTTTTGGTTTCATCAGAGGACGGCTCGATTATAAATCAGGATTTTTTTTGCAGAGTAACATCTTGGAAGGGAGAGCTGGTTATGTAGTCTTAAAGGACCACATTTCAGTCACTATTTCATATTTATCACGTTGACTGACAACAGAAACAGTAAATTATATAAATGAAAACAGTTTTATTGATTATTTGGCTAAATTAAAATACAGTATGTGAGCACAGAGAGGCAAACAAATGTAAAAGGCAATACGACGCGATGACGTCATGAATATGCTAATTAGCGTATGATGTCATCTGGTGACATTTAGCGACTTTTCAAACTGGCTTTAGATACTTTCCATTGAAAAAAGTTGGCAAAATGAGGATGTATCGCTATTTTCTCATATATACACTCAATAAATTAATACGTTTGGATCTCATATGAGGATGTATCGCTATTTTTCCATAAATAAACTCAATAAATTAATACGTTTGTTATAGGCTAATGTATAAATTAGGCTGTTTTGTATTTTGTATTGTATTCGCACTCATGCTCCTAAATACATTTTCCAGTTCGCACACATCTATTTTTAGTAGCAAATGCGAGTGAAAAATGATCACGCTGTCGAGCCCTGTCTGTATTATTGAAATGTCTACGTGTTGGAATGTGGAATTTTTGCAGCTATGTTGTTATACAAACTATGTATTTTGCATTTGCTTGCTCTGTGCAAATATTGTGACCCATTACCTGGAAAAGAAAAGATAAACAGTATGATAATGTTGAGCAAATCAAACATTTGTCTGCGTACATTTGCATTTATATGTCTATGTGTGAAATGGCTTCCTTAGCAAGTGGATTAATTTTTAATTTGTATTAATGTTTTGTGTTGCTTTGACAGAGGACGTCACCATGGTCATCTGTCCTGGCATTGGGAACCATAGTGAAAAGCACTATATCCGCACATTCGTGGACTATTCGCAGAAACAGGGCTACCGCTGTGCTGTGCTCAATCACCTCGGGGCCTTGCCGAACATTGAGCTTACCTCCCCTCGCATGTTCACCTATGGTACGAGAGTCGAGACATGTATAGATTGTTTATATTCAGGAAACTTCATATTTCTAAAGTGATTCAGTCAATGAATGAACTTTTCAGTTTATTGAATAAAGCAGTAATCCATGCGAGCATGTATCTTAAAATTTTTATTATCTTTTCATTATCTTTACAGACAATTTAAATTTTAACTTAGTTGTTTTTGGACATTGTGTTAATCATGTGTTTGGTCATAATTAAAAATCCTAAAGCCACACCTTTGCTGTCAATACACAAATTTGTGCTGTTTGCTGGAAGCTATTTTATTTTATTTTAAGTTTTTATTTTATTTATTGTATTTTAGGTTTTTATTTTATTTATTGTATCTTCATTCTTTTTTATTACTTTTTAATTTGGTTTTGTTTTATCAGATTTTTATTTTTATATAGCTATTTTATTTTTTTATCTGATGTTATTTTATATTTTATCGGATTTTATTTTGTTTTATTTTTATCAGATTTAATTTGAATGTGAATTTGAATGTGATTGTGTTTGGATATTGTGTAAATAATGTGTTTAGTCTAAAATTTGTTTGGCATTCCTAATTCCACTTTTGCAATCTTAAAGCCATACATTTACTGTCTATTTTTCGGGTTTTAATTGTTTAATCAGTTTTTATATTATCAGATGCCATTTTATTTTTGTTTATCAGTTGTTATTTTAGATTTTATCAGCTTTTATTTTATTCTATCAGATTTTGATAGAATAATAATTTATAGATGTAAATATTAATTTTATAATGGCGAACTAAGTCACTGTTGGTGACTAGTCAACTTCATGTTCTGTTTTAATATTCTGTTGTTTTTGTTTCTCTACACAGGTTGTACATGGGAGTTTGCAGCAATGGTAGGCTTCATCAAAAAGACGCAACCCCAGACCAAACTTATTGTTGTGGGCTTCAGTCTGGGGGGAAATATCGTTTGCAAGTTCCTCGGAGAGAACCGAACCAACCAGGAGCGGGTTCTGTGCTGTGTGAGCGTGTGCCAGGGCTACAGTGCACTAAGGTGAGCCGCTCTGTTCCCAGACAGAAGCTACATAATACCTGATGTTGCTCCAGAGGGAGTGGGACAGGGATCCAGGAAGCCATGGGCGTACTGCCCAGATAAAAATGCTGCCAACTTGGTTTGGGTACAAGTTGGACCATTTTATCACTGCTGTCAGTGGACTCCGACTGAACTGGAGATAAGAACTGACAGTGTGTACATTGTAGTTAGTGATTTAAAGGGCACAGGTGGTCTCAGTATTGTGTACACCTGCTTCCTCCGCTTGACATTTGCATGTTGCATGAAACTCGTGCAAAGTAAACAGTCTGTTTGTGCATTTGTATAAACATATCTCTTTTAGGTAATGTAGTGTTTACCTAATGGTACGGCATAAACGGTGTGCAAATTTCTAGGGCACGTTCTGATCCTCCCAAAGGAAGTCAAAAGTGTTAAACACCTTTTCGAGAAATTCAACAGTAGGCCACTGTAGTGAGCTTTCTGTAATAAGAATTCAATATTGGTCAGTATGTAAACCAAAGCCAAAGAACTGTTCTTATTTATTAGTTTACTACAGCTAAGTTCTTGAGATATTGATATTTGCCTTACTACGGTAGTGTCACAAAAAAGAGATTGCATACTTTGCACACTGGCTGTAAAGATGTCAGTGTTGATTGTCAACATTAAAGAGCACCGTAGCAACAGCTCTAACAACTAAATATGGAACATACTCACACCTCGCATCGCTGTCAGTGAATAAGCTTGTGATGTGGGTTTCAGTGCAGAAGCAGCTCTGGAATGCAGTGGATGTGTTTGGGCTTTAGTAAGTCTGAAGCCACACCTTTGCTGTCTGTGCTGTTTGCCAGCGGCTCTGCTGGGGTTTTGTGAAGCACGTCGGCACACTTGGCACTGCTGTCAGTATGTAGCTCTGCCTTCAAACAGGATTACAGAATCAATAAAACCTTGGCTAATCTGCTCTGCCTGATTATCTGACAGATTATTATATTCAAGATCCCTTTTAATGCACCTTATGATTTTAGCTGGAATTGATATTAAAGGGCTCATGCATATCATACTTTCTGATATTTTAACATGTTAATTTTTCTATGTAAAATGGTCTTTTTTTTCATTAATTTAGTTTTTCAAGCCCATTTTTTCTCTGCCCCTGAAAGCTTCTATTCATCATTTATATATATTCATTTACATTTATGTATAGTTATGTATTGCAGAGAAGTTTTCAGGGGCAGAAAACTGAAAAAATGATCAGGAACAGCTAAATAATGAATTCAAAGAAATTTAAAAGAACTGAATTAAAGGAATTAATAGAATGAATTAAAATAACACATATATACAGGTGCCTATATTTATATATACCTATGAATATATACAGTACATGCACAAATAATGTAAACGCAAACTTATTTTGGATGCGATTAATCGATTTGACAGCATTTTTGTGTATATGTATATATATTTATATTTTTATATATATATATTTCATATAATTAAGAATTTTTCCTGCATTGTCCGTCCGTCCGTGCTGGGCAATGATATTAATCGCATCCAAAATAAAAGTTTTTGTGAACAAAATATATGTGTGTGTACTGTGTATATTTATGTATATATAAATACAAACACATACAGTATATATTTAGAAAATAATTACATATATATATATATATATATATATATATATATATATATATATATATATATATATATATATTCATATAATTCATTTTATGTACAAATATATTTAATATATAAACAGAATTTTTTTCTTAAATATATACATGCATGTATGTGTATTTATATATACATAATAAATGTACACAGTACACACAAATATTATGTTCACAACTTTTATTTTGGATGTGATTAATCATTGCCCAGCACTTCTGTCTGTCTGTATTACATTTGAAACTATTGTTCCAAAGTGACTTTAGTCATATCATTACAAACTTTAAAAATATGAAAGACTTTTATGTAGTTGAAATAGCATTGAAATGCATTATTTTGTATGTGTGTGTTTCAGGGCTCAGGAGACGTTTCTGCAGTGGGACCAGTGCCGTCGTTTCTATAACTTCCTGATGGCCGACAACATGAAGAAGATAATTTTGTCTCACAGGTACTGTTGATCTCGTCCTCAGCGGTGAATCTGACAGACGTCGGTGTGAGTGGTGTTGAGTGGCTGGCTGTGATATTCACTCTTCTGCTGAAACTGTCTTGCACTCACGTGTTCTCTTGCAATCAAGCCATTAGGAGACCTCAGAATAACTTACACTAGTCTCTCTCTGATGACACAAAAACAAGATAAATTTACTATCTTCTGAGTGGTAAGAGAATATGAATCTAAACACTGCGCTGTCTGTTTAACAGAGTTAGCAAAACGTTGTTTTTTTTGGTTCAACAGGGGCGTGTTATTTGGAGTGGGCTCCACTAAAATGGTGGATGCGGATCTGAGCCGGCTCTACACTGCCACATCTCTCATGCAGATCGATGACAACATCATGAGGTGAGTGCTGGGAAATTGCTACATGTGGTTTTTGTAATCCTCTTGTGAAACAGATACAAGACGCATTTTGTGTCTTGAGATTTTTAATAGACCACACAGTGAACAAATAGTGTGTACTATTTTTACAGGTTATTTTAAGTCATGTTGCTGTGCTCTAATACGAAAATGGGAACATGTCATTACAATAAGGTTACATTCATTAACATTAATGCAGTAACTAACCAGTATTATTTTAGTATCATTGATATGCTGTAATAGTTTTTATTATTATTTTGAATGAAGATTTTAATATTTTCCATTTTCGTTAAAGTTTTATGAATTTTGTAATGTATTTTTGTCATTTAAAAAAGTGAAAAATTGAGGTGACGTGGCCAAGTATGGTGACCCATACTCGGAATTTGTGCTCTGCATTTACCCATCCAACGTGCACACACACAGCAGTGAACACACACACACCGTGAACGCTGTACATTCACTCCCCCCACCTACAATCCCTGCCGGTACCAAGACTCGAACCCGCGACTTTTGGGTTACGAGTCCGACTCTCTAACCATTAGGCCACGACTGCCCCCTATTTTATAAGTTTTGGTTCTTTTAAAATATGTCTGTTATATTACATTTAATCATTAAGCAGACGCTTTTATCCAAAGCAACTTATGAATGCGGACAATAGAAGATATATATATTGACTTAATATATAGTTCTTAGGGCTGGGCGATATATCTCATGCGATTCTCATGCACATCTCGTCAGTAAAGCCGGTTCCTTGACTAGCGGTTAATCTCCATCACCTGTTTTCAAATGGAGCAGCATTTAATACACAGAGCTGTAGATCACTGACAAGCTACGCAATATCACGTTCAGAATCGCAGATGAATCGCCTTCGATCATGAACGCGATATTGCGTAGCTTGTCAGTGATCTACGGCTCTGTGTATTAAATGCTGCTCCATTTGAAAACAGGTGATGGAGATTAACCGCTAGTCAAGGAACCGGCTTTACTGACGAGATGTGCATGAGAATCGCATGAGATATATCGCCCAGCCCTAATAGTTCTTATTCATTTTTATTTCAGTTTTAGTTATTTTAGTTATTCGAGTTAAACTTTTAAAATGATAAACGTTGCCTTAGCAACTGGCTAAAATAAAATTATTTTATTTTATTATTTTACTGAAGTTATTTTATTTTAGCTAACATACATTTCATTTATGTTTTTATGGTGTTAGTTAATGATAATAACCCTGTAACTAACATGAAGTCACAATGAACAATGCATTTACTTATCAAGTTTAATAGGTTCTTTTTTTATTATTTTTTTTACATATATACAATAGGGGTGGGACAATAAATCGATATGGCGATATATCGCGATTCTTCTCCATGCGATACGAGAATCGATATCTGGTGTCAAATATCGATATTTTAATTAATACAATAAGGTGCTCTAAATAGATTTCCCTGTTCACAGCGTCTAAAAATGCATGGAAATCGTGGCCGCGCCATTTCCAGCTTCTTTGCAAAAGCGCTCTGACTCTGAGCAAGTTCCATGAACAGCGTTCTCTATGAAGATGGGGAAGCACGAGGAACCGAAGGATAAACAGATTTCCAGCCACTGTATTAGCGTTACTGCTATATATATATATATATATATATATAGTTTATGGAGATGAAAACTAACTGCCCCAGAACAGCTGTCAGCGTGGACCATAGGCACCGATCACGTTATTATTGCAGAGCGCATATTCAGTTCATGAGTAGCCTATCCTCTCTGCTCAGATCACAGGTGGATTTCCCTCACTATATGAGTGAGAGAGAGCGCTCTGAAAACTGCCGGTGCATCCAGTTTTATGTGAACAACACTGGATGCTCTCCCTCTCTCTCAGATATTACAAGTGCGCGTTATGCAGTGTGAACAGTGGGCACCGACTGGCAGAAACATAAATCTGCACCTATGGCATGGAGGACGAAACAAAACCTTGTCAGAGCCACAATGCGGCGCAGAAGTGTGCAGTGTGTGTGTGCTTGCCATGCGTCTACATTTGAAATAACGAACCTGAGCGTGCAAAAGACACGATGTGAACGGCTATTTCTTCGTGTGGGGCTCCGTTTTTATGATGAGAGGAGTAGAAAGGTTGAGAAAGTACTCCAGGTAAATTTTGAAATGTACCACGATCAAACTTCTTTTTGCTGTTTTCTAACAGTTTGGACTTGAATAACGAAAGAAAACTTGCACTTAACCTTTTCACAGGCATTTTGTTTAAACAGATATCGTGATGTATCACTATAGGATTTTCTAGAAATATATCGATTATGTCAGAATCGCTGTATCGTGATATTATCTTTATCGTGAGCCATGTATCGTGATTATATCGTATCGTGAGGTACCCTGCGATTCCCACCCCTAATATACAAATATATTTTCAAATTAACAGTGATGTATTCTGATAAATAATAAATTATTTAAAATAAAAAAGGTCATTGTCTGTGCTTGATATCTTATGGTAATGTTTTAAATTTGTAAATTTTGATAATGATTATTTACATACAAGTTCAGTAGAAAAGTTTGCACATGCTGTATGTTAGTAGGCAGTGTATTCCTAGTATAGCAAGTTGTCAATTTGTTTTCTAGAAAATTCCATGGTCACAACTCTCTGAAGGAGTACTACGAGAAGGAGAGCTGTGTTCATTATATTCATAATGTGAGTAAAATAAGATTGCTATTTAGTGTATAGCTTTAGAGAGTCTATAAGGAAATACTATAATCTATGTGGTGGCGTCCGGTTTATGACTCTAGTTCTTCTCTCTGTGTTGCAGATAAATGTGCCTCTGCTGCTGGTGAACTCTGGTGACGATCCAATCGTGCACAACTCACTGCTCACCATTCCTCGCACACTCGCAGGTATAGCAACCATTCACGTTTCATGTGCTTTAAAAAGAAATCTAAAAGATATGGGGAGTGTATTATACAAAATTATCAATTTTTTTTTTAATTCATCCTCAACTACATTTTTACATTTTCCAAAGAAAATGTGATTGGTGCTTGACCGTGACACCATCTATGATATATGAAAAAAAAAAAAAAAAAAGATTAATTGCATGCTTAATAAAGTAACAGACTGAAATAAATAATGTATTGATTAATTAATTAATTAATTTACTTATTCATTTATTTTTTGGTGTGTACGTGATTGCATGGAGCTGCATGGCTGGAGTTTGTTTATGAGCAATAGTGAAAGTGTTGCTTGTCTTAAACACACCACCTAATAGTACTTTTTTCCATTGGAAACCTTTTGTCTGCTTCTCCTACCACTTCAGCACGCCTACAGCCTATTTCTATACTGATCTTTTATTAGGCAATGACCTCATATGCCAAAAACAACCAGAATTCCTCCAGAGCCCCACAGAGATGTGCACCAGCATGCATGTGACATTCATGAGATCACTGTTTGCTCAAACACACTCGTGTATATATATGTATATATAAAATCATAATGTGTCGATGCAACAAAAGGTGTTGTGTCATAATGCAAACTATGACAAACTCTAAAGGTCAACACTGGAGGAGTATTAAAACCGTTCTTGTTGCTCAGTGGCAGTGTGTCAGGAGGACATCAGCATCTGGTGTGCAGTGGAAACCTGAATGTTTTGTTGTTGGTGTGATAGTTGTAAAGATTTACAAGCATGACTCCGTCAAAGGAAGTGTAGCAATCGGTTGCAATAGACAAAGTCTTGGCATGCCAACATATTTTGCAATTGTAAAAATGGTAGATTTTGCTGTAGCTCTCAAGATATATTTGCACCACTATCAGTGAGCAGCACAATAAGAGCAAGAGTAAACAAGTAATTCATTTCCCCTTCAGCCCTGATAGTTGCTGGCTGAATGCAGTGTTTTAGTATTCTTTTTATACTAATGTAGTTTTTATACTATATTGTTTAGTTTTTTTTTTTACTAACATTTTTTTAGAGGTTTTGTTAACTTGCTTTGAGATTTATTATATTCATTTATTTTATCTTGGAATTTTTCATTTAACTTTTTATTCATTTTTGTTTTAATTCAGTAATTTTAGTGCTTTAACATAAATTTAGGCAACTTTTTTTCCACAATATATTTAGGCAATTTTTTTTTTTTTTTTTTTTTTTACCCAGCTTTATTTGAGATTACAAAAAAAATAAGTTTTAGTTCTAATAACAAACACTGGCTGACTGCATTTGCAATTGTGAGTTATAAAGTCAGAGTTTTGAAATATAAACTTGCAATTCTGAGGAAAAAGTTTTTCTTTTTTTCCCTCAGAACTGGACTTTATAAGTCTCAGTTTTATGTATATATCTCAGAAGATAAGAAGTCAGAATTGTGAAGAAAAAAGACAGAATTGTAAATTTAAATCTCGCAATTTTGAGAAAAAATGTCAGAAATGTAAGAAAAAAAATGTATTCAATTTTATTCAATTACCTATTTTTATTCAGTGGCAAAATGGGCTTCCATAATATGTGTATTTGAGTTGTGCAATTAGTCACTTTTGTTACAATTCTGAGATTCATTGGTTCATTTTCACCTTCTAGAAAAGAAAGAAAACGTGATCTTCGCTCTGACGCTGCATGGTGGACACCTGGGTTTCTTCGAGGGCGCTGTGCTGTTCCCTCAGCCCCTCACCTGGATGGACAAGGTCATTGTGGGCTACGTCAATGCCATCTGCCAATGGGAGAAACAGAAACCACCGTGCCAAAGTCAAGGCGCCCATTCCAACAAAACCAAATGCCAAGACAGTAAATCCTAACCGAGCCCTTCTCCGTTTCACCTCCACGTGACATTTTCACCCCGCACACGAGGTGTCGGACCACCATCTTCAAGCGTTCACTGTCAGTGGGAATATTTGTTTCTCTTTTTATCACGGTTTATCAACATGAATCGTAATGACTTTCCACGCGAGAAAACAATGCCACTCGATGACCAAAAAACCCAATCAAATAACCTGTGTAGCGAGGGCAACGTTTTAGATTTACTGTAGTTTGTAGTTATTTAGATGCAATCAGTATCTCTTGCTCTCTAATTAGGACACTGAAAACTGAAAGTTTATCACTGCTAAACAGGATCTAGCAGAGCTGGGGGAATCTCACAAAAATCGGTCAAAAAGGGCGGAAACAGGTATTTTTGGATAATATCAAAAGATAATATTTTGCATAAATTAAATGAAGCATAATTTTGAGAATTAAAATATTCAGCATTTTAATTAAAATGTAAGCACATTTCTCCCCATTTTCCCCCTTTTTTATTTTGTTTTTGTGTTGGGTCTTTTTTTGGGGATGTTCTTGGGGTTATTTTCCTTTATTTCAGAGATGAGCCTCATGCTTTTACTGTGTTGCACTAACAAAATGCTGTAAAACAATAAATCAACATTAATGAAAGGCAGTGCAACAAATAATACCTTTATTATAATTAAACAATTAATAATTTTCACATTATTATTTTAGGATAATGAGAATTTCTTTCAGCTAAAAATTCCCTTTCATTGTTTTTTGGATTGAAATATTATCTTGACATGTTCTTGACCTGTTTTGTGAGATTCACCCTGCCGGCTTATTAAAACGCCACACGAACCTTACTGTACATAACACATGAGTTTATGGGAAGTGAGTGTTATGCAGGCACTATGTGCTTATTGATACGACCGGTGCGCTGTTTGAGTGAATATTGTCATTTAATATTTGAGTTTTTGGTCTGGTAACTGTTTAAGCATAGGCTAGCATTCACGTCACTCATATTTTAAAACTAGCTAGACCTTCTCAAGTATACCATAGTGTGAAACTTCATTTCTCATGAAGCCTTGTCGGTTGAATCCAAGTCACATTCCTAGTCGATGCAGTTTTGTTTAGCACTTTTATATGACGTTTGCCCTACGATCTGTTATGTCGTCATTTAGCGATTTAGCGACTAGCCGGCAACGTTAAACCTAGAAATGAGAAAGGACAACAAGAGGGAGAGAGGAAGCCTTGAATGATCTCCATGATCCCTCGTGATTACCAAAACGCCTCAGTGGCGGGCCGTCCCACAAGCACTACGACCCAGTTTTAGATGACAAACCCCATTCCACTGAAGAACAGCACAGGCTGCTGCTGCAGTATTGACTGGTGTTTGTGGAGAAGTTGGTAGATCGAGATTGTGTAACGTGTTGATTTGGGACCCAGTGGGAGACAATGCACGTCGGTGAAAACTGGTTACTTAAAGGGATATGTGCTGTTGTATCGTTTTAGTTTTTTTTTCTTTATCTTGTTCATTTTCATTTTGCCGTTTTGTGCAATTACTTGATGCATTTATGTGTTTCTTTACTTTTGGAATCAAGACTTGTCTGAAATGGAACTGATCTTCTTGTTACCCATTTAAAGAATCTAATGCAGAGGGGAAAATATAATATATAAAGTTTAAATTTGAAGGGAACATTCAAAGCGTTTGATTCCAAAGGCTCGTGCGGACTCTAAAAACTAACACAGCAGTTTAGTGCAGTTAGACTTGCTTTGTTTCAGGGAAGCCGTCATACATATAAATCTCACAAAATGGCCAGGTAATATTTCACCACACAATAAGAAAAGTAAAAAAAAAAAAATTTTAAATGGGAAAATTTTGTTTTAAGAAAATTATTCATATTTTTAGGACTTGGAAGGATTTTTTTTGTACATTTTGACATTATTTTTATGACAATTAGGCACATTTTTCTTCCCACTTTACTTTGTATTTCTCAATAAATCTCCAAAAATGTATAATCTTCATAATATATATATATATATATATATTAATATTATTATTTTTATTTTTTTGAATGAAATATTACTCTGCCATTTCTTGACATTTTGTGAGATTCTATAATCTTTATTAATTTATGCTGCAGCTGTGGAAGAAAATTTATTATTTGCGTTTCCAAGGGAAAAAACTGAAAAAGCCACTCGATGACCATAAAACAATCAAATAACCTGTAACATTTAGTATACATGACAGTTGAGTAAAGCTTGTCACTGATTGCTGAAAACTGTCATGTGTTGTGAAATATGTGCATTTATAACATACAGAATTGCCTTCATTATTAGTGTTCAGCCTTCAATATTGATGCATCTTCTTAAAGGAGAAAGTGTCTCTTTCAGTGTTACACGTCAAAAGACTTTTTCCCAGTTATCAGTTGAAAGACGCCCCCTGTGGGTTATGAGGTGTAAAAGCACTGAGGTTTATGTTAGCTTTCACACTCAACTGGAACAGTTTATAAAATCCCATCCAGATATTTAGTATTTGTTGGTTGTAAGAGAGAGAGAGTTTAGCTCCCCTCTGTTAGGGTGTGTTCTGTTTTGTTAGTCTCTGTATTCAGTGAAGCTGTTCTTGTCTTATTTCTTGAATCTTTGGGAAACAGTTCGATGGTGTTGTAAACGTGAGTCTAAAAGCTCCCGGTTTGGTGTCAGTGTTCGGCTGTTTCCGGTGATCGGATCTATTTGGCCTTTTGCACCAGCACAAATTCAGTCTAAGTCGATCCAGTTTGCCTTTCAGAATGTCTCCCACTTACTTTTTGCACAGAAATCATGGGCTTATGTTGTACATCCTCTACAAACATTAACCAAAATTTTGTTTGTTTTTGTATTTTACATATTATTTCAATGTTATTTTTGTTATCTTATATACAAAAGTATGATTGTAAATGAGTGTATGTGAATGTTTGCATTATATCACCACATCTGCTCATGAAAACTACCAACAAACTCTCTTTGGCAGGTAAAAAGATAAATGCATTTAGTCATTATATAATGATGGTTTATGGAAACCAGGGAACTTTAATTTGTTTGACGATCAGCAATAACACTTTGAATTTTTTCTCTTTTCCTCCACGCCAAACTGAGATGAATAGCTCAAAGAAAATATTGTCAAATGGAGTTTAGAGAAAATGTCTAAATGTCACAAATAGGAATTATAAAAGGAAAGTGAAAGGCCATATGTATTTTTAAAAAAAAAGTCTATTTGCAGAATATAGAGTATAAAGCTTTGAGACTGACGCTGCCCAATGTCACTGTAATCTCACATGTGAGGGATTATTCACTGAAGATCCTCAAATCTGTTCCTACTCTTCTGACACACATTCTCATCACGGTTTATTGTGTTTGGTGGATGGTTTTTGAATGTCATTTTTCATGACCTCCAAACCCCATGCAGCATAATATCTCAATCACTGGTGTGTTTTTGATTTGGAAAACCAACGGTGTGTGATTGAATAATTTATTATTACAAGAATGGTTATTGTGCTCCAGAAATAAATTATTTTCTTGTTTAAAAAAACTAATTGCTGTTATGTGATTATTTTTTTCTCCAGTGGGGAGATATCTTTATTAGGGATATCTATTTTTTTTTTTTGTGAGTTTAGATTAGATTTAGATTTTTTTTTAAACCTGTTTGTATCAACTCTTTCAGACAAACAAGATGCACTGAAAAAAAATGATACTACATTTTTTTAAGGTAATTGGTTGCAAACAATTTATTTTAGATACATTTAAATAAACAAATTTAGTTGAAAGTCAACTAAATTAGTTTATTTAAATGTAGCTAAAATAAATTGATTGCAACCAATTACCTTAAAAAAAATTGTAAATTCAATTAATCATTTTTTTCAGTGTATTATACATATTATTGTATGTATATATAAATAATAAAATCTGTCATTTATAGGCTAAAATATATATATACAACACCATTTAAACTTAAATTAAAAAATCCCTTCTGCACACCAAAGCTGCATTTATTTGATTAAAAGATACAGTAAAAACAGTAATATTGTGGAATTTTCTTTTTGAATATAATTTATTCCTTTGATGGCAAAGCTGAATTTTCAGCATCATTACGCCAGTCTTCCAGGTTTCAGTTTCATGATCCTTCAGAAATCATTCTGATATGCTGATTTGCTACTCAAGTAACGTTTATTATTAATTTTGCATTTTAATATTTTAATGACTTTTTCAGTATTTCCTTATTAACAGAAAGCTCAAAAAACAGCATTTTTTTTTAATTAGATTTTTTTATTCTACGTCTTACTGTCATTTTTTTTTGCAATTTAATTTCTTCCAACTGCATCCTTGCTGAATACATATACTAATTTATAAAAAAAAAAAAAAAACTTCGATACCAAACATTTGAACAGTGGTGTGTATTGTCTATTACTAGTACGTTAATGCTTTTAGTACGTTTTCACATGACATCAGATGTACAAAACACTCAACATTTTGTCCACTTTATTGAAAATGTCCATTAGAATTGACACTAAAGCTCTGGGTCTAGAAGAACCAACATGGGTTAACAACAATAACCACAACATTATATCTACTTAATACAACAAGCCTTTCGGTCTAAAACAACAAAGCAACAACCGTATTATTTCTTGGTCAAGGCTTGTAATCAAGTTTATGCATTTAATTCTAATATTACACTTATTTTCTACACATAACTAGTACAAAACTTTCTTTTGAAATTTCAGGCCAACGTTTTCAAGGCAAAGAATAAAAGACACTTCAAGTTTCTCTGTTTAAAACAAATGTCAGATAAGTCTAGATATGTCATGTATTGTCCAGTGAGATGTGTAATAATGTATCATCCCAACAGTGCATCTGTTAACAGGACCTGTTACCCTCTTATACTTTTATTGCAATACAGTGGTTAAAAGTACTCTAATAATTTCCTTCATAGTTTCTATAAAACATCTTAAGCATATATAAAACAAACAAACGGTCACAGTGTTATGCTGTTGGCTTGGGTTGTTTAAAGGGCTGTATCTTCAGATCCAAACAGCTTGATCGCCGTCTCTTTGCCGTCACAGTTGGGACCCGTCCCATCGAAATCCGGAGGAAGGATTTCAGTACCAAAGTCCCTGAAATAGCCATCCAGCTCGTCCCCATGAACAAAAACCTAGTAGAAAAACAGGTTTGAAGTTCTCATTTAAACACATTTTCATAAGTGCACATAAGATTAGTCATGTGATCTTAAAATGGTAGAATTAAATGGTTTAGTGAGTGTGCATTCCTGTATGCAAATTTCTAAAGTGGAAATAATTACTTCATGCATCTTTTGTTCTCCTTTTGAACCCATTTGCCAGAATAGTAAACACCTTGTTCAACCCTTTTCCCCCACATCCACTTGAACTCCACTCACCCTCTCCAGCAGCTTGCTCTTCATGAAGGGCTTCACCACGTTATAGGTGGTTGTGAAGTACCAGGGCTGGTGGATCACATGCACCGCCTTGAATCGGGCCGGGAAAGAGTCCTGTATCGTACAGACCGCACAAGCTTTATGTGATCCAGCGCTATATGATATACGAGGTTGTGGACTGAAGGCAATATAAGGTGTTTACCTGCAGCATGTCCACCATCTTCTTCAGCTCGGTGTGTTTGATGCCGGACGCGTGCTGCATCGTGAAGCCCTTGAAGTTCTCAATGAGGACAAAGCCGTTGATTTGGGTCTCTTCGTTTTCTAGAAGTTTCTCAAGGATTACGCAGTAGGCACGCAGAGTCTGTGAAAAGACACATTTGTGTTTGAGACAGGGTTATTTTTGTTAACTACGACTAAAACCATTAAAAAGTTAAATATATATTTTTTGGTTACTTATTAAAAAAACTTAACCTATACAATAAATGTTAAATGAAAATATTGAAATAAAGAAAAGAAAATATTATTGTAATGTTTTATTTCAGCTAGTTGCCAAGGCATAATTTCTCATTTTTATTTTAGCTTAAAATACTAAAATAACTAAAACTGAAAAAATAATAATAATAAATAATAATAATATGTATAAAAAACAACAAAATTACTAAAACTAACTAAAATTAAACAAAATAAAATGTCAAAATACTAATACAACTATGGTATATCAATGACATCGCCATTGTAAAGAAACACATTCCTGTTTGTTTTTTAGCTCTTTGGTTCTTTTTAGAAAATGAAATTTCATTTTCAGCAATTACTCTGTTGTATCACATAAATTTACATCTGTGTAAGGCTTTCAGAAAGTGTCTTCAATAAACAGCAAGACTCCTTTTCTTTTTATTAGCTCTGTTAGTAAGTTTAGCCATTACAATCTGAAATCTGAAAATCATAAAATTGATTAAATGAAACAATGAGCTCTGCGATGACCTCCAGATATAATTTGCCTTGTATGAAAGGTCAAATCTTGTATAAAAAAAATATGCAGGGTGAATTCAACTGGGTCACTGCTTGTAACTCAACTTGCACAAAGTGGCCCAGTTTACTTGAACTCACTCTATGTATTTCTTCATAATGTGAAAAGTGAATAATGACTTTTCAGACAAGCCAAAATGTCATAAAATCATATGCAAATGTTTACTGATTAGTACACTTACAACATTTTAGCTATTATTTAGTCATGTTCATTAAAAAAGATGATAGATAGATAGATTATTAATATTATTATTGTCATAATATCAATATCAAAATAATTTTGTCAGCAATAGTATAAAGAGCTGTATTTTTGTAAATTAGGCTGTAATAAATAGCACACATACTTCATCAAAAGTGACCTCCTCCAGATCCCAGTTGTTGATGTTGAAGAGCAGCACCACTCGGCCGTACTTGTCTCTGGTGGAGAGGATTCGAGGGTAACCGGCTTCGATGGTGCTGCGCACAGCCTCCGGGGTTAAGTTCTCAAACAGCTCCGGATAGTCTCGCCTAAACCGCACATAACCTGTCAGAGAGAGAAGAACAAGACTATTCACCATTAGAAGAATATAACTGAAAATGTGCTTGTTTATGGCATTGTAAAAGTGAATCCCCATTAAGAATAATGTCTCAAACCTTTCTTGACGTTTGCCAAGATTTCAACCATAGTTGGTAAATTTGTAGCTCTTTCCTTTCCTGTAGCTCAAATGGTAGAGCATGGCGCTAGCAACGCCAAGATCATGGGTTCGATTCCCAGGGAAAGTAATAGCTGATAAAATGTAAAACTGTAACTTGAATGCAATGTAAGTCGCTTTGGATAAAAGCGTCTGCTAAATGCATAAATGTAAAATGTAAATGTGGCAAATCAGGCTTTTATGGCTCATATAATATGATATAGTGAGAATATGGAGTTCAAATTGAGCAAAAATATGCAATTTGGTGCAGACGCTGTTAGTAAGATGAAATTCTGATAGCATGTAATGTAAATCAGTGAGATCTTACATCTAACAGTATAACAGACTACTTACACAAAATGCAAATAAATATAAGAAGTCACTCTATATTTCTCTAAAGTATATAATGCTTAGGTTATGATCAAAGTTTTTATTGTGGGACAAAACATAATGCAGTACAATGCAATGATGATTGAGATATGAACACAAAACACTCCTCAAAAGCCTGATAATCATATTCAATACTCACATTTTAACATGAATTGATGTATGGATAATCATCTTAACATATCACTAACAATATAAAAGTTATTCTTACATTTGCTTTATACAAATCAGTAAAAAGACACAGCAAAAAGACACAAGAACCATGAGTTTTAGATCAATACTAAAAGGTTTTAAGTAGCAGAACAGGTTTTTCAGTTAATTTAGAGGCCTTATAGAAATCAAATATGATAAAGCAGGCTTTATAGGGATCATTTATGTCTATTTTATAAAAGGATTTTCAGGAGCTATGAAAGAGCAATAACATTTCTGCATTACAAGCATGAACATTTTCTATGGCAATAATATCAATACTGTTTCTTGTCATTCTATCTCAGTGTGTTTTGCTGAGTGAATGCAGCTTTGCTCTTTTGCAGTATTTTGTCCTGGTTCTCATGCATTGAAAGGTTCAGTCATGTGTGTGAGTGTGTTAGTCATGTTTCTGTGGGCCGTGCATGTGTATTAGAAATGTCAGTTTGTGTGAAACACACGGAACATCAAAGCCCAGCCTGTCTGTCTGTTCTCAGAGAACGAGAACCTGCCCTATTTCTGCACAAAGGCTCTCTTTGAAAGTTTCGAGAGAGAGCCCCAATTAAAGCAGAGCATTTCTCCCTGTCCCAGAGCCTGAGGATGCATAGATGAAGACAAAAGCATGTTTAGATGACCGCAATGACACGGCCTAGCAGGAAAACAATGGGGCTGCGTTATAAATGCATTTAATAAAATGCTTTACCTTTCATAAGCTCGTGTGCTCTTGTCACATCAAACTTTCTGGCACGTATGAATCTCAGAAAAAGGGAATCTGGTTCGTTCTTGAATTTTTCTTGCACAGCTTTGGCCAGATCGTCCCCTCCGCTTGCCTTTTCTTTTATCATGGCCCTCAATTCCTTTATAGAAGACACTTTCCTCTCCTCCGTTTCATTCAGTTCATCTTTAGCCTTTGAGAGAGGAAGATTAATTTACATTTATGTGTGACTAAATGATGTACTGTAAGCTTTATTGTAGAATACAATAGTGATACCTTCTGTTTTGTGTGATCCAGCAGTTTCTTACAGGGTCCGTAAACCGGCCCGTGGTCCTTAATGCTCAGATGTTCGAGTTTAGCACGCAACGCCTGCTCCTCCTCGGACACCATGCGAAATGTTCCGGTCTAATGGGATGAAAATGAAAAGAACACATTATATTATGTGCCATGCTTGACAGACAAGAGGGTTTAAAGAGAACTAATCCTGTGTCTACTGTGGAGACCCCCAACTCTCAGTAAACCAGTGAATAATCCCCATCACATGACCTACCAGAACACCTTGAGAAACATCCCACCGACTGCATTTAACAATAGAGGTTATCATGGAAGCTGAAAGAGAAGTTACTTACAGCAGCCATGATGCTGAGATCCTCCAGCGGCTGAATGGAAACTAAAAAAGAAATCATATTTCACTGTCTATATTAAGATTTAATCAAAATATTAGTTGTAATATATTCTGAATCAAAGTATAAGACAGTAAGTTGCATGTATATTATTTCCTTGTTAAAATAAAACAAAATACTGTATTAATCTGAGAAAGGTCATTCTGAGGATTAACGTGCATCATTTATATTAAATTATTTAGTTAAAATTTTGCAGTTTTAGTCTGTTAAACTTGATGTAAACAAAAACAGAACATTCCAGGATTCACTGATGCATAGATAGATAGATAGATAGATAGATAAAATGATACTTTGTTTACATGACATGACTGAGAAACAACTTTAAATACAGTTTAAAATGGACACGTTCTAGGATTAGAAGCACAACAATAATATTACATAATACAGCAAACTGACACATCATTAAATTTGATGGGTTCACATATTAATATCATCAAGCAATTTGCCTGTTTAAGGAGAAACAGTATAAAAACTGTGATTTTCCTCTGAGACAATTACAATAAACAACTGAAATACTATTCGATAAAGCTAAAGATCTGTATTCGGTCAGTTAATAAATGAATCAATGATGCAACTAAAAGCTTGTTTTAAGTATCAGTCAATGTACCCTGAATCCAGTCCCAGAATCCTCTTAGTCTGTCAGCTTTAAATCAGAGCAAGCATGGAGCATTATTAAGCCTCAGAGGCTGTGACTTACCTCAGCCGAGGGAGCTTGAGAAGTGCAGGGCTGGAGGCTGGAGACGAGGGGTCACACCCCAGAACTCACAACACATTCATCCCATCTACATAATAAACATCCACCAGGGGAGGGACTGAACACGACCAACTACAAAACAGCACCAAAAAAAGAGTGTGCACTAAACTCAGTGCTATGATTTCTGCTTTGTTTTGTATGTAACTGAGTTTATGATTGTGTTGAGGTCAGAAAAATAGTATGCCAATGTTTGTATAGTAACTTTTATTAATAAATAAGAAACATTGTATAATGCAGAACAGATCAGTATTTCATGTAGTCACACATGATTTAAAAAATGTGAATTCAGGTTTCTTTTCTAGCTATTTGAATGCAAAAGCCTATAAGTGCTGTCTGAAATTTTCAGCTAAAATTAGATGTTTAAGTAATTTCTTTAAATGTATAGGTCATTTTCTATGCAATTAAAGTGCACTAACGATACAAATTGCAAATTACAAGGTAGAACTTATGGCAAAATTTGTGCTGATCTTACCCCACTGAGCATATAAAGAGTTCTGAAGAGCAACAGAGCCCGTAGCTGTCCATTCAAGAATTATTTGTTCAGCTAAGAATGATAATTTTCAGATATAACTGTAGTACACTTATGAGATGCATTATATGAATGCACTATTATTGGCAATGGATATTTTCTATGCAATTAAAGTGAAATAACTGAACATAAATATAGGAGCCTAATAAAAATACTAATTTTAGAAGAAAACTTATTTTGTAATTTTGCTTTTCAAGTAAATGTATTTTGGTTTAAGAATAATGACAAACAAGACAAAGATACTGAGTAGGATTTATTTATTTTTTATTTACTTTATTATTATTATTATTATTTTATATATAGATTTTTGCAGCATTGCTATTTTTGGTTGCTAGGATGTTATACATGGTTCTTAGCGTGTTGCTATGTGGTTGCTGTCAGTCACATATACAGTCCCATCCAGCCTTGCCTTCCTGGAATAATAAGAAGAATGAAGTCATTTGTTCTAGTGACTTCTAGAATTACAGAAGCTCTTAATACAGAAGCTTCTGTCCGCAGAACTACAGAGAGCAGTGATGATGTGCTTGATGAGAAATGAACATGTTCTCTGTCACGCTTCATTTGTCATGCCTAAACCAATGGTGATGTATAGAATAAATGATGAATTCAATAGTTTTCCATCTGATAAAAATGTGGTCAGGTGTAGGGTCCATTTCAAAGTTAGAGAAAAACAAACGTAAAAATAAATAGGGAAACATTAAATAAATAAAAAATATTAAAATAAAGAATCAATAGATAAAAAACCCAAATAGTATTTATTTTGTAATATTACAAATAATACTTATAATATAAAGCTCTGAAAAAAATTAAGAGATCTAGAGATATATGTATTTGAGTAAAATGAACATTTTTGTTTTATTCTATAAACTACAGACAACATCTCTCCTAAATTCTAAATAAACAATGTCATTTAGAGCATTTATTTGCAAAAATAAACAAAGATGCAGTGTTTTTAGACCTCAAATAATGCAAAGAAAAGTTCATATTCATTTTTAAACAACATGTTTTAACTTGGGAACTATTCAGGAATCAATATTTGGTGGAATAACCCTGATTTTCAATCACAGCTTTCATGTTGGTTGCTCTCCATCAGTCTTTCACATTGCTGGGTGACTTTATGCCACTCCTTGCTTGTGACCATGATCTTCCTCTTTACATTCCAGAGGTTTTCAGTGGGGTTCAAATCTGGAGCTCGCTGGCCATGACGGGGTCTTGATCTGGTGGTCCTCCATCCACACCTTGATTGACCACTTCTTAAGCAGTCAGACTTTTTATTTGGCAGATGATGAATTGGGCAAAAACATTCCATTAACTTACACTGAATGAGGTACTTAAGCCATATCTAGAGGCTAGAATATTAGAAATAATTTGACCAAGGCCAGTAAGTGACCACCTAGGCTGCAAAAAAGTAAATAAATAAAATAAAAATCACAAAGATAAAACACACACACAGAAATAGGCAAGAAACATTTTCTTCACAAATAAATTAAAATAAAATAATAACAATTAACAAAAAATGTAAATATTACATTTTACTCAATTTTATTTCTGTTCATTCCGATGGCTGGAACAATAACAAGTGCAGTAAACGGTAAAACTGTGCGCTACAAACCTGTGTTTTCACGATTAAAATAATTTATTAAAATTATAGGTTAAGAAATACCAGTTTGCAATATCAGGTAGCATAATGGACTGTCTTTGTACAGCTAAAATAACTTATAGTTTATGACACCGGAAGTCTCACACATTCAAGTTATAAATGGACGCGTGCGTTCTTAACTACGTTAAAAATAAGGTGGATAGCAAAAACGAGTGTTTTGGGCTACTAGAAGTGCTCAACAGATGCAGCCGGTGCTTAAGGAGCAAGATGGAAGCTAAAATCCTCAGAGCGTCTCTCCATCCTCACCTCTTCTAGGTAAAGATTTGATTCTGGTGATCTGGATTAAAAAGCCTCAAATCTCTGCTTTGATTTAGTCACAGACTAGAATAGAGCAACAGATAGCCTACAAGCTGCAAATACAATACAAGTTCAAAATAACAGCTCATTCTTGATTGCCTCAAAACATTGGCAGCTCAAATCAACCACACAGACGGATTGTGATCTGAAAGACTAATCCTGCGATTGACTGAGTTTCACAATAACACTAAACGCATTTTGTATCGCATTGGGACTTTATAATCCTCTCTCGGCAATCCTTGATGTAGTGGTTCTCTCTTTAAACCCTCTGTTATGCAGCAAGCACTTTTTGTAATTAAAGTTGTGGTCATGCAACTAAAAATACATTTTGAAAAAGTAAACGGTAATCAACGATTTAGATGCCATTTATCAAAGTCCTGCTCGCGCTCGTTTAATTCATAATTACAATGCATGCTAAGGATTCAGTCGAGGCTTCGGTGTGAATGTAGGACAGGCGACAGGTCTGCAAAGATGCCATCCATTCAGGCATGTGAGCAAAAAGCCGATAATGAGCAGTGGAGGAACAGTTCTTGTACCCTGCTGCTCTGCTGCACAGACACAAAATGAGCGACCCTCATTGTCTGCAGAGCGTTCACTCATTAGTGCTGGACTTTGTTACCGCTTTATTCGATTCTTTTCGAAGATACAGCGGCTCCAAAAGTATTTGACACGTACGCCACACAAATGTAAGTGTACAAATCCAGTATTTAGGGCCACTGCACAAGGGTTGGGCTGACATGATGCAGCCATTGCTTTTCTTTTTTCTGTCATTTATGAAATCAGGTCATGAAAAATCACTAGTTACTTTTTTTTTTTTTTAAATTCTGTATTTTCTACCAAAAAAAAAAAGAAGTTTAGACTGATTCTCTTTCATTAATCATTTGTAAACTATTTTTTTGTACAAATTTTCAAACTCCCAGTGTTATTTTAGTATCATTGATATATTAATTTTATTTTTTAAGTTTTAGCAATTCTTTTTAATCATTCTTATTAATAATTTAGCAATTATTAATGTTTGTTTAATTGTTTTACTTCAAGTTAAACTAAAAGAAAATGATGCCTTGACAACCAGCTAAAATAAAATAAGATTTATTAGTTTTATTACAAGTTTTAAGTTCATATTTTCTTTTATTTCAGTTAACATTTGTATCAGCTGACAAAAATGTTTTTTAATGGTTTTAGTTTTAATGTTAGTTTTAGTTAACAGTAATAATAACCCTTGTCTAATGAATTCAGAAATTTCATCTGATTTCAGTTACAGAAAGAAAAGCAGCAGCTCTCATGAGAAGAGTATGAAATCCAGATAATAATAATAATAGACCATATCTAAATAAAATATGAAAAGAATCAACAAAAATGCAGAACAATACTGTCAGTTCTCATTCTAGTGAGCCAGTAAGCATTATGCAACCATTCACATTTCTTATTAAAATAATAACATATATGCTGTAAACAGTAGTGAGATGGCCTCAATTAAATAATTCAGTGAGTGGTGTCCAGTTATCATCTGGAATATAAAAATGTTGCATTTCTATTCCAGTTTTGTGTACAAATGTCAGGGCAGCTTGTTTAAATGAACATAGAGAGATGGTAATATTACACTGGAAAAGGAAGTTTGAGCACACTGCATTGTGGGATACATTTTCTAATGCACTGTGCTCTGATTGTGTGCAGTAACAACTCAGCTAGGAACTCTACACTGAAAATTCACATACTGCAAAAACAGTCAATCCTTTACCAACATTCTGTGAAGCCTGACATCTAGAGGCTAAATGTGGTACTGCAAGAGTCAAGTTTGAATAATGTTTCATATCAATATCATACTTTGCTTTTTACTACCCCAGACAGAGCATACTGAAACAGAAAGCAAACTAAATGAAGTCCAGTAATGTCTCTTAATATATTTAAACATGAACTTTGAAAGGATTTAGTGCTAGTGATTAGTAAAAGGCTTTGAAGCACCTGAATCAGTAACAAGCTATTTGCTAGTTTTCTTTCAAATTAAGGCACATAAATGCTTCTCAAATAAAACTGCATGCTGTTTCCATTAGTTTGAAATGAAAATATATTTATATTGCTTTAATATGTTGCATAATCATACTTTCATATGATTATGGAACACATGCACATGTAGTCTTTAAAAAATACAATACTAGTTATACACATTTTGTCTTATTTTACTATGAAATCTGTAAATCCAAACTGTGCAATCAAAACATTTGGCTGCCCATCAAATTTATGTAAATGCACAGAAAATGTAGCACATAAAAGGAGAAAACCAATACTGAATAACTGTATGTAACATACAGAAATATTCCAGTCAGTGTTCATAATGTATAAAGATGAATAATTAATAAAACTGATAAAAAAAAAAAATAAAATAAAGTCAGCTAGTGGTTTATGGATAGTGTTATGCATGACAAAGAGGAAACACAAAAGTGGCATGGAAACAGTTTCCCTGATAAAATATGACTAGTTTAAAAAAGTTAAAACAAGTTCAAGTAAAAAAAAAAACTGAAAGTCTCCATTTGCGTGTCAGATACTCTGTTTCTCAGTGCTGAAGAAAAAATATTTTTTTCCTCATTTAAAACTGATAAATGATCTGTCCAAAGTTTTTAAAGACAATAGCATCTTTGTACTTGTAAAATATCAGTTCCTCTAAAAAAAAAACAAGCAAACTGAGCCTTTTGTTTTCTTGAAATCACATGCAGTTTGTGAAGGCTCACTTAGTGCGATTTCCTCCAGGCTCCAGTTTTCTGGCCACGGGGCACGAAAAAATGAAAAGTATTTTTCAGCCCAGGAAACTCAGACCAGCCATTACTGAGAAACCACACAGGAGGAAGAACACTTTGAGCAGAGGCCGCTCAGGGGAGTTCAGTTCATGGGGAAGGATCTCTAGGAAGGTGATGTAGACAAACGTCCCGGCCGCCAGCCCCTCCAGCACCGCCTGGATGAAAGCGCCAGCCTTCAGCTGAGCCTCGATCACAATGATGCCGATGCCAATGCCGAGAGGAGACATCACAGCGAAGATGGCCACGTAGAGCGCCACCCACAGGGGCTTGACCGCGCTCTGAACCAGCTTCACCGACAGACTGAAGACGATGATGCTCTTGTGGACCAGGATAGCGATGCAGATCTCCAACACCTGAGCAGAGAGACGAGGGAAGTCACACTCACTGTATCTTTAGGGTTATATTCATCATTACATTATTCCAATTCCACTATATTTATTTCAATTGTACATTATTCCAAAAGAAGCAAAAAGCTAAATTGACTTTTTTGCTGAAGTCACCAAGCCCTCTTTTTTCCTATAGGCATATAGGTCAATTCATGGTGGGTAAAATCAATTGCCACCTAGTATTTTCTTTTCATTGACTTTAAAGGTCAAGTGTAATTTCTGCACACAAATGGCTAGTAACAAAAACTGTGACTAATATTTATATCTAAACAGATTTCAAAAAGAAACCGTCATTTACTTACCCCTAATCATGGCTTACTTAAAGCCATTTTGGCACATTACAATATATTTGAACACGCTTCCCATTTAAAATGAAGCTATATTCTGTAGCGACGTTAATAAAACAAAATTCTTCCCAAATTCTTTGTGTAGTGACAAAAACACCCATTGTGACGAGGTTAACAAATTAAACTATGAGGAACATAACATGAGCCAAAAGCAAGCAGTAGACGCTGCTATATACAAAGTCTGCATCACTTAATATTGTAATTTAACAGTTGTAGTGTAATAATAAATCGTATTATTATTTCTCTTATGTACTTGATTTTTTCCCCCCAGAGAAATTTTTTTTTTTTTTTTGGTAATATTAATTATTATTATTATTATAAAAACTTTTTTTTTTTGTTCTACAGAAAATTGTTACAATAGTAAAAAAAAATATTTTGATTGAAATTGTTTAATAATGATATTATATTATTTTTCTTAACCACTTGATTTTTTTTTACAGTGAAATATTACAATAGTAGCCTTCCTTATTTTGTTAAAAAAAAATAGTAATAATAATTATCGTTACTAATTATTTTAGTCACATTGATATATAATCACAAAATTGTGGCCAAATTGTGCAGCTCTACAAACAAGCATAGCTTTTTTTAAACTCTGTTTTAAAATCACAAAAAAGAGAGAAAATATTTGACACTCTGTGAAAACCCAGCTAAAGTCATTTTTGTGATTTACTGTTTCTACATAAAATCATCCTTCATAAGGTAAAGAACATTCTGTGAAAATGTAACCTTTATATCTTTAATATTGACTGAGTAAGGCCATGTCAGAGATTGAAACCATAGTGAAATTAATGGTTGAAATCAAAGTTTGATGCTTATTATCTCATAATTAGATTTTGAGACTTTAGCCTGGGTTTCACAGAGAGGGTCACATATTAGTAAAATCGCTATTAGATGTTTTTGCAAATTGCGCAGCCCTATCTTCTGTTATTAAAACTGACTTTACATTTATATCTTCTTTTGTGTTCCACAGAAGAAACGGGTTTGGAACTACATGAGGGTGAGTAAATAATGAAAATGTCCATTTTGGGGTGAACCCTCCCCTTTAACATTTTTAAAGTGTTTAGTGAATTTAAAGTGTTTTGGCATCACAAGATAAAACCCAACATAAACAGCATGATTTGAAGTCATGATGCCAAACCAAACTGTAAACCTTTGAACCCAAAACTTTATCAGGTTTCTAACAAGGTCAGCACAGTGACTCAACAGAGAGCTGTCAAACAAAACAAAACTCAATAAATCACCTTGGTGTCTGTGGTCTGCAAGCCAATGGCCAAACCCTCAAACACCGAGTGGAGAGAGAGAGACAGGAAGAGCATGAAGGAGCGGAAGGACGAGTGCGCGTGAAAATCCACGTGGACGTGGTGACCGCTCCCCTCCAGATCATTCAGCGAGTGATGTCCATGGGCATGTCCGTTACCTGCAGGAGCTAAAAGAGGAGCTGTCTCCTCATTTCTGTGGCCCTCTGTGCAACTCATAACTATCTTTTCCAAGATCAAGACTGTGAAGAAGCCACATGCCATGATGAACTCTGCAAACGGGAAGCCCTCCTGGATGATGAGGAGAAGTGGCATTAGAAACAAATAGAAATTACAGGAACAAACTGCATTTAACAGAGCAATTCCAATATTCGGTGAGCTCACATCAAGGCCTTGTTTTTGTAGCTCATCATGTATGTCAGAAAGGTAATCTGGGATGATATCTAACAAACAGGCCGACAGGAAGACGCCGCCCGCGAAGCAGCTCACAAAACTCAGCACGGCCCTGTGGGTCGCTGGAGACAAAGAAAAACAAATCAAAGTCCCGTTACATTGATTAATGGTGCCGTTGATTGATGTCTTTCTCTAATCACTCCTGTTAGCTAATCAGCCAAAGTAAAACAAGTTTTGTCAGAGGGGATTATAATCAGATGCCCGAAAATAATTAAAAACTCATCATAACTGAGCAATGCATAAGCATTTTATTTACCCATGCCACAACTATTAGGTATAACTGTAATTAAATTAATCCACTTGATAAAGCAGAGCCCTACAATTTAAAAACTATCTATCCAAAAAGCACTGATGACATTTGAATCAACTGAAAATCTGATAACTAATAACAGTGTGAAATCCACATCCTATTCTGGTTTCACAAGCAAATATTTGTGACATCTATCTGTGTGAAGACTGCGATCAAAAGCATACATAAATTTGATTGTTCATAAAATCCTTAGGTTGTTTCTGATCGTTGTGGTCATAATTCATGTTTAGCAGAGGTTTTTGCTTGTTTAAGCATGTTCAAACACCAGTTTCACTTCCACCCTGATGTCCTTCTGTGATCTGAGTAAAATGCATGTTTTAAAAAAAATCCTCTAGCTGTCCCTGTCAGCTGACTCTCATGTGTTTGTACTTGTATGAAGCTAAGACTGGGCAAATTCCTTATGTGTGGTACACATATACATTAAGCACATACATACATTAACATACATTCGTAAACACATAAATATCGATCAGCTGCACGACATGATAATGTACACATACAGTAGATAAACAAGCTTAGGCTGGGAGGAGAAGACAGATGAAAGAAAATATCACGTATAGTACAGTAAAATCAATAACCACCATAAAAAATGTAAATGATAATTTACCTGTTCCACTAGAGACTTGAAACCATTTCATCCGCGCTGGGATAAAACCAAAAAACAGAGTTAGGAACAGCAGCCCAACCAGAGCTCCAACTTTCACCTGCAGCAGGTAATCCATCGCTAACTTAGATGTAAACAAACAAGCGAGAGAGGACAGACGCGCCAGTCAAACACTGATTAGTAAAATATATGTAAATGTTTCGATATAGAGCGCTGTCTTTGAGAGATGAACCCCATAATTTGTAGTTTATGATATTTTAGAGGTTCATTCTGATCAGGTTTAACATCTGACTGGCTCGCGAGCGACTGTATGTTTGTCAGTCGCTCGCTCCGCCCCTTACGCTATGACGTCTAACGTTACTTCCGGCTTGACTCGCTCGATGCCCCAAACTTAGCATCTAACGCTACTGAAATATCAAAATTTCCGTAAACATATTTACTATTTTTGAAACAAAGTGTGATTATTAATAGACTGTCTAGAATAAAATATCTGAACGTGTTTAAAGAGTATAGTTTGTATTTTTGAGCCACTGAGCGCCCCCTGTGGGAATAAAGTGTTACTTCAACGCAAGGGTGTTTAGTTAGTTCTGCTTCATCCAGTTCAGTGCTTAGACTGCATGGCATAGAGCTGCGGTTCCCGGTATGACTAAACCGCACATGACTGCCTTGTGACTGTGGGAAAAAATCTAGTCATATCAGCACTGTTTAAAATGTAGAATTGTCAGTGCTTTAATTATTTATTTTACTAGATGAGTTTCTGTGAAGCCTGGTTGAGTTACAGTGTTCTTTCAATAGTAGCATACTTTTAATGTTATTCTTTATCTTTTACTCCTGATCAATAGGGCTGACCAGGCCTTTCCCATCCTCATGCCGATATTATTATTTTTTTTTACAGAGTTTACAGCGTTTTACATCGACACGCCAGTAGGTGGCGACAAGTGACTGTTTTTACGAGTGAGTCATTCGTTCAGAAACGTTGATTGATTCGTTTAGGAACAAATCTTTATGAGTGAGTCATTGAATCGTTAATTTAAACGGTTCGTTAATGTTGTTTAAACTAAAACATCTCACACACTTTACATTAAAAATGCTACTTAAGTTAATATAGCCTATTTAGCAATGACAAAGCAATCAAATGGGTTGAATAGATTCAATTATAAAATAATTTGATAAGAATTACACTTAAGAACACTGTTACAATTCAGAATCTTGAAAACTGCAAAGCGACGACGCGGCTTGGGCTGTTTTTGCTTTTATACAACAGCTACATAAACAATAAGTTAATGTTAAGCAACTTAGCCTGTTTGAGACATTTTTAATCTGTTTTCTGGCGAAAATATATAGGCTAGGCTAGTATCAAACAAAGCCACAGAGAACCATTGCAACACACTGTGTGGCATTTCGTGTCTTTGAACAATTCGATTTAAGGAATGATTCAGTGATTCATACATGAAGTTCCGTTTCTGGATTAATGACATTAACTGTCACAAGATCATTTACTTGCTGATAACAATTCGTAGTATTATATAACCAGTGTTATGCTGCCCTGCTTAATAATTGCAACAACCCAATTAATTCATTAAATATACCTTTTTGGATTTAAGAAAAGTCAAGAGGTTATTCTAACTTAAATAAGTTATTTGTGATATTTTTAAGAATTTGAATTCTTATGTTTTGTATTAACAGTCTTAAGAAAAAAGATAAGACATTCTTGAGGCCTATACACTTGCTTTTGTCTTTTTTTTTGTAATATAATTTGTGTTTTCTTGAATAATATTTTGATTGCTCTCTGAGCATCAAAATTTGAACTTACAAGTGCATGAAACCAAGCAAACAAAATGTATGGAACTTAAGTAGGCTACTATAAGCATGTGGATTGCTATCCCCGCCCCACTGGAACAAATGGTTCTTAAAATATACTTTTTCATAATATTATTTTAGGTACACAGTAATTAATTGTCCCAACCAGACGGAGAAAAATGATTCAGAGGGGTGAAAATAAGAGCCTAAAAATGTTCGGTGAGTAAATATATATGTAACCTATATATGTTTGACAAGACACTATTTTGGGGGGAATGAAATGCAAAATATTGTAAAAGTATCATGTATGTTGCACTGGACCAGATGCATTGGTACTCTGGTTAGTCTAACATGCCTTTATAAGTTGAGACAGACTTAAGCTAAGGCTCATGTTTGGAGTTTGTCTACACTGGATCAGTGAGCTCCTTTGACTGTTTTCATATACAATTCACAGTCATCCAGTCAGACAGCACCTATGATTTTTTCCTTAACTGTATTTTTGAGCATAGTTTAGTCATATGCACGTCAGAGCAAACAAACAAGCTCAGCGCTGTGCACGATTAGAGTGGAGTTAGTCAGAGGCATGAGGAGTAAAGTTTCTCATTTAATATTCCTGCAGCCAACTGAGCTCCATGCCGCCGAGTGACCGCCGCTCCCTCAGGCATCAATAATACAAGAGGAAGTTATTGTTCCGCTGCAGGCGACAGCAACACAGAATTAAAAGGCTTGTGGGGAGGCTGTGCTAGGCCTTTCACTCAGTCCACTCGGGTTTCAGCTGCTGTAGACAAGTCTCAGACAAGAGCGAGATGATTTTGAACATCAGTGAAGGGCCTGATTGTGTGCTGACGGTGGCTTAGAGACACGTTTGTTTTATGACAGCTGTAGGCGACCTGCTGGCTGCCACATGAGTAAAACAATACCCACCAGGACAAGGGTACCGTTTTATGTCAGTGTTGGCACAGGTGAAAATTACCTCATGAGATGTCAGATTGAAGAATAGAGTATAGGGCTCATAGTGATTCAATTCTGATTGAAAGTGCTTGAAAAGTAAACTTTTGAGGAAAAAAACTTGAAATATAATGAAATATAACAATTAGATGGAAAAACTTAAAAGTTAGAAGTGTTGCTTTGGCAACTAAATTAATTAAAATAAGTCTAGGCTGAAGTACTTAATCTGAAATAAAAAGTAGAAATATAAAACAAAAACCTAATACAATGACAAAAGCACATAACAAAACAAAAAAACTTGAACTAAAATTAAAATTTAAATAAAAACTAATAATTTAAAAATGTATTCAAATTCAAAACAATTTTTAAGTAAACAATAATAAAAATAAGTACTACAATAGAATGAAATTAGAAATGTTGCCCTGGAAATTATATGAATGAAAATAAATTAGAGTTTAAATACCTAAACTAAAATTTAAATAAATAAAAAAGCTAAGTAGAAATATATAAAAAAAACTAATAAAAATGACAGATAACAAAATAATTAAAAGTTAAAATAAAATGAAAATAAAAATAATTAAAAGGCTAATACAAAACATTAATAAATAATGTAATAGTATATAAAAATACTGAAATAACACTGGTGGTAAGTGTTATTGTAAAACTGAAAATTAGACATGTTGCCTTGGCAACTAATTGAAGTAAAATTAGTTGAAGTTTAAAAATGACTGAAACTAAAATAATAATACAATTATAATGATAAATAATAAATGAAAGCTAAATAGAAATACAAAATAAACAGAAATGTCAAAAGCCCATAACAATGGCTAAAATTAATGATATAAAAATTAAAGCTTATTCAAAATATTAATACATACTATGATATTATATATTTACATATACTGTAGTGTATAAATAATTCTCAAACAACACTGGAAGTAATTGTCATTATCACTATAAATCTTGGGTTATATATATATTTTTGGAACATTTCCATCAGAAGACTTTGAAAGAATGATTATACAATTGATTGTTTATTATGCAGCATTATCTACAAGTGCATTATCTAATGTACTGTATATCTACTATTACTATTATAGTACTAATAGTATTACTACTATTATATAATGTATATCTACTGTGCCCTGTTTTAGCCTCAGTCGAAAGTAATGACCTACCTTTGTAACTCCTTTAATCTTAATTACTATGAAATTGCCTTGTGATACAAGAGTATACCCTCTTAAAGTTCCTTGGCCTTTCTCTTTCCTCATATTACATCCCTGAGCCTCTGGCCTCTCACTCCAGCACACAGTCAGCTGGCACATGACGGGACGATGTCGCTGAAACATGAAGCTGTGGCTTTTGAGGATCCAATTGAATCTCAAAGACTGGGAGGGGGAGCGGATCAAAAAGTGACAAATGCTGAGAGAGAAGGATGTAGAGAGAAGGACAGAGAAATAATTTGCTCACACTAATGCACAATCCTATTTTCATAGATACTGACCGGATTAAACGGATGCAACTGCTTGTAAGTACTAAAATCCTTTGATTTCTATTAGTACAAATGCCTGAATTTTATGTTTTTTTTTTAAGACAAGATGCATAGGTAAGTTTTGCAAAAAAAAAATGTACAGTCTAATTTGTAATTTTTAATGAATGCATGAAATTCAAATTTAGTTGTAGCATTTAAATGTATTTTTCAAAGACAAACCTGAGAAATTTAGATGAGATTTTTTTTCTGTTTTTCAATAACTGAAAAAACCCTACTGTATAGTTTAGAAAGTGGCAAACTTTTCTTTGTGAAAGTTTAGCCAAGTGACAGTGGATAGTCATTAAGATTTCATGTGCACTCCACAGTGTGACACTTTACGCTCTGAATGTCTCTGTCAGCTCCTAAAGGAACTCAATTGCAGTCTTACAAAGACAACAAAATGACTTTGTCCGTGCTACCTTGAGGCAATGGAACTTAGGATGGGCAAGTTGGGAATTGTAGTGATTTTGCTTGTACTGGAACAACTATCAGCCATTGCTGGAGGTAAGACAATACTGGCTGTTCCTGTTGTTTGTTTGTGCAATGACTCAATTTGTTTCACACTCTAACATTTATGAATGTTTCTCTCATGTTAGAGAGCAAAAAAGAGGACCAGAAGGAGGCGATTTTAAAAGAGCTTGTTGAGATATGGAGGAAGGGTGGAGGATGGAACCCATACAGAGTACAACCACCAGCAGAAAGACAGAAAGATCAACAAATTCATTCCATAGTGAGGAGCATCATGGGAGGCCTCAAATCTCTAGGTGTCCTGCCAAGGAAAAGCAAGAGTATCCCGTCTTTAAACAAAGCCTTTGATGGAAACAGGCTCTCGGGATTCCTGTATAACATCTCCATGTATCTGCAAGAGATGAGCGCAGAGTTAGATGACCGGCAGCAACCTTTTGGTGATGACCAGTTTTGGGAGAACCTGCTCTACTCTCTTCTTCAGACCGGAAGGGAAACGTCGCTCGGATTATGGGATGGGAAGAGTCCTCCGCGACCCACTTTCAGGCTTCAGGATCTGTTTCTGTCGCTCCGGGGCAGCCCACATTGGGATGGACTTCTGGGGTTGGTGCAAAGCATTTTAACCCTCACTGAACGCCAGCCCCAAAAACCCATCTTGACTTTCATTTCCCAGAACTGGAAGACTATCAGTGCTTTGCTCGAAACTGTTCTTCAAGCTCTAGTCAGTGGGACGTACGGCCAGGCCGTCGCAGGTCTACAGGGTTTCATCTGTGTCCTTAAAGGACGAAATGATTGTGCCTTCAACCTGAGCTGGCTTGAGCAGCTCATCAGCTTTATGAAGACCAGGAACTGGAAGCCTGTGGTCAGTCTGCACCCTGTGAGTGTAGAAAACAATCAAAGAGATGCCGCACTCTCTACAGGACGTTTTAAACCCTTCCTCGTGCCACCGGAGGTGCTTCGTGAGGAGCAGCTCTTGTTGAACCAATCGGGCACTGATTCGGAGAGCCTTGCTTCAATGCAGGCTCTGCTTCTTCAGGCTCTGTCGAGGTCAAGCGCAGGAGAAAGGGCAGTACAGTTCGCGGAGCGTAATCCTGCCCTCCTGCAGGGCTTGGATAACCTCAGACATGGATTTCTGCACAATGTCGGCCGCAGCGTGTATGGTAATCTGAGAAGAAAAGTGTCACATATGACCAAGGCACTGCTGGATGATGTCAGCAGCATGGTGGGCGAACCACAGTACAGTCACCATGGAAGATGTTCTGTAGGCAAGTAGAGTACTGCTATCTATCTATCTATCTATTGTTCTACCATTTTATTTATCTTTCTACCATTCTGTCTGTCATTCTGTCCTTCCATCCATCCATCCATCCATCCATCTAAGCCTTCAAAGTTCAAAACTTTCAAGACTTTAACAAGCCAATATTTATTTGACAAATTCTTGACAAATTTAGCTTATTTAGTTAAAAATTACAGCATCTTTTAATTCACTTTTATTTGCTACTTCAGTTCAAATGAAGACATTTGATTTTAAAAGGCATTCTTAATTTAATTTTGAATGGCGCACAACTCTGACTTAAATCACAATGGCATTGCTAGTCATTAACCAGATCTTTGTAGCTCTAAATCCTATAGCCTGGATAATCTCCTGTTTCTTTTATGTTGGTAACCGTATACCAGTGGTATTATGTGCCCAGCTATGCTGTTACATCAAGGCCAATTGTATAATACAGGGGCCGGCTCTCCATTTTCCTCAATTAATCAACAGTTTTCTGCGATCATCTTTGATTTGTATATAACTATTCACCCAGAACTTTTCCATTGACTTTTGTTTCTTTGTAAAGGTGACCTCAGGCAGTTAATATTGTGGTAAGTGTCATGAATTAGCAAAACTTTAAATTATTAAACTATAAGTGTATAGTAAAGATTATTGTAATTGAACAGTTTTGTTGTCCTGTTTGTACAGGGGAATTAGACATAACTTGACATGGAACGCTCAAGCGATGGGTTTCAGGTCAGATGGTTTACCCAGCAGGCCGTCTTTGATGACCTGCCCCTCTACAGAGGAGGAAACAAGGACTTTGAAACCTCAGCACTCATCTAGAAGACCTAAACTTCACCAGTCCCAGCCAAAATTCCATGAGCAGAGTGATTCAAACCCCTCACCCTCAGCAGAGATTCTGGAAGCTGCCTGTAATGCCTCTATCCCTGGTCTCACTGGTGTCTCAAATTTTACTGTCTTTCTCTATTGTAATCTTTTTGATGGAGAGGATGGCTCACAGGACCCTGAAGTCAACCATTTTGGGGTAGACCTGCACGCGACCTGCTCTGATGCTGCTTGGTACCTCTCAGCAGCGGAGGAAGATTTTCTTTGGGTTCACGTTTGCAGCGAATACTTCGCTCACGAGTTTAACAAAACAGTGTGTGCCAACTCTACATTCTGGCTGCAACATGCACATCAGGTACATTGAGTTCCTTTTAGTTTGTTTCTATGAAAATATTAAAAGGTTCGTTCACCCAAAATTAATGTTCTGTCATCATTTACTCACCAAACCCAAGACTTAATATTCGAAACACAAATTAAGATAATTTCAATTAAACCTTGGAGGTTTCTGTACCTCCTTTGAAAGTCCAGGTAAGCAAAATTCAAAAAGGCATTTTAAAATGCATCCATGTGAATCACATGGTTTATTTCACAATTAAAAGGTTTAATTTACTTTTAAACAATGATCGACAGACACACATACAAAGAGCACATTATGTATGCTAACCACAGAAGCTCGAATATACATGTACGATGCATGAGAACCAATCAGTTTTTTTCTAATGCGTGACGCACACACAACCTTCCATATTTACCATATGTGATGTGCTCTGTATGTGGGTTTATATGTGAATTAAAGCTAAATTAATTTGGCTAATTATATTAAGTTGTTGTGTCCCTTCACAAGGACTCTTCATATGGATTTTTTAATGAACTCCTTTATGAACTTTTTGGAGCTTATAAGTTTTAGTTACCTTGACTTCAATCTAGGGACAGAAACCCTTTCAGGTTTCATTAAAAATATCTTTCTTTGTGTTTCAAAGATAAACCAAAGTTTTGTAGTGGATTGAGGAGGATGAGTGAACGATGACAGAATTTTCATTTTTGAGTTAACTATTGCTTTAATGTTTTCTGTATTAGCAATCACCTTGCTGTGAAATTTTCTCAGGCAGAAGCTACAAGGGATTATCAGTACATCAACCAATCAAGTATTGATGACCTCTGTCTTCAACTCTCCAACGATGTTTATGGGGGATCTCCTCCAGACGCCACTGAGGACTGCTTCTCACTGCTAAGCAGCAAAACTCTAACCGCCCAGGATTTTAGAAGGTGTTTTCTGCCCAATAACACAGCCCTTATTGCCTCTTTGTGCGGAAATGATTCGTCTCAAATACCTCAAGATGGGAGCTGGGCAGCCGAGTACTGCTCCAAAGTCATCTCTAATCACTCTCATGGGGCCCCCAAAGACAACTGCGATTACTCGAACTGGAAGGCAGAACATTTTATTAACACCACCGCCCTTGAGATATGCAGCAGTAAAGCAGGCTTGAAGGACTATATTTGCAAAAACGCCACACTGTACCTCACATTGGTTCAAAAGCAACCTTCACTCTTAGACTACTGTTTGAACTCTGAAGAGAAGCAGGGCACCAAGTGCGTCCTCCAGAAGCTGTTTGACATGCTGCCAGCACCGTATGACTTCGACGCGTCTCAACTTTGTGTGAACCCATTGCCCATTCTACAAGACGCTATTCATAAGCTCACTCTATGTGAAGGAGTAGTGGATGAACGCACAGGATGGTTAGCTACGGTGAGCTACGTGCTTCGAGTGTTGGATTTTGTGGTGGGGCTCTCAGCAGGTTTGGAGGAGGGACAACAAGAGGTGCGTCAGAGCCTGGGTCAGGCCATTCTTCTGTCCAGCCTCCAGGACAATGCTTCCTTCTGGGCCACTCTACGGCCCGATGCATCAATAAGTGTCCTTCACACTGTGGGCGTCTTCCTGAAGAGAGAGCAGAACTCCACCTTAAAAGAAGATCTTTTAAGCTGTTTTAGTGTATGTCATGCATTTAAATATTACATAGTTTCTCATGCTAGTATTTTATTATTATATTACCATGCATTCAGTTTCAAAGGCTTTTCTCCCCAGCAGCCTGTCCTGTGGGATCTCATTCAGAGGGAGGGCAACTCTTCTGCTTTAAGATTTTTAATGCAGGTATTACTCATTCTCTCTGATGGTAAATTATCTAGTCAGTTAAACACAGGGTTTTCAAACTTTTTGATGCCACATAGCCCTATATGATAATCCCATTACAGAAGACCTACTTTCAAAATATATTCTTAAAATAAAGGTTCTTTATTGGCATCTGTGGTTCCAAAAAAGAACATTTAACTTCCACAGAATCTTTCCATTGCACAAAAGGTTCTTTATAGTAGATACACTAAGAAAAATGGTTCTTTAAGAACTGTTCACTGAAAGTGAACCCAAAATTGTGAAGCCAACATTTGGAGTCTTTATTAAGAGTGTATATAAAGACAGCTGTATATATTTTCATGTAAAGACCTATTTTTACTATGTGAGAAAACTAGTACAGTAAGTGTGATTTTATAAGGACAAAATGACTGCAAAATTATCATTGTGCTAAAATCAAGAAATATGAAATTGGATTTTTTTATAATTAATAAAATGATCTTCATTATTATTTTATTATATAATTATGGCTTACTTTTCTGCCTACCCCTAGAACATCTTGCATAACCGAGTTTGAAAACCCTTGAGTTAAACCCAAAATCCCAACATATAAAATATAGATTAAATCCATTTCCATACTGTAGTTTCTTAAAGTTATTAAGCAAACAGTTGATGAGTTAAGCCCTTTTACTCACAGGTGTTCCTAGCAAAACTGCACTATTTTGTCAGCACACATTTGTCAATATCTAATTCTGACATGTATACTATCCAAGGAGTACCTACAGATGCCTAGAGAGAGTATTCGCAGTGTAGTTATGTCGGCGGAAAAAGATGCAGTGAAAAGATTCCTTTCCCATGTTCATCAGAGTTGGGATCAACTTCAAGTGGAAACTATACAGGTAAACAACCAAACAACATTTTACATGATGGAGGTCAATTCAGATGTTATTCCAAAACAGTGAGATCTGGTTGATACTGATAAGCTGATCATTTTCATATTTAGTCATATAAAATTCAATGAAACTGATTTTAATAAAATTAAAATTATATTAAATTCTATTTAAAAAAACAAAAAACTTTCAAATTATACAACTGATCTTTTTTGCAGTGCAACTTTGTAATGAACAGTATATTCATTTTGAGATTTGTTAAAAGATGCAGTTAACAATAATTGATATAGTACCAATATATAATGCATCCCTATTTAGAAGTACATATAGGCTATACGTACTTCTGGTGTCATTCACAGGTCTCTCCAAAAGAACAAGAGGCCATGGAAACCATGACAGCTGCTTTCATTCACAAGTTTCCACGCGTCACACCAGAGCTTTTCATCGACCTCTCCCAGTTTATACCGTACATGTCTGTCTCAGACATTATGACCTTCCCTGCCTCCCTCATGGTCAATGAAAGTGTGTAAGTGGATCATATCGAAACTATATTTTATGATTTAACCCAGTGTCCTCCTAATTCAATTATTATATTCACTTGCTCCAGACTGCTGGCCATTAGTGATCACAGCTCTGAGATGAAGTCTCCACAAAAACAAGCCTTCATAAAACGCCTGTTGCAGTCCAGCGTAGCTGGAGATGTGCCTTCGTGGCCTCCATACTTCCTCAGCTCCATTCTGCCTCTACTTCCACATCTCCCAGTCAGTCACTTTCAGCAGCTCACATCTCAACAAGTAAGTAATGTCTCATTCAGGAGATCCTGCTTTTTTCTTTTCACTTGCCGAAAGTAACGTGAATGTTTGACAGCTCATGCCCTTAATGGAGATGCTGGGGAACAGCAGTCTGGATGCCACAAGGGGGCGCCATGTACTTCGCACTGTGTTCGGCAGAGGGAAGAACCTGACAAGTGACAACATAATGAAGTATAAATTCAGTTCAACATCATATGACATTTGTAAATTTATAAACAAAATACAAGACACCATGCTTCTCACAACAGGTTAGGAGTTCTCATATGTTACCTGAACTCTGAGGACATACAACAGCTGTTGTCTTCATCGAATCTCTCACCTGTCCTGTGGCAGCAGCTGGCACAATGCGTTTCAGAGGGACACATCAGTGGAAGTGGCAGAGTGAGCCTTGATTTTTTTTGGATATTGTGCATCGTGTAATAATATTGTGTTATTCATGAAGAGTTATTTTATCTGCAGCTGTCACATTGGCTTGGGACGGCCCTTAAATCTTTAAATGCCAGTATCTTATCAGCTTCGGCAATGGCCTCGTTACATGGTATGCTGCCACAAATGGGTGCTTCATTTTTGGAGCCGCTGTCCTCAAACGAGTTGTTGGATCTGGTAACTCTGCCGGGTATACCAACTTTCCCACCTGCTCAGGTAAGCACAGTAGAATGAAAGCTTTTAAAGTTACAATTTAGTTTCTTAATTTGAACAGGATGCACAATTGAAATTCAAATTTGAATACAAGGAAGTAGAATTAAACAAATTTTTTACTTGAAATTCAAAGTTTTGTCACAAACAAACATTGACCGTTGACTTATCAAAGCCTGAAATTGCATAAGCCTTAATGATCCTGTATATCAGGGGTGTCCAGTCCTGGTTCTGGAGGGCCAACATCCTGCAGAGTTTAGCTCCAACTTGTTGAACATTATTATTATTATTATTATTACAGTCTGTTTAACTGAACTTGGAGCTAAACTTTGCAGGACAGTGGCCCTCCAGGAACAGGATTAGATGCCTCTGAGATAGATAGATAGATAGATAGATAGAGGTTTTTCATGGAACCATAGATGCCAGATAGATTTATCTTCCTATAATTCCAATAGTGTGGCCAATTCAATTCAATTCCAACACGTGAATGGGACGAAGCCAGTTTATCAATTTTAAATTTTGTACAACACCGATAGAATGATATTATAAATAGTCAGTTTAAATATATTGCACAATTTTATCTATTATATTAAAACCCTTTTCCATTTCTTTTAATGTAGGCATTCCAGATACTGAACAAAATAGCAGAAGAAACACATGTAAGCTATATACCAGTCCAATTATGATGCTTACCTTTAGTGAGTCTTGTGTTCACAGTCTCTCAATCCTGTTTAGTTCAGTGCCAACACACTCTGCAGACTGAAGCCATTGTTTCCGGGTCTGGGGCCTTCTTTCTTGAGAAAGTTGGTTGTACTTGAATCTACACCTGATTGTCGGTGTTGGAGTTTAATGCTGGCTCAACTGCAACCTGCTCATCGAGCGATGGTCCATTTTGCACTCCAACAGGTTTGAACTTCTAGTGCTTAAACACTGTACAAAACAATCACAATTTTCCATTTGCGTTTATGCATTAGATTTGGTTTGGTCTGTTGGTATGTATAACACATGCTGTTTGTTTGAAGGCTCTGGAAGGCACGTCTGCAAATATAACACAGCAGTTGCAATGTCTTCTACCATTCGTCTCCTTGAGGAAATTAATGTCAGATCTAGATGGAGAGACGTTCCTTCATCACATATCTGCGTATAAGCACATGCCATGGTCTCACCAACAGGTACAAACCTAATTTCATACCTTTGGTTTTTGGCAAACTTGCTTTTTCTAGTTCACAGACTGTCAATGTTGCATATCATGCACAAAAATATACAAGTCTTCAACCAACACAGGAGGAACAGATCTTTTTAATGTTAAATGTATATTTTCACTCAGAAATTTAAATAAGCATTTTAAAGAAACTATAGAAGCACTGAATATTCAGCTCTGGCACTCTGTACATTACATTCAGTGCCCTGTACTGCTCTTGCCAGACAAAGCTGATCTCAAGTTCTTTGGTGGATTATTTGTCATGCTTCAAAGGAGCCTTTCAGTGAATTAATAATCTGAGCCCCTCAACTGCCATCAAGCAAATTGATCTTAATGTGGTACAATAGCCTCCACCAGGGAATATGAATTAATAATCAGCCACATTAAAGAGACCTTGTCTCAGCCAAGAGTGTATCGGATACAACCTTGAGGGCGATCCAGTTTCTCAGACTCACTTGTTGTATTTGACACAACAGGCTCAAATGCTGTTCAAAATGATTCAGCGGACCGTAAACATCACAAGAGAGTCAATACTGTAAGTGATATCTAGCATTACTATACTTTATGATTGTTGAATGGTCGGCTAGCCTCACCTGACATATTTTTCTTTGGAAATTCATGCTGGTCTTAGTTGCATCATAGTCTGGATCTCTAGCACAAATATTATGCATTGTTTTTATATTTGTGTTGTTTTCAAATTGAATAAGCATTCATACATATTTTTTTTCCACTGAAGAGATTTAGGTTACATTGCTGGTGGCATGAGCTGTGAATGGCTGAAGCTTTGGGTAAATGAGTCAGGCTTTTCTGAATTGTTGCAATTCATCACTAAGTTGCCAGGAGGACTTAGACATGGTTTGGTAAGAATATGAGAAATCTTATTAATATACACATTAACATCAAAAGCCTTTGCTGTCCAAAATCAAAATGCAGAGATTATAATATTTTTTGATTAAAGTGCCCCTATTATGCCATTTTTAAGGTAGCTAATATTGTTTTATGAGTGTCCTAAAACAGGTTTACATGCATCCAAGGTAAAAAAAAACACTTTAGTTTTCTCAAAAAATAGCTTTAATTTTACCTCATTTCTAAATGATTCGTAAACGACTCGTGCGAAGCAGTTCAAAGAATCAGTCTCTCTAAGCCCCTCCTTTCCTTGAGCCCTCGCTGCTGTGATTGGTCAGATGGCGTAGTCCTTTGTGATTTGTCTACCGCGAACAGCACGAATGACAGCCATGGGCGGACATTATGCAAATGTGTTACTTTCGTGACGTACAGCCGTAACAGAATAAGATTCGCATTCCTAAAGACTCGTTTAGGCGATTGCTAGCCAACTCTTTTTTTTTTTTTTGATAGACAATAACTTTATATATCGTGCACTTTCGGCTTCACAACTTTGCAGAAAGTTTATGTTCACATACTGCTACATGACACACTGCATGAAAGGTAATATTCGAAAAGGCATAATAAGGGCACTTTAAGTAACCTTATTTAATATAGCTCATGGCACTTTTGTTCCCTATGTTCCTCACCAATAATCAGAATCAGAATCAGAATCAGAATGAGCTTTATTCTAATGTAACGTTATACAGCATAACTTAGTATGAAAGGGAGGTTTTTAGCCTGTCTGTGGGAAATAAACAACATTGATGTTATGTTTCAACAGAGGAAATGCATTGTGGTGGAGCTACGGAAATGGCCTGATATTGATCTAAATGACCTGGACCCCTCATTTACTGCAAGATTACCGTAAGATCAGCGGTTGTCTATCCAGATTCTCATTTGTTTGTTCTTTTACATACATGGTCCTACTGTTGTATTTTGTGTCTCAGGCTGACCATGATGGAGCACCTGTCTAACTCCTCACTCATTAGTGTACTGGACCATGTTCGACTACACTTTATTGACTTTCTCCAGCTTCCACGACACAAGCAAACGGCCCTAGCAGAGAAAGCTATCGATGTACTCGTAAGCACAAAATCATTGTGGATTTTCAACATTTCATGACTGAGGTTAATGCAGTGGAACATTTCATTAAACTTTCACAGTGACCCAGACGAACTATGCCCTCATCTAGTAGCTCGTATTTTAACCAAATTTTTGTTTTCATTTTTAGAAAAAAAAACCCAACCCTAATTGAAATTTAGTTTTACTGTTGCAGAATGCAGAAATGCATTTCCAAAAATGTGGATTATGTGGATGTGGTATTTAATTTAATTAAAAAAATTTTTTTGGCTGTGATGCAAAACTGAATTTTTGGCATTATTACTCCAGTCTTCAGTGTAACATGATCCTTTAGAAATCATCCTAATATGCTGATTTGCTGCTCAAGAAAACATTAATATTATCAATGTTGAAAACAGTTGTGCTGCTTAGTATGTTTTTGGAAACCATAATCCTATTTTCCAGGATTATTTGATGAATAGAAAGTTCAAAAGAAAAAAAAAAAAACACTAATTTTGTAACATTATGAATAACATTATGAATAAATTTAATGCATATTTCTTTACTGAATAAAAGTATTAATTTCTTTAAAAAATACCTCTTACTAATCCTAGACTTGTATGCCAATACAAGTCAAATATGCCAAATAATCAGATTGTGCAGACTTACATAATATTGTTAAAATTCAAAATTCCTTCTTTTGTCTCCACTGATAGGGCATCTCTGAAAATGGCCTCATCGGGGCCTCCATGGATATGCTCGGTCCTTTTCTGCCCTTCTTGGACAGGGATGTGTTAGCTCACATGGACCAAGAGGCTCTGAAACTGCGACTGGAGGAACTGAAACAATATTGCCTGCCCTCTGACACCTTCAGACAAATAGCAGCTTTGCTCACAGAGAGAAGCATGCTGGGGTGAGACAAAGTCATTCCATTTTCATTCTGTTGACAACCTCTTTGTTCTGACTGCAACTGCAAAATGTAGTTCCACACGGCAAGTAAAATACAAATTGTGTCTGAACTGGGAATTTGACAAAGCCCCTGTTGTTTGCAACAGAGATCCGAAAACATGGACGGTTGGGGATGTTGAGCATGTGGGTAGACTTCTGTTCACCCTTTCGCCTCAGCAAATAAGATCTCTGCCACTGGTAAGGGAAACACAGGCCTTTCCATTCAACTAAAGCTCAATATTGTGCAGGATATCATCACATTGAACATCTTCCTTCTTCCGTCAAGGGTGATTTAGATAAAGACACAGTTGAGCAGGTCCTGATGAGCCAGTGGCTTTGGAAAAGCAGCGAATTGGGAAAGGCTTGTTTGGACCTGAAAGGACTACGAGAAAAGATGAACGGTCTCACCCACAGGATCGTTAAAGGTCGATGGTGGATGAGAAGGGGTGAGTTGTGTGCTGCATTCATTTACAGAAACCATTAGATATTATTTATGACTTCTTCGGAAAGGTAAATCATATATTGTTGCCTACTAGGGCCCATTCCAAGCTGTGCAGACATTAAAGGGACATTTCCATCAGCTTGGAGGTCCTATCAGCTGAATCGAATGAAGAGGAAGGAGCTGAAGACGTGTGTTGAGTTCATCGGTCAGGATGACACACTTGACGCCGAGCAACGTGAAGCACTTTGGATGGAACTCAGACCAGTTAAGCTACTTCTGCTTGACCAAATGTTGTTGCTCATTGATTATCAAATGTTTTATCTCATATGACAACCATTATTTTAGGTGTATAAACCAGTGAAGCAGCTTAAACCAGAACAGGTGTTGGAATTGGGTTGTATAGTGACAGAGATGGGAGAAAGAGAGCTACAGGCTGTCAACTTGTCCAATCTGGCTGTGGTGGCCCATCTTGGGGACCTCAATGGGTGGAACGTAAAGAAAGTACGTTTTTAGTTGTTTGGATTAGCCTTAAGTCCTAAACAGGAAATATGCATGTAGTTTTTTTTTTTTAAACAGATGAGAGCAGTTGTCCTTGGTATAATGAAGCGACTTAAACAAAAGCCTGAAGAACTTGGTGTGGTGGAGCTTGTTTCCTTTGGACATCTGCTTTGTGGGTTCAGTGCCTCTGAAATTTCTCGTCTAGACCCGTTCAACTTGAGGTCAGGGGTGAAAATCAGTTTACATGATTCAAAATACAAAACGATTCACCTCAAAACCATTGAAAGCATTGTGTTTGTGTCCATTAGTGTGGCCGCTTTGTTTCTGGGGGAGATGGTACTGCCGTGTTCTGAGCAGCAGACCGAGGCACTGATGTCACGCCTATCCAGTCCTCTGGGCTTTGGTCCAGTCAGCAGCTGGGGCTCTGAGGTCTTCACTGAGATTGGGACTTTGGCAGGTACTGATGGTGGATTTGATTACAATCAGTTCAATGGACAATATACACATGCCAAATTGGGCAGGCTTACAAAAAGAATAAAACAAATTCTGTGTCCTCAGCTGGGCTGGAGGATATGGTATTGTCTGCACTAATAAAAGAGCAAGTGGAAGGACTTACACCAGCAGCAATAACCCTGATACCTCCAAGAAAATTCGCTGTGAGTGATGGATATCTATGTTTTCATTCATTCTCTTTCATTTTCTATCCCCCTGTTAATCATAAGACCTCAATATTTTAATAATGGTCTAAAGGCACGGCTACATGTATCGCTGCTTGGCAAATTTTTGCGGGCGAAATCTGGTCATTCCAATAAGAATTGGTGCGATTGAGAGTTTCGTGTGAGGGCAAAAAAATTCACCATGAAGATTACGCTTATATTCATGTTGGTCATGCACTTTTGACTGGCTGTTTAAAAAACAGTTTATTGTCAACCATTGTCAATAGTGTAGCATTTTTGAAGTACAGCACACAGAAGTCACTTTCAAACCAGTCAGATTTCTTTTGGGGAAATGCACCGAGTCTTTGACAAATATGAATGTGTAGCAAAATTGGGAAAATTTTACGCCTAATTGAAATTGACTGGATTTTGTCTGCAAAATTCACCAAACAACCTCTAAACTAAAGTAAAAAAGGTCCATTGTCTATTGTCAATAGTGTAGCATTGTATGAAGCATAGCTCACACAGAAGTGACTTTCAAACCAAGCAGCTTTCTGTTGGTCAACACACCAAATCTGTGTGACAAACTTGAACCTGTTGAGAAATCTGCATAGGGAAATCTTTCACCTTCCAGTGAAATTCTCAGTCATTCCTATTGAAATGGCTGGATTTCACCTGTGAAATTTGCAGAAGAACAGTGAACGTGACCAAACTTTTAGAGAGTTTATACATTAAAACAGTCTCAGAAAACTTGCATCTTTCAATTCTTCTACTCTATAGCACCCCTGCTAGAGCCATATGCATTCAGACAGACACTTTGATTGTGGTTCCACATTACGATGTTGTACATCTGGTTCAAAATAACTCCACCTTTAAAAACATGTCTCCAAAAAAAGATGCATTTTTGTTGTTAAATGCAATAACACTTCTCTTATGCAAATACGCCCTAAGAAAAGCTTCTGAGCAAGATCATGTGAACCCTAAACCAGCATATTTGTGCAGGTCATCCAGATTAGGTCAGTTACTTGATTGGTGGGTTGTTGACGCAATCTATTGACTAGCCTAGTTGATATTGAAAATATGTACACTGTAAAAGATCCCCAGTGAAGGCCTCATCAACTATACGGCCATTGGCACAAAACCTCAGCAAAGACCACGATGAAAAACACCAAGTTGGTTCGTCTGGCCTGAGGAGAAATGCTTATTTGGGGACACTTAATATTTGGGAATATTAACGACTTGTTTGCAGAGAAAAAATTTGAAGGGAACTGAACTGAACTGGATGTTGATGACATCACTGAATCAACGATGAACTGACTTGAACTGAAATATTGACTGTTTACTTTTGTCCTCTTTTTAGAGCTGCTTTACTGCATAACTGAATTTTGTTTGAATTATTGACACTATTTTCCTGTTTAACAATGTAAAGCTGCTTTGACACAATCTGTATTGTAACAATCTTATATAAATAAGGGTGAGTTGACTTGCTTTTGACAATTCTTCGTAGAAATGTTTGTGCAGTCTGTTTTGAAAAATTTTGTATTTTTGAGAATTGTATTAGTAGCCTTCAATTTGAAAGAAATCAGTAAAATAACATTATATCAAATCAGTCTCAAGGGAATTGTAATTATACAAATACAATAAGTTGTGGTTACTTAATTTTTTCAAGGCAACGGGTTTCCTCAATTTAATTAAGTAGTCACAACTCAGATTAACTTGTTAGTTTTAAGTTAAGTAGATTCACACTTAAAGGTCCCATATTGTACACCTTTCTGGAGTTTTATTTTAGGTTTTGATGTCCTTAAGAATATATATTCGCGGTATAAGTACCAAAAACCATCTCAATATATTTTTACAGCTCTTCTCTCAGGAGCTCTGGTAAAAACAGATCGGTTTGTCCTGTCTAATTAATATTCATGAGCCTCTCTTCTGATTGGCCTGTTGTTTTCTGAGTGACGCAAGGCTAGGCCAACCACAGGTAACTAGGGTCATGTAGGGCCGATGTCACAATTACGTCACCGCGCTAAGCTGGAAGAAAAACAAAGGGAGAACTGCCCATTCAAACCAGCGCAGATTCGGCTACATAAGGAGCTAATATCATCTTGTTGTGATGTTGGGTGCCAGAATCTATGTAATACAGCCTCAAATTAGAAAATTGATCGCATACCTGCTGCCACTGCCAGAAAAAAAAAACGCCGACAGCTGTGGTTAAACGAGATAAAACGAGTGGACTGGACAGAAACGGTCGTCAAAAATGCTCGCGTTTGAAGCGCACACTTCTTATCAGAAAAGGTTCAATAAAGTCTTGTCTTTTGTTGTTATAGGCGTTTGAAGATTTCTTGCATCTCACGACTATGTCATGTATGAAATAATGTCTGTGTGTAAAACAACAAACTAATGATTTATATACGTATAATCATTTGTAATTGTATATACATTGTGATTAATTGTGGCTGGAATAATAATGTAGCTGTAAAAATAGGTGCCTGCTGAAACTGAAATGTATTTACATCTTCATAATGACTAGATAGACACGGTGAGTTTGTCTTAACTATACATGTTAGACGTGATCCGCCTCATAGTAACAATCCTGTTAGATTGTCCATATTTTGAGTGAGTGTAACCAAAGTTTCTATAGTCTTTGGTGTAATGTTACAGGTCGGCTGATCTGGTTTTGTCCGTTAAAGTTAACTTTTTCGACATGTTTCCGTGTTGTTGTTGCTCAGCAATGACATGCACACGATGCTGTCTGGGGGTTTGGCAAAAGGATGGTGGGCGGTGCTCGGGATGGTGACTGAAGGCGGTGACTGATTGGATGTCACATTTTTACGGAAGTCACAAGGACTTGTGAAAAAACAGAGCAACTTTATGCAGGCTGTGTGCATTTTACTGTGGGTTGACTGTTTTGAAACTTATATGGTAGTTACATAGCCCCTAGACCTCTGTTATCATGAAAAAAGCCAGGAAATTTCAGTTTTGACAATATGGGACCTTTAAGTAATCACAATTTAATGAATTTAAGTTAGTCCAACTTAAAATAAAAAGTGACCACAACACATTTTCTTTTGTTTATTTGTTAATGTAACTCAGAATTGTCAAGTTCACTTACATTTTTTCTTTTAATTAATTATGCATGAATTTCATTTACTTAACAATTTTAAGGCAACAGGTTTCCTCAATTTATTTAAGTAAAGTCAACTGATTGCTTTTTACAGTGTAGTTTTGAATATCATTAGTGCATATACTAAGTAGTGGCCTTTAAAGAGCCATCAATCTTTGCAAATTGTTGCCAAGGTTGGTTCATCAGACTTGTTTCTCATTATTTCAGGTGGTATTCAGTGCCACGCAGCTGTCTTGGCTGAGCTCTGAACAAGCGTGTGCCGTGACAGAGGAGCAGTGGGCAGAATTAGACAATGAACAAAGACAAGCACTTGGCATGGCCCAGTATGAAGGCGAATTAATGCTTGAGCACAGAGGTGAGCAGTATTTTGGATGTCGTTATATTCTTATATATAACTAAATATGCTTTGGTAGCTGAAAAGAATTGCATATAGTAATTGTTGATGTGTTATTAGTCTGTCATTTTACTATAAAAATATATTTGTCTCTGCAGGCAGGAACCACGCTCCATCGTTATGGTTTGCCGGCAACTTCAGAAAATGTTTATTACTTTTTGTCTGTACATTGTGGATACTGTTATAAAGAGTATAACCTGAGGCTTTTTATTTGTTCCTCTTTATTGAATTCTTACATTTATAATTAAATGCCAACTCAAATGCAAAACTAATACTTTAAGCATTATTTAAAGTCAACATGGGTGTCGTCAGAATGAGAGTTCAAACAGCTGATAAAACAGTATAATAATCCACATGACTCTACAAGAGAAAACAGCCCAAAACAGTTATAAACAAATATGATGGTGGATTTTGATGTGAGAGGACAACAGAGGATGAACTTTTTCACTGGAGGAAGTGTTATTATGGATTATGGAGTTGTATTTTTGCCAGAAGAAATGGGTTAAATTTAAAGGGATACTCCACCCCAAAATGAAAATTGTCATTAATCACTTACCCCCATGTCGCTCCGAACCCGTAAAAGCTTAGTTCTTCTTCAGAACACAATTTAAGATATTTTGGATGAAAACCGGGAGGCTTGTGACTGTCAAGTAAATTACACGGTCAAGGTCCAGAAAAGTATGAAAAGCATCGCCAGCATACTCCATCTGCCATCAGTGGTTCAATCGTAATGTTATAAAGTGACGAGAATACTTTTTGTACGGAAATAAAACAAAAATAATGACTTTATTCAACAATTAGGCACCGTAACGTCTCCTCTGTGTCAGCGTAGCGCCATTGACATGGGGGTAAGTGATTAATGACAAAATGTTCATTTTGGGGTGGAGTAACCCTTTAAAACACCATAATGATGGATTTCTTACAAGCATGCAGCTTTTCGCTTAAGACATTAATTGATGGAGTGGTGTGGATTACTTGTGAATTATTGTGATGTTTTTATCAGCTGTTTGACTCTCATTCTGACGGCACCCATTCACTGCAGAGGATCCATTGGTGAGCAAGTGATGTTATGCTGAATTTCTACAAATCTCCTCTGATGAAGAAACAAACTCAAGTAAATTTTCCCTTTTGGGTGAACTATTCCTTTAAGTACACTAAATAAATTTCCCCAATAAAACAGATATCAAGCAGTGTTTGGACAACATTGTTTAGGCAATTAACTTTAGATACTGTATGTCAATGATTTTCAACTTGTTGCCTTTAAATGAAAAAAAACAAAAAAACTGGAGGGCACACAAGAAGATACAGAGAACTAATTTGAACCAATGAATACAGCAGTTCAAATGCATCTCAATATACACACTATACACCATGACACCTATATTAAAGTCTCCACCATCTCTTGCATGGTTCTGTATACACAGATTAATCAGACAGTTCAATAATGCACAAATAAACAAACCAGATTCTAAATTATTCTGTAGACCATATGATGATGCATCAATTTTGTTTACGTCCAAGACTTATGCAAACAAATCTAATAAGAATGGCTCCTTCCATAATTGCAGAGACAACTAGCTTTTGGGTTAAGGAGCAAAAGCTTTTCAAAAAGTTTCTAATGCATTCATAATGAAATACAGTTAGCTAACAAACTGTCCGTCTACATAATGAGTTGCTGTCCATTACATTGCCTTTCACAAAGACTACTGACAAATAAAACATAGCTTGACCTTTGGTCATCAAACCAACGATGCTTGAATATTACCATAATGACAAGCAAGCGGGGAAATGTGAAATATACGCTTTGAAACGTGATCCCGCTTGACGTGACCATAATGAGTTTGGGCTTCAGGAGCTTCATTAGTTGGATCATTAAGTCAGCTGTGGGTAGATGCTCCCAATCTAATTGATGGGCGCTCGAGAGCCGCCTAATTTGCATTCCAACTTGAAGGACTGCTTTGCTTCATCGTAGATCTACTCGAGGAGTGGTAAGACTGCTGCTTAATAATAAAATTAACATATTTAAATTTTCTAAAATGCTCAGAGAGTTTCATGATCACGTTTATGATAAAATAAAGAAGAATGATCAGATTCAACGCAGGCTATTGTGCGAACATAAAATCCAATACACGTTTGGGTTTTAAAGTGAACTACGCATGCGCGACTAAATACTTTTTATTTTTTATTTAATTTAAAACAATTTTTTTTTGCAAAAGTTAGCGTGAAAATACAGAATACAACAACATTGCATTGTATTGCATACATACAAAAACAAAACAAAGTTTATATGGAACGTGTCATTGTAGTACTTTGCAAAATATTTCGATTTTATTTATTTATTTAACAGTCTGTAAGGCTGGAGAAGCTCTAAAAGGAAAATATGAAGTGGAAAAATGCATATCATGTCAATACTTCAAGTAAAATTCTTAATAATGAGCTTTAATTTTGATTACAATAATAGTATTTAATGTTAAATTGACAGATCATATATCTAGTATATTTTACATATCCAGGTGCTTCATTTTCCCTAGAAAAAATATGAAAGTTAAGTTAACTTTAATTTGAATAGACACAAACCTTCAAGCTTGTAATAATGTATAAAAAAAATCACACCCTTTCAATATTTATATTGTAAGCATTTTGTATCTCGGTGGATTATATTCGTTTTCTATTTTTCGTTACTAATCTTTAAAAATAACCTTGTGTTTTTGAAGTAAACTGCGCATGTGTATCCAGCAGATGGCGCACGCGCGCTCAAGTGGACGCGTCTTGACGTCGCATCTCTTTGCGTAGATCTGTGACGTATTTCCTGAGAAGCAGTGCGTAGACCGCCTCTCCAGTCCAGTCCCTGGATAGAGGTGGATTTTTTATTAATTTGTTTGTTTATTTGATTTTGCTGTTTTGAAACGTTCTAGCATGCGTCCGTAACTATGTTGGCGTATCGGTCCAGAGGTGGCTCAGACGAACCGGGTCTCAGTGATGCCTTAGCGTCGCGTTACGTGCGACAGAGCAAGCAAACCTATCGCAAAGTTTCCCTATTGTACAGTAGATGAGTGCGCGTGGACTTTAGGACAGTCCAGTACGCCAGGACACTTGAGTCTGTCCTCTTGACAACACTACTTCGTCGGTGTCTTGAGTTTAGCTTTGTTTTTTGGGGCCAGTCAAACACGGAGGACTTTTCGTCGTGTCTGTGGACAGGTTTAGTGGATTTACGTAGTGTCCAAGGAAACGGAAGATTAGACGCTGATGCTGTTGAGGTAAGAAATTAATTTAGTAACGTTACCTCTGAAGTACTGTGAGGATTGTTGTCTTGTATTGAAATGGCATATGACTTGTTCCGTACTAATAGTAGTCTACAAACTTATGTGAACCACATGCAACCTCTTTGAATGCTTATCTTGTTCCTGTGGCTCAGTGGTAGAGCATTGCGTTAGCAGCGCAAAAGGTCGTGGGTTCAATTCCCAGGGAACACACATGGTGATAAAAAAATGTATAGCCTGAATGCACTGTAAGTCGCTTTGGATAAAAGCGTCTGCTAAATGCATAAATGTAAATCTTCCTCTGATAACATTATCTTGTTCTATAGACTAGACCTATTTAAAAAGACACATGGGCGTACAGCTGTTAAGTTACAGCACAATAAATGCAGAAACAAACGTATGCAGCTTGTTCCCCTAAAAGTAATTGGACACTTGAATCGTAATTTAATTCCAGTGGATAGCAGTTGGTTTCATATTTTGTTATTCATTTTTAAGACAGACAACACAAACATATTTTTCAAGCAAAACAATTCTCATAGTAAAGTCCCCCCCCCCCCCTCCTTTTTTGAGTTTTTAAATAATAGATAATGAACGCTTTTAAGTGAACATTCTGGTTCTTAACCTTCCTCCCATCTGTGGTTACCCTGCTAGTGTGAACACGAATTTGCACACTTAAAATTTAAAAAGAAACATAAATAAATAAATATATGAAAAAAAAAAATCTGAAAAATATATGATATATATGTATATATATATGACATATGTGTGTGTTTGTGTAAATTTTAACTTATTATTTATGTCTAGCTGCATTATTTAATGGTATTGTGTCATATCATTTTCAACTCTTGTATTCTTGCGCATTTGAGAAAAAAAAAACTTTGATACTGATTAAAAAGTTATCACACAAATGCCTCAGATAAGTTAGTTTGAAAAGCATAGTTTGTTTGCAGATGCCACTTGTGTTGATGTTGTTGTTTTTTTAAGTGTGGGTGCTCTGTGTTGTCTATCAGTGTATGCTCTCTGTTTTGTTCTGTTGTTGTGAAGTAGAGTATTCAACATTAAATATTTTATATATTTATTAAAAGTAAATTATTGTTATTAACTTAATGCATGAAGTGCATGGATCCCCATGTCAAAGTTAATGTTTATTTCCTTTTTTTTTCTGGTGTTTTTCTTACCATCGAAGTAGTTAAATAGATCATGTTTTCATTCTTTTTCCTCATGAGACTAATATTTCAGCCGTTTCCAATCCAAGTGTAATGCTTGCCAGGAAACAAAGTTTGTCTCTTCTTTGGAGCAAGCATTCGCTTGTGTTTTGAAATCAAGAACGGATTGTATATATAAAGCAGGCTAATAAAATTTAGGTTCCCTTCAACATTTTTGGATAAAGCACTTTCTAAAAGTCCCACATTTTGCATCCTGTCTTGAGTTTTTTCCAAGTGGTCGACAATTACCGTCAAACATCTCTGTGCCGGTTTCCTCTCCCTGTTAAGTGTTAACCATGTTGTGATGTCATGAGTGGGTGTACTTTGAAATTAGGGCTGGCACAGCTTTAAATTGCTGTCAGTAAAGTTACGCACTTCTTGTTTAGTGCTTAGCCTACTTAGTCTGGGTTAGACACACGTTCCGTGCTCAAGTGAGTATCGTGTTTTTTCTTTTCTTATCTTGACCTGATAAAAACATTGTGTAGGGGGTTAAGTGAGTTGTAGTCTATTACTAAGTTAATATAAATCGCTGTGCATGTTAACTTGCATGTAAACAGTTTTAGTTTCATGTTTTTCTGTGAATGTTTTTTCTGAAACATTTATGTATTTTTTTATTATTATTACTATTATTCTTTTTGCTAAAGATTTGGGGTTGTGGAAGTGTAGTTTTAATGTTTGTGAAATACTTTGTGAAAATTATAGTCTTGGAAGTTAGAGTATGTCTAATCTTGTTTTCATGTGTAGTACTTTGATCTTACTAAATTATTTGGCTCAGTTGTCAAAGCTTTGTAGTAATATTTCAGTGTTATAAACAGTGTTTACTGATTTGTGGTGATCAAAACTGCTGTAAGCTGTTTACTTTACAGTAAAGCTGAATTGGCGTACTAAACATGTAATACAATTACAGAATTTATGTAGCCGGAATTCTGTCATTTTCTTTTTTTTTTTCATTGTTGTGCTTTCAAATCTGAAATTTAAAATGCAGGGCGATTTGCTTATACATGTATAATTTCAATAAAACATCAAGAATAGGTTAAAAGTTGACTTTTAGGTGCATGCATACATATATACTGTTTTATACAGCATATTGAGTTTGAAAATGCAATTTTAAAAAGTATTTTGTGTGAAATCCCATCTATGTTTCAGAATATACAGTATATTTTCTTTCCTGATGGTACATTTCTGGTATAACAGGTAGTGCGTCTGATTCTGGGTTTCAAAGAAGTCCAGTTTAACACATCTGACAGCATTCTTTTGACATTGTTATGGTGATAATGACACTGAGAATCAAAGAGCATGTAAAAAAGGACATGTCATTTAAACCAACACAGCAATGAGCACAACTTTTGTCATGAGGAATAATAGAATAATAACTCTGTCCTGAAAGGAAATGCCAGCAGTTTTGTTTTGTGGCTTTTATGTGAAACAGAATGCAAATGTGAGCAGAAGATGGGTTGTTTTATCAGATCGTGAGACATAATTTCAATTGCCTTTCTTGTTTACACAAAAAAGCACTCATTTTGTCCAATGAGGCTGTGTAACAAGCGTTTATGTGATTATGAAAGAGGCCATTAAGGGTGTGGACAGGTCAACCGGACTCGGCATGAATCGCTCCACCTATACTACGTGCATTGAATCATTAGATAGCCTAGTTCTGTTGAGGTTATTCAGACTTGTTCAGGACAAGAAAGGTGTTTTTTTTTTGTTTTTTTTTTTCCCTTCTTTTATAAGATCAAATAAATTGCAAGCCAACTCATCTCAACAGTCAATGAAAGTGGTTTCTGGGGAAAAAAGTAAATTTTTCTCTACCTTAAATGAATGGACGAAGCCGAGGGTAAATTGAATATGCTGCTTTATTCCATAATCACCGGCTTACATTTATGGCAAGTTGAGCCTCAAGTCAACAAGAGTCTTGCATCAGTGTTTGCTTGGTCATAAGAGAGGAGAAACGATGGGATGGTTTTGCAAAGATGACAGTCTGTCATAACTGAACATGGAAGTTGATGACTGTTTCTCTAGAAGAATAAGTCAGCTGTCCTCCCTCCCATCTTCAGTTTATTGGTGGCTTACCCGCAAAGATGATGACTTGGCACATCTCTTAAGGAAGTCAGAAAGCATCCGTTTTTTTGTTTTCACAGATTAGACCTTGTAAAATTGAAACTTCGTCTGCTTGTTTTGGGCAGTCGAGACTAAGCTGGTAGTGGTAGTGTTTGGATCTGTGTGATTTTTAGTAGATGGTTGTACAGTATTAATGTCTGAAGTTGCATCTAAACAATGTGCACATTGGTAGTGATTAAATCGCTGGAGGTTGCAGAATATTTGTTGCATTTGTACTCCGTTACGATATTCAGCTGTATCAAGCGGCAAATCATGTGAGCGTGTCATGATGCTGCACAGTTGCGTAAATTTGCTGTTGCTCAAGTCATGTCTAATGGTCAACTCGATTTGAAAGCAAATGCTTTCTGATCCATGCAAATCTTTGTCAAGGTGAACACCCTTTATTTGTCACAGGCAGCTCATGCATTCTGGATTTTTAATTTTAAATTTTTTTTCAAGTCGTATTTTAGATGTTTTGTGTACGATCCTTTAATGAAATTTACTTTACCTCCTCACATTTTTCCCAAATTCCATTTTTTTTTCTATTTTAATTTTTTTGGATTCTGTTGTTTTTCCATTTAAATTTTTCTAGATTTTTTTTCAATGCTTAAATTTAAATTTTATTCATCAAAGCATGAAACTTTCAATTGCCATTTAATATTGTAAGTTTAACACACAAATTTTTTTTTTTTTTTTTTAAATACCTATGTAATGTTTTTTCTCAAATTCAGTTTTATTTTTACCAAATTCTGTTTTCCATAAATTTTCTGGATTCCATTTTAATGGTTTCATTAAGTATTAGTAGGGATGGGCGATATGGGCTTAAAAATATATCACGATATTTCTGGTATTTATTGCGATAACGATATCAATGACGATAATTCAGGGAATCCTGTTTCTTTAGAGAAAAGTATTATCTTTCCTATTTCTACCCAAAATAGGGTGTTGTGAGCATTACTGAGTACACACATAATGCAATGACTGTTTAATTCATACTGGACGCCGGAGGGTGCCCTTGCGCAGAAACCACACACATCCATAGCAGAAGTAATACTACTGACAACGCTCCATGAAGGTATCCAGTTATCGCTGAATAAAACGCTCAACGGAGATGAGAGAAATTTTAACTGATGAAACTTGAAGACAATAAACATACGACTGCACAAAATATATGGTTTATCGGTGTTCTTCAATCTTGGGTATGTTTATAAGGAAAGTATATTTATAATGCAATGCTAATCGACATAGCCTTTATCGCTGTATATAATACTATCAGTCTGTGATATGAAACCACGTCTGGTCACAAAATAAGTATTTCAAACACTCGACTATGTTATTAAGTTAATTTGGAGAAAAAGCATGTCAATAAATGATATCTTTGTTGGACAACAGGTTTGTAAACCGACTCATACACATGCAAAACTGTATCGCGCACATACTGTACTACATTTATTCAGACTGATTATTTTTGTGCACTGTACAGCTCTGACCAAACCAGTTACAGATCGTAAAAGGAGCTCGAGCTCATCATTTAGCGATATACTCCTCCTCAATTTCACTTCTGCCTTCCATGATGTTGCTCCGCACTGTCGCGCACAGAAATATGTCAACAACTACACTTTATCGTTATTATCGCGGGAAGACTAATTCTTATCGTGAGGAGAATTTTTACCGGTATATCGCAAACGATAAGATATCGCCCATCCCTAAGTATTAGTAATCAAAATAATCTCTGATTAATTTATTTTATTTAAAAAAATAAAAATATTATAATTTGTTTTCCCAAAGAAATACATTTTTTTTTTTTTTTTTTTACATTTTCCTGCTAAATAAATTCTGGTAAATAATTTTTCTGGTAAATATTCCTAGTACTATTATTACATTTAAAGGGATAGTTCACCCAAAAATGAAAATTCTGTCATTTACTCACCCTCAAGTAGTTCCAAACCTGTATGAATTTCTTTGTTCTGCCGAACACAAAAGAAGATATTTTGAAGAAAGTTTGTAATGGTTTGGGGCACCATTCACTTCCATAGTAGGAAAAAAAAATACTATGGAAGTCAATGGTGCCCCAGAACTGCTCTGTTTTCCACATTCTTCAGAATAGCTTCCTTTGTGTTCAGCAGAACAAAGAGGAGGGGCGCTGAAACAGCCAGGTCTGGTGGCGTGTGATGAGGCACACCTGAAGTGAATGGAGCCTCATCACCGCCGCTGTTATCTGCCGAGTGCGCCTCTCCTCGGGAGACCGGTCTCTTCCCCGTGCATGCACACTGGTGTCCTCGTGGGTCCAGGAGGGGAGCGTTGAGGGAACAGGTGCCGCCGAAGGCGCGAGCTGCCGGACCCGCGGTCCGGATGAGGACCGCACCCGCGAGATGGCTGACGGGCCAGGATGCCGGGCCGTACAATCCCCAGAAGCGCCGCGGGCCGAAGGAGGACGAAGCCGCTACACGAAGCCGCCGCCCCTCGCGCCCCGGACCCGCCAGGGGAGCGCGTGCGGCCGCCGGACTCCGCCCCTTACCTGGACCCTTCCTTCTTGAACACTGCCCATCCTTCACAAACTTCGCAGCACGACGAGAACACCAGATCCCCTGTTTATTTTGGACACTTTAACCCCTTTAGACACTTTGTTTTATTATTTCTGTTTAATAAAAGCCTCTCCGAGGCCTGACGCCACACCCACTGTTTCTGTCGTTTGCTCCTCCCGCCACAGTAGCTAATATTTCTGTCACGGTTTCTTCAAGTTAAATCGAACTTTGATGGGTTGCTGTGAAGACCTTTAGGTCTCTGTTTGTATATCTGACGAGAGTTTTACTCAAAAGAAATGGTAAATGCCCATGAAGTGACTCGTATATTGAGGCGGCAGAGGCTGAAAACACAGCGAGAGTCACATGCGCTTCAATATGTGTGTAGTAGGGCTGCACGATTATGACAAAAATCATAATTGTCGATTATTCCCTTGAGATTGTAATTGCGATTATTACTAACGATTATTTTGAACAGATTTATGCCATTGTTTGAAGCTGCATGCCATATTTTCATATAAAATATATATATAAAAAAGGCTGAAAACACTCTTCCTGAACTTTTATTGCTTTTCTATAGCATTGAGCCTCAAATGTCGACTGTACATTGGTTTGGTTTCTTCTTTAAACAAAAAAGGTAAAATTATACATGGTATAATAATGTGTTATACTAAAACTAAAAGAAAAAATGGTTTACTAAAGCTATATATTTCATTTACAATTAAACAGAACATTTTACAGTACAATTTATATTATCAGGGCTCCAGACTAACATTGGAGAGCAGTGGCACCAGCACCTGATTTGGTAGCACTGAACATGTAATATTACAAGTTTTGTCTCTTAGAAATGCACATTAGAACAGGAGCTTGAGTTCAGAGTAGCAGGAGCTTGAGTTGGGATGCAGATGTACATTTGACATTACCATTGTGAAAACTGTAAAAGCCTCATCTTTTATACATAACCAAAAGTACATCACCTCGTTACCATGGTAAAAAAAAGTAGCCTAACTATATGGTTTCTATGGCGTTTGCATTGAAAAACAGTAGCCTAAAGACATTCAGTCAATTACAAATCCACATCAACTGATAGAATAATTAACTAAATGTAATTATATTCCATTACTCCTTTAACATATTTAGTATATTAATAATACTCAATATTAATATCCTACTTTTCTGTCATCGTACCATTGTTACCATTAGTGTTACTAGAGTAAAACTATGGTAAATGTGGGTGATTTGTGGATTGAAACGTCTTCTAACTGGATAGTTGTTGCACTGTTTCTGCTGCTTGCTGCATTTAGTGTTGATGAGAATAACAGCTCCGATTTATTTGGCTTTAGTTTAAATGAAAGAGACGTGATTTGTTCTGGAGAACTCTGCGCTGAACTCGAGTGCTTCTTACTGGATTTCACAGCGTTGTTTAGTGCGTGATCGCGGGTCACTGTAATAAACACATACGCTCTAAGCTCGCGCTGCGCTGCTTTCTTTTGAGACATGGGATAAGAGGTCAGTGTGGCGCGCAGTTCAAACGAGTGCCGCTATTTTGTTCCTCTTTTTGGTGTTTAACATATCTATCATGCACAACAGAGTGACAACGACTATCAGTTATACAAAATGTCTTTTATCCAGTGTGTTTGAGTTTGTTAAACCCTGCAAACATCTCTTAAGCACACAGAATAATGCAAGTGGACATTTTTAATTGTTTATTTATTTTTGTAATCGCGGCTTTGAACTATTCCGTAATCGTGGCATCCATAATCGTAATCGTGATTAGAAATTCGATTAATTGTGCAGCCCTATTGTGTAGTAAACAAAACCGCGCATCTGCGCTGTTCATTCACACAGAGACATGCAGAACATGCAGGAGTCATATTTAAATAGTATTTTTGCGTCTTAATAAATCTCATACACTAGTCCATATCGTGTTTTGGTTTAAGTGTACTGTCCTACTTTTGATTTATTCATCAAAAACCTGGCAAATCCTGTGACATTCTGTTATACAGTAAATTCTGTTTTTTTTGACTGGATTCCGTGATTCCGTATGCATTTTCCGCATCATGGAAATCATAGGGTCCTACTCACAGCCTCTTTTACATTTGCGTCAAATAAAATGTGACTAAGGTTCTGTAACTGATTGGAATCGAACCCCTGCATTTAACTCTCACCAGCAAAATTAATCTTTGTTTGTTTGGGTGTGCTGTTAATTTTTAACCAGTTAGTCAATTCAGCGGTATTAAAACTCAGCTGTGATTCATATCCTCAATTGTACCAGCAACTCGGATGACTCATTCTGCAATCTTCCATCTACTTCCCTCCCCAGGTGATTCCTGAACCGTTCCGAGTCCATCTCTCTTCCTCGGCTCTGTCTCTACATGTGCCACGGATCTAGCAGAGGGCCACTGTGCTGACGGACTTGGTGACATCAGGAACTGCTGCATTGGTTCCCTCCATTGTGTCTGATGGATCTCAGGCTTGCCTCATTGACGCTCGGAACACTACTTATTCTCGTCCACATCACAGGGGGAGAGCAGGAAGCAAACCGGATCGCTAGAAAGCATGGCTTTGTAAACCACGGGAAGGTGAGTGTTCTGTTCAGACATGTAATTCTTGTATGTTTGGAAAGCTCGCTTGGGTTGCCCGTTCTTTTACATTGGACAGAAGTGGTTGGTTTACACTATTTTTATTTCAACACATGATTAATCTAAGGATTAATTTCCCACCAAAAATCAACAATTTTACGAATATTTTATTCCACATCTATGAAACTTTTTTAAAGGGGGCAACATAGAGCAGGAAGCAAACCGATCACTGATCGCAGTATTATAGTGTAGACAACATAACGTGTTCTAGTCTAATAATAAAATTATCAGTATTTTAAATGTATTTACCAGAAATATTATTTACCAGAATTTTAGGAGAAAAATGTAAACTAGAAAGAAAAAAAAAAAAAGTTTTTTAACACAATTAATTGGAGGGATTATTAAAATTTAAGGAACCATTAAAATGAGTGGAAAACAGTTCAGATAAAATGTTATAATAAACCCAAACTCTCAACAACATCAGAGATGGAGTTTGAGACAAGTAATTATTGTGAACGGAGCCATGACGCACGTTTGGTAAATAATTAAAGCTCTGTGTTAGCTTGCATATAATTAAATCATAGGTTGCCAATTATGCTTAATTATGTTCTTAAATGGGTTTTTTACTTGGAAAATGCTAATAATGTTTTATGGATGCATGTTTCATTCGACGCGAGCAAAATTAAGATGATTTTTCAAAAAAGTCAACTAAAATCGACAAATCGCGACAGTTGACTGCATGAGATGCCTGTTGTCAGCGTAGACAGTTCTAGGAAGAGTAGTGGTAATGGTTCACCTCAAAATCAAAAGTAAAAGAAAAAATCAAAGAAAATGGTTTTAGGGCCATGAAGTTTTATTTGCACTATGATATTACAAAAAAAAATTTACAGCAAAAAGTAAAGCCCATAGAACAGATACGATCACAATGAATACTTTATAAATTTAAATATCAGTTCTAGCAACTTTGTGTTGCTTTTGTTAGCTGTTGTATTAACCTGAAAATTTGTCAGCAGTACTGTTAGTAAATATGGTTGTCAGTCCCAAACACGTCCACATGACTTTGATCTCAAAGTGTGCTGCTGCACAATGAGATTCTAATTATTAATTAGATGCAGATTTGTCCTTTTTTCTTCCTCTCATTTCCCCATTCTCAGGAAATTCATGCATTTTGAACATTTCCTGCATGTTACGTCTGAATGCTCTGGCTCTCTCTGATGGAATGCATAAAACATCTTCCTCGTTCTCCGGTTGTCATTTGATATTCTCAGCTTGTAGCTTGACAGAATGAGCCACGCCCTTGACTGTAATTTTTTCTTGTCACATACACAATTATTGAGATTATATAACCAGAATTCTCTGCATTTAACCCATCCTAAGAACACACACCCGCAGTGGGACCTCACAGTTGGGGGTTTCCTCAAGGACCTCCGTGGTATTGAAGGAGGAGAAGTGCTGTTATTCACTCCCCCACCAACAATCCCTGCCGGCTTTCGAACCCACAACCTACCGACTTTAACACACTTCCCTTTCACAGCCTGTAGGTTTTGTTCCGATTAGACTGTTTCACAACTTCTTACTTTTGAACACTAATCAGATTTTTCAATCCCCATATGTAATTGAAAGCACATTATATAAGTCGATAGCCAATTCATTAGGTTAGATGATTAATGTAGATGTATATTACAGCCCGTCCTTCCAGTAATGGGTTCAGTTTAAAAGACAAACAGCCCAGTGTCCAGATGCTACTGTAAAACCAGGTGATGAATGGATCCCTGCATGCTTTGTAGGGAGCACTGAATATGCTGCGGTTAGTAATTGCTGAAAATGAATGCCTCGGGGTCTACGCTGGCATACGGTCCTGTATCTCTTGAGAGATGAACTAATAACGCTGCCATTTTTAGTGTTTGGAGGCAGTGCGTGTGCATGATATTTAAAATGCAGCTTCTGTGCTCAGGTTCATAGCTTATCCATGACGACTTGTCACTGACTGATGGTTTTACAGCTGGCCAAAGTTCATTACGACAGACATGTTTCTGCTTTTATCATGTGTTAAACTGGCATTGGTTTTGTAGGACCAGCCAAATGACAAGTGGTGCATCATGGGATTATTATTATTATTAAAATGCTTAGCATGTCCATAAATGTTAAAAGTCCCTTGTGCTAGAACATCATAGCATAGAACTTCTGTTTTGAAGTCTATTTCTGATGGGGGTTAATTAATAGTCTGCATTGTAATTCTATTTTGCAATTTGATGCCGTGAGCTTTCAAACCTGTTGCTCACAGTCGTAAGGTTCAAGGTTCTTTATTATTCGTCACATACACAATCATACAGGGTATAATCAGTAGTGAAATGTAGGTCAGGACAGGTCCGCTCAATGGACATTGCAAAAAAAATAAAATAAAAAATGAAACATAACACAAGAGAATATATATAAATATAGGTAAGAGTAAGAGAAAAAATAAATTAAATAAAATGAGTAAAATGTGCAATGAAATAAAATAAAATGTGCAATACAGTCTACTGTGGATTTAATAAATATTAATATAAACAGGGATGTGCAAGAGGAATGTGCAAAACAGGTTGTACCGGGTATGTACACATAGCAGCAATGCGGATGATGGAGAATAATGAATGTTTTTACAGTTTATTAAATTGAGTCCTGTATATGTTATGAGACTGAGTTTAGGAGCCTGATGGCCTGAGGGAAGAAGCTCCTCCTCAGTCTCTCAGGTTTTTGCCATCATGCTCCTGAAGCGCTTGCCAGATGACAGTGTGATGAAAAAGACGGTTACCGGGGTGATTTGAGTCCTTGATTATTTCGGGTAAGTAGGGAAAAAACTTGAAGCCACAAGATGCATTTGAGCTTGAAACCGAGAATGTTTTGTTGGACTGTCGAGCTGCTACGGATCACGGTAAATCACCTGTGATCTTTTGTAATAAGATTGAAGCGTGGTTTTTCTCACTGCAGCTCCGCTGTGCAGAAATCACACCTGGCCATGCCCCAGACCCACATTGTGTGATGAGACATGCTGACAGCGCTGCTGGCCGAGTTTGAAAAGCGTATGGTTTGGTTACACCAGTGCCGGGGGCTTAACGTTTTTAACATGTCTCATTTGTGTTCCAAGTGGAGGATTTCTTCTACAGACTGAGAAAAGCTTCAGATTTATCCAAACAGTGCCGCCTCTTTTTCTTGTGCAGTTGCTTTTGTGTAGTTTTTTCCTTTACTCTCCTGTTTTTCTTAGGTGACGTAATGAGAGGCATGAATAAGTTGTTGATGTGCTCTCGAGCGTGGCAACATTTAAGTCATGGGTGAACTTAGAAAGCAAGTTCAAAAGTTGTCAATTTCATCTTGAGCATGATGTTAGTACTGTTTTTAGTGTTCCGTTTTTTTTTCCAGCATAAAAACATTCATTTAATTTATCTTTTAATTAATGAAAATTAAATCTTATTTTTTTTTGAGCGAACAATGAAAATCCAAAAACTTCCAGGGGAGTCTTCGCCAGCTAGAGACCAGGGGCCATATTAGCCGCTCGATTATTTTAGTCCTAAGTGTGTCAAAATTGAAGACATATTTTACTCTGATTATTCTAGACTTAAATATGTTTTAATCGTTTTAGCTCCTAAATTATTTAGGCTATTACTAGTTAGGAGTACATTGGCAGCAAAGAGGAGAAGACAAACACTGAACAATAGGAATATAGTTCTGCCGCAATGTTTACAATTGAAACCCGAACTTTTATTTTGACGGGTTGCTGTGAATACCTTTACATTTCTGTGTGCATATGATATGAGGATAGTTTTGCCAACTGCTTTCATTTGAAATGCTAAAACGGTCTTAATGTTGCTAATGCTCATGAAGTGTTCACTGATCTCAGTATATTTATATTTATATAGATCAGCTTGTGTTTGAGTCATGGGAGAGTCTTGGAATGTAGATAAGGTTTGGATATGTTCTTAGGCTTTTGAAAAAAGTCCTAAAGGGATGAGGAAGTCATAAATTAGTGACAAAATCACTAAAGGCAACATTGGCAGACGTATCACCATAAGTTATTTACATTTCATTGGCCTCACTTGTTTTTGCGCGCTTCATAATTTTTTTGTATGAGTAGCAAAAAATTATGACCGCACAATTTGGCATGTTTATTGCAGTATCACAAATAAAACAGACTGACTCTAAGCAACTATGCAATAGCTTACAAAATCTTGTCAATTTTTTTATTATATTTAATCGAGGGTAGTCGTCAAATTTTAGGCCAGACATGCGCCACTACTATATGCAGTTTATTGACTTTCCAATGACAACCAAACCATTTGCAAAAACAAGCCACTTTTATCAATTGTAGGCTTTCCTGGAGTTATTGGTGGTTGATGGAACTGGTTCACATCATTGCTTCAACTAAACGAGGAGACACTTAGGAAACAAAGTGTAATAATTTGATAATTTTGCACAATGCAAAGCATTAAATACATTTAATTATTAACATATTTAGTGTCTTAAATTATTTTATTGTAGTTACATTAAATATGTGTGTGTGTGTGAATTTACATCGGGGCGGAACTCTATTGGCGCAGAGGTGTGCGCATTTTGTGTTGACAACAGTCCTTAGTTCACAACACTTAAGTGTTACCTCGTCAACAATGTAATGTACTTTACTGAAAGTTGTTAGTTCTTTATAAAAGTCTCCTACTTAGAAAAGTCCTACTTTTTACTAAAATAACATGCCTTAAGAGCATTTCTGAGAAGTTTTATACATACGGCCCCAGGGCCCGTATTCATGAAAAATCTTAGTGCTAAGAGTTGCTCCTAGTAAAATAACGTCAGAAATGTGGGGTTTCCTCTTAAATTTAAAGAAAAGATCCTAGTAAAGAAAGTAATTCAGAAAGCATTTAACCCTTAAAAGTCTTAAGGTCCAAAATTGTTAGGTACGAACGAGGACTTTTAGAGGCTTAAGAGTTTCTTTAGAAGTGGAGAAAATGGACAAACATGAAGAGGGAGAAGAAATGGTTGCACAAATGCGGGACAGGGTTAATAAGTGCTACCATTAGTCGTGCAGGGATCAGTTTGGCGATCTTACTAGGCCGCTAACATCTCCCTCAGAAATGTAGCGCCAGATAATGGTAATCACTACATTAACTACATTAACATAGGGGAAACACTGAATTATGCAGCAGCAATGATTTGGGTCTGTTACAGCACTTTCAGAACCTTGTCGCTGTTCATTTCCTATAAAATACGTTAAGTATGACAGCATGGTAAATAAAAAGATAAAGAATATATACTGTATACATATATAATGTGTGTGTGTGAGAGAGAGAGTACGATAAAACGGGAAACATTACACCTTTAATTTCAAAGTGAAGGCTTATAAACCCAACTCTTAAAAGCGCTCTTTTATTTCCTTCTTGGACAACCAACCAATCACAGTCTTCAAAAGACTGTGTCATAGCTAGCAACGGGGTCAGCCCCGCCTCCTCACTAAGATAAAAGTTTTTGTCTTTTCCTCGCTCAGAGTTGCTCTCAGATTGGTCCTGAATCACTTTTAAGCCAAGACTCCTAGTTAGAAATTTTTAAGCTAAATTAGGAGCTCTCTGAAAGGATTCTTAGAATCTTTAGGAGTACGGGCCCAGAATATCATAGTCAGTAATATTTCAAAAGGTAATGGATTTGCATAAAAATACCCACCAATTTCATTAGATTATATTGATGACTTGATGAGCATTTTAAACTTAATGCATAAGCTTCACAGCTTCACTGTTAATTAAGTAATCTTATTAAAAATATTTTAAGTTGTTCTGTTTAAGGCTGAGGGAATGGACTGAATTAATAAAGGAGGTGACTTGGTTATGTTATTGAGGTGTGCCATTATTAGATTTATAAAGAGAGGCTGTGAGTACGCCGAAGTCTGCAAAGAAAATATGGGTTATAGAGGTGGATGCCTTCAAGTCCTGGACACCATCCAGATACCTCATCTCATTATTTTCCTGCTTGCTTGTTCAGGATTCAGTTTGTTACCTCCCTCTGGGTTTGAAGTTTAGGCAGCCGTTGTGACTCGATGGCTTCACAGTGAAGTCTTTAGGATTGCATGAGACTGCATGAGACAGATCCATCTGTTCCATCATAGTTATCTTTGCTTTCATTCCCTTATGATCACAATTCACAGACGCTCCAGGGCCACGTCGTCATGGTGGAGCGCTTGTTTGTTTTTTTACATTTAATGCAGTATATTGTACATGGCAACTATCCCACACAGAACAATTATGAGTCCCACCCAAGATCACTTAGAATTCTCTGTGAGAAATTCCTTGTTCCATTTATTTGATTATTATTTTGATGGAAAACAAGAGCTTGGATTACCAGAAATGAATCTGTTTGAAGCATTTCACAGCTGTGAAACCAGACGGTCACTTGCAGGTGTTTTGCGCTGAAGTCGAGGGAAAGCAGGATCCTGAGCTGCAGCTGACATTTTATGGCACGTAATTGTGCCAGGACTACACAGCAGTATATTTGCTCCGAGGCACGAGTTGAATTATGGGGGTCTTGCGCGATATATAGGGATGCAACGATTATAGATTTTGTTGGTACGATTATAGTCTGAGGAATAATCACGGTTTCACGATTATTACGATTATTATGCATTTATTAATTTCACAACATAAAATCACATAAACACTCTTTAGATATTAAAGTGTTATTTATTTCTGCCTTTTGAAACAGAAATAACACAGTAACCAATAATACAGCACACAATAATAATTCTAAAGAAGAAAAAGTCCATCTCTCCTATTGGAATTAAAAAAGGTGACCTCTGCTCTGTAAACATCCATGTCAGTATTTCCCTTTTGAATATAACAAATGGAAATAGATCACAAATGTATTTGGTGTTTTCATTTTGTATATTCCTTCTACATTTAATTTGGACCTGAGGTACAGAACTTGGAAAGATTGACTTATGAATAATACTATAACAGGGATGATAAATCACAATGTTAATTAAGTATTATTAATATAAGACTAATGTTAACTTTATTTATCCCACAGAGGACACTGTTACTAATGAGGGCAGGGCTCGCAAAATCGCTAGCCCGACGTCCCGGGGCTATTGTGTATTTTCCAGTCGGGCTACCAAAATGTATCACCGCCCTGCCCGACCGGCTACCTTAAATACAGGGCTCCCACGCAATGTTGCCTCTAAGCTGCGTGCGTGCAGCCGCGCAGAAGAAATAATGTGCCGCTCGCACGCAAAAATTAGTTGGGAAAGCCATTTGATTGAATGCCAGTAAAAGCGGAAAAATCGCAATACTCAGGCAAACCGCTATAGAGTTAGAACCGGTGAATGCGTTTCATAGAAAGAGAATGATGTGCGCCAAATGAGTCGCTGTAGAAAGCGAATACTTCAATTGTTGCGGTGTGCTCAACATGAGAACCAACGCAAATGACATGACATGTGAAATAAACGTCGTCATGTATTAAAGAAGAGTGGCTTGATTAAGTGGGCACAGAACGGTAACAAAACTGAAAATAGTTATATTGGCAAACATTATATTTTTTATATTTAAGGATGGGCACAGAACGGTAACAATACTCCAAGACATTTAGTTTTCTATTCTACAGTTTAAATGGTTTGTTTTGATATTATATTATATTATGTTAGTCACACCGTTATATTGTGCAAACATTATATTTTTTATATTTAACTTGCAGATCTCAGCTTAAGTTATACTTCAGTATGTTTTCTATTCTATCAGTTTAAATAGTTTGTTTTGATATTATATTATGTTAGACCTATATTATATACCTAATAATTGACCTTGTTTTTTCTATTTTCAGCATCATTGCTCCAGTCTTCAGTGTCACATGATCCTTCAGAAATCATTCTGAAATGCTGATTTATTATCAGTGTTGCTGATCTAATATGCTGATTTACAATAGTGAAACTGTTGTGCTGCTTAATATTTTTTTGGAACCTGTTGCTTTTTTCTTTGATTCTTTGATTAATAAAAAGAACAGCATTCATTCAAAATAGAAAACTTTTCTAACAATTTAAGTCTTTACTGTCAATTTTATACATGTAACACATCCTTGCTGAATAAAGTTTATTTAACTTTCTTTAAACTTTTTTTAAAATATCTTTAAAAAGAAAGAGAAAAAATTCTGACTCCAAACTTTTGAATAGTGTATATTGTAACAAAATCTCTATTTTGAATAAACAGTTCTTTTTAACTTTTTATTAATCAAAGAAAAGAGTAACACAGGTCCCAAAAAATATTAAGCAGCACAACTGTTTCCAGCATTGATTATAAATCAGCATACTGGAATGATTTCTGAAGATCATGTGACACTGAAGACTGGAGTAATGATGCTGAAAATTCAGCTTTGCTTCACAGGAATTAATTCTATTTTAAAGTATATTAAAATAGAAAACATTTATTTTAAATTGCAGTAATATTTCACAATATTATTTTATGAAATAATATTCAGTTTTTTTTATCAAATAGATAGGCTACAGCCTTGATGAGCATAAGACACTTCTTTAAAAAAAACTTTACTGATCCAAACTTTTGAACTGCAGTGTATTATACTGTAAAAAATGTTTTCTCAGGTAACCTAAAATGTACATCATTTAGTTACATCAAGGGTCAAATCAAATATAAATAGCACATTAAAGTTAAAAGTTACACACTTTTTTTGTGTGCGCTGTACAGGTCTGGTATAAAGAATGTTTTTGCTCAGGTGCCCGAAATGTCCGCCCAATAGAGAAAAGTTTTGCTCAGCAAGAAAAAAAAATTAGAAGGAACATTGCCTGTAAATGGTAAAATAAAACTTTCCTTGATATTTGTGTATTGAAAATGTTTTTGATTGACATTTATGGTCTTTTTTTTTTTTATTTGGGCTAGTTAAACAAATATTCGGGCTACCAAAATCTGAAGAGTACCTGCCCGAAGGGCTACCAGGGGTTTTGAAATTTTGCGAGCCCTGGAGGGGAATAAACTATTATTGTAATCAACTGTCATCCATACTTATTCATTTTAATAATCTTTATTCGTCTGATTTTACATATGGCCTGAGAAAATCATGTCTATTATTTTGGTTTGTGAGATCGAGATCGAGCAGCCCACAAAAACATTTATGAGGACAGAAACTTGTCAACGCTGCCCAGCGACTTTCATTAATAAAATAGCTTAGATACTGGATCGCTACATTATATTAATCAACAAAGAGGGGGTCAAATTTCTGTTTAAATAACTAAACTCAAATCTTCATTGTTTGTAGTGACGTGCAGATGCAGGTAGGCTGATTCACACACGCAACTGTCACCGCTCTCTCTCTCTCTCTCTCTCTCTCTGTCTCTCTGTCTCTCTCTCTCTGTCTCTCTGTCTCTGTCTCTGTCTCTCTCTCTCTCTCTGCACTATTTCATCTCTGTCTGAAGCGGGCAGAATGCTAGAGATAACGAACTTCGCGTCAGGTGGTCCTTGCCTTCACGTCGTGCATTAAAATCGTTTATTGCACAGCGAGAACAGGTTGGCTAGCCGTGCATTATCCCTCATGTATACTCTTTAACAGCAATTTTTACAGCAATATTTAAATGATGCCCTGGTCATTCTTGGCTTACTCAAAATGGTCCCACACTATCGACTTCAGACATTCTCTGGTGGAAATAAAGGATCGCTGTTTGGTTCCTCTGTCATAGTTAATCTAGTGTGTGTAGTAGCCTCCGTGTCTCTGATAAGCACGGCATTTTAAGCTGGTGCACCGCTAGTGTAACTTTGTTTTCATTTTGCGCAAGTTGCAACAGTTCCGTTCCGTGCAACAGAAACACGCGGTGTAGCCGAGCCTTTACGATTAATTTACCGTGACGTTTTAAAGCGCGGTTAATAGTAAAACCGGTTAATCGCTGCATCCCTAGCGATATCATGATAATGAGCCACCGTAGTTGACTGACACAAAGTGTAAAGGAGTTACTTTGTTAAAAATTAAGAAATGCAGTTTAAAAATATTAGTAATATTAGGTTTAAGATGATGTCTGATTAAAGAAAGCATGTATGAAATGACATGCCAGTCAGAAATGTTCTCGTTTGCAGTTGCATTTAGTGCCTTGCCTACTAACCTACATCCTGCTATGCTTATAAATTAAAGTTCAAAGCCACTTTCACGAATTCATGCGGTCCTGCTGTTTTCTTTTTTCCCCATGTTGTTCTTTTTTCCATGACTAAGAGACTCATTTAGCAGTTCCTGTTACAGAGGCAGTGTTGCTTTTCTACAAGAGGACAGTTGATATTTCTAATGTATTATTCACAGAAGGGCTTCTAGCTTTTTGTGAAGTACGTAGGCTAACATGAGAGGACTATTGAGTTTCATCAGTTGTTTCCTGATGAGCAACCGTCAGAAAGGCTACAAGCATCGTTCCTGGCACAGATATTCTGCTGTGAGATTTTAACTTTTGATGAGCTTGAACTCTGTTCTGTTGGAATTAATAATGAACGCTTTACAAGTAGGATTTGCAATGAGAATTACTGTGTGTAGGAGTTTTAATATTGGTTCAGCATATTACCATTCTTACATCAGCATCTCAGTATAACCTTATGCCTCATTCACACATTAGTTTATCCACTGAGGGTGGGTCGTGGTGGTCGCTGCTGTTGCTGGATGCCCCCAACTTTATTGGTGGGCTTCCTTAGTGGTCATAGCTTTTAAAAATCTGATCACAAATTTGATGTTAAATAACTATAATAAAGAATTTTTTTTTTAGACATTTGTAGATTTAACATTTGTACACTGTAAACCCTAATAAGTTGAGACTACTCGAATGATTTGAGGAAAGTGATTCTCTGTTTAATTGAGTAATGGGAAATTGACAACTCAGTTTAGAGTTCACCTAATGTGGTCTTCTCATTGAATTAACTTATTTTTTTAAGTACAGATAACTTAAAAGGCAAACAGACTAAACTAAAACTTTCCAGTTATTTTTTTTGGCTGGTAAATACATGACCTTGTGGACCAGATGAATGATTATCAGCGCATGTAGTGCCCTCAATTTCACTTTTTCTGTTTCCTTTTTATTTTTTATATTTTTTTTTTGTTCCTGCTTAAGTATCTTGGTAGACTCACTGCTCATGATATGCTCACTTGCATAAGGTTAAACTTTGCATAAAGTAAATTTTGTACATTATTTCCCTATACACTACACTGTGTGTACTTACCAGGCTTGACATAATAAAGCTACAAGAGATGTTTGTTTTTGTGTGTTTGTACTGACCAGCCACATCTTCTGGTTAAGTGATGAGTTTTGGGAAATTAGTTGTTACCAAATTGTCATGTCTGAGTTGGTTTAAACTACAGTCTGTTTTATTAACTTTCACTTGATGGCTTTCATATAATGCTGATTTTGTCTTTGTAAAATCTTAATGTTTGCTTTAACCTTATTTCTGTACCTACAACACAGGTTATATTGAATCTGGATTCAAAGGTTATTTTACCCCATTACCTTGTTTACCTTCCTAGAAGCAATATCTGCTTTATGAGGAAAGGATTGCGGAACATCAAAAACAAAGCTTGACTTGTGTCATCAAACAACCATAATACTGTTTTGCAAAAGAATGTTTACGTGGCTGCTCAATGATTTGTGGCTTTTGATGGGTTCCCATGCTTCTCTTTGAAACTCTGGGGATCGTGAGTTGGAAAACAGTGCCACATTCATGGGAACCGCAAACATGTATCAAGCTTGCCATTTTTCCCCAGTAGCTGTCGCAGTGTGCGCCTGTGGTTCATGCATCTTCTTTAACCCCTTTTAGCTCGCTCAAATTCCTTTCTCTCCCTCAAAAATGTTGCAATGGAAGATAATATGAAAGCTTAAGGCTAAAAATTACCCAGAAGGAAAGAGGAAGAAAAAAAAAAGCACACAATTGGCCTCCGGAGAGTTTCAGCTGTTGAGAGGAGATGTCTCGTCGTAGTCCAGACTGACCCTCTTCATTGAGGTGCCTAGGTACTTCCTTTCCCATTCTCCATTTTATATAAACCATTTATGAAGTGAAATGTTTGATTCATAGAAACTAGACTTTTTGTTTTAAAAAATGGATTTGCATTTCCTCAGAAAAACCATTATCTTTTTCTTCACATCGGTTCAAAGAGGTGTTCTTACAAGATAAATATTGCATCACAGTTCACTGTTTTGTAACTCAGCGTGTTGGTGCAAGCGTGTTGTTGATTAGTTTTTAACTGTCAATTTGCCTTCTCTGCAAAGCTCAGCACAAAAGATGAACCTTACAGCCAGGGTGTTCATTGCTTTGATTTGAATCTTTTTGTTTTTCAAGTATAGTGCAGAGTATTGTACCGTTCCATCGATTCAGGAGACTTAATCAGCTCCATTGTCTTTATTCCTGTGCTTGCCCTGTGATTCCCCCACTGCTCCTTGTAGACAATTACAGCACGGTTGGATTTTTCTTGTGAAAGCTAATGAGCTATGAACATGGACTTGTCTTTTGTGATATAGGGAAAGTGAGATTTGAGAGTGAGGATACTGAAAAAGCATCAGGGAGGGCAGTCTTCCAGAGAACTGCAAGCATCATTCTTACTCTGGGTGTCTTTCTCAAGACCACAGTACGAGATCTTAAACTCCTTGGGTCGATAGACATTGATTGACATATCGATCTACGTGCATGTGACTAGTTGTATTCATTTGTTGTGCTGTAGACCACAGCCAATCCCTCTTCCTCTTCTGTTTTACACCTTATTTTGAATTAGCATTAAGAACGAGTGGCTTTGTGTTTTGAAAACTGAAAAAATTACAAGCTCCGAATCTATTCTGAAATATTCAGAATCGTTGAAGAGAGAATCGCGATGCATCGGAGAAGTTTTTTATATTATTGTTTTTTTTACCCCTAGTAGCTACCGTTCAGAACACCATAGAAACTACTCAAAACACCTTAGCAAATACTGAGAAAGTTGTCAGGTGTGCCAACCCCAACACTTCTTGGTGATTGAAATGTAGCTGTTTCTGGCAATGCTTTGATCATACGATATTATTCTAAGCAAGCAATCGTGTGCCGTTCCCCCTCCTGACATCAGCTGCTTGAATCATATGGCAGTTTGGAAAGTAGTCTACTTTTGAAGTGCTTCTAGTGCAACCAGTGCAGTTCAAGCTGAAGCAGCCATAAAGCTAGAATGCTCTTTGTAATAAAGATCCCACCTCTTAAAGTTTGGAGTTGGTGTTTGTTTGAAAGCCAGTTACAATTCCAGACAGTCTAAAAAGCCAGTTTGTTTCATAATTTAATGACGTTATTCAAAAAGTCGTTGAATTTGTACTTGAGCAGCCTTGGGTGGCGTTTTCTGTGTGGAAGGCTTTCTTACATCTGTTGACATCTTTTCACACATGTAAGCCCAAGCCTCCTGCCAGACAGTTACAGAGGCACAGCCACTACAAGTCATCTGCCATGTGTCTGCTGCAACTCCAGTAATTAATACAGTTCCCCTGAGCTAACGAAAGAATAGAGGGGCATTTTAGTATTTTGTTTGTTAGCCAGTGTTTCCCACAGGATTTTGTGAGACTGTGGTGGGTGGACCTCGGTCCCTCTAGGGGGGTCCGGGGGCATGCCCCCCCGTAAGAAAATGTTGTACATTTTAAAGTTAAAGTCATCTATGTGGTGCACTTTGAGAGTTCAAAATTAAGATCTCCAACACAGGTTCAGTGTGCAAACTTAAATAAAAAAGCTGGTGAATTGACTTGCACTTGAGGTTTAAAGGGGGACTCAATGCTCTTTTTAGTTGTGATTATAGTGTCTCAGTCTAAATTACACACACATCGGTGAATTTGGAAGCCAAACAAATTAGAATATAATGACTAATAATAATGTTATATTATTATTCCTATGACAGTAATAGCCATATATTGGAAAACAATTACACTGTAAAATAAATGAATATTTCACAGGTATATTATTTGACCTTATTCTACAGTAGGGAAATTACAATACTTTTGTCCTAATTTACACGTGCAAGCAGGGCCTAAAACTAACTTTTTGCCACATCTGCCATTTTAATCACGATACAAACAACATTTTCTGGTGACTTGAGAAAATCTACCAGCCACAAATATTTTTTTCCTGGCCATTAAAGGGATAGTTCACTTTGAAATTAAAATTTGGTATCCATCAGCTTACCCCAAGGGCATCCAAGATGTAGGTGTCTTTTTTTTCTTCAGTAGATCCAATTTTGATGTTTTTAGGTCAAACCGTTCTAGTCTGTCAGTCATATAATGGCAGGTATAGGTCACTGTCTCTATAAGAGGGAAAAAGAACATGCACAGAGAAATCCAAATTAAACAATTCCCCATCGTAACTACACATTGATGGCCTAAGACACGAAACGAGCGGTTTGTGTGAGAAAACGAACAGTATTTATATCGTTTTGTACCTCTTGTACACAACCATGTCCAAGTGATCTGAGTGCGCGCACGCATCTGGTGTGTGTGTGTGTGTGTGTGTGCGCGCGCTCTGGCTCACGCTGCATTCACACGGGGCGTCGGCGTCAACGCTTGACGGAGGGCATGTCTGAAGCGTGGTGCTGATGCAAATACCCAATCCCGTTCATGCAACACCAGAGAAGTATGTGATTGGTTGTTGTAACTATGACGGCGCGTCAGCACCACGCTTCAGACACGCCCTCCGTCAAGCGTTGACGCCGACGCCCCGTGTGAATGCAGCGTGAGCCAGAGCACGCGCACACACACGTCACACACTGGATGCGTGTGCGCACTCAGATCACTTGGACATGGTTGTGTACAAGAGGTAAAAAACTATATAAATACTGTTCGTTTTCTCACACAAACCGCTCGTTTCGTGTCTTAGGCCATCAATGTGTAGTTACGATGGGGAATTGTTTAATTTGGATTTCTCTGTGCATGTTCTTTTTCCCTCTTATAGAGACAGTGACCTATACCTGCCATTATATGACTGACAGACTAGAACGGTTTGACCTAAAAACATCAAAATTGGATCTACTGAAGAAAAAAGACACCTACATCTTGGATGCCCTTGGGGTAAGCTGATGGATACCAAATTTTAATTTCAAAGTGAAATTCATTTTAGTCCTTGCTTGCAAGAGATAAACCTATGAACTTTTATTTCGTCGGAAACTGCAGTTGAGCTTTTATTTTGGTGGAAAACTCCAGCTTCTGTGAAAACAGGTTTACAAATGCGTCTCATATCAAATTTAGCGAAATACTGTCAACATTTGCCCATTAATATGTTGAAAATTATGCTGATGTGAAAACAAAGCGTAACTGGTGCCCGTTGCGGTCTCAGATGTGCGCTAAACTCACAGCACATTCAAAAACAGACTTCACTGTGAACGGAGCTGCTCTGAGACGCGGAAAACACCGGATCACGAGCTGATCGTGAGCTGTGAGTGCAAGCTTGGCTTTGAAACACGCAGCGCAAACAGGCTTGATGAAGAGATAAAGCCATGTTACACTTAGTTCGTTTGATGGACACTTTGCGAAAGCAATGACATGAAACACAACGTTAAAGACCTTTTATGTTATAATGAAGAGTATAAAAATATTTTAGGTTTATTATGAAACTGTGGCGGGACAGATTAGACTGTGGCGGGCCGCCACAGACAAGCTAATGAATGGGAAACACTGGTTAGCATTTGTTTTTATTAAAGAACCCATGCACTTTTACTTTTGTTCTTTTCTGTGGACACTTTTTCTGTTGAAACAACAGGTTTGTGATTAGAAAGACTTAATCTTTTTTTTTTTTTTTTTTTTTTTGAAAATGCATGCCTTTTCAAACTTTTAAATTTCATGCTTCCTTGCTGAATAAAAGTTACAGTAAAGACTTTAAATTTGTAACAAAGATTTGTAAAAATAAGTGCTGTTCATTTGAGCTTTCTAGCCATTAATTAATCCTTAATGTAGTATGATTTCCACAAAAATATCAAGCAGCACAACTATTTTCAACATTGATAATAATCAGAAATGTTTCTTAAGCAGCAAATCAGCATATTAGAATGATTTCTGAAGGGTCACGTGACACTTAAGACTGGAGTAATGAGCTTTTACTCCAGACAAACTTTGAACATTAGTATATATTTTTGTTTTTATAATAATATTGCATAATTTATCTCTTTTACATACAGGCAAATGATTTTTCCACTGTTTAATGAGAACTTTGATTGGTGCAGTCTGTGAAAGAAATCATTTAAGTTTGTCCTGGTTTTTCAAAATTATTTCAGAAGTAAACCACTTTTAACTCCATTTAGGGTTTACTTTAGAGATGGGAATCCCTTAATTAACTTTTTAGTTTTTTTTTATATTTAATAAGAATATTTATTTTATTTTGGTGAATATTTTATAAGACTGTAAATGTGCGCTTAAGTTGATAAAATGTAGTTTCTGGAGGATTTATTTACTTACTATTTGTTTTTCAAACACCACCCCTTTATTCTAATTTCAGTATTTAACAGATTGTTGAATTCATTTGAATGTTTCAACACATCAGATTTATGCTGTTAAACTTGTCAAACATTACAAAGTTTATTTATAGAAATGCAAGATGTTCTTGTAACAAAAATTTAATGAGCACATTAGTTGAAACCTAAGCCATTGTTTTGGAGTCGGGTATTGAGTTCTCACCCAGTCGGAAACCGAAGAGAAAAGGATCGGATTTAATGGTTAAGTGGAAAATGATGTTCAGATTTGTCCAGTGTGTCAATACTGAACAGTGATAGCCCTGAGAATCTTGGATACGCCTCAAACTTGCAAAACAAGCTCTAACTTGAGGTTGCAGACGACAGCAGGGTAATGATACAACCGTCTGGGGTTTGGTCTGGTCTTTAACCACACCTCGACACCTCCACACAAAACATCTCCTTCAGTTTCAGAGAAATTACAGCCCTGTTATAATAAACCTTTGTTGCAAGCCTGCAACCAGTGCAAACACCCTCATGACAGTGACGCTAGCAGAATTTCATTGTCCTTCTGCTGTGTTTCAGCTTCTTCTGCTGTCCGTATTTTCCCAGAAAAAACCCAAGTTGAGCAGAGTGAGAGATGGACTTGTGAAATGGAGTCTGAACTTAAAGCAGAGCCCGTAACCAAAGCCAGATGTGTTTAAGGTGTGAGCTTAATGTCCTTTTCGTAAAGCACCTTTACCCTGCCGCCCACTCCAGCTCCGTTTCTCCACAAACCATTTAATTAAGCCATGGCATAGTTCGACATGGTCGGATGGAGTGAGATTTCATTAGATTGTCTGCATTTTTTCCCCCTTTTTTCACCAAGGCCTTGGCTCAATTTGTCAAGGCCAAGCTTGCGTGTGCGCCATGCCCCTTGGCCTGTCACTGAGATAAATAGTCAGTGAAAGGAATTGCTTAAAACGAACAAGTCCTTGGGCGAGACTCAAAAAAAAAACAATGTCTTGACATTGTGCTGAGCTAGTGCTTTGTTTAATTTTTAATTATCAATTATTGTCTATAGAATTTAGCAATAGCTTGGAGGATATAGTGTTTGGGGAATGGATGTTTATCTAGAAGAAAAATAGTGAATGTGTTCTTGATCTTTGCAGAAAGAGTTGCCTATTGAAATGTTTCTGCTTAAAGGTCTCTACAGCCAACTGAATAGTTCCCGCACTCGTGTTAACAACAGCAAGACTGTTTTAAAGAGTAGACAGATCTAATCTAAGGCAGCATCATGTGTATCCTTCATAGAGAAGACAATACTAGAAAGGATAATATTTAGGCCCCTTACAATCTGATTCTAAAACAATTATTAATTCTACATTTTAATTATTGACTACCAGCTTTAATTTATTTGTGCATTTAATTAAGTTGCTTTTAAGTACTTTATAAAATAATTACAAATGAATAATAAATCAAAACAATTGTGTATCAAATTCATACTGCATTACAAATTCCTTTATTTTTGCTGTAGACTGAAAACATTTGGGTTTGACATCAAAAGATGAATATGAGACAAGAGATGAGCATTTCGGCTTTTATTTCATATCTGGATCTGATAAACAACTTGGAAGATAGCACCTTTTGTTTGAACCCACCCATTTTTCATGTGAGCAAAAGTATTGGAACAGATAGAATTAACATAGATTAAAGTGAAAAAGACTTAATATTTAGTTGCAAATCCTTTGCTTTCAATAACTGCATCAAGCCTGTGACCCATTGACATCACCAAACTTTTGCATTCTTCTTTTGTGATGCTTTTCCAGGCTTTCACAGCAGCCTCTTTCAGTTTTGGGGGGTTACTCCCTTCAGTCTCCTCTTTAGCAGGTAAAAGGCATGCTCTATAGGGTTTAAGTGTGGAGATTGACTTGGCCAGTCTAAAACCTTCCACTTCTTGCCCTGATGAACTCCTTTGTTGTTTTGGCACTATGTTTTGGGTCATTATCTTGCTGCATGATGAATGATCTCCCAATCAGTTTGGTTGCATCTTTCTGTAAATTGTCAGACAAAATACTTCTGTAGACTTCTGAGTTAATTTTGCTGCTGCCATCGTTACATCATTAATGAAGCTTAATGAGCCTGTCCCAGAAGAAGTGATGAAAGCCCAAGCCATTACATTACCTCCACTGTGTTTCAGATGAGCTTGTATGTTTGGGATCATGAGCAGATCCTTTTTTCTCCAAACTTTAGCCTTTCCATCACTTTGGTCCATAAAACCTTGTTCCAGAATTTTTGAGGCTCCTCTCCTATTCTTCTTGCTAATGAATGGCTTGCATCTTCTGGTGTAGCCTCTGTACTTTTGTTCATGAAGTCTTCTGTGAACAGTAGATTGTGATACCTTCACTACTGCCCTCTGGAGGTTGTTGCTGATGTAACTAACAGTTGTTTTAGGGTCTTTCTTTACAGCTGTCACAATGTTGCTGTCGTCAACTGCTGATGTTTTCCTTGATCTACCCGTTGGAGGTAGGGTTGTAACGATATCCCGGTATGGCGATATACCACGATATAAACACGTACGATTATCATACCGTGTACATTTGCTTATCCACGGTATTGGGAGAAAATAAAAGACGCAGAATCTCACCTGCACCTATGGCAACAACTTTCCACTTAACTGTTCTCTTGCTCCACCCACACATACAGCAGAGACCACATCAGAGACAGACATCGTTATGAGTTATCTCTAATCTCTATCCCACGTCGAAATATAAATTAAAATTGGCAGTATGGGAATAAAGTTACTTTGGATATAGAAAAGACGAACGCTTATTTGTCCTCGAGGAAAGACAGTTCGCAAAAACTGTGTTCGCAAAGCGGCTACAAAAAGAGGAAACACATCAAACATTACCTATATTTCAGAACACCATCCTCCGTGCAGATACAGTTATGTCCCATTTATAACTTAAGGTTAAAGCCTTATGATTTCCGTGATGCGGAGTGAATCCCAGAATCCAGTCAAGACAATGAATTTACAATGCAGATGTCACATAAAACGCGCGATTTTATGTATTGATGAATAAGTCAAAAACAGAGCGGTCAAATCACGACATGGTCTAGTGTCTGTGATTTATTAAAGAGCAAAAACACTGATATATAAAAATATAATCTGTGTTTTGCGTGTCTCTCTGTGAATGAGCGGCGTTGTGTCGTGTACTACATACTCAAGTATGCGTGCTGGCGCCGCTCATAGTGTTAACAGCACCTACTGTCTCACTATCTGAGGACAAACACTGAGAGCCTCACTGACAGGGGCGGAGCCCACCACTGACCTAAGCTTGGTCACCCCACTCAAAACTGCCGGTTTTGTCCCTTTTTTTTCTTGACAAGAAATACATTTATTAAGACGCGGAACCGCCGTATATCTTTGACCACATAAAATGGGAGACTTTTCAGACGCGCACTTCAGCTTCGCCTCAGCGCCAGGCGCAGGCCAAACGAGCGTGGAAAGGAACAGGAACCAAATGAGCTTCAGTAGAACAACAGTGAACTGCGGTCTGATGAGATGCTGTTAGGCTATACAGTATATCAGCAAAACAAACTTTCCTGTCCTGTCAGCGTCACTGTGCTCACGGCGCACACTCTTCAACTTTACGCGAATATAAGGCGCATGCTCTATATCTTCATCATAAATAATGCGCGCAAGAAACTATGAGCATACAAAGTTCTGTCGTCAGTTAAATCATGAAACTATCAAAAAGGCAATTAGTGCATTCATGTATGTATAGCATCACATTAAAGAACGTCTCTCAAATGCTCGTGTCCTACTAAAATATTGTGCAATTCGAGATCACAATATAAGGCGCAAGCTGATGTTTTTTTTAATTATTTTTTTATGCACAAGTAAATATGAACACAGTGCACTTATACTAGAAAACATGTGCTGTTTTTATATTTTCATTTATAAAGTACAAACTAAAATGAAATCATTTAAATGCATAAAATAACTCATTTTGCTTGCATTTATGTGCTGTTGACTTCCGGCCTTTTTTTTTTTTTCATTAACCAATTCTTATCACTATCTGCATGTCTCATCAATGAGTATGCAATGATGGAGAACAAGCTTTTAGGGGTTTTGAGAACCAGAATCAAGCTGACTGAGCAATAAAGCTATAGTGATCCCCTTTATTAAAATACCTGGAGGTGAGGAATAATACACAAGTTGTCATGTTCACTCAGCATTACTTGATCTAATTCACAAATATCTCAATTACAATTTAGTAGAAATTAATTGCATTCAGTTGTGTTTAGGCACTCAAACAGTCCAATACAATAGTCAATCACATTTTTATATTGAAATAAGAATATTTCTGGCCACCCCTATGAAAACATCCTGGCTCCGCCACTGCTCACTGACACTGAGAGAACAATTAATAATCCTTTCATCATTTTATTTGAGAAAACCACTGTCAAATACACTGACACTCAAAGCTCTTCACTACTACCCGTCAAAATAAAAGTCCGCTTTAACTCGAAGTAATTGACAGAAATTACGACTGTACTATAATGTAGCCTACTTCTAAAAAATAATAATAATTTATAGAAACATTTAAGGAATATAATTTTCTCCTTATTTTTATTTAGTAAATCTCTGTTGTGCAGTCCTTTACTAAAACATAAAAGGATAAGTTATTTTCATTTGATTACATTTTAAAACATTAATTAAATTGTTTAAGCTTTATGCATTAATTTCATTACCACCATTTTTGATATTATATTTGTATTATATCATAAAAGTACAGAATCCAGAAAAATTAAGTCAAACCAGAATTTATGAATTGTTATGAATTATTAATGATGAATATAAGTTGTTAAACTAATATATAATCAGTGATGAAATTTACTTGATTGTTTTTGATTAATGAAATTTGAATAAACACATGCTTCCAAACATTTGTTCAACCAAAAAAAACATGTTTTGATTGTTTAATACCGTGATACCGTGAAACCGTGATATTTTCTGAGACGATTATCATGCCGTGAAAATCTCATACCGTTACAACCCTAGTTGGAGGTGTGTTACTTAGTACACCAGTGGTTTCTTTCTTCCTCAGGAGATTCCAAATGGTTGTACTTGCTATTGCCAGTGTTTGTGCAATGGTTTGATTTTTTTTTCATTTTCTCTCAGCTTCACAATTGCTCGTTTTTCACCCATAGACACCTCTCTGGTTTTCATGTTGGTTACACGTCTAACTAACTATAAATGCAGTCTGCACGGATCTGAAACTGGGTGCAGACATTCAGTGCTATTTATTGTTTGAATAATCAATTAATAGGACACACCAGGGCAACAAAACATCTGTCAGTCACATGTTCCAATACTTTTGCTCACATGAAAAATGGGTGGGTTCAAACAAAAGGTGCTATCTTCTAAGTTGTTTATCAGATCCAGATATGAATTACTGGAAATAAAAGCTGCAATGCTGATCTCTCATCTCATATTCTTCTTTTGATGTCTAACCCAAATGTTTTCAGTCTACAGCAAAAATAAAGGAATTGGTCTCACTGTTCCAATACTTTTGGAGGGGAGTGTATATACGGCTGTGAATATGCAAAAAAAACTATGCTCCGAATTGTTGAAGAGAGAATCACAATGCAAAAATTTCCTCCCACCCCTAATTTTTATGCTATTAGAATATTGCAAATAGCTTAGCAAAATGCAGTTAATTTAGATTCACTTGTGTGATGCTATCTAGTTCCTTGCTATCGGCAAGGTTTGGTACATCGCAGTATTTCCTAACATTTGCCCTGTTATTTCCACTCTAAAGACATTCAGGTGCAAGCATCTGCAAGCCCAGGTGTTTTTTGTGGCTTTTAAGTGGTTATGATTTCGTAATTAAGTCTCTTGCAATAAAAGCAATTTAGTGTTGCTGAGGGCCATCTAGCTGGTAATCAAACTGGGAGAATATCCAGTAGAATGTGAGACGGTCTGCATTTATAAAGAGATTAGATGTCATAACTATTTTAATTGACGCTTGTGTGGTTTAAAGCGTGCAAAAGTGTTTGTGCATGGTCTGTTCCCCAAGTTTCTCCCCTTAAACCTTATCAGGCTAATACTGTAACATTTAATTTGAATCAAAGTTCCGCACTCAAATTTTGATGTTCTCGTATGATAAATCGATCCTGCTTGGTCTTGGTTTGCTGAAATTACAGCAAATGCGCATTTGCATTGCAAATTAGCCCACTGACATTGGGTATTGCTTAAAGACCTGTTCGTGTGAGATTGTTTTTGAAGAGAGGTCCCTGAAGAACAGGTGACCTCTGCAGAACGAACTCGATTAACAAGAATTTGCATTTACAAGCACACATAATGCGTACCCAAAATTTGTCATTACACAGTGCTTGGATGTTTTGGACTATGTTCTGATTTGTATTCCTTCTGTTTTAAGGTCATATATGCTAATTTTATATATCTTTTAACTAAAGGGGCAAACTTTTACTTTTAAGTTTGGAGTAATTAAGAACTAATTTTACAAGAAAACCCATTTATGCTTTTATTTGCATATTCATTTTTTTTTTTTGAATAAATCAATATCTCCAGTGTTGTTGTTTTTAAAAGCAAAAAATTCTAAATGCCCTGCTGCTCTTTTGCAATCTCAAAGTTCTTCCAGATGATTTTCATATCCACGTGAATGGTAATGATACTTTTATAAATAGTCATGAGCTTTCTTATAAAATACTACAGTGAACTTCATGATCTCATTGAGAATGCAGTATAATTCAGAAGCAAATGTTCTGTATATGTGCACCAGTTTTTAAAGAATTTTAACCTTAATGGCCTATTGCGGGTACTGTATCTAAAACACAAGGTCAGTTTCTTAATTAAAACACTTTAATATTCACAGATTTCATTCAAATAAAAAGTGTAATATCCATTGGCAAGGCTTTAGGTAAACCTTGGAACTGATGGTAGTATAAATGAGCACAACTGCACCATGAGTTAACTTAGTTATGAAATCACTGATGTTAGATGAATTTTACAGTACTTTAAGTTTGGTTTCCTTATTCTTCATCCTGCATGTAAAATCAGTGAATGCAGTTACTTTTTTACGGAGATAGGCCTGTATCCTTTTCATTGGTTGCAGTTAAGCAAATCCTCGTAATTACCTTGAAATCAAGGCCACTGGTTCTAATAGTTTTGTAAGCACATAAAACAAATTGAAATGAATGTACTGTGCTGCAGCACAGTTGTCTAACATTGCCCACTCTGAGATGGTCTGGATTTTTGACAGAGCACTTGAATTAATAGGCATTTTTTGTTTGCATCAGCCTGGGAGTGACAATACTAAGTAAGGGCTGCAAAAACAAAACATGTTTGGTCTGCTAAAATAATGATGTCTATAAAAACGCAACGTTTTTTTGAGTGTGGGGTTTAATTTGTTTTGTAGTGCAGAGCGGTCTGAAATGCAAACACCCATCTGTTATTCTAATGGAGGGAGACTGACCAGAGGAGATAACAAACTCTGGTGGATGGGAGGAGGAGTTTCTGGGTGTTCACGGTCTTCGGATGCCTGCAGCAGATATGGAAGTAATGAATCCTATTAATAGTAATTGAATATTGACAGTCCGCAGTGCTCTTCCATTCAGTGAGCCCAACGTTGAGGTGGCAAAAAGCACTTATTTTGTTCTTTTAAAGTTGTTTACTAATGAAAAGGATAGACAGTAATTGTATGTAGTCAGGAAGTGGTTCGATATCAACCATAAATTGTTCCTTAATCTTAATTCATTTGGGGATTTATTTATTTTTTCCTGAAGTTCATTTCGCCATCCATTCTGTTTTCAATATTGAGTCATAATTCGCTGTATGGTCCAGCTAATTAAGAAAGAATTTTCTCTTGGCCAATTTTTTTTTTCATTTGAGATTATAATTGGCTTCTCGATACAAAATTCAATTTTATTTCAAGCCGGTATACAAGCTTAAAGTTAAAGTTGGGTTGTCAGGAAACAAAAGAGAAATAATTATCTATCTTATCAAGAAAATACAATTTTAATGATATTAGCAATTTAGGACCATTATGTGTAATAATGACAATTTCTGCCCAGTTGAGCAAATATTTAATTGTTTCCATTATTTTATATAGTTATTTGCTATTTTTAATTTGTATTGCATATATTATATAGATATCACATCAGCCATTTGATAACACCGTGTCGATTGACCGTTAGCGTTATGGACACCTGAGTGTAATTCTTTCCTGAATGGGGTGCCTATTCCTAGAAGTTAGCTATTAATCTCTATCCTTGTAAACTCTACCCCTATCTCTATCTCTATCTCTCTCTCTCTATATATTTTTTATTTATTTAGTTATTTAGTTATATTTCGGCTGTTTCTAACTTCAAGTTGGGGAAAATGATTCCAGCAGCTTTGTCTTGGCTTGCCACTCCTCGGTTTTGGAGTTTTGAATTCCTTCTTGGAGATTTCTATTTGCGTCCAGAGTGCTGATATTGTGCTTGGAACAAATTGCTACCCGCTGTTTGTTTTCGAAGACAAGGCTGGGTCTGAGGCTCACTCTCCAGATGTATTAATCTTTCGCTACAGCAGGAATGATCAACAGAAACCATCGATTAACAGCACAGTATGGAGTCGTGCAACACGGACCGGCCACCTGCAGGACATTTATCTACTTGTCTCGGCAAAAACCTCTGATAACGCTAGTCTCATTGTGATGACACCAGCAACAGCAACATTGCCTTTTTCTGGATTGCGAGTCCTTGTCGCCGGATGGCGGATCTACCCATTTTCTGCTTGTCAAATCAATCATCTTGCCTTATGCTCACACTGGCTCTGTCTGAGGGAGTCAAAATGACCAAAATGCTTGCCTTTCTTGTTTTTAGTGTCTTGTGCAATGTGCATCACTGTTTTAGGTTAAAAATAATTTAGTGCATAATAATAGTTATTTTAATACTATATCTTGAGACCCTCATGTTCTGTTTCATCATTTGTATCCCATCTCTATCCGTGTCCTATGTGAACACCCCTAATCCTCTCTAAAAGTTTGAGCACTGTTACTTCTAAACTACTAATACTTCTAAACCATTTCATTTTAAATGTGTAATATTTAAAAAGGATATTTAAGTCCATCCCTATTCAGGCCTATGCAGTTCTGCTCCTTATGTTTTTCTGTGTTAGTTCCTCAGGGACTTCAGTAACCTTGAAATAAGGTTAAAGCTTCAGTACCTGCTGAATAAGAAGCCAGTTGAATAGTTGGCTATCACGAGTATTTCTCACCATTCAGAAAAAAAAAAAAAAAATCAGTCATTTACCCTCGTAATTCTTAACCTGTTTCACATTCTTATGTGGAACACAAAAGATTTTTCGAAAAATGCCATTGTTTTTTCCCCCCTCATATAATAAAAACCAAAGGACCCCAGTGATTTTCATGGACAAAAATAATTTTAACAGTTCTTAAAGGGGTCATCGGATGCCCATTTTCCACAAGTTGATATGGTTCTTTAGGGTCTTAATTAGGGATGCACCGGTTGACCGGCCATAAATCGGAACCGGACGGTTTTTGCTTATAATCCGCTATCGGTTTTTGCCTCTTTTTCGGCTGATTTTTCCGGAAGTGCGTCCGCGTCACACTACATTGTAATCATTCACGAACATGTCATTTGTGTGGAAGACATTCGGCACAAGCACAACAAACACAGAAAAAACGATATCAAGAAGCGAACAGCCGTTGGTGTAACGTTACTAGCGCACAAATAAGAGCCGCTTTCCTGCGTTCACTGAAGTTGCGCGCGCGTATCTGGACGCGCCCTGCACAAGCGTAGACAGTGAACGGTTGTTTAGCGCAGCTTCTCACGTGTTGGATGAGAAACGAAACAGACCAACTTGTGACAAAGCTGAAATGCTGCTTTTTGTAAATATTTTTTTCTTTTAGTTTTTTAAAATTGCATGCACTTTTGAAAAGCCAGAAGTAAATGTCAGTTCTGTACAGGATGATTTTTTTTTTTTTTACCTTAAAATTACATTGACTTAAATTTGATTTACATTTGATTTAAAAAGCATCTTTGTTTTACTCGTTGCACTAAACATTATTTGATTTAACATTTTGGAAAAATGTATTTATATAGCCTACTTTGGTTTTATTTAGTTTCACTGGTGAAGACCTTTTTTTTTCTTTACACCAAATTTAAAAATGAAAACAAATGCTGAATGCTGATTAAGTAACATCTTTGTTTGCACTGTTGAATGTGTGTTGATTGTGTTGTTTGGATTGTAACTATGCAGTTGTTGCCTTAAATTTCACATGGTTACAGTTAATGTTTTCATTTAAGGCCAGTTTTATGTAGTTTCAACCCAATTTAAAAACAAAATCTAAATGCTGATGTCAGTGCCATCTATGTTTCTATTGAATGTACTAACTGCGCAGTTACTGCCTTCAATTTCAGATGGTTAGGTACAGCTATTGTTTTCAATAGCCAAAAGCCAGTTTGGCCTGTTAAATACCAAATAAACATCTTGTTTATGTATACTTTCATTCATTCTTTCTTGTTTGTTGCTTAAAAAAAAAAAAAATCGGTATCGGAATCGGCCAGTTTGCTTGTAAAAAAATCGGTATCGGAATCGGCCATGAAAAATCATGATCGGTGCATCACTAGTCTTAATGAAAAGTCTATAACATACTTTGGTTAAAATTTCTCAATGGTAGTGTAAAACAATATTTACCCTGTCAAAAACAGCTCTGCACACAACATGCCATTTTAGTGCATGTTCCTTTAAATGCTAATGAGCTCTGCTCACCCCGCCCCTCTCTTCCGTGGGGTGATGAGCCGTTCTCATGAGACTGTTTACTTTAGCAGCGGAACTTGCTAACTAGCACACTATTAGGAAAGGTGATTTGCAAAGATTCATAAAAGAACCATATACTCACTCCTTCTGTAGGTGATGCTGGATCACAAATGATTTGCGCGAACATAAACGCATTTAGGTAGATCGGGGGCGCATTACCTTCAAAAATTAATCCTCTGCGTCTTCAGCGGCTCAGATGTCGGGAGTAAATGATGACTGCTATGTTCATCATTACATCCAACAACAGAACACCTCAATCGCTTAGGAGTCATTCTTGTCTACATCTGCTCCGCCGTCGAAACAATGGCGGACTGATGACTGCTCACTCAGGGCGGGTCTAAGGTAAAACGCCAGTATCAATCAACAATCGTGGTAGGGGATTGGGTCTGTGTGACATCACACAGCCAAGAAGCTGACAAAAGCTTGATTTGAGAGAGGGGATATTATTTATAGGGATAAAAAAAAAAAACACTGGATGGATTTTGATCATTATTGGGTGGATGTGTACAAACACTGCCAACACACCTTTATGTTAAAACATGTAAAAGTATCCTATGACCCCTTTAAATATCTCCTGTTGTGTTTTTGCAGTGAAACAACCTGAGGTGAGTGTGGAGGGTGGACCATTCTTTTCAGATTTTAGTTTGGTTCATGTGACTCTAAAGAAAATCTAACTGACTTGAGTTGAATCTCAAATAAAGATGCCCTTTCTGTCGCTGTCTGGCCAAAAAAAATCATTTAGTTTGTTCTTGGTAATTTGAAAGGATTGTGAACTATTTGAAATGTTCACTTCTGCCGCAGCTCCATCTGGGAGAGGATTTATTTTAAATTCAGTAAAATGTATTCGGTGCAGCGTATAGCTCAAGGGTAAGTTCGCCAGGGAACACTTGACCGCAGCGTCTTGGACAGGAAACTTGGGCAGGTTATAATTGGACAGCCGCAGCAGGCCAGATTCACTCGCGTACACATCTTGTTGACTCGTCGGGATCACGGCCAGCCGTCGTCTTTTGGATACCCCGCAGCTTTGGTCCCCGGCACCAAACCACGTGGCATTAAATTACGGCCGTGTGGAAATAGCTGAGCTATGTTTCGTCTGGGAGATTCTGCAACTAGTAGGTTTTTGTCCGCACAACACAGCCGAACTCTTCTGTAGCATTGTAATCAACAAAAGGTGCACTGCAATGGGAACCACACTGTTTTGCACTTTTTAAGGGCAGTGTTTTGTTTGAGGAAACACTTGGATGTTTGTGAACCGTCGGAGCCCAATGTCAGGCAAATACCCAGTGTGAGATGCTTAATGGAGCTGGGTGGTGAACTGTTTAGTATGCTGTCTAATATTTAACAGGAGCGCATTTATCTCATGCAACCCTGACGGCAGTGCTTAAAGCAGCTCAATGAGCTGATGTTTATTTATTAGATCCCGCAACGTGATATTAGTTGCTCATACAGTGATCATAATGGAGTCCATGTGACTCGTTTTTATGAACTTCAAAGCGCTCCCCGTGGCCTCTCATGCTGTCATCTTTCATCACCAGTCAGCACTGCGGCCCTGTTGACCTGTGACCTCAGAACTGTCGCCATGGTGACCGTCTGACCTTCCCGAGCAGCTCCAAAAGTTGGGAGTGGAAGTGGCCTCCAGGGAGGGAATGGAATGTTCTGTGTTAGAACTGAACAGAGCGGCATGGCGCAGCCTAATCACAGAACAGTACAGGATCATACATGCACCTGGGACGACACAAGGCTGTGCTTATTTTTACTGCGCACGGATATTTTTATATTGCTGATACAGTAGAAATCACTATGCACGCCTAATAGAAACGTTCAGATAAAGGTCTGAGCGATATATTGCTATTTATAGTCTGTTGTGATGATGGATGGTGCCGTTTGCTTTTAGTGGTTCCATTGTTTAGCCGGATCTTTGTTACACCCATTTGCAAAGCTGCTTTAATGACTCAAACAGTACACAGCAAAATGTACAGAAGCTACTGTGTGAAGGATCCCTCCTCAGAAAAATGACTTAATTGGGAAATTATTGGGGATTGAGAAAAGTTACTTAACTGTCTGGGGAGGAAATGGTTGGATTACTAGATTGTGTAAATGAGGTTGCAGTTTAGAAAATCGCAGGCAATCATTTACAAAGAAAGCTGATGTTACTAAGGATAAAGGATGTGAAGGAAATTAGGGATATTTGTGAGACTTCCACTGACTAAATACTTCCCATAACTTGTCATAATGCTGAATGTCATAATCAAACAGAGATGCATCATTTAGTTGTTGCTGTAATTTACTTAATTGTGTTGTTTTTCTGCCACTGATGCTTCTACTATTATTTATTTATTTATTTATTTATTTATTTATTTATTCATTTCATTTATACTAGTGTTCAAAAGGAATTCATTTTATTCAGCAAGGATGCATTAAAGTTATCAAAAGATTCTATTTCAAGAAGTTCTTTTTGAACTTTCTGTTCATCATAGAGTTAGAAGAAATGTTTCTTGAGCAGCAAATCAGCATATTAGAATAATTTCTGAAGGATCATGTGACACTGAAGACTGGAGTAATGATGCTGAAAATTCAGCTTTGCATCACATAAAAATACATTTAAACAAATATGAAAAGAGAAAACAATTATTGTAATGTTTAATATTTAATCTGTTTTTACTATATTTTTGCTCATATAAATGCAGCCTTGGTGAGAAAAGACTTTTCCACAACATTAAAAAACCTCACCGACTTCAAACTTTTCTTAAGTTAATATAGGAGAATATAACTGCATAACGTTCTTATGTTTTATAATAATAGATGGCTTTGCCCAGATGACTTTGAACCACCCCAGTTATACAGGACCAACTTTCCTAAAGTTTGCTAGTCTTCAAGTAGATTAGTGTCTGATTTTTATTTGTATTTTTTTTACGTTACGATATGTGACATACATAAGCATTACAGTTGTACTATTTCACTCAGATGTCATTTTTTTCTTTTTTGTAATGCAGTTATTTATTGAACATTTTGTCAATGCCAGAACATTTTGCTTTGTCCAGCGACACCCTTAAATGTTGTAAATCACTGTTGCACAAGATTGTCCTCCTCTAAATCCCTTTTTCCCAAGTTTTTAAATTATCCAGTGAAACTCGTTTACTTATTCACCATGGAGAACTCTTTTGACAGAGCTCAAAATTGTTCTGACCCAATTTGCAGTCTTTTTAAAGCTTTTTTTTCCCTCAGTAATTTCTCATGAGAATTGACACTTCAATGTCAAGTCGTTTTTTTTCTTCCATGTTGGCAAGTAATTGAACCTGTATGATCTTCTCAAACTTACCTCATTGTCTTGTAATAGTTCGGCAGTTGTATAATAACCCATTTGTTTTATATTATTTGATGCTTTTCTTATTCGGTTTACCTCCAACCTCATAGATGGCTGTGGTGTTTATGAAATGCTCACACGTTCATCTCAGAGTAGTTCTGCTTGAGCTTTTGAATGGCATTGCTGGAATCAAGAGCATGTGTTCCACCTTGAGGCGAGATGTTCATGGGCGAGTAGCCAGGTTACGTTCTCAAGGTCAGAGGAGGTTTGATTTATGCTAAATGTTCATGTCAGTTGTTCTGCCAAGTGTTTCATGATTTGACTTTATCGATTCTTATGGTGCAAGTTGTTGTTAACATCCTCGCTTCAAAATTCACTTCTTTAGGTGAAATTATATTCTTATAGTGGTTGAGATCAAAATTGCTGTCCTTTTGGAAATTGCTTGTAAATCTCTCATTATGCTACATTATCACCAAATCTTGGATTCAATCTTTTTGTCAACTTGTTTTCTTTCAAATAGCAAAGTTTTTATTATTTCTTTTTGGAACTGAATGATTTGTAGGCCTTATTGTTTATGCACCTCAATTTTGGGGTGAAAGGATTATTTGTGGATAATATTGGAAATGTTAACTCCGACCAAGGTTATTATAGTTTTGGATTTTTAAATTAGTTTTATTTTAATATTGTTTTCATATTTGCTATAAAATTCATTTGAGTTTTTATTAGTTTCATTATATTTAGCAGATAAACCATGTGCGTGATGCGCCATTTACAGGTATTTCCCTAAACTGCCACACAGCTCATATTTTTCTGCCAAGGGGTGAGAATAATGATTACGAAAACGATTATTTATTTTTTGTTAATTATTTTATTTCAGTTAGTTTTTCAATAACGGTTGTTAGTTTCGTTTCATTTTAGTTTTTCAAATATATTGACTTATTTCAGTTTACGTATCATTCGTTTTCGTATTTTTTTTTTTTTTTTTAGTTTATTTACGAAAATAACCTTAACTCAGACTAAGGTGCATAAGCTTAGATCAATGAGATCCACAATCAGTCACTTCCAGAAGGAGCTGATTGATTGAAATCATATATATTATTTTTTTTTTTTGTAGGCTGGTCATTTTTGACCAGGAACACCACAAGTGTAAGGTGGGGAAAAAAATCCTAAAGAAGTACAAAAATTATATATTTTTTGGGACCTTCTTATATTCTGTGTGAGCAAATTCAGTAAGTTTAATCCAATGCAATAGCATTTAGCAATGAAATTATATTCTAAATAGTGGTTGTTGTGGCATATTTAGTTTTTCTAAATTTAGTTTTTCTAAATAATTTAAAGGAATTTAATGTGATTAATGTGTCAAGTGTTCATTTTAATCACAAATAAACATTTTAATCAGAGCAAAACAAATACAGACCCACTACCTTTTCATTTTCAAATTATGGCTGATAAGGTATAGATGACCAGTATTATACATTTATACTATTTTGTTTAAAAGAATAACAATTAAATGCTCTAAAAACTAAATTAGAATGCTGTTATGCCTGAGTTAAGTTCACAACATTTAGTTATCCATAGTTTTATGGATAACTGTTATCGAGGTGGAAAATATTTGCCAAAATCTTGCGTTATCCCTTTACATTAAATAAAAGTGATTCGAAATCTAAATTAGGCAGAAACGATCCAAGTATCAAAGTGCCCGATTGATGTTCCCTATATATTGTGCATTCCCCCCCCCACAAAAAAAGAAACCTGTTGAGAACAGGGAGAAAACTTTCTAAAGCATCCAAGCAGTGTGAGAACAAAAGGGCATTGATGGCAGTGGTGGACAAAGTACACAGATCAAGTACTTGAGTAAAAGTACAGATACGTATAATAAAATATTACTCCAGTAAAAGTACTGTTTTTTTCAATTTTACTCGAATGAAAGTACAAAAGTACGCGATTTTATGTACTTAAGTAAAGTACTGAGATTTATTTTGTAATTTTATATAGACTACTTTATTTAATTTTATATTAGCACATTTTTATAATCTATTGCCCAAAATACCTGGGATTTTCCCAAAATAACCACTATATGGAGTCAAGATATATATTTTGTTGCTGATATGGACTATGCTGATGAGAGTGATGTAGTAATGTTCACTGTGAAGCTTACATTGTAATGTACCTGAGAGAAAACAGATTTGACCATCTAATTTTCACCAGTAATAAAAAAAGTGTTTTAAAACTTGTTGTTTTGCAGAACGTCAGTTATATATGACATGAGAATTAGGCCTGAAGTTAGGAAGAACATTTTAAGGAAAATATAATTATATTTCCATAATGATATTTTTCTTCTCAAACCTTGTCTGTGGTGTAAAAAAAAGCCCTGGCCAAATGCCCCCAGAGGGCATCACTTCCCACTTTGATAATTACTGTAGTTGTCATGTTCTGAACATCACATCCTTTCTTTTTACCTCAGATGGAATCTATCTAGGTGGCTGAATAAAAATATTTGGACTTTATATCTAAAAAATTCCTCAATGTAGCACCAGCAAGCTTGTTAGCTAGACAGTTAGCATCAGCTAACAATATTTACTTAATTTCAGTATGGTTATGAATAAACATTCATGTGTCTACTCGGCTGGATGATCTAAACAATATAAAAAATTATACTGTTGATGAACAATATAAAAACACAGGGCAAAATGCGTAGAATTTTAATAAAACTGCTAACGTTACAGCAGCGGGGAATATGAACGTGCATGATTTATTTTATTTAATCTGTGTTATTTTAATGTTTCATTTTTTGACCTAAAACATATATAGACACTGACATCGATCTGTCTGCATTCAAGCATTTCAGTGGGCTTAAATAGATCACCCTTTACAGCAGATTTAGTTCACAAACAACTGACAGTTTTGACCGACCTTTCTCTCTTTGGCACTCAACGGAGGCGGTCGCATTTTTTTTCGCTCCCCGTCCTCGCCCTTATTTTCCCTCCCTGCCTACTCTCTTGTCTCGTCTCGTAATACTTGAGAGACTCTCTCTGCACTGCTCTCCAAAACTGGAAAAAAATTATGGATTTGATCAACTGGTCTCTCAACGCAATTGACACCATCTTCTCGACGAGAAGCTCGGGTTCGGGGGCACCTAACTGCCCTGACGGAATGTTCACAGCTGGCTACACAATGGACGCGTGGGACAGGTGGCGTGTCATGTGTTTAGCGGCTCTTTCCGTGGAGGACATTGAAGATATCTACCTATTCGGAACCATGATAACAGGTCTTCTGCTGATTGGATTAGGCTTTGCCCTGGGTTATCGAAGAATTCAGAAAACGGGAATAGCTGTTCAAAGCCTCACAAGGCTGCCCGTCATGATTGAAGCAGTGGGAAGAGCGGTCAGCATTGAGACTGAGACTATTAACCGCAATAAGGATTCTATCATGGAGAAGCTCACGGCTTTGCAAAGGAAAATTGATGGAGATCAGAATGGACAAAGAGAGTAGCCGTGGAATTGGAATGCGGTTACTCGCCCCAAGACTAAACAATCGCAATCTTATCTTTTCCGGCTCCCCTCTACCAGCACTGGCCTTGGCCATGGCCGCTGTTGGAAAATCAACCCTGAGAAGAGCACTGCAGCTCTTGCGTTCCTCCCCCATTCTACAGACACCTGCTGATTACACATACACACACATACACACATACTGATTACAAACTATTACACATACACACACATATATGCATTCACTTCCCCACCCCCGATCCCTCGCCTCCGTCGCTTTGAACCGCCAGCCTGACAAGCGGGTCTGTGACTAGCGCCGCTGGGTTAGCTGCTGGACCGGATGGCTGCTGTTGGAGCTGGATTACCTCCCCTGTTGCAAAGTCGTGTGTCTATGGTGTATTATGTGCTTTTGTTGCTGAGGTGTTTTTCCTGTTCTCACACTGTACTCCCCAAGGAGCATAGTCTGGGGGTTATTTTTTTCCTCCTGTCTCTCCTCATGTTTGCTGTATTTTTCTTCAAAAAATCCCTGCATTTCACTGCTGATTGTACTCTGTATGATTGTGTAAGTGACAAATAAACCTACCTTGACCTAAATATGATTTTCAGTTACAATAATTAATCCTAAAATTCGACATTAGTAACTTACTTTTCGCAGCATCAGTTGCGCGCGCGCTCACGAGATCTCCCGGTTCTTTACTTGTACAGTTTGTGAGTTCAGTTCACTGAAGACTCGCTCTAAACGGATCATTTGAATCAGTGAGTTTTCGACTCGAGAACAGAGCGTTTGATCATATCGGATGACCATTCCAATTCGTGAATTAACTTCGTTTGTTGCGCGATTTGCGAAAGCGCATCTGATTAACGAAATGAGCTCACATGAGAAAAGAATTCAGTTTGTTCATGAATCAGACTTCCGCGCTCTCATTAAAGGAGCATCAAAGCTTGATCGATTATCATAACCCTATAAGGTATTTTAAGACATTATGTTGTGAATAAAATAGTTTATCCAAAGCATCTTATCACTTACCTTTATTTTGTTTCTTATCTATATGACTTACAAAAGGAGATGTAGGCAGAATTGCAAAATAAGGATGTAGCTAATTAAATGGTAACGATTACAATAAGGTATATGTTTTATGAAATGTATAAAAATACAGTTGTTCATGTAGTTCACAATGCATTTATCAATGTAAAAAAAACAACTTGTGATTTTAATAATGCATCAGTAAACGATAACTTATAGAAGTATTGCTTTGGAATGCTTTACATAGTGATTATACATAAAATACAGAGCAGTCATGTTAACTAATGTTAACTAATGAACCTTAATGTAAAGTGTTACCAATTAGTAAAGTAATTACATAATATGCTTTTCTAGCTGAAGTGACCTTTAAGTTACTCATCGTTCTAATAATCGTTACTACTGCAGCCCTAATAAGGAGTAACAGTAAAGTGAAGTAAAAAGTACGATCTTACTTTGGAATGTAGTGATACTTGAAAAATTTACTTAAGTACAGTAACGAATAAGTTTTACTTTGTTACTGACCACCCCTGCTTGATGGTGACCCGACTGTATTATGCTGTACCTAGACTTGCATGAGGATAGAGCAGACCTGGGCATTGTACGGCCCCCGGGCCACATCCGGCCCTCTGGCTATCCTTGACCGGCCCGCATGAGGTAATTCGTGAATTAAAATGAATCGCAAATAGGTGTAATTAGGTGTACGCAATACAACTGCACTGCTTTTATTTTCAAGGCAACAGCTTTGTTTCCTGATAATGAAGCAACTTAAAATCAGTTCGAAAGTTGATTTTATTTCTGTAAACTCATTAAAACAACAAAATGTTGCTTTTGTTTAATAATGAAAGCAGGACACACCTGCCATCTCTGAAGCGCGTCAGAAAGAACCGAAACTCAGCGTACGGCTGCCTCACACATGTGAAATAGGCTATATCTATAGAAAGTTTAAAATGTCTACTTTTAAACGAACCAATTCAAAAACAAATATTTCCTGATTATTGTAATCTGTATGAAGGTTGCATTTCTCTCTAAAGGCGTGTCCAGTACTCTGGAGCACTACCTATCAACCCTCCCGTTTTTCCCGGGATTCTCCCGTATTTTACCATTCTATCCCGCTATCATCCCGTTTAAATATTTTCCCGTATATCTCCCGTATTTTTAATCTTTCTATTAATCCCACTGAGCGTCGCCTCCGGTAAAACTCCCGTAATTTGTATGGCCCAAACCTCCTTATATGAATAATCACGTCAACATATTCCAAGGTTGTCCGGTTGCCAGATCTTGTATGAAACGCATCCTTCTCACACAATGGACACATACAATTTTCAACCCATTTGTCCCCTCAACTTGGACAACCTACAACCCAGTGATGCTGTTGATATCTGCGCAGTAGTGATGCGCGGATGGCGGTTATATCCGCGGGTGCTGTGGATAATCCACGGGTCGGGTAATAAAAAAATGCATTCTGATTATTTGCGGGTGGATAAGATAAATCATTAATGATGCAAATATTAACTACATTTTCTAAAATATGAACGTGTTTTAAATATTTTTTTTCATCAGGCAAACAATTTCGTTTGTGTGTGTGTGTGTGTGTTCGCCTGTTCGGGATGTTGCAGTGACAGAAACGGTTCACTGGTAGAAATGGGAGGAGAAGATTTAGGTGGTGCTTCAGTAAAAAAAAAAAACATACATGTAAATTGAGATATAGCTTACACTTCAAAGGGCTATGGTTTAATTGATTATATGAGCGCTGCAAGTTTCAAAGTCAGGAGCTGTGCTACTTTGTTTACTGCGGTTACTGGGGAAACGGCTAGACTCCGCCCCCTCCCCCATAGACACGCCCCACGGCCCTCTGCAACCACCCAAGTTTCTCATGTGGCCCCTTGGGAAAATTAATTGCCCACCCCTGGGATAGAGGCACAGTGCTGGATTTATGGCAGCAGTTACAAGTAACAATTAGCTTCAGGCGTGCCCTGTCGCAAGCTGCCAGCAGTTCATCGTTCAATAAAACATGATCTCCAGCCAGGTGAAGCAGCATCTGCTAGTTTTTCCATTGTAACAAATCACCAGGTTTGTGTTGTTGCAGCTCACCTCTTCATTGTTTTCCAATAAAACTCTAAAGCTCTGACACTGAGTGAGCAAATGTAATCTTAAATAGATTTTAATAACACTATACCAGGCTCCATGGGAACTGCATGCTGGAACTTTGTGTGCCATCTGGAGTAGGTGTGTATGTCTTCTCTTACTCACTCCTTTAATTTTTTTTTTTTTAGTCATATTGTGGTATGAGCATACATGATCAAGTGCGTGAGAGAGACTTATTATTCAGCGAGTGGTCCTAACATCTGACGGTCTGGCCATTGCAGACGCTAGTCTGTTGTGGTTTAACGTCACATACTCCAGTGGTTTTTTTCCCTTTGTCATTCTCCTCTCTGTGTGCTGAAAAACCAAGTGATGACTGACATGTCGAAACAAGGCCTACACAGTATGGAATAGTTGTGTGTTTTGGTATATTTTGTTCCTCTATAAAAGGCTTCACTGGCCATTTTGGTTAAGGGAAGTTCTGCCTTTTATGATATTTATTGTTCCTAATGATATATGTTATGTGACAAATATCTCCTACGTATCCTGTTAACTATTGTACCATGCAGTGTTGTCACGGTACCAAAATTTCAGTATTCGGTACCAATACCAGTGAAAATCCACGGTTCTCGGTACCAATTTCGGTACCAAAGCAAAACACAGAAATATGCTAATTATGCACATTTTTATTAATAAAGTTAAACAAAAATAAACTGCACAAAAACCAATGCCATTCTTTATGCTCATTTAAAATTATTTCAAGTTTTTCCACAAGTAATAAAAGTATGGAAAAAAGTAAACCAGTTCCACCCAAAAGTTTGTCTCATTTCTGCTGCCGCTGAAAAACAACTGTAAACTGTCTGTTTTAGGGTTTGCTGGTGCTTCATGATCTTCCTGCAGCTGTAAAAGAAAAATATAATATAAGTAAAGCAGTGGGCTGAGTCTGACCAAATGCAACATTAGATCATTGACTCCAGCTAAAATATAACATTTCAGTAAATAAACCTCAGCTTTTATAATAAATTTAGATACGATTACATATATTTTAAGACAAGTGCATATCAAATAGAAGGAAACTGTAGTATTAAAAACACTTAACAATAAGATTCCATTTTTTAGATAACATGACCTATCAAATAAACAACAATTATATATTGCAATTCTTCTTCTTAGGGTTAATTTCAATTTACAAATACATTCAATCAATCAATCAAAGATCAATCTGTTAAAATTATTTAATGCACAATGAACAAACATGAATGATCAAGTGTTTGTATTAAATAACATTCACAAACATTAATTAATGTTGTAAAAATATATTGTTCACTCACTGTAAGTTGATGTTGGATAATAACATGAAGTCATTGTAAAGTCTATACAGGAGATACAATTTGACTGTACTTTCATTTAATACAAACTGTGTACATATTTAATTTTAAAGGGCTTTTAAACCTGCTAGTTATCCAGTCAAAAATATCAACTAGCAAAAAAAAAAAAAAAAAAAGGCCAGAACTGTTTTTTTTCTGACGGACTGATACGACATAAACACTGTTAACTGTTTGTACATTCTCCAACACGCATATTTTAGATTCACAATTCATTTAAAAGCCTCTGGTGTGTAACAATAGTAAATACCATCATGTCCTCCTGTTGGTTTTACCCTAATAAAAGTTATAGGCGCATTAAGTAGTTAATAAAGAAACTTCATTCTAATGCTCATTACATTAGCGTTAGCTGTGCTTATGCTAAGGATTAACTCCGCTATAACAGCAATGTTTATTTTAATCCGACATTCAAATTAAAATATGGAATAATATTCATAACAGAATATCTAAATATTAAATTGAAACTTACCTGCTTGAACTCTTTCATTTGATCCGGGTGCCAGTCTTTAAAGTGTTGTTAGTTTGATGTGTTTCCTCCTCTTGATGTCGCCCTGTCTCAGTGCTTTTATGAAGCGAGTGCATCTGCGCATATTTCAGATCGCGCAGCAAGAACCGGGTTGACAGAAACCTGGTACCGTGACGTTTTTATTTTTTTAGTACCGACTTGGTACCGAAGTACCGGGTCTTTTGACAACACTAGTACCATGTTATGTGTGTGTGTGTGTGCGCGTGCAATTTTGTGACAAATGAGGACATAAATTTGTATAATGAATTGGGTATGACACGGGTATTACAAGGAGAAGGTGACTTATGAGGACATTGCCCCATGTCCCCACTTTTCAAAACGCTTATAAATCATAGTTAGTTTTTTTTTTTTTTTTTTTTTGAGAAAGTTAAAATGCAGTTTCCTGTAAGGGGTAGGTTTAGGTGTAGGGTTGGTGTAGGGCAATAGCACATACAGTTTGTACAGTATAAAAACCATTATGCCTATGAGATGTCCCCACTTTTCACAAAAACAAACGTGTGTGCGTGTGTAGTGCTGTCAAAGTTAACGCGTTAATAACGCGCGATTAACGCAGCGTGCATTTTATGTTTGACCCGTGCTCTAACCTGCAGTTGGAGAAATGGAGATGCACCGTGTTGCCAACTTAGCGACATTGCAGACCCCTTTAGCGACTTTTTTTCCTTCAAAAAAAGCACCCAAACCTTATTTAGTTTCTGAGAATCATCGGTACTGCTGCGCGAGGTCTTGTTTTCCCAGCGCACGCATACACCTCTCTCTCTGTGCATCTGCTCAGTTTCTGTTCAGCGAGCGGCGGAAACACAGATATTATGTTGCTTCCTCTAATTTTACATGCAAGTATAGTTGAAATCACAGCACAGCTATTGTCTTTATCTTATGTGTATTTGATTTCATCAGACGACGGCTCGATTATCAGATTTTTGTGCAGATTAACATCTTGGAAGGGAGAGCTTTTTTATGTAGTCTTAATGGGTTGCGTTTCAATCACTATTTCATATTCATTCCGTTGTCTGACAACAGAAAGAGTAAAATATATCAATGAAAACAGTTTTATTGAGAATTTAGCTGCATCAAAATACAATACGTGGGCACAGAGAGGGAAACAAATCTAATAATAAATAATAAATGTACATATTTGTATTTTCAGAAGAAGTGAGCTGCCCTGTCCTGCAAAAATGTACAGTTTTCAGGGTTCCCACGCTTCTTGAAAGTACTTGAATATCAGACACATGGATTCAAGGCCTGGAAAGTACTTGAAAACAAATATAGGTCTTGAAAGTGCTTGAAATAAATTTTAGTAGAATGGTGCTATTTCAAAAGAAAATCCTATATGCGCTGTTAAAGACACAACGAAACAGCGCTAATTATTGGGGTGGAGATGGGATAGCGTGAGAAATTTTCTCATGCGAGCTGATGCACACATTGCGCAGTCCTGCATGAACCTATGGAGAAGCAGTGCATTTGCGACTGAAACTACTGCGTGCGACTATGAAAAAATATTTAGGAGCACCAGTGCGACTGACCCGATCAGCATATTTGTGTTTGCACTGAGGGAAGCTTCAAAGGTTTCCTACGTACTTACGTGTTTTTGCAGCGGTGAGTAATGTATCACAGACATATCTGTTGATTCCTTGAACACAATGTTAATCAGAATCCACTCACTGCTCAAAACGCCGTTTTGTTCACGAATCCATTATAACAAACAAAGTGTAGACGGTGTAAATAAGAGATACATTGTGCAGTGTATCTGTGTTGATTATAATGGAACTTTGTGAGATCGCGTGAACAAAGGAGAGTGACAGCTTTTAAAGATTAAGGGAGTTTGCAAATGTGATATTGATGCAACAGTTCATTAAAAAAGAAGTTAGTATTAAGTGACTTACATTGTCTGAACACTATTGCCTGATTTTGCTCTATTTCGTTAACGAAAATAGTTTCAAAAAGTCACAGCCGAGCCGCTGCGCATCTCCATTCAAACAGCGTTATTAGTTTATGTATAAATTGGCGTTTTTAAACGAATCTGATTCAATTATCCATTCATAAAGACAGTCACTTGCTTCGTTCCTGAATGAATCAGCCGTTCGAACGAATCAATTGAATAAATGATTCAGTGATAAAATCAGTGACTTGCTGCCACCTACTGGCAGTTTATTTAATTTTAAAATATATTTTCTGTTATTTAAATCATTTTAATATTTCTATATTTAAAATTTTATATTTAAAACATTAACCTCAACATGAAGTTATGAATTTAATTGCAGTCATTCGACCTCTGAGCCTCATTAAACGTCTGAAAATATACCTACAAGCCACTTTTGTGTTCTTCTGTGCCACCTCTGTAGTTCAAATTATTTTTTTTAATACTGATTTGATTTGATTGGTAGCTTATTCGTATTCTACTTGTTTTTAATTTTGTTGTTTTAATTAGACATTTTTAAAAAAGCTTATAAACATATATTATTTTGAAGTTGACAAAAGATGATTTACCTATACAAAGGTAAAAACAAAATTCCCTGTAAATCACTTTAACAAGTCAAATATCATCTCGTAATGGGAAGGCTAATATTTGATCAGAATTTTTGATTATTGATTAGGTGCTCCTAAATTTTTGACTGTGCTTCTAAATTGTTTTTAAATTGGGAGTTCTCCATACTCCTAAAAAGAAAAGTAAGTGTACAGCCCTGTTTAACCACTTTTTATTAATGTAAAAATTGAGAAATTCTTTCAAATTTAAATCATTTACAAGAATTACAGCAAAAGCCAGTTTGATGCAAGCATATATATTTTTATCAATATTTGAGAAATTAAAAATTCCTTTGAACACGACTGTTCAAAATGGTATAAATTTATGAAACCTACACATTCAAAACCTCATTACTCTGAATTTTTTAATGTAAATGTTAAGTGTAAGTGAAATGTTAAGTACTGTAAGAGGTCTTTCATGACGCGACATTTGCTGGGGTGTGAATTTGATAGGTGCTTGATATAAAATAAATGGTGCTTTAAAAAGTCCTTGAAAGTCCTTGAATCTGGTGTTCACGAAAGACTGGGAACCCTGAGTTTTGTGTCAGTAAATTGCTCAGTGCAAAGAAAGAAGTAATAGGAACCTGGTATTTCTTTTTTTCATGTGTCTAATAGACATGAACAAGTTCTTTGAAAAACATCTATGACCTTTGAAACATGTCTAGTCTTCATGCTCTATGTTGATTATGGTTTCAATTGTAATAAGCATACATTTGCATAAAGCATCCATATTTGTCCATGCCCATGTTGATTAGAGTATTAAAAACGTGAAAAGTATTAATTTAAGGTACATTTAGAACGAATTAAAAGGTGCGATTTAATTTGCGATTAATCGCGAGTTAACTCATGACAATCATGCGATTAATCGCTATTAAAAAAATGTTTTACTCGAATGACAGCCCTAGTATGTGTGTATGTATGCGTGTATAAGTATATGTATGTGTGTGCATGTGCGCGTGTGTGCGTGCGCGTATATGTGTGAGTATATGTATTAGGGATGTCAACGATTAATCGACGATCGATTAATTGTCGATAAGAGATATAATCGATAAAAGCTATCGATGGTCGATTAAGCAGTTTCATTTTGGGGTGCGTGCGGCTCATGCGCAAAACACGTGCAAACGGCTGTGAGTGACGGTGAAGGGGCTGGATTTTACAAGAAAATAATTTACTAATGTACAAACTACGCTTTTAATATGATCCAAACTTTAAAAGTACATTAAAACAGATACAGTACAAAGTTCTTTTGTATTGAAATGTAGTAATAAGTCATGTTCAATTATAATTTCCCTAGATAATTGTTGCATATCGGGCACTTCGCTTTGACAGGGCTGCGCACGCGAGCAGGACAGTCTGTTAATTCATACAACTTGTTAATTCGTTCCTACGACATATTAATTTGTGGCAGCTGTCCATGTTTCATTAATTTGTTCCCTAGAAAACCCATGATTTAACTTAAATGCGGGAACAATTTAAGTCATAGTAACGAATTCTTAATTCATGGCCACAAAATCTTTCATTTCCCCCGACACGTTTACCACAGTAAGAGATGCGAAAACAGTTATTAAAAGTGAACAACAATAAAATAAACCTGCGAATCTAGAGGGTGAGACAGTGAGGATTTGGGAAAAGAAACAAATAATATTAAATTCGTGACCATCTAGAAAAACAGAACACAAAGCCGCATATGGCTTGATTTAAATGTATGCGCTGGGCATGAATCAAAAAGCATGGTCGCGATGTAACATTTGCCTGCTAACCAATTATTTCTCTTATTAACAAAGCTTTGTACCTCACTTGTGTCATAATACTCACATTAAAATGTTTCAAATGGGTAACAGTGTGTTTTGCCGTAGCAAAGCCGGTGGTTCTGGAAGCGGATCACTGACCGCACGTCACAGCCCCACGCGCCGTACTTGCGTTTGGGATCATTTTATTTTAAATCCCGATAATGTCAATTGCGAACATTGCTATGATGTTTTTAAAAAAAAAAACATGAAACCATTTAAAAAGGCGCATTCAGCAGTCTCCGTGACAGGATATGAAACAGCACACAAAGTATAATGATCCCGTGCGTAACTACGGCGCGCTCTCTTCCTTTTATCAAATGATCATAATCACATCTATTCATTTTACCATCCTGCCACTAGCCTTTTATTTAGACTAAAAACCCTTTTCATTCGGGTGAGGAAGCTGGCGTTTTGAGTGGCATTTGCACATCCTGTGATGCCGGTGACTATATGCCACTGCAATAGACGCATTTTGCAGTAAAGGTTAACGATTAATCGATTAATTGATCGTTAATTTAAACGACGATCGATTATGGAAATTATTGAAAATTGACATCCTGTGTGTGTATGTGTATGTGTATATATATATATATATATATATATATATATATATATATATATATATATATATATATATATATATTTATTTATTTATTTATTTATTTATTTATTTATTTAGAGGTGTGCGATATACAGGTGCTGGTCATATAATTAGAATATCATCAAAAAGTTGATTTATTTCACTAATTCCATTCAAAAAAGTGAAACTTGTATAATGTATACATTCATTCCACACAGACTGATATATTTCAAGTGTTTATTTCTTTTAATTTTGATGATTATAACTGACAGCTAATGAAAACCCCAAATTCAGTATCTCAGAAAATTTGAATATTACTTAAGACCAATACAGAGAACATAACTTTGGACCACTCAGCAGCAGTCCAGTCCTTTTTGTCTTTAGCCCAGGTGAGACGCTTCTGACGTTGTCTGTTGTTCAAGAGTGGCTTGACACAAGGAATGCGACAGCTGAAACCCATGTCTTGCATACGTCTGTGCGTAGTGGTTCTTGAAGCACTGACTCCAGCTGCAGTCCACTCTTTGTGAATCTCCCCCACATTTTTGAATGGGTTTTGTTTCACAATCCTCTCCAGGGTGCGGTTATCCCTATTGCTTGTACACCTTTTTCTACCACATCTTTTCCTTCCCTTCGCCTCTCTATTAATGTGCTTGGACACAGAGCTCTGTGAACAGCCAGCCTCTTTTGCAATGACCTTTTGTGTCTTGCCCTCCTTGTGCAAGGTGTCAATGGTCGTCTTTTGGACAACTGTCAAGTCAGCAGTCTTCCCCATGATTGTGTAGCCTACAGAACTAGACCGAGAGACCATTTAAAGGCCTTTGCAGGTGTTTTGAGTTAATTAGCTGATTAGAGTGTGGCACCAGGTGTCTTCAATATTGAACCTTTTCACAATATTCTAATTTTCTGAGATGCTGAATTTGGGGTTTTCATTAGTTGTCACTTATAATCATCAAAATTAAAAGAAATAAACACTTGAAATATATCAGTCTGTGTGGAATGAATGTATACATTATACAAGTTTCACTTTTTGAATGTAATTAGTGAAATAAATCAACTTTGATATTCTAATTATATGACCAGCACCTGTATATCGGCTGCGATAATATCGTAATTGTTGTTTTAACGATGTGCGATTTGACATTGAGTATTTTGCAATAACCATTCAAAACACACAGACAGTGCACGCTTACATTACATGAAGTCTAGACTAGTGTGCATGAGCATTTAGAGTACGTTCTGTCACTGCATGATTCAGTCTATTAAAATACATTTAGAATGATCACAAATTCAAGACATGGGGCAGAAAATGTATATATTTATAGCCTAGCACTTCATATAGTTAATTTCACACTAAGAGTGCCTCCAAAAAGTACCATGATTACAAATGTGATATTTTACAACGGTTCAATAAACAAGAAGTTAATTAAGAGACTTATGTTTTAGACCAGGGGTTTTCAAACTGTGGGTCGCAGAGTGGGACAAGGTGGGTCGCACACAGCCACTTGGCGGATGAGACGCATACACACACACACACACACACACACACACACACACACACACACACACACACACACAGTTCCTAGGTCTGGACGATATACAAAGATTAAAAATTAATTACGAATTGCGATATTGCTCAGTGCGATTTTCGAATCGCAAAGGCCGGTATTTAAAACATGCGTTGCATGTTTTGAAGCGCGGGCGCGTACGAGTTGTAATAACAGTGAGGGTCTCAGAGCGATGGTTCATTATTAAAATGCTCGTTCTGCATTATTACTGCGATGTGTTCTGCATGAGATTGCATACACCGGAAAATTCAAATGTTGCGAAAACTGTTTCAGGTAGGCTATGTTCATTCATTTCTATAGTCTGTTTGAACTCTGCGCTGTATCTTTCCGAGAGATGTAAAGAGTTTGTTGTTTTCGTTCCTTCATATGCATTTAATCCATAAACTGTATGTAAAATGCATTTCACATGTACGGGTTGAGCGGGGCACAAATGCGGGGTTAATTGTAACACTATACAAACATTTCCACATGTTAGTATAACAGAATTTACAAAATTTCTTATTTCCTTGCCATATCATCACTATAGAGAAAAAAATGTGCCAAAGTTAAAAAATCTTTTGCAGATATAGCTGAACATTTATTTAACCATTGCAAAAGTAAATTTCTGGCTGAAGTAAATTTGTCATCTCGGTTTTTAGTGTTTATTTAAAATGAGACACATCTGTTTATTATTGTTACAGTTATTTCACAATTATTTTAATATCCAAACTGTTTGAGATAATTCTGCTTCGCTTCTTATGCTTTGCTAAAATAAAAATAAAAGTGTTGGGTTGTGAGGGCATATTTTTAACAACACTGGCAGCACGGATTACAGTTCAAAGCCGCACCGGAGTGAGTCTTGAAATAGATTATACTTGTTTAGGTGGGTCTTGGAATGGAAAAGTTTGGGAACCCCTTTTTTAGACAACATATTACCTGTTTTTGCGCTATTTCGCCAACAAAAATAATTCCAAACACAGCCACAAAGCTGTTTTGGGTCTCTGAGCAACATGAGGGCGTTTCGTTCCTGAATGAATCAACCGATTAAATGATTCGGTTCAATCGCAATGACTCACTTATTAACAGTGACTTGCTGCCACCTACTGGCAAAGGTAAAAATGCCCATAAAAGGGAAAAATCTATTTAAACTGACTGAAAAGATTAATTTCTATCAGTGTGAACTGACCACCACACAGAATATGAAGAATATCAAAAACTGTAGGAGTCAGTCACACTCAGCAAAATATTGTCTAATTATTGTTGTCGATAAAATCCCAGAAAATAGAGATATTATTTTTTGCCAATATCGCACACCCCTAATATATATATATATATATATATATATATATATATTAAAAATCTATATATATATATATATATTATATATATATATATTAAAAATCTATATATATATATATATATATATATATATATATATATATATATATATATATATATATATATATATTAAAAATCTAAATTTAAAGAATAATTGTAATATTGGCCGTCCATTAGCTATTGACTGTAACATGAAAATAATTATCAGTATCTGTAAAAATTTTAATATCTGCTCATGCTCTGACACTTTTTAAACCTATGACAATAACCTTCCCGCTTTTATATGTAACAAGCATATTGTAAAAACAGAAATAGTCAGTGTCACATCAGCATTTTCCATGAGAGCTGTTTTAAATGCCAAAAGAGCATGGCACTAATCTTTACTGAAATTTGTCATGTTTAGTATGGGATATGAAAGGGTTACTTGTATTTTTCAGTAAGGGTGATGTTTGCAGGCATTCTGACTGTAATATAATTACTATAACATGGTAAGACTAAACCGTGACCGACAGAATCAGAAAAACTATAAAATCTAAAATTTGAAAACTGGGGTTATTATATTGTCCCATGCCAGTGATTTCGTATGGATCATTTATAGGTACCCAGCCGTCCCAAAAGCACAAATTATCATACTTCAACCACAGCTTTGCCTTTTTTCCCTCCCTTTCATGTTTCTTCAATAGAACTGCATTGCATTAATGTTCTCCAGCCATGCTGTATCCTCTGTCCCGCGTCTCGTTTGGATGTGGGTATGTAAGCTTTAGATGTCACTATGGCATCCTAAATCAATTACTGATTTTGATATCCATAAAGAAATCCCCTGACATTTATTGGTATATATCAAGTCTAGTCTTTTGTTGGGAATATATTGATCCCAGGATCTTTCAGCTGGCTCACGGCTCAGAGGATACAGTAATGTGTTTTTACAAGGGGAAATCTGTCTTTTCTTCATGTCTTTCCAAAGCTGCCACAGTCATAGAGATAAAAGTAAGCCCTGTTCCAAACTCCAGTGAGCTTTTACATAGGCCACCTTCCAAGGCAGCATCCAAACTGAATTGGTGTGACTGATTTGAAATGTACTTCATAGGTAGTATCTCAAATGCATTTTTGCAGGGCACTTCAAATGCAGAAAACCCATGTCAGTCATGTTGTAGCATGTTGCAGTGCATTCTGGGATTGCCTTCTGTGATTTTGGACATAATTGTATTTCTTTTTTAAACACTACAATTTGGTTTCTCAGAAGGTAGCATTGAACAGATTTTGTGATGAAAGCACAGCTATGATGCCTTTTAATATACTGTCTAGGTCAGGGGTGTCCAGACCTGTTCCTGGAGGGCCACTGTCAGCTGACTAGTTTTTGGAATAGAGGTGCAGACTTACACTAAAGGTGAAATGTTTGGGATCGTTTTTTTTTTTTTAGACAGAAAATGCTTCAGCAAAGGGAGCCACTACATTTATCAAAAGTGACTGTAAAGACATTTGTACAGAAGTTACAAAAGTTTTCTATTTCAAAGAAATCAAAATGCTTAAATTGTGGTTTCCACAAAACTGTTAAGCAGCTCAATAGTTTAACATTCATAAATGAATGGAATGTCTTGTTTTTTTATTTCTGAAGTATCATGTGACTCTAAAGACTAGATTACTGGCTGCTGAAAATTCAGCGTGGCTTCACAGTAATGGATGAAATGTAAAATATATTAAAATATAAAACGGTTATTTTAAATTGCAATAATTTCACAATATTACTGTTTTTACTGTATTTTTGATTAAATAAATGCAGACTTGATGAGAATAAGAGTTCTTTCAAAAACATTTGTCTCATCAACTCCAAACCTTTGACTGGTATATAACATCTTAAAAATGTAAAAAGTTAAGAAGCACAAGTATTTCAGTGCTTTTTTTTCCTCCATGCAAATATGGATAATGTCATCAAAGTGTTAATTTAGTGGTTTATTGCTACTTGCAGTTATGTAACGGTTTTCACTTTACCTGTGATGGAATGTCTTCAGTCTCATAGCTCAAGTAAAGTGTCTAAACAGACTTTATTTCAGGCCACTCTTTCACATGTCTATTGATGTTACTCGGCCATAGACGTCGGAGATTAAATGTGTTTCCCCCTTTGAACACCTGAGCAATCATATTCTCCCGTCTTCCTGTAATTGGGCCAGAGCCCAGAAGGGAAAACCAGTTCTGCATTTCTGTGCAAATTAATTCACCTTTGACCCAGCCCTTCACACAGTCCCATTCCAGATGTATCAACCGAGAAGTCTCTTGGGCAACATGGTCCTCTTTTAAAAAAAAAAAAAAAAAAAAAAAAAAAAAAAAAAGGAAGAAAGATATCATGCTCCTTTTGTTTTCCACAAGTGCAATTGTTTTCGACATTTTTAATCACCATTTGACAATCTAATATTTTGGTTTTGGGAGACAAAAGACAATTTGTATTATAGGGCAAGTCAAGATGAGACGACGTGTTAAATGTATGACTTTGCTTGCGTAACCTGGTCCTGTTTCTCGCTTTGATTTAATGTTCGGAGCTTATGTTGAAATCTCTTTGAAAGTCCATACTTCAGGCATTCTTTCAGCCTCCTCCGACACAAATGAGAACCATGTGTGGATTTCCTTAAATATGCAGCAGACTGCAATTTAAAAAGACCCTCCAAAACCTCAGATAATGTTTTTGCATTTTGATAGGTTTAGATAAACTAATTGAGTGCTGTCTGCGAGACTGTAATGGTACGGAGATGCAGCATTGGCTTCTTCTGAGCGTGGAAAATTAAAGGAACTTTCAAAGGGCAAGAGTATGTATGTTTCGCAGCTCTTTCAGAAAGATGTTAAACTCTCTTTTCCACTGGAGCAGGGTGGTGCTGCTTTGGTGAACAGCTTTTTTTCTTCTACAGCGTTTAAGCCTGGAGGTCAGCGGCGGCCCGTACTGCAGCTTGTTGACTTGCTGACACACGGCGCTGGTTAATGGTGCGGCCCGCAATCCATCTGCACCAGCTTCTCTGGCTCTCTGAAAATAAAGATTAACTTTCCACTGCTCCTGCGCGCTCCATTTGTGTTTTTCCATCGACCGTAGTAACTTACGGAAAAGGTGCTTATCTAGAGCTTTGAAAAACAATTTAGTTTCTGACTTTGCCACTCCATTCTGTCACCCTCACAGGAACCTACGGTGCTCTTACCAAGATTGATATTGCCCATGGTCTGACGGATCGCATCCCAGTACCCCTAGAGTTTCCCTGCATGGGAGTTTTTAACAGCGCTCCCCTTAAAGTCTCGCTGACAGTGAGGAAGCGTTGTGAGGCTCCTTTGACCAAACCTAAAATGGAGGTTCAGTTTATAGAGGCCAAACATTTTTAATGCCTCAGAAGTTACTGCATACGTCGTTTATTTTTAAGACGCTATCCTAGAAGTGGTTTGTCCTGTGCTGTTGCATGAAATGGAAAGGTCTGTGCATACATTTTTATGAATGGCAATATATGGCCACTTCCATTTCAACAAATTTAAGAAGACCTTGTTTACTCGCATCAAGACAAATGAGATTTGAAGTTAGAACTAACCAAGTTAATATTGGCCATATTGTTAAGGAAAGGTGTGATATTGCTTTTCTGTCTAGCGATTGGTCTCATGATTTGCATGATGGCCAACAATAAAACAGGCAAAAAAAGTCTTATAGATTTACACTGAATCATCTACAGACCAGAATATCATGGAAAATTGAAGGTGGGCTCTTTTGACTTGGTTTCTGTGGCATTTTATGTTTTTTTTTTTTTAATCAGTCTAAGCAAGTGCTTGACAACAGTGCTTTCAAAATTATATTTTACTTGTGGCACTTTAATGAGTTGAATTTTTAGTGGCTTAATTTTGTTGCCGTCTCATAAGAAATAAAGAACAGCAGTTTTGTTTGCCTAATGGGTTTTTAATTAAAAGCCATTATAGTTTTCTTAACATTTCATAAAAGGGAGCTTCAGTACCTCAATCAGGACTGAAAGTATCAAGGTTTCTTTTTTTCATGAACAATTATGCCATTTTTCTCATTATTTGATAGTTTTTGAAATGCTTTCTTAATATTGCAGGTGATGCATGCAAATCTGTGATGATTTGCTTTTCTTCAAATATAAATGTGCTTTGCTGATGTTCTTGGCTGTTCAACCTCTGAAATGCCTCTGTTCATGCCTCTGAAAAACTTTTCAGAGACCACAAATGAAACTTGTTACTTCCTGTTATGGGTGTAGTCTGTAGATTTAAATGTGTAAAACTCGCTCAATTTTAGTGACTTTTAAAGGAATAGTTCTCACCAAAATTTGGACACTTCAAACTCATATTTTCTGTTTCTTTCTTTCCAGAAACGAAAGGGTGAATTTTGAAGAATATTGTCTATTCTTATAATATTAGTAAATGAAGACAGGGGCTGCCAGCAACATAAATATTAGTAAGAATAAGATTATATGACTGTGTTTGACTGTATGCACTGTATTCCAAGCATTCTGAAGCTATACAGTTGCAACTTTGTGAGGAATAGGCAAAAATTTAAATTATTTGACAATTGCGGCCTCTCAACCGTTCAATGACTTGAAATCGAGAATCAGATCAGTTCGATATGTGAACTAGTCATTCAGATCAGCATTTTGAACTGGATCAACTGAACAATTTGTTCCAGAATCTTCCTTTATCAAACTTTAGGAGGGAAGTTATAGTAAGTTATCGCCTAAATATACAATAATATATTAATATAAATAACAACAACAACATTTTAAATTCCGGTCTATTAATCACAAAACCATGGCTTTAGAAAGCTTTTGAATATTGTGCACACACTGTATGAGTTATGTTTATCTCACTTAAATTGTGCTTTTTTTGTCATTTTGTTGATTGACAGCCCCAGTCCTCTTTCACTTTCACTGTATTGAAAAGAGTGGCCTGGATTTACTTCAGCAAAATCCTGCTCAGTCTCTAAAGTAAAAAAAGTGTCAAAAGTTATTACTTTTGGTGTTCCACTAAAGGGAACGTCATATGGGTTTGAAACTACATGAGGGTGAGTGAATCATCACATAGCTTTCATTTCTGGGTGAATTATTCCTTGAAGGTCCCAGAACATAACATTTATTTTGTCTGGTTCTTTTTCTGTTTAGTAAGGAACACAGTTGAGGTTTTAATTTGCAGATACAAGGATCCTTTTTTTGCCCTACAGCACTGCTTCGTCTCTCTTCTCATCAAGGTCTCTCTTCTCATTTAGACTTCACCTACTGTTGTTTTCATCTTAGACCGAAGTCATCCCAAACCCAAAATTGAAATCATTTTCATAAGAATAAACAGTATCTGAACAAACATACTCTGTGAAGGTGAGATTGAAAAGAAATTGAAATGGATTTACCCCAAATTCAGTGACGTAAAGCGGTTGGATACTGTAGCGTTGACGTCTTCAGTGGCATCATTATGTGGTTCTGTAATGAGGCCGGGTTTGACATTAAACCTTTTCAGTACTCATCCTTCACACATGTAAAAGTGTTTTTCTTTTCTGTGCAAAACTTCATCAGCAGCATTGTGGTTAGCACATTAGCTACCGCAGAGCGTCTCATTGTTAAACGCAGGGAAATTCTTTGGTGTACGTGCTAATTTGTTGTTCCATACGTTGCATTGTCACAATCTTAACACATTTATTTATTTATTTTGACTAATCAGTCATATCAGGTTTTTTTTGAGTGCATTCACAATGGAAATGCCATGCAATTTATTTGAACATCATTGAATGAATTCAGTACGGCTCATCTTGAATATTGTGCCACGGTAGGCATGAAAGTAGTTGCTAAAGCATGGAAAATGTGATGTCAACTCACTTGACAGTGCAACATGGATATTATTTCTCTGGAAAGGTTATTGGTCTGTCTGTTTTTGCAGTTACTAAACTTAAGATGTCAAATTCATTGCCTACCATGGGCTGTTTCTATAGTAACCATGGGTAGCCAGGTATGAATATTTCCTTTTTTCGCTCCTCATCTTCTGTCAATGCCCTCTCTATCTTTTTTTTTTTACCCTCACAGGACATTTTTTCCCAAAAATCTGTTTAATAATGTATGAGCTGAAGGAGACCTGTTATGTTTGGAAAGCTCGAGTTTGTTTTTCAGGCGTAATTGATTAACCAGCTAATGTGAAAACCTGCACGCACAGATTGGTTTCCAAAAGTCGAAATGCCTTGCTTTTAGTGGAGCCATATCCATTGATCAGGTTTAATTGATTATGATGAGTCTTGCAGATATGTTTTCCAAAATATTCATCCTTCGCTTCACCTCTTATAGAACTTTTAGAACCTTAAGTTCTTCTAAATTGCCCAGTAGCCTTAAAATATCCACTGTGGGAACAACGTTCAAATCAGCTCATGGACCCATTTCCAAAAAGTTGCTCTTTACTAGCCTTTTTTGCACCAGTGCACTTCATAAACCCAGGCAAGAAGCAACCCACATCTTCCCCTAAACGGTTCCTTCACAGGTTTAGACATTATCATTTTTTCTTTTGGCAGCCGTGAGAGTTTTCTTCTTGGTCCGTCTCTAGGGAAGGTACCGTGCAGCTGGAACCTCATCTTTTGGCCGTCTTCATAAATCTGAATAAAACTTGCGGATGACCTCAGCAGAAAGAATAATGATAATAATCTTACGACGATGTGTGGAGATGCTCTTCACTGGAGTGTCAAGCTTCATGGCTCGACTCATGCTCGGTGCACCTGGAGTGTAGAAGCACGTCTTTAATGTACCATGTTCACGTACACCTGGGCTGGGATCTGCTGGGACTATTGGACTATTTGTGCGGTCTAATTTCCTCTAAATGTGTTTGGAAGGTTGCTGGACTCAGAGAACGGGCTGCGATGTTGATTGATGGCTGCGGTGATTCATCAATCCCCGGCTGAGAATAGACCGAGTCGGAATGAGGCTCAAAATAAGTTAGAGAAAGCGGAAAAGAGAACATTATGAGTGATGTGTAAGAAATGAAGACCTATAAAGAAAAAGGAGAAATGTCAGATATAGAAAAGAAAGTGTTTAGAAAGTTGACAAGATGAGACTACAATTATGTAGCTGTTTTGAAGATAGATTTTGTGTATATGTATTAGAAAATACTCTGCCGTTCAAAGATTTGGGGTCAGTAAGATTTATAGAAGAAAAGAATACTTTTATTCAGCATGGCTGACTGATCAAAAATGACAGTAAAGATATTTATAATAGAAACAATTATAAATGCTTTTTTGAACTTTCGAATTATCAAAGAAAAATTGAAAAAATGCTTTACAGTTTCAACAAAAATATGAAGCATTCAACTGTTTTCAGAATTGATAACAATAATACATGTTTCTTGAGCAGTAGGCCTAAATCAGCTACTTAGAATGATTTCTTAAGGATCATGTGGCACTGAAGACTGGAGTAATGCTGCTGAAAATCAACTTCACAGGAAGAAATTATAATTTTTAAAATTTATTAAAAATAAATTGATGAAACATATTTTAATATGTAACCTATAAGACAGCGGTCTAAATGTGATTTCTGGAGGATTTGATTCTTATTTTTTTATATTTATGCTACCCGTTTATTGTGATTTCAGTGTTTACTGAATTGATTTACAGTTTGTTTTTTTAGTTTTTTTTATAAAATAAATGCTGCATTTTAAAAATCTTACCAACTTGATCAATTATAAATGCACTTATTTAAAATACTATTGCCTATAGTATAGTATAGTATATAAGCACAACCTTGGTTAAAGGCTTTGGTCTTCTGCTATTAAGGGAAGCTGCTAGTTATCTGTTGTTTTCCAGCGTGGTTTCAGGCAACGGCTTCAGCTCCAGTGAACACTGCTGACGTGGGGTGTGGTTGTTTTCTGGACTTTATATAAACACGGACAAGCACTTTTTCTAACCAAAAGCTGTAAATGGGGTATAAAATTTGTTGATGTCACGGGTGTCATCGAGTTTCTCTGAAACATCTTTTAGACTTCTCCGTAATCATGCTCTCACACTTTCCCTTGTCCTTGTTTAGTTTGTAAGTGTTGCTGGCGTATCTTAAGGTCAGGCTCATTACAAGATAAATTATGCTATTAAACTGTGTTTTCACAGCACTCCCTTTCAGTGCTGATTCTCATAGAAATGCCGGAACAACTCTTGTCAAGAAATGCTTTAACCGTTTCATTCTTTACTCGGTGTTTGGTCTGACAGCTTAACATTAAAAAAGAAGTGAATGGTGCTTGATTTTGTACTTTAATACCAAGTCTACCATGAGTTACTGTGTATACTTTCTAAAGTGTTTATGATTGTTTTTATAATGTCAAACAGTTGCTGTGTCACTAGAATATATTACAGTGTGATATTTTTCAGTATTCTGCGGGTCTTAAAACGTCATAATTTGCCTTTCCACAAATTAAGGCTTTAAAAAGTCCTTAAATCAGAGCAGAAAGTCTTGCATTCATAAATGTATGGCCTTAAATGTTGTATGCACTGCAAATGAATATCTTCCTCAGTATTTTTGTCTTGTTTTATAAAACAAATATATACACATCCTTAAATCAAGATGCATTTACTTGAGATTGTGGTTTTAGTCTTATGTTGTTTTGCTTCATCAATTTACCTTCAAAAAACCTGCAGAAACGCTGTTCTTGTATTAATATTTTCCCCTTTTTTAGCATTCTCTTTTCATCCTTTGTCAATGCTGTTGGTAGATTTTGGAAGCTGACAGAAAAATATCCAGATATCGGCTGGTGAATTGGCCTGGCCGATTATATTAATGCTTTATGGATAAATTGGACTGATGCACATCTAGACTGATTTCAATTGCAGAGACTAATTGCTCCATTTGCTCAATGAGTCAGATGGATTGTTCCCTTGATTTGTAATTGCTCTTGAAATGATCACAATTTAGTTTGCCCAGAGCTAGCACATTTCCCACAGTAAACATCTGTGTTTCCTCCATCAGCTCTGGCTTATCTACAACTTGCTGTTTCCATTTTATTATTCTACCTTCTAGTTAAAGTTTCAACTGCTGAGCGTGTGTTTGCTTCCATTAAAGAGAAGATGGAACGTTAATGGTAGGTGGAAGGCGGAGGTTAATTTGAGATAATAGCACTGACCAGCAGTTTCCCACACAAATTAGAGCTGTGTCATCTAGTACGACCCCCTAAGCGATGGGTCAGACAGTGAGGTCAGATTCTTATGTCAAATAATGCCATTATTATGTGGTTATTGCATGCTAGCATTACCTCAGCGTCTTGGCTAATGCTCAGGTAAATATCTTAAATACAAGATTTACAAAATTCTTTAATTACAGGTCATAGTCTTTGGTCATAGTTGCAAGATCTCATTCCTGTTTCTCATAAGCAGTCCTGAAAAAAGGGACATGTCTGAATAAAACATTTATTTAATTTAATTTGAATTTTTTACTTCATTTTAATCTTAACTTTTTTTTTTTTTTTTTCTTATTTAATGTGTTCCAGTTTTTCTTTTTTAATCTTTCCCATATTTTATTTTATTTTTCTTAACTTATTAACTTTTTTTCTTTTGTTATTTTATCTTGCGGTTTAATTTTCATCTTATTTTATTTTATAAAACAATGACGGTTAATCATGAATTAAATCCTTGAAGTCTATAATAAATCTGATTGCAGTGTTTCACATTCATTAGCTACACTCTAAAAACTGCTGGGTTAAAAACAACCCAATTTGGATTATTTTGGCAACCCAGCGCTGGGTCAAAAAGGGACGAACCCAGCGCTGGGTTATTTTAACCCAACAAGTTGGGTTATTATGTTTAACCCAGCATGCTGGGTTGCTTTTTTATGGTTTAAAATTACTACATTGCTAGGCTAAAATGAACCCAAATCGAGCTAGATATTTCGGTATTTGATGGGATTTCAAATCGAGGTATTAAACCTACAAATCTTGTTCATTTTAAAATCACTTTTACACACAAAGAATGAGTATCAAAAGATAAATATTTATTAAAAACAACAAGAGAAAACAGTCAAAAAGTAACATGCATGTAAGAAGAAATGCAGAAAAGTATGGCATTAACAGCTAGAGTTTATAAATGAAGCATTGAACATTTGTTGAATATAACTTTTAAGATCAAATTTGACTTTTTTTGGTAAATTTTATATATTGTATAAAAATATACAAAAACACTATTATACAATAAGTGTACAATTAGTTAATAGTCAAGTTCTTTACAAACTATTCTGGCATGAGAGTACACAAATAAACCACAACATTAACACTTTTAACAGAAGCATATGTGTGTGTGAAAGAATGTGAGCATGTGTATGAATGACAGAGTAAACTCCATTTCTACTAAACACAGAACAAGCATTTAACATTTGGTTTTTACAAATTATACACTTACAGTTTGTTTCATAGTCCATGAATACAGATCATGCATCACTGCCAATTTTCATGATCTCTTTAGCATAACTGATGTAGTCATGAAGAAGCCCCATCAGCACAGCATGTGACATGGGGGAAGTCGTGGCCCAATGGTTAGAGAGTCGGACTCGTAACCCAAAGGTTGCCGGCAGGAATTGTAGGTGGGGGAAGTGAATGTACAGCGCGCTCTCCACCCTCAATACCACGACTGAGGTGCCCTTGAACAAGGCACCGAACCCTCAACTGCTCCCCGGGCACCGCAGCATAAATGGCTGCCCACTGCTCCGGGTGTGTGTTCACGGTGTGTGTGTGTGTGTGTTCACTGCTGTGTGTGTGCACTTAGGATGGGATAATTGCAGAGCACAAATTCCGAGTATGGGTCACCATTCTTGGTCGTATGTCACGTCACTTTCACATCTTTTACATCATCCAGGGCAGCGTCCTCCTTTAAAACCACTGTTGCATCAGTTTGGGGGAAATGTCATTCTCCTCTTTGACCAGCATTCATCCCAGTCACCGCCTGTTCATCAGTGGCCTAAAAAGAGAAAAACATTTGAAAAAAGAAAACATTTAATTAAACTATCCATTTTCAGATAGAGGTGCATCCACATCAGTAAGGATAGGTTACTAGTCTGTTTTATAATTTCAGCCACTTTGTGTGGTTGTTTAGTGTCTGTCTACCACAGCGCTCTAGAATGCTATAATGGCAGCACTAGTGTGAGGGCATGTAATATTGTTTAAATAAATATACTGCTTTCAGAAAGCTACTACTTTACTGAAACATTAAAAGTCATGATATTCACATACCTCACAAATTTCCATGTATGTGGAGGGCTGCTCTTTAAAGGGTTAGTTCACCAAAAAATGAAAAATGGTCATAATTTACTTTCCCACATGTTGTTCCAAACTCTGCTAATTTTTGGAACACAAATAAATATATTTAATATTCTCTTAATTTTTGTCCTCCATTGCAAGTCTGGGAGACCAATATTTTCTTCTGAACAGACATGTTCGCAATCATATAATTTAAGATTTATTCATATAGAAATATTGGCATGGATTACTTCTGCAATAACTCTGTATTTTTGAACCTTGAAAATACTGATTATCTAGACTTTCAATGGATTAACAAAAAAATATGAGAGAAAATTAAAAATATATTAATTTGTGTTCTAAAGACAGACAAAAGTCTTACAGGTTTAGAATGACATGAGGGCAAATAAATTATTTTTTGTGTGAACTATTCCTTTAAGAAAGGAAGACCAAGAATGATGACTCTCCAAATCAGACAACTCCAAAGTTGGTTTGTGTTCTGCAATAAAAAAAACACAGACATCAATGGTTTACATAACTTAGTAAAAAAAAATTGATAACATGGAATTTTACTTGCCTTAAACTGTCTATCCCTCTCTTCCGAAGAAGCTGAGAAAATCGCCTCCTCCTCACACAAGCAGGCTTCTGTGTCCTTAACTCCAAAGTTAGTTTGAGTTCTGCAATGAAAAAAAAATGGACATCAATGGTTTAAATAAAATATGAACACGTAATCACACTGTTGTTGCATCAAAATGTGACGTAAACAGGCAGGAGACAATAGAAACATTTATTTTCTAAACATAACTTACATCAATCTCAAAAGAATGATGCTCTCCTATGTCTCTGGCTTTCAACATCTACAAAAACAAACATTCGTTTAGTCTTAGTACAAAAATAAAATGATAACATGATGGAATTATGAAGTTTACTTGCCGTAAAACCGTCTATCCCTCTCTTCTGAAGAAGCTGAGAAAATCGCCTCCTCACACACGCAGGCTTCTGTGTCCTTAACTCCCGGCGCGAGCACAATGAAGACACAAGCTCAACAAGTCTGAAATATTACATACAAAACATTACTTTTAACAATCATCACTTCATCAGCCTTAAAATAATTATGCTAGTCTTTATTACATAATGCCGTTTCCTTTAGGAAACTACATTGAGTTTAACCGTGAAAAATAAGATAACGAATTAACGTAATAACCGTCTATTAACACCTCAAAAAGTGCAGATATTGTAAAATCTTATGCAAATATGACATAAGACACTCACGGATGTTATATTAAAAGTAAGTTACCTCTTCCGTTCAGTAAAAGAGGCCGTTAAGGCCTCCGTTTCTAAGGAGAAAACCGCATCCGTGTATTTTTCAATATAAGCTCTTTTCGGACTATTTCCGCCTTCCATAAAACCTCAAAATACTCCCGGACACAAACAATGAATGATGACTTCACATTTTTAATCTTTACTTACCATAACGTCTTTCACTCGCTTCTCGCTTCTTTCAGGCTGAGAAAATGGCGGCTTCTCGCACTGGTGTCGTCCGATGTTGACGTGACGTGCGTGCTCTCCTTCAGGTCCGCGTTCCCAACCCAGCGCCGCTGGGTTATGATGAAGACTAATTTTCAACCCAAAATTGGGTTAAAACAACCCAACGTCCTTACCCAGCAGTCTCAACCCAGCATTTGGGTTGAAAAAATAACCCAGCGTTTTTTAGAGTGTAGTCTGTGGTGGCCCGCCACAGTCTAATCTGTCCCGCCACAGTTTCATAATAAACCGAAAATATATTTATACTCTTCATTATAACATAAAAGGTCTTTAACGTTGTGTTTCATGTCATTGCTTTCTCAAAGTGTCCGTCAAACGAACTAAGCGTAACATGGCTTTATCTCTTCATCAAGCCTGTTTGCGCTGCGTGTTTCAAAGCCAATCGTGCATTCGCAGCTCGTGATCCGGTGTTTTCCGTGTCTCAGAGCGGCTCCGTTCACAGTGAAGTCTGTTTTTGAATGTGCTGTGAGTTTAGCGCACAGCTGAGTCCGCAACGGGCACCAGTTACGCTTTTTCACATCAGCATAATTTTCAACATTTTAATGGGCAATTGTTGACTATTTCGCTAGATTTGAAATGAGACTCGTTTGTAAACCTCTTTTCACAGAAGCTGGAGTTTTCCGCCAAAATAAGTTCATAGGTTTATCTATTGCAAGCAAGGACTAAAATTAACAGACGCGAACAAAGAAAATATTGTACAGGCAGAGCAAGCTCACTGTTTATTGGATGAAAAATATAAATATTGCGGTGGGGGTTTATATGAATCTATTTCTGAAGGGAACTGACTTAAGAGAAGTTTCGAATGCATTTTTTCCCCTCTTATCACTGCTCTTCCATAAGCGCCACCTGCTGTCAGAGAGTGAAATTCAGCCTGTCTGCTGCTTTTGTTTTATGCAGGTTTTAGCATAATTTCACAAAGCTGAAGTCAATCAATTCTACGGAGCATTTGCGTTTCCTCGCAAAACTTTTGCGTTCTCTCGCAAAGATATTTGCGCTCTCTCGCAAAGATATTTGCGTTCTCTCACAAAACCAGTTGAGTTCGGACTGTTTCGGAGCGTTTTAGAATGTCCCAAAACCGTGCCTTGAACTAAGCACTGACGCATTTCTTTATGTGAGTCAAAGTTCAAAATAAAACACTATGAACCGCTCCATTGTGAACATACAGAGCTGTATGAACCACTGCAAGCTGTAAAGTAAACAGGAAGAGTTTGTCCGAACTCAACTGGTTTTGCGAGAGACAGCAAAGTTTCTCGAGGGAACGCAAAACATTTGAAAAATATTTTTTACTCCCACCCCGAATTTTTTCCACTCACTCCGAATTTTTCCCACTACCATGTCCCTTAAAGGGCTCCGTACAATTTTGTTTTTGCTTCAAATGGTGATATGATACAATCAAATAAAAAAAAAACACTACTTATGCTACATCTACATGCAGCATCATTGTTTGTATCGTGATTAAAATGCAGTGGTTGGTTCTAATTTCAAATGGCATTTTTTTTTAAATTATTAAATAAGTTTAGTAGTTGTAGTAGCAGCAACTGCAAAAACAGTTTAATGGCCAGGAAAAAATATTTGTGGCTGGTAGATTTTCTCAAGTCACCAGAAAATGTTGTTTGTATCGTGATTTTAAAATGGCAGATGTGGCAAAAAGTTAGTTTTAGGCCCTGCTTGCACATGTGTAAATTAGGACAAAAGTATTGTAATTTCCCTACTGTAGAATAAGGTAAAATAATATACCTGTGAAATATTCATTTTCATTTATTTTACAGTGTAATTGTTTTCCAATATATGGCTATTAATGTCACAGGAATAATAATATAACATTATTATTATTGTCATTATATTCTAATTTGTTTGGCTTCCAAATTCACCGATGTGAGTGTAATTTAGACTGAGACACTATATCACAACTAAAAAGAGCATTGAGTCCCCCTTTAAACCTCAAGTGCAAGTCAATTCACCAGCTTTTTTAAGTTTGCACACTGAACCTGTGTTGGAGATCTTAATTTTCAACTCTCAAAGTGCATCACATAGATGAATTTAACTTTAAAATGTACAAAATTTTCTTACGGGGGGCATGCCCCCGGACCCCCCTAGAGGGACCGAGGTCCACCCACCACAGTCTCACAAAATCCTGTGGGAAACACTGGATTGTATTTTATTTTTTATTTTATTAAAAATAAAAATTACATCCTAGATTAAAAGTTAAAAGTTTTAACTAGATTTCACTTTCTGTGAGTCATTTTTGGTTTTTAGTGATTGATGAAAATGAAATAACTTTCAAACAAATAGATTTTTTTTTTCCATTAAATTTTTCATTTAGGGTTTTCCTTACAATAACTTTGGTAACAGATGCTTAATGTGTTCAGAACTAGCTGATTTTCATGTTGGAATAAATTATTTAAATAATTTGTGTTAGTGCTCACTACAAAAACATGTGCCTCCTAATGCTTTAAAAGTAATGGGACACCTATCTGTAGCCAATTTGTTACGTCTCTTAAGAAAGCAAATCATGCATTTAAAAGGGTTGCATGCAAATCGTGGGGCACGACAAACTATTGTGTTTTTGGTAATTAAAGTTAATAATTACAAATATTTATTCCGGTGTAGTCTGGTCTGAAGAGTAGAGCCGGAATGTGTAGGTTGCTTCCAGACATAAGGAACAGATTTTGCAAAGGCATGCCAACTGTTTAACCAACACTGATATCATTTTCAGATGCGGATTGTACGTTTTAGCGTAGATATACGTTTTTTTTTTTCTCCTCCGCATGCCTTTCCTCTCACATGTTTCCAGGCAGTTGAGATGGTTGTCTGATGGTGGTCTGATATGACAAGGCCAGCATATCTCCATCTGCGCTCCCCTGCGCCCCGGAGCCACTGGATTCAGGCCCGTCTGAGATTGATGCTCATCTTTTTAGGCCTCTTATCTTACACAATGCACCCATACCCATCCTCGGTCTATTTCCCTTTGTGACTAACAAAGCTCTCAGAGCTCTGAATGTGCTTATTACCCATCCCTCTTTTTGCTATCTCTCCTCGAGATCGATTCTTGTGTTATTTTCTGTCATTATTGTTCTCTCGTTAACCGCCAAACGTGCCGGCCTGTTGCTAGTGGTTCAATATGTTTCATCTCTTCTTTCAGTCTGTCATCTCTTTGGCTTTTTGCTTTTTTAAAGTTTTTATTTTTAACCTTCTGTGTTTGATGCTTCCTATGATTATTGTGATATTTACTTGGTCGCAAGTTGTCAAATTCGCTTTGTCAAGGGCTTATTGCCTCACTGGCTTTGTTTGGGTGATGTTTGCATCAACATGCTGTAATCCAGCCTGTATGCTGAGGACATCATGGAAGAATAAATGTAGAGCCGTTGTTCTCGGTCTTTCCTGACAGGGGTTCCTATTACATGTTACCGCCCTTTGAATAAAGAATGGCTTTGTTGCAGTGAGCCTTGTGAAAAAATGTGTTTTGTACCTTTGAATTTAACGTTTAAAAATGTAGTTCACCTTCGGCTTGGTCTGTATTTATTTTACTGCCGAAGATTTCTTTAAACCTGTTGGTAAAATCAATGTTCTGGTCTTGCAAATGAGCATGTGTCTTGCTCTACAGATGTTTTGATGTCTGCTTGATCTTTGCCTTTCTATAGTCTGAATCTATAGCATGACTGCATGAACTCCGGCTCACTCCAGACATTTAGCTTTCATCAAACCGAGAGAGAAATCGATCTGCAGCAGTGCCGGTTTGATGCCTCTGTCCCTCTGGATGATCTTGTCATGTGTGATTGTGCAGTTGGCTGACAGGAGATTGACTCGTTCAGTGTTACTTGTACTTGAGGCTGTTCAGGGTTTCCGCGGGGTCTTAAAAAGTCTTAAATTGTTCAAGAAAGTCTTAATTGTGATTTCAAGAGGTCTTAAATTTGGGGATGGAAAGACCAGAATTGCTATATGGCTGAATATGACGATTAAACTTCAAAAGGCTATGAAACATGAGCGCTGCACGTTCAAAGTCCGGTCCTGCGCTGATTTGTGTACTGCCCTTACCGGGGAAACGGTTATTGTTGGACATGCACAGCTGTCTGTGTTTCTCTTTTTGTCAATATTTCTTCTATCTGGATCATTAAGGTCATGCCTGGGTCCACAGCTGGGCTTCGTACCAGTGATCTCCAGTGGAGTCTCATTTGCTTTCATTTAAATTTTGTGTTACAGAAATAGACTTGTGAGCAAGCGAACATTAAGACATATGTTTTATTTGAGTCTTTGAATTAAACTTTGTGATAGTTCACCCAAAAATGAAATTTTCATAATTTGCTCACCTCATATTGTTCAAAACTTTATATCTTCTTTGTAACATGAAGATGATATGGAAGTCAATAGGCTCCGATTTCTTTTGATTCCCAGCGTTCTTCAAAATATATTGTATTGTTTCAAATCAAAAAGAAAGTCATACAGGTTTGGAATGACATGAGTGTGAGTAAATGATGACAATTTTAGTTTTTGCATGAACTATCCCTTTAAGTAGTAAAAATGGAGGTAGTTTTGATAAGTTCAGTTCAGTTTTGTTGAAGTTCAGTTCATTTCCATAAGTCATTTCAAACAGTTTGTTATCAGTAATCAATGTTTACGGAAGTGTGGCATTTTATTTATTTATTTTAAAATACATACTACTTAAATATACGTAGGTAAATGTTACTGTAAATTACTGGTTATATTGGTGTTTTCTAATTATTTTTTAGTGAAAAACATGCTTTTATTTCTATCTAGGTTTTTAAGATGTTTTAGTTACTACACTTTTAAACCGTTTGAATCTACAAAATGACTGTTAGAATTGGTGAAAAAATATTGAAAGAAAAAAATTGTCTGAGTATGTGTGTAATATATGCACACACACACACACACACACACATAGATATATGCACAAGTTAAAAGGTTTTACTTGCCAGTCCACCCCCCCCTCTCTCTAAAAGAAATCTGTAGGATGTGGTGAGCTAAATGTAGCCTTGTTTTTTTTTTTCCCTCAGGTTTTTGGAGATTATTATCACTTCAGGCACCGCAGAGTGGTGAAGAGGTCTTTATCAGAGCACAGAGGAACACACATTCGTCTGCACACAGAACCTCAGGTATGTGTGAAATGTAGAATCCGGATCCGCCTCAGAACAGCACTTTCCAGACATTTTTCCCCCAACAAACTCAAAGTTTATGTTGACAAATCCTTGACTAGATGAAGTAAAAAGCTAAAATACTGAAGCCATTGAGATCTGAATAGGTCTCAGAGAAAGTACAGAAATTAGTGAATTTTACACTAAAAATTCAATTCAAGTTTATTTGTATAGCGCTTTTAACGATACAATCGTTGCAAAGCAGCTTTACAGGAAATTAAGTTTCTACAATATATTTAATATATTGTAGAAACTTAATATATTTAACTGACAATATGACAATACTATTTGAATTTGAATTGTGTAAATTTGAATTATTGGCAAGTGTCATTTAACAAAACTGAATATTATGTGGCATTTAACATAGCTCTGAATTAGATTTTTTTTACTTGAACATTGAACATTTGAAATTTAACACAATTGACAATTTTTATGGCAGTTTTTTAGTAGACATGTATTTTCAAACAGCATATTTTTTGTTCTGAATTCTTTGACTGCAAATATCCAGTTTTTAAAAATACAGCTTCACGTTTTCAAGATGAAGAAATTCAGAACATCAAATTCAATATTTAAAATTCAAAGAGCAGAAATTCAGATCGTACAGAAAGTAGGTCAGAGGTCATCCACAGGGAAGAGTAGATGATCTCCGAAAAGTCGAACGAAGCATTTACTGCGACCGGGAGGGGACATGTTCGGTTCACTTAGGCTAGTTTAGTCGTGGCCATGACATATTAACTCGTGGGAGCGTGATATGTCGTGGCCACGAGATCATTTTGTGGAGGTAATAATGGAATTGCCGTGCGGCTGCCGCTTTCTCTTGTAGTGGAAGTGTTTTGTGCGGTCTCGGGGCAGACATTGCCATAGTTGCAAACAACAAGGTCACATTTGACTTTACTAAAAATAAACAAAACATAACGGAAATTTAGTATGCGTTATTTGCTATTTATCATTTCATGGGACTAACTGTAGCGTAGTTTTCATGTCAAACACTGTTAACTATGACAGTTACACAATTGTATTTTTACCTGGCAAAAACCAACTCGTACACGCATGCTCTGGATTTTTTTTCTTTATTTATATCTCTGTAAAAGATTTTTGATTGATCATCCAATGGGAATTCTATTAGCCTACATTTTAAATGATCTTCATCATATTTTCAACACTAGGCCTACCTACATGAGCTCAGTGAAATGTTCTATTGGTTGTTCATAATCTGGTAATTGGTTAAAGCCGAAAAAAGAAATTTTCTTTTTGGAAGCGGCAGGATGGGTGCACGAGCACCGCTTGCGCACCGCCAGCGAAACCGCCTACTTTCCTGCTATTCACAATTTGAATAAAAGTTTTAATAAATGAGTTTTGTCTACCACATGTAGGAGATTTAATGCGAGTGTGGTTCGGGTCGGACTCTGATAAAGGGTTGGGTGTTCTGTCAATTACTGCAGGTGCGGGTATCAAACAGGACCCTTGCAGGACTCTGCCTCGAGATGCTATAATTTTCTAGTGGCCACGAGTTTAATGCGTAAACAAACCTGAGTGACCATAGCAACCTGGCATTATCAGAGATGGATTTATTTATGTTTAATTTTGAATTAAGATATTATATTAATTATTAGAAATTATTACATTATTAAATTATTTTAACCATAGGCCTAGGCTACCAGACTGTATTGAGCGCGATGTAGACAGCATTCGAATGAAGTTTATCATGAATAAATTACATAAAGTACATAAAATAATATAGGCCTACAAGAAAACATTTTTATCCATCCCAAGTCCATTAACTGATTGTCTTTTTCCATAATATTTGTATATTATTATTATTATTATTATTATTATTATTATTGGTTTTATATTCGTTGATATGCATTTGATTTATTTTCCCTTCATTTTGATCTCTTTACTTTACGTTCTGAATAGTTTTGTAAATAATAGCCTACTGTAAATGCCAACATGCTAATAAAGCTTTGATTATGCTATATGAATTACGGAGAATTTTTACTGGAAGTGCAGTTTAAAGGTTGAATTTAACATATTTAATTTTATTTCAGCTAATTAATAGACTATTATAAATAGTGTTTCGTTTTCATCACATATGGGCGTAAATGCAATCATAAAGTCAAAACATTGGCATAATTGTCAGGCGCTTACAGTATTTGCAAAATATGGAAAAAAAAAACGCTTTGGTGGACACGCAGTCTAATTTATATTTAATTCAGAGATTCCTCTGCGTACCACTAGAGGGAGCTCACGTACCACTAGTGGTACGCGTACCACACTTTGAGAACCACTGCTCTAAATAATAAGCTAAAACTGCCAGTAGGTGGTGGTAAATGTCTTGGTGATTAAGTCGAGTCATTTATTCATTCATTTGACTCGTTCAAATGGCTGATTCATTCAGGAGTGAAGTAAATGGTTCTTTATGAATGGTCCATTGAATCATTAAGCTTGTTCGACTTGAAGCAGATCATCACCATCAGATCGATCCATGTGTGATATCAAAGTACTGCAAGAGCTGTAGAGAGCAGACGACTCTGCATGCTTTTGAACCACTCTTGCGGTACTTTGATGTTATACAGCGATCGATCTGATGATGATCCGCTTCAAATCAAGGCGCCAATGGTTCAATGCGCCAAATGATTCACACAAATTCGTTCAAAACGTGCATTAAGAAATGAAATGCCGCTGTGTGTTGCTCGGAGACGAACAGTTCTGCTTTGTCTTTATATTTTCATTGGCAAAATTGAGCAAAACAAACAACATTGTGTCTAAAATAACACAATATTAACATCCTACGTACTGAACTGTTGCATAAGATCAGTATCACATTTGCACTCCTGTGATATTGCACTTAGCATATTGTTCAACTAGGCTATATGATGTAAATATGAGACAAACTCAAACGGGGCATTTTTCCCCCATATCTTGAATTCTTAGGGACATTCGTTCTCTTGGCTCACGCAGTGAGTTGTTGCCCTGCATCATATTTGTCATCAATCAACTGAATGAAATGTCAGATGACCCACTGGGGCGGGGCGAGTGCGTTAATAATTTTATTTTTCACCGTAATTAATTAATCTAATTAACGCGTTAAATTACCAGCCCTAATTCAAATATTAAATAAAAAGACACGATCAGTTAACGGACTTAGGCTACAAGACTGTGGGATGGAGAAAAATGTTTTATCCATCTCTGATAATCCCAGGTGCAGGTTTGTTTACGCATTAAACTCGTGTCCACGAGAAATGGATGAGGTTTTTCCCTCAACTTCACATCATGTGGCCACGACATAAGGATGTCCTTATCTAGACAAAATGATATTATCAGCTCCCACGAGTTAATATGTCATGGCCACGACTAAACTCGCCTAAGTGAACCGAACATGTCCCCTCCCGGTCGCAGTAAATGCTTCGTTCGACTTTTCGGAGATCATCTACTCTTCCCTGTGGATGACCTCTGACCTACTTTCTGTACGATCTGAATTTCTGCTCTTTGAATTTTAAATATTGAATTTGATGTTCTGAATTTCTTCATCTTGAAAACGTGAAGCTGTATTTTTAAAAACTGGATATTTGCAGTCAAAGAATTCAGAACAAAAAATATGCTGTTTGAAAATACATGTCTATGTAAAAAAACTGCCATAAAAAAAATCAATTGTTAAATTTCAAATGTTCAATATTCAAGTTAAAAAAAATCTAATTCAGAGCTATGTTAAATGCCACATAATATTCAGTTTTGTTAAATGACACTTGCCAATAATTCAAATTTACACAATTCAAATTCAATTCAATACACAATAAAGAATTGAGGGCAGACGTTTTTGGTTTGTCCAAAAAAAAATTTTTTTTTCCCAACTTTCTAGAAACCTTGCTGGTTTATGTTCCGATGTTTGACTTGTCTCCTCTGAACGTTATTGTGAATCTTTCCGTTCGCACCCTCACATGCTGTTCTCGTGAAACCTGTATATCAAAACTCCTCAGTTTCCTCCCTTCTGCACTTCCTCTTAAGAACACCAAATACAACTCTTTTGGTTTCTCTTGTCACATGTTTGAAATACGAGCGTTTAAAGTTGAGTTGCTCATTATGCATCAACCTGACATCTGCGTACGTTCACTACAGCCTCAGTATTTGTCGCTTAACTGCTTTTCTGGTCCAGATGTTGAGTTCTGATGTGGCGTGAAACACAAACCCTGCAATTTTAATGCCAGATGACTGCTTAGGGCTAGAAACCCCCTTAATGGAAATCACGGGCTGGACCCGTGTGGCCCATTACTCACTTTCTAGAGGGGGTTAAAAAGTCCATCTTGTAACATGGCTGCAGCGCCACGCTCCATCAGTGCGAATGGCCTCCAGGAGCAGAGCGACTTCCCTCGAGATGGGAAAAGCACTCCATTGTCCGGTGTTCAGTAGTGATGAGGTGTGTGAATAATGAACCTACCTGGGTGCCAACACAATGACGGAGAGTCATCGCACACAGCCCGGTTTGATTCATTTGTCCGTCTCAGATTCATTTCTAGAAAGTTGCTTTTGTTTGTGAGCGCTAAATGATTAGTCCTTGAGGTACAATGGTGCTAGTTGTCCTCTTAAATTTCATGCATTCTCAAAGACATCAGTCTTTTAGGAATTGCATCAGATATGCTGGAGGCTTTTTTAACTTTTTTCTAAGTATAGACTGTGTCATAGTTCCCATTTATTGTTGTACACCTTCGCCATCTGTCAGAGATTATTTCAAAGTCACATGTTGTATATTTAAAAAAAAAAAAAATTAATTACTTTGTCACTATTTCTTACTACTTTGTTCTAGCCGGTACATATTTATATATTGAAAAAAATGTCTGTCACGGTTTCTAACTTGGTACTACGACCTTGCTTCGTTTTTTTGTATTTCTCATTTGTCAGTTGCTTTTTTATAAAAGTATAGATAATTTGAAACTGAACTGAAACTCAAACTGAAAATCAAGAAAAATTGAATAGTGAGCTGTAGAATTGTCAAATTACAATTCCAGCCACGTATTTAAGATACAAATGCAAATAAGAATGCAAAAACTGTGCATTCAAATTTAAGGTGTAGTGAGCACTAGCAACCATTTTAATTTACATACTGTTGATAAAAATTTAGAAGGACATTTCTAGTATTTCAAATTTGTCCTGTATCCTTAAGAAGTTAAACAAATGCAAAACAAAAACATATTACAACTTATACAAATCTATCATGAAATTAACTGTACTGCTCGTGCTCGCAAGTCACATTGAATATGATCTTTTTGTTACAACACACTGAAATGTGACAATTAATCAATAAAGCAGTAAATATATCATTACAGTAGTGTGCTTTCATGAGATCAGGGTTTCACAACAACAGCAGTTTTCACAATTTTGTTGATACATGTTTGAATTAATATATAAAATGTATGAATATTTGGTTTATTTTTGTAATTCTCATAGACTAAAATAATATTCAGTGTAATGTAACTGTTATATTCAGGGCTATTTTGGCCAAACGAGTTGATTAAAGTGAGTAAATATGATATGACAAAATATTGACTAAATTTAAAGGATATTTTCGAAATACTAGACAAACTAGGACTAAAAAAAAAAAAAAAATTAACACTGGAACTGGATTAAATCTCTAGTTTAAATCTTTTGATTTCTTTAATTTGAGGAATTTCAGTTTAAAATCAAATGCACTTTAACAGTCATATTTGTTTTTACCAATATAACAGTCTTGTTTTTTTTTTGTTTTTTTTGGACCGCTCATTTTAAAATCATCTAACTGAAATGTAATTTTTTTTTTATAAATTATATTAATTTATAATAATTATATTATTTCAGTGAAAATTTTCATTTTTCAAACTATTGACAGCCCTTGTGGGATTGCTTTGCTGTTGTCGTCGCATTGTGTCGCTGCTCATTTAGATGAAAGATTGGCCTCTGTTTAACTTTGCAGGATCGTCAATGGTCACTGTCGCTCAGATGGCAGCAGAAGGTTGACTCATTTAAAATGATTGACTTCTGGTCATTTTGATGATGCAAATGGCTATAACTGTGAAGGGAATCGCTCTGTGAAATTAAACTTGCAGTTGTGTGAAGATGTTGCCCTTGTAAAGTGTGTCGGTCCTGTTGCCTGCCCTCTCAGTGGGTTCCAGTGGCATTTCCCCTCACTGCCCTGCTCTGCTTCCTGTTGTTGAATTCTTTCACTCCCTTCAGCTTCAGAAAGAGCAACCTTTTGAGCCCAGTTTTATCACAAACAATAGACACTATTGACAAATTTAGAATGCTAATTACTTTTATACCATGCAGTCTTCATGCATTTTTTACATCAATTGTTTTCTAACAAAAAAAAACATGGAACGTGCAAGTTCCATATTATACTGTATGTCATGTAAATCTCATAAATGATATAAAGAGAGCGTGCATTAGTCTTAATGGCTAAATGTTTTCTGTGAATATGATTTAAGCAACTGACTTCATTATCTGCATTTCCAGTTAAGATATTCCAGATCACTTCCATCCGGACTCCATTTATAGTCCAGATTTTATCAAAACTCTCTCTTCTGTGCCACTCAGTCCATCTTCATAGCTTCAGAAATCCATTTCCTATTTCTGAGTCCTTTGGCAGCATTCATATTCTCTTTGAAACACATTTGGCTCAAGTCAAAACATCAGAGCTGCCTGTCATAGATGAAGCAACATCAGTCATGAGGTTATTCATTATGCATTGCATTGCCAACAGAGTAATGGCTCTAATTGAGCTTGATTTCAGATGTGGTCGATCTTTAAAAGTTAGAAGCGCTTATGTGTGCTACTTTTTTAATTACGTATTACTCTTGCTAATTAATCAACAGGGGGAAAAGTGATATAATGTTTAGACAACATGTCTAGTCCCAATAACTTGCCAAGCAGATAGCCTCAGATCTTAATGCAGCTTCCTCTCCAGCACTTTTTTCTTCTTTTTAGTTTTTCAGTCTTGAGTCTGAGTTCCAGTGATAACATCAGTGGGTCTTGCATGTTCAAAAAGATCTTACCACAAATAGTCTAACAATATCTACTTCAAAACTTGAAATACATTATTTGAAGCTTTTTTTTCAAAGATATTTTCATACCTAGCACAAATGATGTGGGTTAAATGCTATAGTTTTAATATTGTGGTTAGGAATGTGAATAAATACCCAAAAGCCCAAGCATAAGCAATATTAACCGTAATGCTAAACTAAAGTGTTGCGGGAAATGTTTGATTTTGGCAATCAAGTCAAACAAAGAACCTCTGACAACATGACCTAAACTTTGAACAGCTGTCAGTATACAAATGAATAGGTTGATTATTAACTAATTTACTTGAATAAAGCAGATATAGAGCATGTCTGTCAATTATATGATGATTTGCTGGTAAATTTCGTCATGACGGCATGACCTTGAGGGACGTTGAGTGGAGTTCTGATTGTTCTTAAGACTGAACATCCCAACTGGCCTGTCATTCTTTTTCTGACCACTCGCTTCACTTTCCTGTCACATGTCTGTCCATTTCATCCCCTAAAAGTCATTCTAGACCGTGAGCAGTGAGCTCTGGCATGAGCAGCTCTGAGCTGTCAATCACATAATCTGCCACCGTCTGCGTTTTCTGCCCCGTTGCAGCAGTCGCTGCCCTAGAGAAACGGCTTCCCGTCTTTCAACAGGCCTCTCTGTCTCTGTGTTGAGTGGAGGAGGATTGTGAGGAGACAGAAAACAGGACAGTGTGTGTCCGTCAGCAGCTTTAGTCAGCACATGAAATCAAAATTGACCATATTTACTATAATGTATTGTACAGATTTCATCATTACTTGTTATTCTTTCGTCAAAATGCATTAACTTTCTAATTTTTCTGCTGACATTACCAAGGCTTCATGGCCTGGGAAAGTTATATTAAGCAATAAAATGCATTCTTATAGTTCAGTGTTCAAATCAAATCAAATCACTTTTATTGTCACATCATCACAGCACATGTGCCTTGATGAGTGAAATTCTTGAGTGTGCTCCATACAGTGCAGAAACAATTAACATATAGACAGTACCATTACATACTTACAGACTTATACAGATGACAATGTGCAATATACACATACATATACTCAGTACACACAGTGTACTGTTAGGCATACTTAGTTATCAATACACATTATACACCGTATGTACACATTCTACATTATGTACACATATATACACACACACAGTAATATGCAAAGGTGCAGTAGATTATTCATAAGCTGAATACGCAAATGTCATGTATGTGCATTGGATGGTATCCAGTGGTAGCTGATATATTGTTGTATTTGTGCAGTGTGTACGTGTAGTCCAGTTTGAACTGTGGAGTTAAAGTGCAGTGCGTGGCATATCGTAAAGTGTGAGTGTGCTGTAGGGTGTATTAGTTCTGACTGTTCATTAGCCTGATAGCCTGAGGGAAAAAGCTATCCCTCAGTCGGCTAGTGCGGGATCGGATGCTGCGGAGACGTCTTCCTGAGGGCAGCAGAGAGAACAGTCTGTGGGACGGGTGGCTGGAGTCATTGGTGATCCTCCGGGCTTTCCTTATACTCCGCCTGGTGTAGATATCCTGGAGGGAGGGAAGCTCACCTCCAACAATGTGGCGGGCAGTTCGCACAACCCTTTGCAGAGCTTTGCGTTTGCCAGTGGTGCTGTTTCCAAACCAGGCGGTGATGCAGCCGGTCAGGATGCTCTCCACAGTGCAGGTGTAGAATGATCTGAGGATGCTGGGGCTCATTCCAAATAGTGCTGTGTATCACCAGCAAAGTCACGATACGATACGTATCACGATACAGAGGCCACGATACGATACATATCACGATACGGGACTGCACTGAATTTCACCTCAGAAAAATGTAGTAAAACAGCTGTTTATTAAACACTGCATACTATAGGGCCATTGCTAACTATAGGCAGAGCAGGCAGTTGACCTCTGCATTATGAATGGCTTCCATAACTGTACCACAGTACAATATAGGTAATGGCATATGTTTCATGTTTACATTGGGCACTCCCTACCAGGTAAAATATTCTGATTGCTTGCATCTTGTTTTTAAGCCCATAAATAATAATATACTCGTTCTAATAAATTTATATTGTAACAAATTAACACACTCTCTACATTTAAAAATTAAAAGAGTTCTAAACTAATGCTCACTGTATCTCACGCACACACACAAACACACACACACACACACACACACACACACACACACAGATCACGTTGCGGCCGCACACAGACATTCAGCAACAATGTTTTTAGCGCTGCCCCGCAATTTTATCAATAAAATAGCTTAATCTCTCAAGAGCTACATTATCTTTCTCAACAAGGAGCTGGTAACATCATTGTTTCTGAAAGAATTAAAGCCACAGCTTTACTGTTACGGTGGTCATTCATACATATACAGCATCTCTCTCTCTCTCTCTCTCTCTCTCTCTCTCTCTCTCTCTTTCTCTCATAAGTGAACACTTGATGAATTTCACTTTTCTGATAATAGAATATTGAAGTGGAGATCGCTAAACTGCTAGCTAGCCGGTGTTTTCAGAAAGCAAGCGCGTTTATCCAGTGGAGAGAGCACGCGTACACATGGTTGCCAGGTTGACAAAAATAAATATCACACTTAGCAGATATTTCCGTATTGCGCAAGTGGGTAGCTCGATTTCGGGGATTACGTCTCTTTATATCAGGCAACCCAGTTGTGTTCCACTGCGGCCAGATTAAACATTGTTGTTAAACATTTTAAACTGTTCTTGTATTCAAATGAAGTGCGGTCCACTGCTGCACACGTGCCACAATATCGATACAGGGCCAGCTTTATCGATACTTGTATCGTCAAATCTCTGTGACAATACATCGTCGTATCGATATTTCAAACACAGCATTAATTCCAAACTTCCTCAGCCGTCTCAGGAAGAAGAGGCGTTGATGTGACTTCTTCAGCACTGCATCTGTGTGAGCGGACCATGTGAGATCCTCAGTCATGTGAACGCCGAGGAACTTAAAGCTGTTTACCCGCTCCACAGTAGGGTTGTCACGATACCATAAAAATGTCTTGCGATACTATACCAGCTGAAGTATCACGATACCAAGTAGTATCATGATACCATGCAGTATTGTGTTGATTTAAAATTCAATTCTACAAAATGAATCAAAATTTCATAAATAAATGGATGTAAATGAAAACAGACAATATTTTTCTCTGAATACTTAATGTGAATGAATGACTGGCTATTGTTATCCATGAAATGATCTAAACAAATCTTAGCACTGCACAGAAGCTGCATGAAGTGACATTTAGATGTGGCATTTATACATTTAGACTGTATTTATAATTGCATAAATAAAGTTATGAGATTAATGTTTTAAATACTAAATTCTGAATATAGAAATATGTTGGAAAATAATGTAATATGCCTACTTTTAGATGGGAAACTTAAAACGGCCAGCAGGTGGCAGAAGTTCGTTATTGAATCACTGAGTCATTCAAACGATTCTTTCAAAACGGCTGAATCCTTCAGAAGCGAATCAAATGACTGTTTTTATGAATGGTTCAGTGAATCAGTGATTCAGAGACAACGCGGATTCGGATTCGAACACAGAAACGAAACAAAAACAACACTCTTGCTCGTGTCATATTGCCGAACTGTCAGGAGCATTTTTTGCTCGCATATCTTGAAGTTAGCAGCATGTATATTAAAACATAACATTATAAATGAATATATATATATATACAGTGGCATGCGAAAGTTTGGGAACCCCTTGTAGAATCTGTGAAAATGTGAATAATTTTAACAAAATAAGAGAGATCATACAAAATGCATGTTATTTTTTTATTTAGTACTGTCCTGAGTAAGATATTTTACATAAAATATGTTTACGTATAGTCCACAAGACAAAAAAAATAGCTGAAATTATTCAAATAACCCCCTTCAAAAGTTTGGGAACCCTTGGTTCTTAATACTGTGTGAGGTTACCTGGATGATCCACGACTGTTCTTTTGTTTTGTGTTGGCTGTTCATGAGTCCCTTGTTTGTTCTGAACAGTTGAACTGAGCACTGTTCTTCAGACAAATCCTCCACGTTCTGTAGATTCTGCAGTTTTCCAGCATTTTTGCATATTTGAACCCTTTCCAGCAGTGACTGTATGATTTTGAGATCCATCTTTTCACACTGAGGACAATTGATGGACTCAAACACAACTATTAAAAAAGGTTCAAACATTCACTGATGCTCCAGAAGGAAACACGATGCATTAAGAGCTGGCTGTTGAAAACTTTTGAACAGGATGAAGATTTCCAACTTTTTTCTTTTGTTGAAATATATATATTTTTCCATTTATTACTGCCCTTCGGAAGCAACAGAAATACTTGCATGTTTCCCGGAAGACAAATTAAGTACAATTTACCTTGATCTTCAAATTCAAAAAGTGTTCTCCCTTCCGGCTCTTAATGCATCGTGTGTTCTTCTGGAGCATCAGTGAATGTTTGAACCTTTTTTAATAGTTGTGTTTGAGTCCATCAATTGTCCTCAGTGTGAAAAGATGGATCTCAAAATCATACATTCACTGCTGGAAAAGGTTCAAATATGCAAAAATGCTGGAAAACTGCAGAATCTACAGAACGTGGAGGATTTGTCTGAAGAACGGTGCTCAGTTCAACTTTCAGAACAAACAAGGGACTCATGAACAACCAACACAAAACAAAAGAACAGTCGTGGATCATCCAGGTAACCTCACACAGTATTAAGAACCAAGGGTTCCCAAACTTTTGAAGTTATTTGAATAATTTCAGCTATTTTTTTGTCTTGTGGACTATATGTAAACATATTTTATGTAAAATATCTTTCAGGACAGTACTAAATAAAAAATAACATGCATTTTGTATGATCTCTCTTATTTTGTTAAAATTATTCACATTTTCACAGATTCTACAAGGGGTTCCCAAACCTTCGCATGCCACTGTATATATATATAAAGAACCAAGTGCAAAGCCGCTATGTTGATGATTGGAATTGCGTTCGTGATCGCAAAGATGCTTCCAGAAACGAACTAGTTCACCTGTTCTAGAAGTGGTCAAATGAATAAAACTGCGATAATACTTTCTTGCCAGATATTATGATGTTGAATAAGTGATGCTTGATCTGCTGTTTTTTAAAATGACATCAGACGGTCTGAATCACGACCCTTTCTTCTGATAAACTGCAGCATGAACAACGACGTGCAAGTGAACTTCTCATTGCAAACTGAACTGAAGCGTCGGGAAACACTCAATACAATATAAAGCGTATACACAGACTAAACTACACAGAGCACAGCAGAAAGACATTTGGCAATCAACTTGTAATGTTTCTGCTGGCATGCATGTTCAACATTTGAACGTTTAAAACAGTGTTGCTGCCGTGCATACTACATATTTTACGGTACTACCTTATGGACGATACTACCGTTTAAAAAATGCGATGGCACCGCGGGTATTTTTAAGCTTTAGTATCGCGATACTACCGTAGTACCGGTGTATCATGCAACCCTACTCCACAGGTGTCTTGTCGATGGTGATGGGTGTGTGTTTTCTGCTCTGTCTCCTGAAATCCACCACCAGCTCCTTGGACTTGTCGATGTTGAGTGAGAGGTGGTTCTCCTGACACCATTTAGTCAGGGTACTCACCTCAGCTCTGTAGGCTGTCTCATCGTTGTCTCACATTGTCTCATATTCAACCCTCTACATTGCGAGTAAATCACTCACATATGCGACTAAATCGTCACTCTGGGCGACTAAATGATGTCTAATATTAGCCACTGGCTAATAAATTCTCAGATTTTACTCGCCAGTGTGTGAGTTGGAGGCTAAGTGTATATAAGTTTAGCACAGATATATTTTCACTCGCTGAACACACTGACTGCTGAGCGCATCAGCTTTTCATTCTCCGTCAAGCGATCTGTGCTATTTTTCAGTTCATCTGAATGGATGCGCAGCGCACATTTTACGTACCGTAAGCTCTAGTGTGAAGCGCACGACTCGCTGTCGCTTTGCTTTTTTCTCACACACAAATTTAACTGCAGAATTGAGGCGCTACATGTAAATGATATTCTTTGTTGTATTTTTCTGTCAAAATAACGGAGTTCCTTTGGAATTCTTCAGCGTTTAAGAACTGCTGGGTTTTCCGGTAGTAGGCGGAACTCAGGCCCGGATTGGCTAATCGGGAGCACCGGGAGGATTCCCGGTGGGCCGGTCTGTTTTTTTGACCGCGAGGGCCTGTGTTGTCATGCCACTGGGTTGAACTATGTTGTTCCTAGGCTGCCTGCACTCATAGCAGCCCCACTCTTTTTATTTATCATTTTCTCGCAGCCCATATTATTATTTTCACCAGACCATATCAGTAACAAATTCTCAATAGATAACTAATCATTCTTTTTGCACAAATCATTGTTTTATTTGTGAACGTTGACGTTTGAGATGGGTTTTAAGACCAAGCGGAATCCTCTGCCGGCTGCTCCCGCTTCACAGCAAGCGGAACTCGCGCTAACTGCACCCTTCACCGTCCGCGTTTTTATTTAAAAAAATCAGTTCTGGCGAATGCAAACAACTTATTGATCATGAGCCCAACATCCAGCACGGCAGGAAAACATTTAATCTACCTGAGGGAAGACATATTTCATTGTAAGTTAATGCTGTTAAATAGAGAGGGGGGAAAATGCATTACAAAAAATAAATAAATAAATAAAATACTTCTAGCGTAGGCTATTCTTAAACTTGGACCTCCTTATTGAAGTACAAATCCAAGCACCAGAAGGGGCCCACACTCTCTAAGTTTTCTTTAATTGAAAAATATGCATTTTCATTCCTTCAAAGGCTATATGCAATAATATTTTAGTTCAAAACTTTGTGGCATTGTTTAAAAAAAAAAATGCTTGATTGACAGACATTTCATAGACCTTCAGTTGTTACGCTTTCAAATTTCATGCCATTTGTAATTTCACAGTATTTTCACCTCCTAAATTCCACGTGTGAAGTCACAATTCTATAATGGTACAATTTACTCAGGCCGATGACATTTTTTGTATGAATTAAAATTATTTTTAGAATAATTGTACATAAATAGGTTAAGCAAAACAATTGTGATTATTTCTGAGAACTTTTTAACTGCAGACTTAGGCCTACATTATGGTACAGTACAAATTTGGAACATCCCTTATTCTGTCCTAGTTATTTTCTTAAAGAATTAAAACTTATTTTCTTCAAGAATACAAGAATAAACACTCTTTTCCTAAATAATAAGACAAAGAATCCCAATTGTCCCTTATTTTCCATTTCTGAAGTTAATTGGCAATGATGACGTAATTATCTTTTGACTCCCCTGACAGTGGCACCTTGCTCAAAAAAAGTCATTGTTGGAGATATGCGAGCAAAAAATTATAGATAAAAACATTTATAATAGAAAGCACAAAGGTGGCACTGAAAAGGCCAGTACAAAAAAAACAACAAAAAAAACAACAAAGTGGGCCCTCACCTCTTATCGTCCCTGTTTTAATTTCAGCAAATCAGTTTGAGCGAACGCACACAACCTGATTAATATCAAAGTCTCTAAGACAAGTCATGTCACTCGGCGTCCATCTTTGAAACGCCTCTCGGGCATCCAAGTGCAGCTCCTATCACTTTGTATGGGGTAAACATCAAATTCTCCAAAACTGTTCACTAAGCTTACGATTAAATTTCATATTTGAAATCACCAATGAAATTGGACAACAACTGTGTCATAAATGTTGTTTCTTTTGCTCAAATAGCGTTATAAAAAGCTTATCTCTCAGGCTAGATCAGCCAGTGCGCATGCGCAGTCCTGAGCGCGCGTCTCAGAGCGCTGACTGTTTCTATAGCAACCGGGGCTTCTAACGGCAGCTGCAGTGATGCGCTGACTTTACTGATTGGCTCTTTCATTCAGAAGGCGGGGCTTCCTGCGATTGAGTGGCCATATTAAGCATTGTATTTTTCCCCATTCAAAACTATACGAGTGATATGTCTTGGGTATTCTATAGTCTTTGTTAATATTCATGACTCCAGCAGCTCGTTAATCCTTAGTGCGTTTTATATTGTTCTTATTAGTAGAAATCATGTTATTTATTTATTATTATTATTATCTTATCAGTATTGTTGTTAGTTTTTTCCCTTTTTTTTTTTTTTTTTTTACAGAAACACTGAATGACCAAAAAAAGCACCACCACCAATCCTAAGTTCAGTTAAAATTACTAATATGCATTCATACATGGTTACCAATCTAAAGTTCCATCATTTAAATAATACTTGATTATCATAATATCATATTATAATATGATTTGACTGACTGACGTTAAGAGTGTACTCAGATATTTAAAAAGCTGTGCCATTTTACAAACTATATATATATTATACATACATTAATACATACACACACAGTGGGTACGGAAAGTATTCAGACCCCCTTAAATTTTTCACTGTTATATTGCAGCCATTTTAAAATCATTTAAGTTCATTTTTTTTTCATTAATGTACACACAGCACCCCATATTGACAGAAAAACACAGAATTGTTGACATTTTTGCAGATTTATTAAAAAAGAAAAACTGAAATATCACATGGTCCTAAGTATTCAGACCCTTTGCTGTGACACTCATATATTTAACTCAGGTGCTGTCCATTTCTTCTGATCATCCTTGAGATGGTTCTACACCTTCATTTGAGTCCAGCTGTGTTTGATTATCTGATTGGACTTGATTAGGAAAGCCACACACCTGTCTATATAAGAACTTACAGCTCACAGTGCATGTCAGAGCAAATGAGAATCATGAGATCAAAGGAACTGCCTGAAAGCTCAGAGACAGAATTGTGGCAAGGCACAGATCTGCCAAGGTTACAAAAAAAATTCTGCTGCACTTAAGGTTCTAAGAGCACAGTGGCCTCCATAATCCTTAAATGGAAGACGTTTGGGACGACCAGAACCCTTCCTGAGCTGGCCGTCTGGTAATGAGCTATCGGGGGAGAAGAGCCTTGGTGAGAGAGGTAAAGAAGAACCCAAAGATCACTGTGGTGAACTCCAGAGATGCATTCGGGAGATGGGAGAAAGTTGTAGAAAGTCAACCATCACTGCAGCCCTCCACCAGTCGGGGCTTTATGGCAGAGTGGCCCGACGGAAGCCTCTGCTCAGTGCAAGAAACATGAAAGCCCGCATGGAGTTTGCTAAAAAACACCTGAAGGATTCTCTGGTCTGATGAGACCAAGATAGAGCTTTTTGGCCTTAATTCTAAGCGGTATGTGTGGAGAAAACCAGGCACTGCTCATCACCTGTCCAATACAGTCCCAACAGTGAAGCATGGTGGTGGCAGCATCATGCTGTGGGGGTGTTTTTCAGCTGCAGGGACAGGACGACTGGTTGCAATCGAGGGAAAGATGAATGCGGCCAAGTACAGGGATATCCTGGACGAAAACCTTCTCCAGAGTGCTCAGGACCTCAGACTGGGCCGAAGGTTTACCTTCCAACAAGACAATGACCCTAAGCACACAGCTAAAATAACGAAGGAGTGGCTTCACAACAACTCCGTGACTGTTCTTGAATGGCCCAGCCAGAGCCCTGACTTAAACCCAATTGAGCATCTCTGGAGAGACCTAAAAATGGCTGTCCACCAACGTTTACCATCCAACCTGACAGAACTGGAGAGGATCTGCAAGGAGGAATGGCAGAGGATCCCCAAATCCAGGTGTGAAAAACTTGTTGCATCTTTCCCAAAAAGACTCATGGCTGTATTAAATCAAAAGGGTGCTTCTACTAAATACTGAGCAAAGGGTCTGAATACTTAGGACCATGTGATATTTCAGTTTTTCTTTTTTAATAAATCTGCAAAAATGTCAACAATTCTGTGTTTTTCTGTCGATATGGGGTGCTGTGTACATTAATGAGGAAAAAAAATGAACTTAAATGATTTTAGCAAATGGCTGCAATATACCAAAGAGTGAAAAATTTAAGGGGGTCTGAATACTTTCCGTACCCACTGTACACACACACACACACACACACACACACACACACACACACACACACAGTATATCAGTCTGGCGAGTAAACTAAAAGCTAAAAACTTTACTAGCCAATGGTGATTCAATTGCCAAGGTGTCCGTAGAGGGTTGATATTATTAGTGAAATTGTGTTTCACACAAGCATGTCATTTTCCAGAAGATAGATGCTTTTTGAATGCAGTTTCACGTATTTTTACCCATGTTTAATTGCGTTGTGCAGATTTGGTGCGATTTATTACTGTTAATGTTCCATTTGATTTTCATTAAAAACAACCTATTCTGGATCTGATGGAAAGGAAACCTTGGAAACAAGCACTTTACATATGTCTCTGACTGTTTGTTTGTTTGTTTCTCAAGGTAATATGGGCGGAACAGCAGGTGGTGAAACGAAGAAAGAAGCGGGATATTTACTATGAGCTAACCGATCCGAAGTTTGCACAGCAGTGGTACTTGGTGAGTAAATAGCTCATCTGTTTGTTTGTGCGCACATGTGTGTGTTTGTGAACTGTTTGTTCATTTGCAAGCACGATACCTCCCGCTCAGATTGGATGGTCTGGGTGGGCTGTTGTAATGTTCTGTTTGGATTCATAGGACTCTGTTCCTTTTGCCCCTATTAAATGGGACATTGTGTAACAGTGAACTTGTTGCCATTATGGTCATCCGGTGGAGCTTAAAGTTTAATCAGCCGGTTGTGATTTGGCTCTTCGGAAACATTCCAGACGTGCTGGCCTTCACTTTCCATCAGTCTTTATACATATCTTCTCCTGAGATGACAGTCCTTCTGTGTCACTGTTTTGAAGTGGCCATATTCATTTGAAATAAAATGACTGTTTATATGCACGATTTTATATGCAAAATCAATTCATTGTAATAGCAGATTTTGAATGTATTCAGTTTTAACTCTGCAGTTTGATGAAAATACATATTTGCATGAGCAATGAGCAGCATGTGGTGTCAACACTACCAAAATAGCAATAAAATATGAAGAGAAGCACTGCTGAGAAAGCGGCCGAGTCAGCTGACTAAACATGTGCATGACTACCTGTTTGTTACTTGAGAAGACAATTAGAAGTGTCCCAATTCTGTCTTGCGTAAATATTAGCCGCATCTTCTAACTAGACATCTCAGGATGAGAGTATGTGCACAAGCATTTCTCTCTTTGTTCAAAGTATATTGTAAGTCCTGTTGTAAATGTAGTCTGGTTGAAAGGTGTATATATCGAGGGATGAGAACCAGAAGGGCGTAAGTTACATTTCACCAACTTTACAGGAGAGCCAAAACAAAAATTTTACCATAGTTTGATCTGACTTTGTGTACTGATTTCAATTGTTTATAATACAAATTTGTACACTCATGGATGACAGTACTTTTGCCAGTAGAAAATAGCTCATTAAGAGCTTTCATTTAATGTACAGTATATCACAGAAGTGAGTACACCCCTCACATTTTTGTAAATATTTTATTATATCTTTTCATGTGACAACACCGAAGAAATTACACTTTGCTACAATGTAAAGTAGTGAGTGTACAGTTTGTATAGCAGTTTCAATTTGCTGTCCCCTCAAAATAACTCAACACACAGACATTAATGTCTAAACCGTTGGCCACAAAAGTGAGTACTCCCCTAAGTGAAAATGTCCAAATTGGGCCCAAAGTGTCAATATTTTGTGTGGCCATCATTATTTTCCAGCACTGCCTTAACCCTCTTGGGCATGGAGTCACCAGGTTCAAGTCCTCTTCCAAGTCCTCTTATCACTGAGCTGGTGGATGTTAGAGAACATTTGAGGACACAGACAGGTTAATGTCTCCATACTTTACTCGTTGTCGCTTCGTTACATGTTGGAATAAGTCTCTGCTTCAATGTCGTACATGTTACTCAGTCCCTAAGTGAAGCACTCATGTCTCAACCATTGCCGGGCCCATAGTGACACCATCTGAACCAATACTTGTTTTGTCTCATGTGGACACCATCATTATTTTCCAGCACTGCCAGTTAACCCTTCTTGGGCATGAAGAGCAATGGGACGACAGCCATGGCAGCACCATGCAGATGGTTGACGCTGACAGTGCACTCAACTTCTTTTGCAGCACTGGAGTCCTCTTCCACTCAGCAATCTTCTTATAGCCTGCCACGATTCTTTTTTTCATCACTGAGGTGCTGGTGGATGTTAGAGCGACCTCACACCTGACCTTGCTCACGGTGACACCGGGTAGAGAAAATGGCTAATTGGGCCCAATTTGGACATTTTCACTTAGGGGTGTACTCACTTTTGTGGCCAGCGGTTTCGACATTAATGGCTGTGTGTTGAGTTATTTTGAGGGGACAGCAAATGTACACTGTTATACAAGCTGTACTCTCACTACTTTACATTGTAGCAAAGTGTCATTTCTTCAGTGTTGTCACATGAAAAGATATAATAAAATATTTTACAAAAAATGTGAGGGGTGTACTCACTTCTGTGAGATACTGTATATATCTCCATTTCACCAAAAATGTAACTTGCGCCCTTCTGGTTCTCACCCCTCGATATGGCATTTATCGTTCTATTATTATTAAAGATCTGCACTACCTCTTTTAATTGGATAGAAATTTCATTTGGATTGCCTCAATTGATCTTTTCTCCCAATTGAGGTGTTTACAAAGGCTTTTTCATATCAAGCTAATATTCAGATTATTAATGGATTCTTAGGCTGCATAGAAGTGTAGTTAATGTTGATGAGTTGCTCTCTGTCAAGGCTGGAAAGCTATGATTCAAGATGATGGTTGTACAACGCTTATGTATCAGCTCTGATACTCTAATATCGACCGTCAGGCTACAGACAATATTTACAATTATTTGTCATTCTTTCCTCACAGTCTCCTGTTGTCTCGATACTTTCACTATTAATAAGACCATTGAATTAATGTGCACTTTTTAAAGACTTAATGATAATTTACAGGTCTGTTCAAGGCCACGAAAGAAGGATAGTAAGAAAGAATTGAATTTTCAAGCATCTTTATTTAACAAAAAGATTAGTCACATAAAATCACATAAAATAAATATTTCACAATTTGTAAATCATTTTATAAAAACTGTGCAAAATGAAGTTCATTTTCAATAACAGAACACAAAGCTCCTCTGACACCATATTCTTTCAAAAATATTTAAAGAGTCCATAGCTTTGTAAAAATGAAAATCAATTAAAAGCCTTGATTTGATCATAGCTGTAAACACCCTTTCAACATTATAATACATTTTTTGCTCAATTGCTAAAAAGAAAGAAAGGGAGAGAAAGAGAGAGAAAGAAGAAAGAGAGAGAAATAATGAATGAATGAATTTACAAACCCGATTCCAAAAAAGTTGGAACACTGTACAAATTGTGAATAAAAAAGGAATGCAATAATTTACAAATCTCAAACTTATATTTTATTCACAATAGAATATAGATAACATACCAAATGTTGAAAGTGAGACATTTTGAAATGTCATGCCAAATATTGGCTCATTTTGGATTTCATGAGAGCTACACATTCCAAAAAAGTTGGGACAGGTAGCAATAAGAGGCCGGAAAAGTTAAATGTACATATAAGGAACAGCTGGAGGACCAATTTGCAACTTATTAGGTCAATTGGCAACATGATTGGGTATAAAAAGAGCCTCTCAGAGTGGCAGTGTCTCTCAGAAGTCAAGATGGGAAGAGGATCACCAATTCCCCCAATGCTGCGGCGAAAAATAGTGGAGCAATATCAGAAAGGAGTTTCTCAGAAAAATTGCAAAGAGTTTGAAGTTATCATCATCTACAGTGCATAATATCATCCAAAGATTCAGAGAATCTGGAACAATCTCTGTGCGTAAGGGTCAAGGCCGGAAAACCATACTGGATGCCCGTGATCTTCGGGCCCTTAGACGGCACTGCATCACATACAGGAATGCTACTGTAATGGAAATCACAACATGGGCTCAGGAATACTTCCAGAAAACATTGTCGGTGAACACAATCCACCGTGCCATTCGCCGTTGCCGTCTAAAACTCTATAGGTCAAAAAAGAAGCCATATCTAAACATGATCCAGGAGCGCAGGCGTTTTCTCTGGGCCAAGGCTCATTTAAAATGGACTGTGGCAAAGTGGAAAACTGTTCTGTGGTCAGACGAATCAAAATTTGAAGTTCTTTTTGGAAAACTGGGACGCCATGTCATCCGGACTAAAGAGGACAAGGACAACCCAAGTTGTTATCAGCGCTCAGTTCAGAAGCCTGCATCTCTGATGGTATGGGGTTGCATGAGTGCGTGTGGCATGGGCAGCTTACACATCTGGAAAGGCACCATCAATGCTGAAAGGTATATCCAAGTTCTAGAACAACATATGCTCCCATCCAGACGTCGTCTCTTTCAGGGAAGACCTTGCATTTTCCAACATGACAATGCCAGACCACATACTGCATCAATTACAACATCATGGCTGCGTAGAAGAAGGATCCGGGTACTGAAATGGCCAGCCTGCAGTCCAGATCTTTCACCCATAGAAAACATTTGGCGCATCATAAAGAGGAAGATGCGACAAAGAAGACCTAAGACAGTTGAGCAACTAGAAGCCTGTATTAGACAAGAATGGGACAACATTCCTATTCCTAAACTTGAGCACTTGTCTCCTCAGTCCCCAGACGTTTGCAGACTGTTATAAAAAGAAGAGGGGATGCCACACAGTGGTAAACATGGCCTTGTCCCAACTTTTTTGAGATGTGTTGATGCCATGAAATTTAAAATCAACTTATTTTTCCCTTAAAATGATACATTTTCTCAGTTTAAACATTTGATATGTCATCTATGTTGTATTCTGAATAAAATATTGAAATTTGAAACTTCCACATCATTGCATTCTGTTTTTATTCACAATTTGTACAGTGTCCCAACTTTTTTGGAATCGGGTTTGTATATATGTATCTATTTATTTATTTTTCTGATTTATAAAATATATTTATAATATTAAATATAAATATAGAAGTAGTTAAGAGTCCCTACATCCTTCATATCTCTCGTTTATGAGAATCTTGCAGTGTAATGAGAATCGTTAATTTGTGTTTAGTCATTGCTCAGTCATTCTGCATTCAGTGGTGATTCACCAGACTCGGACGTTTTGTTCCAGCTAATGAACCAAGGAGACAATAGATGCTTTTTCTTACATTTTGGGAAAATGTCATGACTTGGGGAAAAAACAATAAAATTGTAGTCTGAGCTCCAATCCTTTCTCAGTGCATTTTTCCCCTCTTCACGGCAGCGTTATCAATCATGTTTATCAGTAAAACAGTTAGAATCCACTCAATAACATTTCCGCAGAATGGAATGCAGAGAAAGTTTAGCTGCAATTGCAACAGTTGACCAAAGGTCATCAGCGGCGATTTATCAACCTCACAGCCATTATTACTGGACCTTTGAGGCGAGATTGCATCATTTTGCCTGATGTAGGCTTAAGAAATAAACTGTCAGTTCTCTTCGTTTGACTTGCAATCCCAGGATAAGCAGGAGAGTGTATCATTTTGGGGTCTTCAGACCTGACAGCACCTTTCTGGCTTCAATTTCTCCCTGTGACCTCCCTGGGGAAGAGAGTGAGGAAAGTCAAGAAGCCATGCAGCGAAATAAATTCAATTTTCTGCTCAGATAAACTCAGGTGACCACGTTAATTTCTGCAGTGGAGTGGGAGAGGGCAGATATCTGTGGTCTGACAGTGGGTGGGTGGATGGTCAGCCTGACAGCGCTTCTGGCTCGGCTACTAGTCATTTCTCAAGACGTTTGTTTTTGTTAGTCATCTTATGTTCACCACGGCTGCATTTATATGATCAAAAATACTGTAAAAACAGTAATATTGTGATACATCATTACAATGTTAAAATATTTTCTATTTCATAATATTTAACTGTGTAATGTATCAGAAATCATTCTAATATGCTGATTTGTTGCCCAAAAAGCACACATATTTTCAATAATGAAAACTTTTCTTCTCACCAAGGCCGCATTTATTTGATCAAACATACAGTAAAAACAGTCATATTTTTCCCCACAAAGTACTAAGCAGCAAGAAATTTTCAACTGTGATGATAAGAAATAAGAAATCTTGAGCACCAAATCAGCATATTAGAATGATTTAATGGTAATGGCTGCTGAAAATTGCCATCACATGACTAAATAAAATATAAAAACATTGCATTACATTTTTATTTATTTATTTTAAATTGTAATAATATTTCACAATATTACTGCTTTTACTATCTTTTGATAAATGCAGTTTTATAAATATTTGATAAATGCAAATAAATGCAGTTTTGTTAATATAAGATTATACTTTTTTTGTGAATGGTAATGTATGTTATCTTTTTAAGTTAACATTTTTGAATAATTCAGTAATTAAAAAAAAAATCCTCTGTTTAATAAAATAAATAAATAAAATGAAATAAAAATCTGGCATCAATGCAAAAATTGTGTAACATAAAACCAATATAAACAGTACAGTAAAAGCTCTACTATCAACACATCGAGGACAGCAAGCAAACCATAAACTCCATACCTGAGGTTACGGTACAGTATGTGAAGGGCAGTATGAAGTGTGTCAGGGCATTGCTATAACCGAGACAGGAAATCGTGAAGGCATATTCTAGAGTTTCAGCATCCTTCATGCCTAGAACAGGAGGCCATGCGGTATTGAGGTAACGGCAGACTGCAGCCTTGAATCAGAGAGCTGATGTGAGCTTCAAAAGTGAAAGATGATCCTCAAAACATGATCCTCAAGCACTGGTTGATGTTCTGCATCAGCGGAGTAGTTAGCAGGAGGGAAGTGGCATCTATGCTGATCTGTTCTTTCTCTTATTTTCCATTCAGTACAACGAAGATCATCGTGACCTCAACGTGAAGGAAGCCTGGAAGCAGGGTTTCACTGGACAAGGCGTCGTCGTGTCCATATTGGATGATGGAATTGAAAAAAACCACCCAGATCTGATTCAAAACTATGTGAGTTTGAGTAATCAACTATTATATATGCCTTATAACCCAAAACAAAATAACTTAACTAAATGTTTCTTATATATTCTCAGGATGCAGATGCTAGCTATGATGTTAATGATGGCGACCCAGACCCTCAACCTCGATACACCCAACTCAATGATAACAGGTACTCAATGCATAATTTACTGTAATCCGTAAACCTAGTTTAGGTCCCCTAAGCAAACCCAGCGATTTACGCTCAAACTGTTGTTATTTGTTTTTCCCGTCTTAGCCAGCACTGTATTTTGTGCCTAGGCATGAAACTCCTGGCATAAAACCAGCTAAAGTATGAATACTACTATACATTTACTGCTTTACTTAATGGGCCAAAGGTTTCCCCTGCAGAGTGGAGATGGGCGCAGGAATACACGGCCTGCAATATAGTGTGATTAGTGCTGTAGCCATAGCCCGTTTGTGTTGGACAGGAACGGCTTTTACTAATGAGGTTTTTTTGCTTACCCAGCAAGCAAATGGTAGTGCTATCGTTTTCAGAATCACGATCTGCAATTATGATTTTCATTCATCATTCATCATCATTCGTTTGTTGCACCATTTACAAATTTAATGGTGTTACACATGGTCACTCCTGGCCAGATGCAGTTTAATATGTAAATGAGTTAATACATAATTTCCTGCAAAAAAATGCTCCGGTTAATGTGAATTTACTCAACAAAATACAAAACAAGCAACAAAAGAAGTTACTTGATATATTAATGCATTGACCGTTCACACTGACTGCGATTGAAATATACCATAGCTGGTGATCTTACTCGACTGCAGCTGTTTTCTTTTCACATATATCCTACAGTACGTAGGGTCATATCTTCTAGCCGAAAGCATATTTTTACAGTAAATTAAATTCATTTATATGTAATACTCTTGTGACTAGTGTGCAGGTTGTAGCAGTAGGCAGCAGCTTTCTCTGGCTTTTTTCTGTTTTGTGTTTTGCTGCTGGGAAATTAGTTTCTCTGTGATTGATGTGTTGTGAATTTAGTTTTCTCCATGGATTGTGTTTTGTTGTCTTGGTAATGGCCATCCACAACACCGGCCATTTTTATGGCCTAGTTCATAAATCAACAGAGATTTAGGTTGAATTGTGAAGAAACGATGGCGTTGAGAATGGGTTACTTTAAAGAAATAGTTTACCCAGAAATGAACATCATGTCATTCTGAACTTGTATGATGTTTTCTTTTTGTGGAATACCATAATTTGAAAAGGAGCTTCACACAGTTAATAGTGAATTTGGACTTTCAGGCTCCAAAAAAACAAAACATCTAAAATAAAATTAGTACGAAATGTATAAAAAAAAAAAAAAAAAAGTCTATATGGCTTTAGCACTATATTTCAGGTCGTTAAAGATCTATGGCTTTGGATAAGTTAATTAGTGTATATACAGTGCCCTCCACTAATATTGGCACCCTTGGTAAATATGACCAAAGGCGGCTGTGAAAATAAATCTGCATTGTTTATCCTTTTTATCTTTCATTCAAAAAAATCACAAAATTCCAACCTATCATTGAAGTAAAACAATTGAAAGTGGGGCGGGGGATCTCATTGTGAAATAAATGCTTTCACTATTTCATGTTGGCCACAATTATTGGCACCCAATTATTGCAACGTCCTTTTCCCAGGGTAACAGCTCTGAGTTTTCTCCTATAATGTCTGAAGAGTTTGGAGAACACCTGATAAGAGATCAGAGACCATTTTCTTCATACAGAATCTCTCCAGATCCTTCAGATTCACAGCTCCATGACGGTGCTTCTTCTCTTCAGTTCACCTCACTCATTTTCTGTAGGGTTCAGGTCAGAGGATAGAGACAGCAATGGTAAAATATTCATTTTGTGCTCAGTGGCCCATTTTTGTGTTTATTTTGATGTTTGTTTTGGTTTGTTGTCCTGGTGGAAGATCCAAACACGGCCCATTATAAGATTTCTAACAGAGGCAGTCAGATTTAGATTTTTTATCTGTTGGTATTTGATAGAATCCATGATGCCATGCATCTGAACAAGATGTTCAGGACCTCTGGCAGAAAAACAGGCCCACAACATTAAAGATCCAGCAGTATATTTAACCGTGGACATGGGGTACTTTTTTATCCCTGTTTGTACTAAACTCATCTGGTGGGTTTGCTGCCAAAAAGCTATTTTTTCAGTTTCATCTGACAATAGAAGCCAGTGCCATTTGAAGTTCCAGTCGTGTCTGACAACTGAATTTGCTGGAGTTTGTTTTTGGATGAGTGAGGACAATTTTTCTTGAAACCCTCCCGAACAACATGTGGTGATATAGGGGATGTTTGATTTTTTTTTTTTTTTTAGGTTTCTGACCCCAAGACTCAACTAATCTCTGCAATTCTCCAGCTGTGATCCTTGGAGAGTCTTTGGCCACTCAAACACTCCTCCTCACCGTGCATTAGGACGATATAGACACACGTCCTCTTTCAGGCAGATTTTTAACATCTTTAGTTGATTGGAACCTCTTAATTATTACCCTGATGGTGGAAATGGGGATTTTCAATGTTTTAACTCTTTTCTTACAGCCACTTTCTATTTTGTGATGCTCAACAATCTTGTTCTTCACATCAGAAATATATTTTTTGTTTTTTCTCATTGTGATGGATGATTAAGGGAATTTGACCTTTGTGTTCCTCATATTTATAATCCTGTGGAACAGAAAGTCATGGCTGGACAATTTCATGCTCCTAGTCACACTGGTGTGCTAAAAAATGTAAATATGAATGGGAATATACTTCAGAGATATTTTACTCATAAGAATTTCTAGGGGTGCCAATAATTGTGGCCAACATTCATTGGGGAAAAACATTTATTTCATCATGAGATTTTCTCCCCACTCTCAATTGTTTTACTTCAATGATAGGTTAGAATTTTGTGAATTTATTGAGTGAAAGATCAAAAGGATAAACAATGCAGATTTATTTTCACAGCTGCCTTTGCTCATATTTATCAAGGGTGCCAATATTAGTGGAGGGCACTGTATATACATATGTACAGGTGCATCTCAATAAATTAGAATGTCGTGAAAAAGTTCATTTTTTCTTGTAACTTATTTCAAAAAGTGAAACTATATATTTTAGATTCAGTACATGTAAAGTAAAACATTTCAAAAGTTTTTTTTTGTTTTAATTTTGATGATTAGAGCTTACAGCTCATGAAAGTCAAAAATCAGTATCTCAAAATATTAGAATATTTACATTTGAGTTTCAATAAATGACCATCCATACAGTATAAATTCCGGGTATCTCTTGTTCTTTGAAACCACAATAATGGAGAAGACTGCTGACTTGGCAATGGCCCAGAAGACGAACATTGACGCCCTCCACAAAGAGGGTAAGTCACAGAGGGTCATTACTGAAAGGTGTGGCTGTTTACAGAGTGCTGTATCAAAGCATATTAAATGCAAAGTTGACTGGAAGGAAGAATTTGGGTAGGAAAAGGTGCACAAGCAACAGGGATGACTGCAAGCTTGAGAATACTATCAAGCAAGCTGATTCAAACACTTGTGAGAGCTTCACAAGGAGTGGACTGAAGCTGGAGTCAGTGCATCAAGAGTCACCACGCTCAGACATCTTCAGGAAAAGGGCTACCAAGCCACTTCTGAACCAGAGACAACATCAGAAGCATCTTACCTGGGCTGTGGAGAAAAAGAACTGGACTGTTGCTCAGTGGTCCAAAGTCCTCTTTTCAGATGAAAGTAAATTTTGCATTTCATTTGGAAATCAAGGTCCCAGAGTCTGGAGGAAGAGTGGAGAGGCACAGAATCCATGTTGCTTGAAGTCCAGTGTGAAGTTTCCACAGTCAGTGATGATTTGGGCTGCCATGTCATCTGCTGGTGTTGGTCCACTGTGTTTTCTGAAGTCCACAGTCAATGCAGCCATCTACCAGGAAATTTTAGAGCACTTCATGCTTCCTTCTGCTGACAAGCTTTATGGAGATGCTGATTTAATTTTCCAGCAGGACTTGGCACCTGCCCATACTGCCAAAGGTACCAAAAGCTGGTTCAATGACCATGGTGTTACTGTGCTTGATTGGCCAGCAAACTCGCCTGACCTGAACACCATAGAGAATCTATGGGGTATTGTCAAGAGGAAGATCAGAGACACCAGACCCAACAATGCAGATGAGCTGAAGGCCACTGTCAAAGAAACCTGGGATTCCATACCACCTCAGCAGTGCCACAAACTGATCACCTCCATGCCACGCCGAATAGAGGCAGTAATTAAAGCAAAAGGAGCCCCTACCAAGTATTGAGTACATATACAGTAAATGAACATACTTTCCAGAAGGCCAACAATTCACAAAAAAAAAATTTTTTTTTTATTGGTCTTATGAAGTATTCTAATTTGTTGAGATAGTGAATTGGTGGGTTTTTGTTAAATGTGAACCTAAATCATCACAATTAAAAGAACCAAAGACTTAAACTACTTGAGTCTGTGTGCATTGAATTTATTTAATACACGAGTTTCACAATTTGAATTGAATTACTGAAATAAATGAACTTTTCCACGACATTCTAATTTATTGAGATGCACCTGTATATGTGTGTGTGTGTGTGTGTTTTGTGCGTGTGTGTCTATATCTATCTATGTATCTATCTATGTATTAGGGATGCACCGGTTGACCGGCCATAGATCGGAACTGGACGGTTTTTGCTTATAATGCACGATTGGCAACCGGCTGGTTTTTTGTCTTTTTTCGGCTGATTTTTCCGGAAGTGCGCCCGCATGCACACTACATTGTAATCATTCGCGAACATGTCATTGTGTGGAAGACATTCGGCACAAGCACAACAAACACAGAAAAACAGATACCAAGAAGCGAACAGCTGTTGGTGTAACGTTACTGGCGCACAAATAAGAGCCGCTTTCCTTTCCGGCGCTTGCTGAAGTTGCGCGAGCGTATCTGTCCACGCCCTGCACAAGCGTAGACAGCGAACGTTTGTTCAGCGCAGCTTCTCACGTGTTGGATGAGGAACAAAACAAACCAACTTGTGACAAAGCTGAAATGCTTCTTTTTGTAAAGAATAAAAAATAAAAAAAAAAAACTTTGCACTTTTGAAAAGCCAGAAGTAAACATCAGTTCTGTACAGGACGATTATTTTTATTTTACCTTAAAATTACATTGACTTAATTTGATTTAAAAAGCACCTGCTGTAGCATCTTTGTTTTACTCGTTGCACTAAACATTATTTGATTTAACATTTTGAAATATAATTTATTTATATAGCCTACTTTGGTTTTATTTAGTTTCACTGGTAAAGACCTTTTTTTCTTTACACCAAATTTAAAAACTAAAACAAATGCTGATTAAGTAACATCTTTGTTTGGACTGTTGAATGTGTGTTGATTGTAACTATTCAGTTGTTGCCTTTAATTTCACATGGTTACAGTTAATGTTTTCATTTAAGGCCAGTTTTATGTGTATATATATGAGCATTTATTCCGTCATCACCCGGGTGCTGATAGTGCGCACACACAGGTGAGACCTGAACAGCACACGTTGATATCTGTTTAAACTAAACTCATGTAAGCTTTGCCAGTTTAAACATTTAAGAGCCAGAGGATGCGAGCTCGCGCACGCAGTAAGAAGATTTGTACGTGCGCTCGTCAGAAGCGTGCAAGCCGCGTGCAACAACAAAGAAATCACTCACTGCTCTTGATTGAATTGCTTTTTTAGCTTTAATAAAGATTAATCTTTAATTTATACAGTCAAATATGCAATGCTGTTTTACATTTGATTACTTTATTCAATTTATGTACCTAAAAACTAATGCTAGACCTACCTAAAAAAAAATAGCTAAAAATCACTTTATTTTATTTGTATCTTTATTCTATTGTATTTATTTGTGCTGTTGCTTGTAGTAGATAGATTATACTTATTTTCTTTATTTTTATTTGACAGTATAGTTTTTTCCTTAAACATACCGAACCGTACCGAAACGTGTCTCTAAAACCGTGATACAAACCGAACCGTGAAAAAGTTGAACCGTTTCAACCCTAGTATGTATCTGTATGTATGTGTATATACAGTGGTGGACTGGCCATCTGGAGCACTGGGAGTTTTCCCGTTGGGCCGCTGTACAATGTGGGCTGGCCCTTTCCGTATATATATATATATATATAAAAACGGATTGTAGTAAATGTACTTGTATCCCTCCATCGGCCCAGACGAATGGCCCGGGCCGCGCGGCCCACTTCATTCAAAAATTCTAATTAATTTAGCGTGCTTCGGCTCAGTGCAGCGGCTCAAAAGCGCTAGTCAATGTCAAAATGTTTGAAATAGCCAATCAAAGTGTAGAAGGCGGGATTTACTGTTCACAGACGCCGAGCTGCGCGCGACTTGAATGGGAGCTGAGGTAAGATGCAGCTAAACAATTCAGCAATATTGGCCAACAGTTTAAGAAAAAAAAAGTGTTAAATGATCAGACATTAATTTTCAGGAATGCAAACTACTACTGACCTTTTTACATTTCTCAGATTTGAATGCCATTTACGTTATTCGTCACAATGTAGGCTACACAACATAGCAGTTTTCAGCAGACATGAGATAAGAGTTAATCTCTATATAGGCTTTCTTCCGTGATTTCAAGAAAATGTTTAAAAATCTATAAAAATCATTCTCAATCTTACTCTAGAACATTGTAAATCTGAAGACTTTTGCTTTCGAGTGCTGTGCATAGGAAAGTGATTTATATTATAGGCCTAATAAAAATATAATTTGCTTATTAATTCACATGCATTAGCCTATTTTATATACACTGGTGGTTAAAAAATTGAAAGGGTTTTTATTTATTTATTTATTTGAAAGAAGATTGAATTTATTTGATCAAAAATACAGTAAAACAATAATATTATGAAATATTACACTTAAAATAGTGTTTTTCTATTTAGGATGTTTTAAAATGTAATTTATTTCCGTGATCAAAGCTGAATTTTCAGCATCATTACTCCAGTCTTCAGTGTCCCTTCAGAAATCATTCTAATGCTGCTTAATTTGCTGCTTAATTATTATCAGTTATTATTTGTGATCAATTATTAATAATGGTTTTATTATTGGTATAATGGTTCTCAGTTAAAGAACAGCATTTATTTGAAATATAAGTACTTCGTAATAAGTGTAAATGAAGAGTTCATTTGCAAAAACAGATAACTCCGTTTTTAACAATTCTCAGAAATCATATTTTTTCATTGTGCATTCCAGTTAATCTCAATCAAACTGCAGTTGGGTTATTTTGCCTAGGTTAAAAAAAATAACTATTAAAAAACAGCTAACTAACACAATTAAACACAATGAAAACATGATAACATAATAAATAAATAAAAAAAAACGAAAAAGTTATCTGTTTTTGCAAATAAACTCTTCAAATATCTTTACTGTAACTTAAATCAATTTAATCAAAGTCCCTTTTTGTATTTTATAATCTTTGATTTAATGCAACATTGTTGAAGAAAAATATTTTATATTTTATAATATATTTTTTAATCTTACCCAAGACTGAATGGTATCACATTTTCCACAAACAAATAGGAGGCAGCACAACAGTTTTCAATATTGCTAATAATCAGAAATGTTTCTTAAACAGCAAATCAGCATATTATTTCTGAAGGATCATGTGACACTGAAGACTGGAGTAATGATGCTGAAAATTCAGCTTTGATCACAGCAATCAATTATAATATAAATTAATTATATAAATATTTTACTATATATTCGCATGAAAGAGAGCTATTTTAAATTGTAACATTATATATTCCACACGTACTGTTTACTGTATTTTTAATTTGTATACTCTTTTCCACAATTGGAGCTCTATTCCTTAAAATGATAGATGTCAAGCTCCTGCAAAAGGACAAATACTGTATATGACCAATAGAAAGGCACCATAAAAACAGTCCGCATTCTGCACTATTCAAGTCTTCTAGAGACGATACCAGAGCATTGTGTCATATGGACTGATAATATAGGTGTTTAACTTTAGTGATATTAAACTGTCCCTCGTAAAAATTCTTTAAAATGATTTACTATTTGCCATATATATATATATATATATATATATATATATATATATATATATATATATATATATATATATATGAAGTGATGAGCTTTTCATGTCTTTTTTTATCTAGCCAACTTGGTTGTATGGAAAAGATTGTTTTTTTGGGTTCCATGGAACAAATAACAGCATAAAAGTTTTGAGTGACATGAAGGTTAGCAAATGATGACAGAACGGTCATTTCATTGGGTGAATTATACCTTTATACGCTCAGGTTTGTTCACCACCACCCCTCTAAACTGAGTCAAACCCATCAAATTTTACAAAGCAAGACATTGTTATGGATAACGATCATGGCTAAACTCTGTTGTCATTAAATGAAGAGTTGAACTCTGGTCTGTCCTTATTTCACTTTGGGATTTTCCTCATTCGTCCTTTTTTTTTTGGGGGGGGATACCAGCCAAAGAGCCGTTTTTATCTTGAGGCTAACCATGATTGGTGATGACAGGCAGAAAAGCATATAGTTACGAGTGGGTTGAAATCAAAGGTCTTGGGCTGAATGGCACGGCTTTGTAGTTTTTAGAGGGGCTGTCCCATGTTCCCCTAATGGAAGCACCCCACAGCGCATACCATGTTGGCGTGACTCCTATAATGGGCCCTAATGAAATGACATCTTTGGCGCTAGTTGAAATGTGATCAAGTTTGACTTTTAAAACATTTCGTAAATGATTTTGCAACACAGAAACACTTTCCTAGTCACTATAAAGCATTAAAGATCAGTTAAAATGTCTCAATCTGATAATGCAAAGACAGCAGGAGATACATTAGTAGCAGTAGTTCAATAGCTGTAGCAATTTTGTTCGTCCTACACGTTATTTAGCTGCCATGTTTTCTTCTGACCCCTGCTGTGAAATTCCCCTTCTTGAATCCGCTACTTTTTTTTTTTTTTCCAGAAACCCATCTCTTTTTGTCGCTTTACTCCTCTCTTTTCTAGCATGCTGCACTCCATATGGGTGTTTTACCGTTGCACTGATCTAGTTCTTGCATCTTTTACCACAGAACCACAAAGCTGGTTTCAGGTTTGCAACAGTAGCAGGGAACGTTTATGAACACTTTCAGTTCTCAAGCACTGAATGTCACCAACCTGTATGTGTTAATGTAGATGCATATGTGCAATATAAAATCATTGCAAATGCATAGTGTATATATTGTCAATTTAGCATTTTTTTATAATCAGCTGCAAAATAATTGCAAGTTATACGGTACATACATATGCTGCTATTTAATGATTTGCAGTTATTTTGTGGCAATTGTTTTTAAACAGCCAAAAATTATTGCAAATCATTTTTATGATTTTATATTGTACAGAAAAATTAACAAAAAATAATTTAATTGATTTACATTTTTTTTTAATTCGACCATTTAGTTCAAAATTTGCTATTAATCAATTAATACTCTTGGTACTCAGAACAAGAAATATGTAGATAAATATATTTTTAGGCTACTATGTATTGTTTTATTGGTGTATAAACAGTTTTTCCCTTGTTAATTTAGTGAAAAACAGTGCAAAACGTAATGTGTTTAACTATATTTTAATCTGTTTGGTTTTTTATTAAACATTTCAGTTCTTGGCTATAGTGGGGTTTGGGTGAAATTGTCGTCTTAAGGCTTTTATCTGTTTCAGAGCTAAACTCTAAATTCTGATATTTTTTTTTTTGTTTTTTTTAGACATTTTTGTCAAATATCTTTGAAGGGTGACAAATATTGACATGTACTGTATCCCCCAGCCCTAGTGTTTGTATTGTGGATTTAGCATGCCTTTCTCAGTGTCAGATCTGGATTTTCTGTAAAACATCCATTTATCAGTGCTCCAACAATCCTTGGTCGTGTTGTAAAGTGACTAAATAATGCATTACGCATTTTGAATTCCTTAGTGCGTTTCCACAGAAGTGGGGCAGGTTGAGTCAGTGTGGTGTTTCAGAAGAAACTCGAGCTGTGGCGAGAAGTGTTGAAGCCACATAAATGCCTTTCTGTTCATACTTTCATCTCTGAACAGTACTTTTTCCTAAAACAGTTATTGTTTTTTGTAATTTCATACTTTTGCTCTGAAAAACAGAACTGATAGTGTGAATAATATATGTTGGTTATGTTATTTTTGCCTGTAAATTATCTTTTTTTATGCTATTTTAAAGATATTTTTAAGATTTAAAAAATGATATCTTTCATATAATAATTAGTCAGCTGGCTTTTAATTCATTTAAAATAATCAGATTAATTGCATGTTCTGTCTGCATTTTAAAAAAATAGATAGTCTGTAAACACATCCAGACAAATGTTTTTAGCGTGATTAAAAGTGTTAATTTTGATCTTTTTTTTTTTTTTAAATCAGTTGTATTTATTTAGCCAATCTTTCTCTCCAGATATCTGCATCAGCACTGTTTATTAAAATAATCATATCAGTTGACTATGCCAAGCACCTTAATACATTAATCACTCTCATGTGCGGTTCTGTGTTGACTCTTGCCATGTTTTTAAACAAAATGTATATATATTTTCAGCTGGCTTTTATTCAGTTACAGATTGTGACTATCAAGTGTTCTACTACTCTTAAAAATGTTTGGCAGTGAGTTATAGCAAAGATGAACACGTATTAGAAATCATATCTTTCATAGATCGCCGTCTTCAGCAATGCAGTGCTTTTATGGGAGTTTGGCACGGCTTTAGAGAGCCATTCTGTCAGGGTGTAATCTGACCGAGATCGGCTCTAGACGTGTGCTGATAAAACATCAGAGGTTACCATAACACGCCGTGTTGTTTGGCGTGTTAAAATTGCACATCTGGAAATGCCTTTTGTTCAGACAAAGGCAGGATGAAGTATTCCCCCGTACACAGTTCCCACAGTTAATGTGTTTGTACTAGCCAGTCAAGTGAGTTTTGCTTAGCAGCAGCTCAAGACAGGCCGTATATTTTCTTGTCCCGTCATTGTTAATTCATCAGGCACAAAATGAGAGAGAAGACAGAAATATGCAGTGTTAAGTCAAGCAGAACATCTCTGCTCTTCCATAAAATCATAACTCGAAGAGGCAAGTGAGCCTTCCGTTGAAGATTCCGCTTGACGGTCTCTAGACTTGCGCCTGGTTGCTCTCCCAAGCTTAAAACACTGAAGCACTCCCCTGGATTTATTTTCCTGGGGCTCCAAAAAGCCAGCTGGAATACAGCCTAATCCAATTTTAAGATGGTTCATGAATACATCTGTATTGAATGTATTAAAACTCTCAGCATGTGTAACGTGGGTCTGCTAATTCAAGCAGAACAAGTGCTGATCTTTCAGCAGGAAACATTTATAAACATCTTAATGTCTTTACATGTGATATCCTGCTATATATTTTTTACATTAACTGTTAATCTCCTATTAACTTTGCAAATCATGCTGTTTAAAATGCTGATCTACGACGAGGGTTGAAGCTAAGAATACGCCTCATGCAGTTGTCCAAAATCTTTTTTTATGAAATAGTGTTCAGACATTTTACAAATGTAAGTTAGTAGGTCGGCGACCAGTTAGTTACACACTAAAAGGAATAGTTCACCCAAAAGTGAAAATTTGTTGAAAATGTACTCACCCCCAGACCATCTGAGATGTAGATGATTTTTTTTTTTTATTGTAACAGATTTTGAGAAATTTAGTATTAAATCAAGTGCTCACCAGCAGATCCTCTGCAGTGAATGGGTGCCGTCAGAATCAGAGTCCAAACAGCTGATAAAAACATTAATCCACAAGTAATCCACACCCCTCCAGTCTATCAAGTAATATCTTGTGAAGCAAAAATCTGCGTGTTTGTAATAAACAAATCAATCAAGGCATTCTAATGATTGTAGACGGTGCTTGATCTGTGCATTTTTCTCTTCTGATTCAGATGAGACCACTTTTTCACTGGAGAAAGCAATATTATGGGTGGAGGACAATATTTGAAGTTAAAAACGTCTTGATGAGTTCATTACAAATACACAGCTATATGCTTCAGAAGTCTTCAGTTGATGGACTGGAGTCGTGTTGTGGATTACTTGTGTATTGTTAGCAGCTATTTGGACTGTCATTCCGATGGCACCCATTCACTGCAAGAGGATCCATTTGTGAACAAGTTAAAGTTGAGCTTTATTGTCATTCCGTTACATGTGGGGACATGCAGTGGAACGAAATGTCGTGCCTCACAGGACCACGGTGCTACATAAATACAGACATACAACAATGAAGTAAAACACTATAAACCTATATACAACTAACCTACTGACAGATTTTGACTATAAGTATACTATATATAAATGTTTACCCTATACAAACAAAAAAAAAAATACAAACTATACGAATGCTTCACATAAATACTGTACATGTGCAAAGAGAAACATCGTGAGTCAAGCAGCTAGCTGGGGAACAGTGCAGGATGATTTGTAGTGCATGAGCATGTAAACATACATATATTGCGGAGTCTTTTGTGGGATTGTGTACACACAGCAGTTAGGGCTGGGCGATATATCTCATGTGATATGCATGTGCATCTCAAGTTTCAAGTTTTATTTGTCATACACGACTATACAGAGATTGTATAACCAGCAGTGAAATGTGAGTCGGGTCCGCAATCCGTGGACAGTGCAAATATTGAAAAATACAACACTGCAAGGGAATGTGGCATATGAAGTCAGATGAGTTTAAATAAAGTCTCTATTTTTGCCATAAGATAAAGAATGATGATACAGAGAATGCTGTGTGTTTGAGGTGATGTTGCAGAGAAGAGCAGCAATGACTGAGGGCAATCTTGGCTGGATTAAATGTGAGCAATAAACATGGTTGAACAGTGGTTGTTGTGCAGAAGCTGAGCTCATCACAGTAGATGGCAAACCTGTGTTAAATAAATATGAAAAAAGTCAGGTCTCGGAGATGTTTACACCGAGGCTGAACTGCTTGTGTGATCATAAAAGTGTCAGCAAAGTCCACATGTCAGTTTATGAGGTAGAGAACCTGTCCTGGCACCATGATGTGATCATTTAGGGGTGAGTCATCATTGACCAGCTCCTAAGTTCTGAGGCTGAGTCAGGATCTTAGTGAGAGCAGAGCCCCAGTCCGGGGAGAACAGTCCAAGCTCTCTTCAGTTTGATTGCTCCAACAGGCTGGACCTTCACCACACTTGAGCACACTTTCTATGGTCCCTGCATAGAAAGTTTTCAGAGGTGACCCTGAATTTTGTCTCAGTGTCGCAGATGACAGTCTTGCCTGGCTTTCTTGGCCTGTTGTAGTTGGTCCTTGTAGGGGGGACATTTATGCAGCTAAGCGCTTACTCTCTCCACAGGTCCCGCTGATCATAAATGGAGTGCAGAGGTGTCTCTTTTACCACTAACACTTTAGTTTTGTCACATTCAGCTGATAGACAGGTGTTCATCCAATATGCGGTCTCATCATTGTTTCAGCTGTATCATAGCAAATGATAATAGATGTGGCATACATTGTGAGGTTTTTAGAGTAGCAGGTGGACATGCACCTAGGATGACAACAACCTGCGGGGCTCCAGGATTTCTAAGGGTGGGAGTTGGCAGCAGGTGTTCACTGTCCGCTGCCGGTGAGGAAAGTCTCTGTGATATGCAGTGCAGAGCTCAAGTTTAGTTTTATTTGTCATACATGGGGACTATACAGAGGTTGTATAACCAGCAGTGAAATGTGAGTCGGGTCTCCACAGTGCATTTAATACACGGAGCCGTAGAACACAAGCGACGCAGTATATCGTGTTCATATCTAAAATGATTCAGATAAAGAAAGCGATAAGGAAAGAATGTGCATGACAGTATGCTGGAGAATTAAATATTAGATAAGCATGACTGTGAGAGGAATGTGCAAACTGGAGGTTGAACATGCAGTTACCAGACATGATGCAGCTGGTCAGCACAAACTGTAGAATGTGGTAGGATGGGTGGAGGGAGACTTGCTATCAGCACGGTGGAGAAAGTGTAGGCGCTGTGTGCATGTGCCTTCTTGGAGAGTGACATGTGTTGGTGGTCCAGGTGAGATGTGAGAATTTAATGCTGCTGACTCTTAGAGTCAGGGTTATGCAAGTCCAGATCCAATGATGTTAAGGCCCAGCAGGTTTAGTTTATTTATGAGCTGTTGTGGGTGTTGCAATGCTAAAATTCTCCAAATCTGTTTCAATGAAGCGCTTAGATGCAGAGTGACTCATAGATCTGAGGGTGAGTAAATTGTCAGCCTATTTGTATTTTTGGGTGAACTGTTCCTTTTTAAAGGAGCAATTTGCCCCAAAATCATAATTTACTCACCCTTATCTTGAGTAACCAAACACCAAAGAAGATATTTTGAAGAATGTCATTCATTAAATGGATGAAGTAACTTTTTGAAATGTAATTTTAAACATCAAATGTCACCAAAATATCAAGTCATACAGGTTGGGAACGATATGAGGGTGAGTAAATGACAGATTTGTTCATTTTTACAAACAAAGCCCTCCCTGCAAAAGTTATTCAAAACATAGTTCCAGTTGTCTCAACTTGTTGTCCCTTCCATATGTAAAGAATAGTTTGCTTGGCTGCATCTACAAACTTTTAGGATGACTTCCTGTGGAGGAGATGCCAAACAGTGTTCCAGCCCAGAATAATCCTGTTCTTATAAGAACTGAGCCGTATGTCAAGGGCAGTGCGTTTGCAGGTTTGAGTCCTGTCAGGGTTATATAAAGGTCCAAACAACGTGTCTCAGTAAAACGCCTGTGGTGTTGAAGAAAGCAGATGGTCGTGTGCATCCTACATAGACCGCTTTTCTTCTGTTAAGTGAAGCAGAAATACTCTTTTATTTTTCATCTGCTCTTAGTGTTGATTGACTTGTTGGCTTGTAGTATTCAGAGGACCACACTATTCCTTGATGTTTCTAGTAATGATTGCTAAAACAAACATCACTATTACTTTTGCTCATATTTGTGGTTTGGGATTTAAACGCACTCAAAAATTATTCTTTTAAACCGAAGTCTTAAAACTATTTCTTGTCAGTTTATGAAGTTGCAATTGTCATTTATTTTGCTTGTTTTTTTGAAAGACATAACTTTTATTCAGCAAAGATGCATTAAATTGATCAAAAGTGACAGTAAAGACATTTGTAATGTTACAAATGATTTTCATTTCAGAATAAATGCTGTTCTTTTTGTTCATCAGAGATATTAAGCGGCACAGCTGTTTTCAAAATTAATAATAATAAATATTTCTTGAGCAGCAAATCAGCATATTAGAATTATTTTTGAAGGATCATGTGACACTGAAGACTGGAGTAATGATGCTGAAAAATCAGCTTTGCATCACAGGAATACATTTTTTTATTTTTATTAAAGATGCAAGATGTAATATTGATCTTGAGTGTCCCCAGAATGTGTCTGTGAAGTTTCAGCCCAAAATACCCAACAGATAATTTATTATAACAGCTGGAAAATGACATTTTTGGGGTGTGTCTAAAAAAGAGCTGATTTGGAGTGTATGGCTTTAAATGCAAATGAGCTGCATATTCCTGCCCCGTCTCCAGAAGAGGGTGTCGCGTGTACGTCTCTCTGCATTGCATATCTACAGCAATAAACAGCCGGTAAAAGCAACATAACTGAGAGCGCGAGAACCGGTGTTTACCCGTACATATGGGAAGCCAAATGCACTGAAAGTGGGACGAAACAGCGCAATGTTACAGAGCTCGCGCCGCACTGACCGTGCTACCGAACGAATCTCGCGCTACGAACAGCGCAAACTAATCTCACAAGCGTGGTGCTGATCAGTTAAAAATACTTAATGTACGCACACAAATACAGTTAAAACGCTTAGCACTATAACAACATGACATTCACAAAGGAGTCTGGAGTGATACACGTATTTAGGTATATTTTGAGGCGCATTACCTTGAAAAATTAAAGTAATCCACAGCGTCCTCAGCAGCTCAGATTTTGGGAGAAAATTAAGACTCTTATGCCCATTCTTGCATGCAAACACAGAGCACGGGATTGCTTGCGAGACATTGTTGACGTTACAGCTGCTCGAGCGTGGAGAAAATGAAGGTCAGCGTGACCGCTGAGGGCAGAAACTATAGCAATGCAGGGCTGTCAATCAACCCCTGTGGCCCGGCCCTCTGAAATGTGACGTCACACTGCGGTGAGAATCAAAACGGCAGGCCAAGTGAGACTGACTTGGTTTAATTTCAAAAACATTAAAAATTCTTACAACCCCAAACTGTTGAACCCTGTCTCTTGCATAGTTGTTTGAGATATTTTGCCTAATTTCATTATGCTTTTTCAGCTGCCAATAAAAGTGTATTACTCTCAACTCAGTTTAAAACTATTTAGCAGAATTTTGTCCTCCAAAAATCAGTGGAGGAAATGCAAAAGTCTGCACATTCCATCTGGGCCTGCTCCTAACATTTGGATTCGATCTAAACAGCAGTTCCTGCAAAGCAGCACATGTGCTGCAGGTAAATATGAAATGGAAATAAACCTCTTATATGTGTCCAGGCTTGCTTTACATCTATCAGACAGGTCACTAGTGGCATATCTCGCTCTCAGTATCACAAACTTGCATGTGTTCAGCTTCAAAGTGAGTCAGCATGGGGGACGGTAACGCAAGGTGTCACACCAAACCCTATTAAACTATCCAGCCATGATAACAGCCCATGAATGTGGATTCAGTCACGTATAGTTATCACGTACATAAGAACGGCATTTTCCGAGATTGAAGCCTGAGAATAATTCACAGTTACTCAAGAACAGTGGTGGATTGAGAACTGAGAAGATCCACAGTGATGATTTAAGATGCAGAAATCTATATCTTGTTCAGGGGCAATGGGTGACACATCGATATGAGTTTGACTCGTTTTTTAGTTTGAAATGGGTTCGAACAAGCAAGTCAGGTGATTGTCAGTACATTTCTGTTCAGTCAGTGGACTGTGAAGAATAAATGCAGATGCTCACAATATGTCTGCACAGATTCAGTGTCATCCAGGTCATGTGTACTGTAGAAATGTGTGAGGAGCATCTGGACTAGTTTTTCATTTAAGACATGCCACTCACCCATGTGTCGTCTTGAACAGATGATGAACGGTGCACATTCACCACATTTATCTTCATCACTTTGTGACATTTTGAGACTGGCAGATTGACAGTAAATATAAATTAAAATAAAAAGCAATGATGCAATGTAGAGCATTTTTTGAAAAAGAATAAAAATATAATACAATATAATATGATTCTTAAATGTATAAAAAATATAGAAAAAATTGAATACAAATGTGAAATAATTTTTAAGTAAATGTTTATTTGAAGTTCAATATACATTGACATCCTGAGTCTGTGTATCTCTCATGCTTTTTTACAATATTATAAAATATATAGTTAAATACAAATTAAAATAAATTATGTAATTTAAAACTTTTTTGAAAAAAAGCATTAAAAGGTTAAATAAAATATAATACTTTAGCTCTTATAATACTATACATACTTGACATACTCTGTATTACAGTATAATTATGTATTGAGTAATTTTTTATTATTATTATTGTATGTGTTGTAAATTTAGCTTATTTTATGTTGGGGGAGGGGTGGAGTGGGAACAATATTTTTTCACTATTGTCCTGTATTTTTATCCTATTATTGTTGCAAAAAAATTTAATAAAAAAAAAAAAAGGAAAAAAAAATTTTTTTTTTTTTTTTTTATATTTAACTTGATATACCCCAATCAAGATGGGCCACATGTTTTGTCCCACAAAGGATTTGCAATAAAATTATTCATTATGATAGCCTTTTTCCATGTTGTGTATCTCTTTTTTTTTTTTTTTTATATTTACATTTATTCTCACACTTTTTGTTTCGTAATCTTGCATGCGTTCTCCCAAATTTCCCTCCTGTTGTTTTAACAATCCGCAAGCTTGGTTCCCATAAAACCCCCTCCTTTTTTGGATGTAATCTAGGTCCCATGATCCTCCTTATTGTAGGACTGAGTAAGTCTGAGACATTATCCTCACTGATCTCATGCTTCCTATGAATGGACGGATGACTGCAGGGGTTCTCCTGGGATTTCACTGATCCTTCTTCTGTGCCGTTTAACTCCGTGTTTAGCCTTCATTGCTCTCTTGGCTTTTGTATGTCTGCTGACCCGGAAGATTATTGTGACACAGATGCTGTGGATTTACGCTTGAATCCAGTGCCATCTCAGATGTTTGTATGTGGTGCAATAAGTGTGCATATATTTGTTAATACTGGCAAAAAAAGAATATTTAATTGGAGCTACAGTGCAAACAAGATTAAGATACATATTTCTGCTTTGTGGCAAAGAGGTAGAAAGGCCAAAAATAAAATTAAAATGCACTTGGATGGAGATCTAAGCTATGGTCTCACGTCTCTGCTCTATGGTTCTTTAGCTGCTTCCGTGCCTTTGGTCTTCATTAAGTTTGATTAAATGCATACAGCAAGTTGCATTTGCACATTGTCACAGGCTGTAATCTTATTCCCAAAGGCCACGGTTATCAGTGTGTCACCTGCTGTCATATTTAACAGATAGGCTAGCTGCCTGTTTTACAGCAGGACTGAGTAGGAGCTCTTCACACATGCAAAAGAGCTCTGAATGAGTCCTGCAGGATGAGAGGCTTCAGTCACCTGCTGTGAATGAGGATCGGGGCAGTCTTTATGCCCGCCCCTCGTCATCAACACTAGAGTTTGATCATGTTGCCAGCTGTCTTTGGCAGTACTGAGAATGTCCAATTCATGTTCAGAGGCAATGAATTGCATTCCTCCATTTCAGCTTGCTACCTTTTCTGTTCATATAAGATGCATTACTTGGTCGTATGTCACGTCACTTTATAATACATTATTTTGTTTTCTATTTTAATTAAATAGCTTTAAAAAAAAAAATCATATTTCTGTTTTTGTTTTTTGGTAAATTGCTTTACATAATTGTTTTCATTGTATTTTAATTTTTATATTTTTGTATAAATATAATACATTATATTTTATTATTATTTTTGTTTATACTTTTTTAAAATTAAATTGATTTGCATAGTTAATTTTTCTTAAATTTCTAATTATTTATTTTATTTTTATATTTGTATGTTTTTAATTTGCTAGTTTTCATATTTCTTAGTTCATATTTTAATATAATATGAAGAATTAATTATAACAATTAAGTTATATTATATTATAATTATAATTATATTAAAGTGCTGGGCGACACACACATACAGTATATTTTTAGAAAATATTTACATGTACAGTATATATTTATATTCATATAATTTATATTATATATGAATATATTTAATATATAAACGTAATATACTTTTCTTAAATATATACATGCATGTGTGTGTCTTTTATATATAAATAATAAATATACACAGTACACACACATTTTTGGATGCAATTAATCATTGCCCAGCACATTACATAACATTGTTATCTCTTTTTCTTCCCAAAGATGAACATATATATTAATTATGGCATAGTACAGATGTTTCGAAAGTGTCCAGAAAAATCATAATTTAATCTCTCTCTTTCTCTTTTTTTCTTTTTTGAAGACATGGGACACGTTGTGCTGGAGAGGTTGCTGCTGTTGCCAACAATGGCATTTGTGGTGTCGGAGTGGCCTACAATTCAAAGATCGGAGGTGAGTTGGCAAATTTTCCATGTTTCAACGCGTACAGTCTATTCTATCAGCATGCACCCTGTCCATTCCAACATTTGAATTGCAAAACACCTCTGCGAAACATCAGATTGGCTTCGCATTCAGATTAGCTCTGTCTCTGTTCGTTAAACCATACGAGAACTCTTCCGTACCGAGAGCACTTCGAAATGGAGCTCCATTAGCGATGGCTTCATGAGCTCAAATGGGACAGTTATCACCGGCTCCAGCATTGGTCCCTGTGAGCCAAAGATTTGGACGCTAGCATGTGTAATCCTTTTAATTGGCTGAGGTGCTTTTATCCTATTCAGTGTAGATTTTGTTTCATTACTCTCTTCTACGCTGCCAGCTGTGTACAGCTCTTGGACTTCATTGGACTGGGATAAATGTCATTGATAATAGTTTGCTTTCTAAATCCTCTCCAAGAACCGTTAGCCAACTGCCCATAGTTGAATCTTAGCTGTTTAGCCTAGCAATATGGTATAATGTTTCACCTTAAAGGGAAAATTCACCAAAACATGCAAATTGTCATCATTTATTCACCCTTATGTTGTTCAAAATACTGTTTGATTTTCTTTCTTAGGTTGAACACAAGGAGATGTTAAGCAGAATTTATGGCTGCTCTTTTCCAATGCGATAACTTCTTATAATAAACTTTGAGATCTGTTCTTACTCAAAACTATGACTGCATAAGATTTATAGTGTTTCATGGAATAAAATAAAAATAATATGCTTTAAAACAGCATGAGAGTGAGAACATAATGACAGAATTTTCATTTTGGGATGAATTAAAACTTTAACTTCACCACTACTACTACAGAACAGATGCTTATGTAATGCATTTATGTTATGTTATATAATGTGTGTATTATGAGGTCATTCTGGCTCTACACATCAGCAGCCATTAATAACATTTTTAAGCACTGACTAATCAAACAACATTTAGGTTGTGGTCTGTTCAAAGGGAAAAGTCCTTTTAACAACACACAGGAGATTTTTTTTTTTTAAATGTTACATTTTGAACTTTGACTTTGAAACACTTTCTACTTTGTGTGTTTTCTCCAATTTGTGCTGGGGATTGTTATTTGAGGTGTTTTCCACTTATTACTAGTGTTTATACTTATGGTTAGGGAGTTGAACAAACCACTAATCTAAGTATTAAACCTCAACACAAAATCATAAATCATGCAATTTTTTTTTTTGCATCCTGTTCTGCATCCTGTGAATGCAGGACAAGCTCAACTCACAACAAGCCAGTCGTACAGAAAACACTGTACGTAATACAATCACCAAAATCTTTTTTATTTAATTTTCTATATATTTTTTATAGGTTTTTTTTTTTATAGGATTTTTGTATATTTGTTGCCTTTTTTATTTAGTTTATCTATTTTTCTCTATGTCTTGTTGTAACAACCATTGTGATCTTTTCACTTGACTGCCCTTTTAGTACTTAACGTATCCGGGATATTTATCTTTGACATCTTTTTCTTTATTTACACTTATTTCTGTATATTTAAAATGTACCGTACAGTTGTTTCTCTTTTTGGACCTTATGTTTATTAAAGTGTATGTGTAAAAAAAAAAAAAGTGTAAAAAATAGATTTTATGATTCCATGTACAAATTGAGAAATTTCTTAACTGCTTTAAGATTTTCATCAGCCTGGCACCAAAATATTATAGAGTCTTGGGTTCTGTTGGCATGGGTTAGTTTTTAAAGGGGGCATAACACACACAGTTTCACCCAATCTCATGTTAATCTTGAGTACCTATAGAGTAGTATTGCATCCTTTATATCTCCAAAAAGTCTTATAAAAGAAAGATACAGCTTTACGATTCTCTCCAAAAACAGCCGAGCGCCTGGAGGCGTGCCGTGGGCGGAGCTAAAGAGTGACGAGCGACGAGCATTTGAGCGCCGATCACCAACAAAACAGAGACATTTGATGCCGTTTCACTTACCATCTGCAGTTCTGAATCTTGACCAGGATGTTTTATAGCTGGGACCGCTTCATCTTTCAGTATCAAATGAAATCGTTTATAAAACGTTCGTCAACAAACACACTTGAGAAAGTCTGTTGCTGCCCCGAAAAAACAAACTGCATCCACTGTTCACGTAACACTAGGTTCTTCGGGAAGCTGAACAAGGTTATCTTTCCCTTACAACCAAAAACACACTTCTTAAGAGACATTCTTCCCGAGCGAGTCCCGTGTAGCGCTGCCGGATAAAGCGCGTTGATGGGCACGCGCGAAAGGGAAAATTCACCAAAACATGCAAATTGTCATAATATATTCACCCTTATATTGTTCAAAATACTGTTTGACTTTCTTTCTGTGGTTGAACACAAGGAGATGTTAAGCAGAATTTATGGCTGCTCTTTTCCAATGCGATAACTTGGGCGCGTTCTTGCTCTCGCTCTCGCTATGGTCGATACTTGCGCGGGCGCGCTCTTCCGGGAGAAATGCCCATATAAGGATTTCCACCCTTCATGACGTCACGAAGAGCCATGATCGAAAAAAAACTTTCCGAAACTTATAAGAAACCCGGAAGTGTGTATTTGGCACAGAAATACTGTTATACACCCAAATTGTTTTTTTAAACTTTGGCCATGTTTAGCATGAGAATCCAACTCTTTAACAGTGTAAATAACTCAACATGCATGAAACAGCATTGGACCCCGGCCACCCCCCCTTTAAACACCCAAAAGACCTTTGCACTTTGACGATGAGATTTACATGCGCAAGCACCACTCACATTTTCTTTGTCTTTTTATTTCTTTTTTTTTAATTTTACATTTTCTTCAGACACTGAATATACGCTACATGTCAGATCTTCCCTTTTATGCAGATGGACAATGCGTTATGGGTAAAATCCATTTCTCTTTTGTCATCTCTGCCTTCGATTCACTCTCAAGCAGCTGTTTTTGAATTATCCTCCTAATGAGATGCAGTAGAGGGTAAGTGGTCTTCCTGTGCCCATTTCACCTTGAATCCAGAGGGAAATCTGTGCTTAATAAGCAGCAGATACTACTCCTTTAGGGTGTAGCATGGGGACAGAGGACAGAAAGAAATTAAGGTTTTTGGACAGCTGACCCATTACGTCGGCCCAAACTGGCAGGCAGTGCCTTCTGCTACAGGAAAGCCGAATGTGGAGATGGCAGCACACTAGCAGAGATGGCACACAGCATGGCTAATTCCTCTGCCAGAACTCATTAAGCTGGAATATTGCTTTGGAGGAAACAGTAGAGTCCATTGTTGGAAATTGCTTTATAACAAATAAAACTGAGGGTTCTTGTTGCATTTTTGAGAGAAGATAGATAATTTGTATTTACTAGAGCCTGAATAAAAACAATCCCCTCTTTTGTGACCACAGTGCATCCGTGTATATCTGTTATGCCTTTCTCATTTCCTGGAAAGTAATCATAGCCAGCTTTCTCTTTGTCCTACGGGGATATTTGGGACTTTTGGAATGTAGATATGGGATAAAAACATTAAGTCTTTCCAAGATGTTGTGCTGTATTTTTCTGTCGTTGTGGGTTTGTTTTGCAGTACTGTCTGCACCAAAGCTCTCGGATTGCTTTGGAAAACCTGAAACGACTGAACTTTTGTTTATTTGCACTAACCAGTATGAGGGCAACCTTGAGAAACCTCGCCCCCTTGTGTATCAAAGGAGTGATTCACATTGTTTTGAAGATGCTTGACTCTGATTTCTCATCTTTTTACCACTTTAAAATCTAAGAGCTCTTGGCAGAATCTGCTCTCTTTTTTTTTAACCCGAGGCTGCGATAACATTCTGATGCTGGGATCACAATAACTCAACACCTTTGACATTTTGGACCAAGCGCTCTGGCTCGTTCCCAAACCCCAATTCGGTTTAAGATTCTCTTTTGTACAGGGTAGTGGAAAAAGATAAGATGTCTGTTGTGAAGCGTCTGTAAAAGGATGTTTGAAAGAGAAGAATGTATCCACTTGTCACCTTTGAATGAACTCCAGATTTGAACACGAGCGCGCATACACTCCTCCTTTTCCTTTGAAAGGAACTTTTATATGCAGCGCTATCTGTGCACCTCATCCCTTTCATATGTGAGCATTAGATGTTAAATTTAGATGTTAAATATTTAGCAAACAGAAGAAAGATCTCTATCATATGAGATTTTTAGTGGGGTTATTCATTGTAGCTGCTTTCGCTACAGCTTTTCTGTATGTTTAGTTACGTTATGTCTCTCCACCAGTGGTAATCTATGTATTCGCTTGCTTCTAGAAAATATAGATTCTGGTGGTGGGTGGCTAATTAAATATTTGACAGGCTAGAATTTGAATGTCGCAGTATTATTGCAGGCAGGTTGGCATTGGCAGTGCTTATAAAAAATAAAAAAAAGCGTATGTGTGTGCATGTATAGTTTTGGTTTACAGAATTTATATTAATATACACAATCGAAGATTACTGAAAATATAATGAAAGTTTGTTTTGAGTTTATGCAGTGTTGAAAGTGAAGCACCAGTTTCAAGTATTTCATATATTTTTATGCATAGTTATATAATTTTATATTATATTTACATTTTCATTTAATTCAATTTTTATTTATATTTTTATATTTATGACAAGTAAATTATAGTATGTGGACTACAGTTCAAAAGTTTGGGGTCAGTAATGTCATAATGTTCCAAAAAGAATATTTCAAATAAATGTTTTCAGATAAATAAAAAAATAATAATAAAGTGTGCTATTTTCCAAAAGGTTTATGACAACAAAATGATGCTGCCTTATTTAATTTTTTGTTAAGGTTAATAAGCACTTACTTAATCTCTGAAGAACTTCTCATCACACATTTCTTAGCTCAGTATTAAATGTAGCTTTCCATGACACTCTATCAGACACATTTTGGCATCTCTATATGAATTCTACATTTCTACAAATGTCACAGTAAATCAGGATAATATTGAATCATTACTGACAAAAATTCACACAATCTGATTGCACCCCTCTCCATGCTTTCCAGTGCCAGAATAAGCTCAACAGCTTGATTGAGTAATTTTCCCCCTAACATCCTTCATCCATTTTACTATCTAATCTAAATACAATAATTACAGTAATCAGGCTGCAGTTTGTAGTTACTGTAAGATATAACACATGCAGGTACAGTGTATTTGTGTGTGATTTGCTCTCTGTCCTATGCTCTAATGTATCATGCTTTTGGTTTGCAGGTGTGCGCATGTTGGATGGAGAGGTCACTGATGTGGTGGAAGCTCAGTCCCTCGGTCTTAACCCACAGCACATCGACATCTACAGTGCCAGCTGGGGACCCGAAGACGACGGCAAAACGGTGGATGGACCTGCAAAGCTGGCCAAAGAAGCTTTCCTACGCGGCGTGATGGAGGTTTGTCTTTTCTCTAATCTGAATTTATTGCACTTCTTTGTTGTTTAGTTAATGTAGGCCAGAAATACTCCTTGTGGTGCTGAAAGGGGCTATATTCTGCACTTTTGGTTCATTTTATTGTTTCCTGCAAGGCAATTTATATTACATTTCATAATTTATATTTCTTGTCAAAGAATTTTCCAGCCTCTCTCTGCACCATTAGAGTGAATCGGGCTGCATTACTGTACCTTTAAAGGCCTGTTCACAGCAAGGACGATAACTATAATGATAACAATAATATAAAAATTGTTCTGAACTTAAGTAAAGCAGAGTCCACACCACAACTATAATGGCACAGAGGAACAATATCATTGAAATCACTTTAAAAACAATATTTTTTTCCTGCTGGTGAACAATAAAAACATTAGAATCCATCCTGATTTAAAGCACCTGATGACATAACAGCAGTGCACACTGAATAAACAGAATATTATCGTGTGTTGGTGTGGACACTAATGTAGTTATAATTATCTTTATAGCTGTCATTCTTTGTTTGAACAGGCCTTAAGACTTATCTAAATGATATGTATACGTGGTCTATTATCATTGGCTAAATTTACATGCCAGCATAGTTCACAGTATTGTTGATCAAGACCGACCACATCTGAGATTATTAAATGTATTATGTTCATGATTTAAAACTTTAAAGTAGATTAATGCATTAATTCATTTCTTTATTCTGTTTAATATATGTATGTGTGTGTGTATATATGTATATTTATTTTTATATATATATATATATATATATATATATATATATATATATATATATATATATATATAATATATATTATACACACGCACACACACATACATATATTAAACAGAATAAAGAAATGAATTAATGCATTAATCTACTTTAAAGTTTTAAATCATGAACATAATACATTTAATAATCTATTTAATATATATTAGGGGTGTAACGATACACATATTTGTATTACCAAACGATTCGATTCGTTGGACTAGTCCTATTACATTTGGAAAATAAAACGGCAAAATAATTTTGGAAAGTAAAACACAGTGTATGAAATATAATGTTCTCAGTGCCACTGTGCTCAACAAGACGGCCCAAATGATGTAACAGACAATGTGCTGTTTGTATCGAAAGACGATGGTCTTGTAACGAGGATAGCCAGAGATATTGTCAAAAACATCAATTGTTGGCAATATTAAGATATTTGGAATTTCCAATTAATGTAGGCCTGTTACATTCTTTTTATTAGGCCTATTATTATTATTATTATTATTATTATTATTATGAAGCTACTTTTATTATTAAATTAAAATTACAATTAATTTGCCCCACAATAATTACCAAATAACTGACGTGCTGCAAGGATAACAAAAGATTAGGCTATTTACTCCTCAGTTAAAATGTTTTTTAAAAAGTTATTTTAAAACGGGTCTATTATACAATGCCTATAGGCCTACAATTAAAATATTAACACTGCAGTCATCAATAAAAATCGATAAAATAAAAAGCTTTTATTTCAAGCACCGACTTTCAAAAACAACACGTTTAACACGAAATGCATTTCTTCTCATTTTTTTTCACTATGTACTATTAGAAATATTAAGGGTATAAATGAAAACAGTTATTAATTACAAAATTATAAATTCATTGTGTATAATTAATCTATTACCTGTCCTAGTTTCCCCCAGCGTCTGTTACATATGCTGTACAATATGCATATGCAGTGAAATATTTTTTGGTCTTTAGTCATTAGAGGCTGTTTATTTATTGCCTACTGTTTTGATTTAGTATCGATACTAAGGTACCAGAGCTTGACGCTGTATCGAAACCTACATTTTTCACTCGGATGGACCGTGGAGGAAGTTTTGCGCTGTGAACGTTTACATAAAACCCCTTTTCAAAATGAGCAGTGGAGAGGTCCTGTTTTCCATGACATGTACAATTGCTTCTGTGACTCATGGGCTATTTTTACTGTTTCCTGACATTATCTGCATCAGTTGGTCTGTGCCACTAACAGTAGACATGTTTTCATTGATATTCTTGTGCTGAGATATTCTTGAAGTTTGCCTCTCTTAACCTTGAACTTTTACCAGCAGCGGCATTTAAGAGGGCAGAAATTTGCGGTTCAAATGAATTAAGTGGATTTTTCTTATTTGCTTTGAAGTTAGCGATGTCAGGGGGCTGTGGAAGGGATGCTCTGTATTTGATTTTGGCACACTTCATTTGCGAGTGCCTTGAGTCATAAAAGCACTTACTAGTCAGAGTGAAGTTTGTTTAATTTAAGTGTCACATTAAATGGCAATTTTCACCGAGACATCTTCATGCGGATTTTCCAGAGCGTGAACAGTATTGACATTCTTAATACCTAATTACTTAACGCCATTTGAGCTAAACTGCTATCATGTGCGGGGTAACGGAACGGCATTCGTCTCAGCCCTTCACTCATATGAACGTGCTCTGGGGTTGTAAAACTGGCTGAAGCCCAGCTAAAGGACAATGGAGGAGATCCGTGCCAAGACGCTACCTACCGCAGTGTGTCGTGGATGGATTTTATAGGAGCAGACCTTTTGTAGAAGAATGCTGAGAGGCGATTTAGTACGGAAGACCACTTTATGCTTTCATTACGGATTGATATGCATCACTTAAAGCAATAGTTCATCCCAAAAATGAAAATTCTGTTATCATTTACTCACCCTCAAGTCGTCCCAAATTTGTATGCCATATTTGCTTCTGTGGAACACAAAATAAAATATTATTACAAATTTTTCTTTTTTCTTTTTTGTTGTTCTTGCTGCTGCTGTTTTTTTGGGCTCCACTGACTGTCATTGCATGGGCAAAATCAGTTAAAATATATTATTTTGAAGGTAGAAAGTCAAACTGGTTTGGAACAACATGAGGGCAGTGTTATTTTAGTATCATTGATATACTGTAATAGTTTTGAAGGTATACAGTTGTTGTTGTTTTTTTTGTATATTTAGTTTTAATTATTGTTGTACTTAAACTAAATGAAAAACCTAAATGTTGTCTTGGCCTAGCTGAAATTAAAGATAAGAAGTTTTTTTTTTTTTTTTTTTTTTCAGTTAATTTTATTTCAGTGATGTGCAAGCACTCTTAACCACAGCTACGGTTTATTTTAACATGATCACTGTCATTGTTTGTTTTTTCCATTTACAGTGTGTTAGATTATCCATTATCATAAAAATTGATTCTTTAAATTCAACCATAAATAACAATAGTTATTTATTGATGTTTTTGCAGTATAACGTTAAAGTATTAGTAGATGTTAAGTGTCTTAATGCTACATTTTATTACTCTTATGCCATAGCATAGATAGCATACTCTATATGCATAGATCCATAGCATAAATGCATTGTGCAGAATTTGTTCTAAGTATGAATGATCACATTAGAATTACTGAATTATATTGGGTAGATCTTTTAAAAGAACAGCTGGTGAGAGCTGTAAGAATTTCCCTGTCACTGTTCCTATAAATAAGTGACAAGGACCAAAAAACAAAACTTGAACTCATCACACAGACTAGCTTAGTATTTTCCCCATCCATATTTTCTAGCCATTGTTTCTGGTGTCCAAATCGTGAGCGTTCGCGTGTGCCAGCAGTCAGATTTGTTTTGGTAACAAGATCCATGTTGCGTGGAGAAGGCCAATGCAAATGGGGCTCTGGTCTGTGTAAACACCCTCACTGAATAGATGCCCACAATCAAGCAGGTGTGCGCTGTAACAGAGAAAACTCTCAAAGACGCAGCCAAACTTTGCACCACAGCCTTTCTCGGCACGCTATTTTGTTCTGCAGACTTTTATTTGCCACATTGTTGAAATTGTAAGGTACAGTAAACGATCAAAGGTAACAAGCAAACAGCATCTGAATCAAATTATTTGCACTGTTGGCCTTTCCTTGTGGTGACATAGTAAAATGAAAGTCACGTGGTTATTCAAACATGCCTTGTTAATGCGGTGCGTGTATTTTTTCACGAGCTCAATATTGATTCTGACAGTTTGCTTTTGCATTACTGCACTTCTTCTGAGAAGCAGACCGCAAAAGCCCGGTGCTGTTTGTGTCTTTCATTTGCGCCTGAAAATAAGCATGCATGATAAATGTCTTGAGAACATTAGCGCCATCCCACAAGATCATTTTAAAAGCATCTGGCCCGGCAATCGAAACCATGATAGTGCTTCAATTGTCCATGACACTTTGAAAACCCTTTCTGGCAGACGATCCTTTCCAAACTCCACTCATCACAAATATTATCCAGTTGTTTTGAGTATTGTCGTCAGTAATCCTCCCGTTTCAGACTTGGCAGCGCAGCGCTCACATCTGGCTCTCGATGTTAGATTGGGCTTGCATGAAGGGAGATGCCAGCGCTTTTGACAGACTGTGTGTTTCTCCTCCTGAATTCTAGGGCCGCGGAGGACGGGGCTCCATCTTTGTGTGGGCTTCGGGGAACGGCGGCCGAGAGAAGGACAGCTGCAACTGCGACGGCTACACCAATAGCATCTACACGCTGTCGATCAGCAGCAGCACGCAGAACGGCAATGTGCCCTGGTACAGCGAGGCCTGTTCGTCCACCCTCGCCACAACCTACAGCAGTGGTGGCCTCAATGAGAAACAGATTGTGAGTCTCTTTCTCTCTCTCTCTCCACCTCCAGAAAATCAGCAACAGTTATCCTTTAATTGAAGAAGTGGCGTAGCAAATCTAATCCAAAAATAAAGAATCTGAAAACAGTTGGAGATCAGAAGATAGCCTGCCAAGCCAATTTATGAAGAATTGTTGCCGCGGCTTTAAAGTTCTTTAAAGGCTTTTTGGCTGTCAGTGAATGCTGCGGTCACTTGTGATGGGGAAGATAGATGGTTTTTGTCTTCATGGCCTGTTTGAAGCTTCAAAAACACGGATGTTCTTGTGATTGCAAACCATATCCTCTCACTATCACGCATGGCTTGTTTTTATCTTTGTGTTTGCGATTATTAATGATGTTTAAGTCGAGCATCACTGTTTTTATTGCATACACTTGTGCTTAGGGATTTCGACAAACCCCAGCCCTGAGTATTACAATGTGTCCTGACCAGACAAAGCAACTAGCCATAAAAGCTACAGTATTTCTTCTGTGTAAATCAAATTATGCAGCTTGTTGAGGAGAGGTGTGCTATTACTAAGTGATCAGACTTGCAATTTTGGCCTGGCTGATGATAAAACAGGTGAAAAGGACATTCAAGGACAGATTTTAAGGTGAAAACTAGGACAGTAGACAACCACCCAGGGGCCGGATTCACCAAATTTTCTTGAAGTTAAGAAATGTAATAGATACATTCTTAAAGGTTTGCAAGTGAAGTTCTTGAAAAATTATTTAAGAGGTTCTTAAATATTTTCTTGGTAGACTTGTATGGTGGTTCTTCTTGCTAAAGTCTCGCTCATCAACTCAATGAAAAACACCTCAAATGGTATCTTTTTCTGCCACCTGCTTATTATAGTGAAAATCATAAGTTCACGCTATTTTTAGTGCGACTCGCTTGGTGGGAGATCAGCACTCTGTGTCATGTTTCAAAAATAAAATCCTAACAAGATCCTTATTTTATATAATTGCATAATTATATAATTGTTTTTATAGATTTGTTATTTACTAGGGCTGCAACAATATATTGTCGCAATATATTGCAATACAAAATGGAACAATGTGTTTCGTGAATTGACAGTATGTATTGTGCATAGTTCACCCATAACCGAAAGTATAGACAAGATTTAATTTAGTCTGTTATTCACATATGAAAAATGAAACCGAGTGCAACAAATATGGTAAAGCTGGCAGCTCGCACATTTGCGTTTTCATGTTTATTAATTATTAATAAATAAAAAATAGTGTTATTTAACAAAATACTGTATATAGATTACTATAAATTATTATTAATTTATTTCATTCATTTATTTATTTATTGTAGCTATATCTAGGCAGGGACAAAGTGCAAGCATGTATGTCTAACATAATTCCTTATTTTTAGCTTAGTTGAATCGTGAATATCTCCCTTCTGCTTAATGGACTACCTTTTGTTGATTGTTTATCATATGCTTTAAAATACTTATCGTATTTTTATATTTTTTTGTATGGAGCCGACTTGTGACGTGTTTTTTTTTTTTTTACCACCCCTATTATTTACAAAGATTGTTAAGAACATTCTTTTTAGGAATTCTTATTTTTCTAATTCTAAGAAGAAAAAATATAAAAACATTCTTAAATGTTCTGGGAATTAGAACTTAATTTAGTCTTAAGTTAAAAAATAGAAGAAATAATAATAAAAAAAATTAAGAATAATTTGTGAATCTGGCCCCAGAACACTCTAGCAACTGGATATTAGTTCTCTAAGAACCACTCAGATCACCTTAGCAAGCCTATAGCAACACCCTGGCAACAAACTACAACACCCTGGCATATTGACACTGACATTTGCATCAACAAACAACCTTTTTTGGTTCTTCACAAAATGTTAAGCTGTAGTTTCAAAGCATAAATATCCCTGTGATTCAAAACAACAACCCCTCACTGTCATAGCATGACATTTTCTTTGCTCATGTTCGGTTTTGTTTCTTTACCCGGCTCTGTGCCGACAGAGGCGTGCACCCAAGCATTGTTCTCATAACCGGCTATGCCTGACTGACTCATCTATTGTCCCGCATTCAAGACACAGACACTGGCTTTCACAATGGAGGTGTGCTTTTAAAGGACAGAAGCCTGATACCCGCTGTTTCCTCTGCCGCAGAGACTCTGTCAGGCGATATTCCTCTCCTGTGGTCTCCCAAGATCCATTTTTTAGTGTGCAATTGCTGAATTCTCCTGTCATCGCTCCTGTCATTCAGCCTCTCTGCCATTTTTAGCAATTATTCTCACGCAAGGAGGTCTGTCGCAGTCAGTGCACATCCTGCGATGCCTGGCTTTTTAAGTGTCACCCGTCAAGCCTTTTATGTTTGCATTTGTCTTGAGTTGTTCCAGCTCTGTCTGTGTGACCCTAAGTGCTTAGAGATGCTGCGCTTTTTACCCTCGAGTGTCGAAAATGTCAAACATTTAACTGAACCACCTGGGTCACTTAACGGGCAGAAGCTGAATGGCAGTTTTTACAGGGTTTTTACATTTTCTGAAGCATATGTGAAGAGGTGCTTGCCATGCAGATGCCAGTGCTGTGATGCAAGACTCGTTGCCAAGGCATTGATATGCAGTTGCTAGGAAGTTCTGGGTGGTTGCCTACTGGCCCAAGTGGAAAGAGCCCAATTCCCAAGTCTCTGTGAAATCCTTTTTTCTTGCCCAAATTCCCCTCAAAATCCATTGAGAGGATCAGTTTGGTCAGTCATATCAGGTTGAAAAGTAATAGCACGCCGCTCCTCAACAACTCATGATTTGAGGTATCAATTATATCTGTAGCACAAAAGTGAAGGACTAGTTGCACATCAAAATTTCATGCTAAGTGCAAGGGTCTTGTTCGAATTCTTGATTGTGAGTATGAACAAATAATAATAGCAATGCTAGACACAATTAGCAAGATTATTAAATGGGTCATGAATTGAGAAATCAAGATTTTTCTTATCATTTGACATATAGGCTAATGGTCAAGTTTAGAAGATTTTTTTTTTTTTTTTTATGTTTTTGAAATAAATGTCTTTTCACCAAGGCTGCATTTATTTAATAAAAAAAATTAGAAATATTTAGAAGAAATACATAAGTTATTTCAAAATACCTTTTTTTTCCATTTTAATAAATTCCAAAAGAATATTTGGAATCTTCAGTATCACGTGATCCTTCAGAAATCATTCTAATATGTTAATTTGGTGCTCGAGAAATATTTCTTATTGTTAATGTTGAAGACAACTTTTATATTTCTATAATATTTCTATATAATATATTATATAATATTTTAAATTTTTTATCATAATATTTTGTGGAGACTGTTTGAAATTAAATTGTTAAAAAGTGACAGTAAAGACTTTCATAATGTTGCAAAATTTATTTTTCAAATAGATTTTTTTTTAAAACTTTGTTCATAACGAATCCTAGAAAATGCATCACAGTTTCCACAAAAACAGTAAGCAGGGAAAAAAAAAGTCAGCATTGATTATAATGTGTGTAGAAAATTTATTTTTATTTCAAAATTCTGAAAGTTTGTTCAAATCCTACTAACATTATTAATGTGCCTCAGAAAACATTCTGAAATAATTAAAAATTCCTCATGACGTCTTTAAGCTTTTATCATCTTTTGTGAGTGACTTCATTGTCATGTCAGGACTGTGGGTACTGTGTTCCCAATTTGATTTTCCCGTCATATCAGTGATGTGATGCGATATGTTTTCCCGCTCCGCTTCCTGTTACAGGTCACTACAGACCTCAGGCAGAAGTGCACAGACTCCCACACAGGCACCTCTGCCTCGGCCCCTCTGGCAGCAGGAATCATCGCCCTCGCCCTTGAGGCCAAGTAAGTCGTCCGAAGCCTGGTTTGTCCTGTCCTCAAGCGAGGTCATCTTTCTTTATCAGCGATTCTAGTGACCCGAGGCTTTCGAAATAAAATGACTGCCGGCTAGATTGGTAGGCTGGAATTAACCTTCAAATTCTCATTAGGATCAAACACATGCATTGAGCGGTATCATTTGAAATTAATTCACTGGTAACACTATAACCTTTATGACTCTACCTGTAGCTATCCGTGACCTTTACAAAAGGGCAGGAGAGATTATCTAGGAGAGCTGTTTGTGTTTCGTTCCGCCATGTATCTCGCATGAAGGAAAGGCATTAACACTTCTCTCCATAGTAAAAACCTGACCTGGAGAGACATGCAGCATCTGGTTGTGAGGACGTCCAACCCTGCCCACCTCGCCACCAATGACTGGAAGACAAATGGAGTGGGTCGCAGAGGTAAAAGCCCATCTCGTTGCTTTTCATTGCTCCCTCCTCTTTCCTTTCGCTCTGGCTTGTCTTTCCACTTTCCAGCTACTTGAACGCTTTGTAATTAGATCGATAACATTATCATTGGCTGCACCAGTCTGCAAATAGCTTTGGATCTTTTAAAGATATCAACCTCTTTAATTCACCTCTTTACTTATAATGTCAGTCTTTTTACAACCTTTTTAAACTGGTTCTATAGTTACTTTCAACAGTATTGATTTTTCTCTCTCTCTCCTACAGTAAGTCATTCTTATGGATATGGTCTGCTGGATGCTGGGGCCATTGTGGCTCTGGCAAAGAACTGGACAAATGTTGGACCTCAGCGGAAATGTGTCATTTCCTTGGTGTCTGAGCCTAGGTAGGTTAAATCCTCTTTACTGGATTGATCTTAAAAGGGTTAGTTCAGCAAAAATTGGCAGTTCGGTCATTTTCTCACTTTTATGTCCATCCAAACTGAATGTGTACGCTGCTGTTTTCCATACAGCGAAACTATCCAGTGACCAGGGGCTGCCAATCTTCAAAAAGACATAAAACACCGTAACCTAGTCTAAACACAAGCTATAATACGACTTTCTAGAATTTGACAGCCTTAGTCTTTATTCACATGATTGCATAGATAAAGCCCTATGATTTTTGTGATGCAGAAAATGCAGACAGAAAATCAGAAATAGGAAAAAAAAAATGAAATTAACATTGAATTTTTTTAAAATACGGCAACACAATTAATTAAATTTAGATATGATTCCTGGTTTACTCCAATTGTTAAACGGCAAAATGCTGAGAAATTTCATATTAAAATGTACAACAAGATTCGATTATAATAAGGATAATAGTATTGGATTATTCTGTGAAGCTCTTTATTTGTTGAAAATAATATAATGTTAACATTAATATATTTTAATTAATACTGTTCAAAAGTTTAGAATCTGTAAGATTTCTAAATGTAAAATATATTAATAAAAATACATTAAAAGTAAATATATTCAAATATATTAATAGTAATATTGTGAAATATTTGTGCAATTTAAAATAACTGTTCAATTTGAATATTTAAAAAATGTAATTTACTATTATGTAAAGCTGAATTTTCAGCATGCGGTCTTCAGTGTCACATGATCCTTCAGAAATCATTCTAATATGCTGATTTGCTGCTCAAGAAACATTTATTATCAATGTTGAAAACAGTTTAGCTGCTTCGTATTTTGTGGATAACATGATGATCTTTTTTTAATTTTTTTTTATTCTTTGATAATTAAACAAAAGAACAACGTTCATGTGAAATAAAATTTAGTAACTTTTGAATAGAAGTGTATATTAAAGATATGAAAATGTATAAATTATTAAAAATATAGATTTATTAATACTTTTGATTAGACATTTCTTTGTTTATAAAATTATTTAAAAATAGTATAAAAATTATTATTATTATTATTATTATTATTATTATTATTAAAAAACATTTTGGATGGAAAAATATAACCGTTTCCATCAGCATGAGCATTCTGTAAAACAACTTTTACCTTCCATGGGAGGAAGTCAGTTTTGATACAGGTTTGATACATGAGGCTGAGTAAATTATGACAGAATATTAATTTATGTGTGAACTAAACCCTCTGTTAGAAAAAACTGCATTCTTAATTGATTCTTCACTAACATATGGCAGTGCACACAAACGGAATGTTTTAAATTTAGTGCTGCTGAAAAGGTCATGAAGTGCAAGAGGAAATGGGAATATGAAACTAGGTGGGAGCGAAACATCACTTTTGACGGTCTATCATATTTAAATTTAGAGCTGCACAACTTGAATGATGCTTCAGTGCATGAGGCATCTCCGCTGCCTACAGAGCGTGTTTAAAGGAAGTAATGACTTGCAGATAAGCTTGTTACATCCACGTTTGCCACACTTCCATCACTGCTGAGATCTTAAAACTCAAGACGGACCCTCAAAGTACCTCTCCACCAATCTCGTCCTCTCTCCCAGCATATCATGTCTTTCGCTCTAGAAACTCACCCTCTTTTTAATCCCTTCCTCCAGTCATCATTTATGGTTCACCAACGTTATGGAAAGATCAAGGGGTTTTGGAGCAAAGCCCAATTTAACATGCTGGTAGCAGAAGTCACAGAGCGAAGTGATTACGGGCTGCCTCCCTTCCATCTCTGCTGTACTTTTCTTCATTTTTCGCTTGCAACATCTCTGACTTGAAGTCTTGCATGCGTTACCGCGCACAGAGGGGTTACGCTTCATTCCTCATGGACTTGTCAGAGGCTGTAGCCTGTCGTTCTCTCTCTTGATTTAAGCTCTTCTTCCGGTGTAACCCTGTCTCTGGTGAGCAGGGCCGGGCCGCTCTAAGCTCCTTATAGGATTGGGTTTAGAGTGCCAAAAGCCTACCGGCTCCTGTAGCGGTCATCGGTGGCACAGGTCTTAACCTGACTGAACCTTTCTGTTGGACCATGTGTTTTGCACACTTAAGTGTTGCAGCAGCAGTTTGATATAGCACTCCTGATTCTGTAAGAATCAGTTAATCTTTCCCAGTAGCTGTTAATAAGGCCAATTTGATGCATCGACTATGTGCAAGTAAACACGATAATGCTTTCAAAACATTGCTTTATTTAACATATCAACTTTGGAGTATTAAGTTTGGGGAAATAATTACTTATTTGTTCAAACAGTGTTTAGAAATTATTAAACATTTATGCTTAAGATAATATGCTTTCTTTTGAGGCTTCAGTAAACATTTGGGTAATTTGCCATTTTAAAACACATTTTAAAACACTTTGCATGAGTGTGTGCTGTTGCTTTTATAAGCAGTTGAACTAACAATTTTCACCCGGTGGATGATAAATGGCACATTAAAGGAGGATTTGAACCATATCTAGTGTTAAGATTGTTTTCTGCTAGATTGTGGTACTTGGTAGAGAATATTTTGATCTTACACTAAACTTACAAAAGTTTGGAGTCAGTAGGATTTTCAACAAGAATATGTAAAATTAATCACAACTGTTTTTCAACTTTGATAAGAGTAAAGAATGTTTCTTGAGCAGCAAATCAGCATATTAGATTGATTTCTGAAGGATCATGTGACACTGAAGACTGGAGTAATGATGCTGAAAATTCAGCTTCGCATCACAGGAACAAATTACATTTTAAAATGTTAAGACAGAAAATAGTTATTTTAAATTGTAATATGATTTTACAATATTACTGTTTTACTGTATTTTTGATCAAATAAATGCAGCCTTGGTAAACAGGAATCTTGTTAAAACATTAAAACACAAAAAAATTTAAATCTTACTGATAGGGTATAATGCATTCATAATTGTATTAAGTATAACTTTTCATTGTGGTTTAACTGTCAGTTCTTGAACACTATTTTCCTGTTTTTAGGAATATTGGGAGTCATTTGGTGATCAATAAGAGTGTGGATGCATGTGCTGGGACGGACAACTTCGTAAGCTCAATAGAACATGCTCAAGCCCAGCTCACCCTGTCCTACAACCGCAGAGGAAACCTGGCCATCTACCTGATCAGCCCACAGGGCACCCGCTCCACACTGCTTGCACCCAGGTCAGGCACTGAAAGGGATACGTCCACACACTTTATACTCAAATAGAGTATAGCTGAATCAGTTAAGTGTAACATTCTCTGTCTCTTTCTCTCTCAGACCTCACGATTACTCCTCTGAGGGCTTCAATGACTGGGCTTTCATGACCACTCACTCCTGGGATGAGGACCCTCGTGGAGAATGGATGTTGGAGATCGAGAACGTGGCTGGAATCAGTGACTATGGTAATAGCTCGTCCATCCAGTTTGCAGTTTTTTTTTTTTTTTGTTCCATTTATGCTTCAGACGTGTTGAGCAATGATGCATATGCAGGAGAGGCAGGTTCAAATCCAATATATTTGAAACTCCAGTGTACCCTGATCCCATTCCAGGTCTCTTTCACTAATATTGACTCTTTTCAAATATCTACTTCTCTACTAATAAAAAATATAATAAAAAGATCATAAAAATAAAATGAAACAAAATTGATCAAATTAAAGCAAAATAAAAAAATAATTAAAAGGCATGATAAAAATAAAATAAAACAAAAATGTTAATAAAAATAAGAGACAATAAAAAGATAATAAAAATAAAAACAAATTATAGATAATAAAATGATTAAAAAACGATCTATGACTTGAAAGTGATTTAAAAAGTCAAACATTGATTGTGATCCAATAAAATAATCAAAAATTATAATAAAAATAAAACAGAATAATAAAAGAGCATAAAGAAAATATAAATGCCATTAAACAAAAATGATTAAAAAAAAGTAGATAGTCATAAAATAAAATAAAATAAAAAGATCATAAAATAAAAGATAAAAAAAAATCTGGGACTTGAAAATGATTAAAAAGAGTCCAATATTGATTGTGATCCAAAAAGTCTGTTTTATGTCTCCCAGTTCCCTGCTTTGCACTTCACAGAAATGTAGAGTATCTTCTCTCCAAATCCGCCTGATTTGCCCAATCCTGTTTTCTTCCTCTTTTATGTCAGTCAATTTGTCTTCCTTCACCACACCCCACAGTAAATCTGATTAATTAAATCTAGCTAAGTAAATCAGACGACTGAGTTTTTCTCCCTCTCCCACTATCACATTCTCCAGCCGCTCCTGAACACTGTAAATATAAAGAGACTTCCAGCCAAAAGCCCATTCATTTGTCCTGCTCAGACGCGAACACAACTGCTTTATGTCTGGATTGAATGGACCATTCGTCCAGTGCATTACCTAGTCCATTTCTCTTTGTTGCTTTAAGAATTTACAGAGCTACTGACTTTATTGGACTATAGAGGCAAAGTGTGCCATCTATCTAATGCATGTTGAAGCAGTTACTGAATGATGACGACAAGAAGTCTGTGTTCAGACATTGTGTGTGCTGTTACAGGGCACCATGATGATCATCCTTTTTATCTTCTGAGTAATTTGTGATAGTGGCCACAAAATGAGCAAGATGTACAGTCAGACATTGTCAAAATAGAAAGGGTGTTGTTGTTTTATCTTGTATACAATTATAGAATACCAATGGAATTTACTTTGCATTTGACTTATTTTATATTAAATATGGCTAATAAATATTGCTTTATAGTTGGTCAAGCATTGATACATGAAACTAGTACAGCTGTGTAGGAAACCTTTACCTGTGACAGTGGTCATTTATGCAGCATGCAGCTAAAGGTGATTATGAAGTATCTTAATGTAAAATGACCAATCAGAATTAAATATTTTAGTTTAAAAAAACGTCATTCCTATATTATATATTGCAATTGTAAAATTATCTGATATATGCTCATTATGATTAATCTGTATGTTTGTCAGTTCTAATTAGCTATATTACTTAAATAATTTATTGTGACATTAATTAATATTAAAATTATTTTAATTATTAACATTTTATCATATTGCTGTCATTTTATAAGTTCAGTATGCCATGAGAGGCTCCATAGTTATGTGATCATCAGTATTTTTTTAGTATAATTTAGATTTATGAGTTTTATTATTTTTTATCCGTTATTATTATTATTATTATTATTATTAAATCAGTTTTATATATATTATATTATTTTCATTGTAAAGTTTTAGTAATTTTTGTTGTGTGTTTCCTTAGGCAACTAGCTGAAATTAAAAGTTAATGGTCAGATCGCTAATGCATTGCCTCTTGTGGCTTTTTGCTTTAATACCTCTATTCTAATTTAGCACTATTCTGGATTACTTGAGAGATTAGCTCTGCTGTTTGCTTTTGGTCGGTTGCTTGTGTTCCTTATTTTTTGAGTTGACCGTATCTGCTGACTGAATAAATGTGCATATAGTATAATACAGTCTACTGATTGAGACAGAATGAACACAGACATAATGATTCACAACTGGCAACTGTCCTCATTTTGTGAGTTTCTTGTGTACATGAGTCAGATTGTTGAATCTCTCCCTCTGTCTGTTTTAGGCACTCTGACTCAGTTCAAGCTGGTTCTCTATGGCACAGCTTCTAGTTTATCCGGCCCTTCAGCAGCAGACTCCAGCAGCTGCAAAACATACGACCTCAATCAGATCTGCACAGGTAAGTGTCAGAGTAAATAATGGTGAAAGTGCGCCCCCTGCCAACTACTAGTGGCATTTACTAGCTGTCCTCAGTAACTCCAAGCTGTTTTCAGCTGCAGGCCTGATTGTCAGAATGGTATGCTCCTATACTACTCGTATACACTCTTCTTCTGCAGTATGTGTACCATACACATTATGCACATTTTCATGCATGGAACACCTAGATGACCTAATACATATGGCAAAATGTGCAGTTTACAACTAAAGTACACTGCACACGACTATGCACTTGACTTGACCTTCCATTTCTTGTTTAACCAAACAATATTAACATCATTTAACGTTATCTGAAACATTATTTTATGTCATCTGAAACATTTGGACATTTTACACAACATTTTGTGATATTTTGCTTTAAAAAAATGCAAAATAGCCATTTTTTCTGAATATTTTTCTGCAATAGTAGGCAATAAGTTAGTATTACATTATGAACACAACCTTTATTTTTGTTTTAAAACAAGACTAGTATACATAGTGTCTAATATATGGTCCATTGTGTCCAAATAGATATTTGCTACATTTTGCATGCACTACCATTCAGAAGTTTGGGGTCCGTACAATTTTTTTTTTTTTTTAAATATGTACATTCATTTAACAAGGATGGATTAAATTCATCAAAAGTGACAGTAAAAACTACTATGTTACAAAAAAAAAATATATATCTTATGAAAATGTATCATGATTTCCGCAAGCAGCACAACTGATTTCAACAATGGTAATTAGGGGTGGCAGGGTACACAGATGTCACGGTTCGGTACTTACCTCGGTTCGGGGGTCACGGTTCGATACGATTTTGGTACAACATGGAAAAAAAAAAAGAAATCTACTATGCTCGGTTTCTTTTCATTTATTTTGAACAGAGTAGTGCAAATAAAAAAAAAATCCATCTAGATGTGAAAATACTACATATTATTACATGTTATATATATAAAATCAGTTTTCACAAATAAAAGCAGACCTTTATACAGTGATTATTAATTCTGCTGGTACAAGGAAACAGTTGAAGTGATCACGTCACACACACTCGCACTCGCACACACACACTCGCACGCGCGCACATACACACATGCTAACTTGACAGCCAGTTGGTACTTTATCAAAATGAAATGCAGTGAACCAAACATCAGCGCGGCCGCCTCCGTGTCACCGTTGGCATTCGCTGTTCTTCTGCTGGCGGTTATCAAACAGCGTTGCATTGCTGCGGGCGCCCCCTTCTGGATTGGGGGTGAATTGCCTGTATTCGTCGTAAGGCATCATGCACCGAACCGAGATGCCTGTACCGTGACGGTTCGGTACGAATACATGTACCGTGCCACCCCTAATGGTAATAATAAGAAATGTTACTTGAGCAGTAAGTCAGCATATTAGAATGATTTCTGAAGGATCATGTGACACTGAAGGCTGCTTTGCGTCACAGGGATAAATTACATTTTAAAATATATTAATATAGAAAACAGTTGTTTTAATTTGTAATAATATTTCATAAAACTGAGTTAATGGTCAAATAAATGCAGCCTTGGGGAGCACTTGAAAAAAATCTTTCTACCCCAAACTTTTGAACGCTAGTCTGTGGTTTCACAAAATGTCTAATTTATTTATTATTAAATACACTAATTAATACATAACACTGTAAATTTGACCCTGATAATCTCCCCACTAATTGAAAGCTTTAAACTAAATCTATAAAGCTTGCAGCTGTTTTTATAGGTCCATTTTGCTTGTGTTGAGTGTGCTGTGCTGGTCATGTCTTAGCTGTTAAATTGTGTGTTCATAACTCCATCCTGGAATTAGTTCACAGTGCCAGCTGCATTGGCAGCCGTGTTGAAGGCAGCTGTCCAGTTTAGCCTGCGGCCGTGCCCCTCTCTGTGGACACTCGTTGCCAGCTCATTCTTACCTCTTCACACACACACTGACCCTGCCACTACTCTTTCAGCAGCTTTCTTCCTTTCATCAGCTCTTTCCTTTTTCTGTCCTCTGCCTCCTCCACTGGCCATCACCTCCTGTCCTGCCCTCCTTGAATGACACCATGCTAAAAGGATTTCATTATGAATGCTCAAAATATGGTCTTCACCTCTTTTTTGTGTACTATGATGGCCAGAGGTGTATGTAGTTGATTTCTCTCCCAATAATCAGTTTCCTATAGCCTGTTTACACAGTGTACACTCTTAAAAATAATGGTTTCAAAAGTGGAGTTTCATAGTGATGCCACAGAAGAACCATTTTTGGTTCCCCATAGAACCTTTCAGTGAATAGTTCTTAAAATCCTTTTTTTTTTTTTTTTTTTTTTGGAAGTAGGAAGAACATTTCAATAATCTAAAGAATGTTTTTCCATTATAAAGAACCTTTTGTGGAATGGAAAGGTTCCATTTGTGTTAAAGGTTCTTGATGGAACCACAGATGCCAATAAAGAACCTTTATTTTTAAGAGTGTAATGCAGCTTAGCCTCTTAATAACCTTATCTTAATAAACTTATTCTGGCCGAGAGCTGGCCACTTACACTGGAAGAGACTGTCTGACCGACACATTTATCTGAAATTGTTGATACAACAGTAACGCACCAGCTTGGACAGAACATTTCATAAAAGCACGTTTTGTGACAGCCGGGTAAGATGACTTTATTTGCAGGTGGACTGGTGCACTCAGACTCAAGGAAGTTGCGTAATGCTAGCCAAACTACTCATTTTCAGCTAGCACTTGGCACTTTTGTGTACAACATGCATCAGGCGGTTAGTGAACAGATGTAGGGTGGGCTGAATGCACGGATGTGAGGTTTATGTGGCTGAGGCTACATTCAATGAAAACAACACAAAAATTGCGTGAGGCAAAATTTCTGTCAAAAATGGAAAAAAGAAGGTTAAAATGCCTGAATGAATTGCTCAATATTCAAACAAAAAAAAATTACAAATCACACAGTAGCCTATTTTGGATTTAATAATAATAATTTTAAGTATTTTTTTAAATACTGTTTTATCACAAAATGTTGCAATACATTAAAGGAGGCTCTGACTTACAGCGATTTTACCACAGTTAAACAGCTTTTAGCTTTTTTGTTATTTTAGTAGTATTTACATAGTGTTTTAGTATGTATTCATATTTAGAATCAGCTTTTTATTTTTATATTTTCAGTTTTAATTTTAGTTTTATTAATTTTATTAAAAGCAATATTTATTCATTTTGAATTAGCTTGTTTTCATATATTTTCTGTTTCATTTTAAATGTATTTTAAGAGTAATCTTGTAAAAAAAAAAAAAAGTTTATAAATATTTTGAATTAAATTGTGATTTTAGTACTTTGTCTCAAACTTATTTTACTTCAGTTAGTTGTCAAGGCAACATTTCCAATTTGCATTTAGGTTTTATACATTTTAGGTGTTCATCTAATGGAACATTTTTTAAAAAGTTTTAGTTAACAATAATGTGTTTTAGACACTTCTTCACGCTGTGCATAAGAATACTCTTAACCTTGGTAAAATGACTGCAAAGCACGGCCTCTTATTGCTTTTTGAAGTGTCATTTTTGGTCTCAATTTGTGCATTTGTTTGTATCAGCAAAAGCCCTTTGTGTATATCAGGAGGGTTGTCTTACCTGCGTATGATTCTCAAAGATTGATCCAGGAGTTCTTCCTGGTGCTTATTCTGCTAGTTATCCCTGATCTGACCTCTGCAGCTTGAACCCTCTCCAGGTGTTAAGCACTGTTACCACAGCAACCCAACATGCCCTACCAACCCATAAATAGGGATTTTGCACTGAAATTTTTTTTGAAAGGATTTTGCCTTTTAGTAGATGAGTCTTTGCAGTTGTCAGAAGATGCTGACTTGGATGGTTTAGTAATTATTCCAGTAATGGGACTTGCATCAGGCAAGGTAGAGCATTTGTAAAGACCTGAATTTCCTGGATCGTATTTCTTCTTGGCTTGGCAGGCAGCGTTTGAGGTGTAAATAAGCCTAAGCAGCGCAGAGCAATGCAGTGTTTAGCTTCAGTCCTCAGGCGGATTCAATTACTCTATCACACTTCACACACACACAAGCTGCCCAACTGTGCGTCCTATTTAATGGATATTACGGGTTCAATACAAATTAAGCTCTAGCAACAAGAAGTTTGTGGCATAATGTTAATTTACCATAAAATATTTTTTTTGTTTACAGTTTGTGGCTAATTGTTAATTTACCATACAAAGTTTGTCCAAAAAACAATAAGCAAAAACACACAGAGACCAGGTATGAGAGCCAGACAATGAGCAATAAAATAGGTTTGCACACTGTATGCAGGTATAGCTGTTTGGTTTGTCTGTATATCCAATCATTTACTTGGGTGTTGTCAATATGACCAGCATTTGAACACTTCAGTTTCTTGATCATTTTTTTCATTTAGGTTAATATTTTGTATTTATTTATAATTATATTTTTGTTATTGGTATTTTTTATTTTATATTAATTTTTCTTTTATATATTATATATTTAAAATAATATATATATATATATTTAATAAGTTTAAAATATCTGTATATATATACGTTATAAATATATATGTGTGTGTGTGTGTGTATATGCATATTATATTATATATTATAAGAATTTTAAGCTTACTTTTTTTTAAATGAATGTATATTAATTTTACAAATTCCTGTTGTGACGAACAGGCAAAAGCGAGGGGTTGAAAAAATACAAATAATTTATTTGAATATTTTATGTAGTATCCCAGTTAGTGATTCGGTGATAAAAATTATTATTAATAAAATGCTGTTTTAAATGGAGTGCAGCATGTAACATTGCGAAACATGTTTGCTTCCTGAATGTACTATCAACTGCCCTTCAAAAGATGCAAGCTTTGCATTTCAACCTTTAAATCCTCAGGAATGCTGGTCTCATGGACGTCCATCCAAGTGTAAACATGGTTTTTGGTTTAAAAAAAAGTCAGATAAATTTTCAGTGGAAATCAGCAAAACAGTTTAGCTTGTATTCAATCCAGAACAAATTTTGAAGCCTAAACTGAATTCTGTTTCTTCCTCCCGCAGAGTGCAACCCCGGCTTCTACTTGCACAACAAGGGCTGCGTGAGAGACTGTCCAGCAGGTTTCACCGCAGGCACCCGCTCCATTTTCCTCCCCAACAACGAGGTGACGTCTGTCCTCCGTCCCGCCTGCATGTTCTGCGACCCCATCTGCCTCACCTGCAGCGGCACGGGCCCTCAGAGCTGCCTCTCCTGCCCTCCTCACAGCCACCTGGACACCGTCAGCGGCACCTGTCTGCACCAGAACCACATCCAGCGTGAGTCTCCGGACGGCGGGCTGTTCCAGACGCAAGGTGGTGACTCATCTGTCAAACTGCATCCAGAACTCGCCTCTCGCTTGCCTGCGACCGTGGCCGTGTTCGGCTGTGCCTTCATCGTGGCTACGTTTGTGGCCGTGTTCGGCTTCCTGCAGATGCACACGCGTAAGCAGAACAAACTGCTGTCCGCCGAAGCCGGGCCGGGATCCGGCTTACTGGTTGGGTTTGGTTTCAACCGCACCGCAGTGGCCTACAAGGGCATCCCGAGTGTTTGGAGGGAGGACGAGGGCAATTCCGAGTCTGAGAACGAGGAATTCGAGATCCGCAATGAGAGGACTGCCTTCATCAAAACACAAAGTGCTCTTTAACCCCTTCTTGCCCACGATCCTCTCCTCTCTAGCCTCTACTGCACTGTTGTCTCTTTTTTTAGTGTGCTTTCCTTCTGGGGTTCGTCTGAGCATATCTCACTTCTGGGGGGTTTGGGTTGTTTTTCGCACCTGTCGTAGTTATATGAGCCATGATTCACCTGGGTGTTGACCTCTCTCGGTGCCTCAACATGGAAAGCTTCCAATCACAAGCGACGGGGATGAGCTGATGGTCGCAGGGTTGTCCCGGAATTACAATAAACATGATTATCATTTGGTCTCTTCCTCTTGCCTAGTGAGATTTTAAGAAACAAGAAGATGGAATTATTTGTATACGAGAAAAACAATGCTTTTCTTTGAGTGAATGAGTGTGTGTGTGTGTGTGTGAGTTAATCTGTTTATATGAAGTTCCAGTGGGTCGGATCCACTGGCTTTGCGCAGGGAGCCTTTTAGAAGAACATATCACTATTTCTGCATGGTCAGATGGAGAGCAGAGCGGTGTGTTGTTAAACCTGTTTGAAGAGCTTACAGCTCCCCCTAGAGCATCTACATTGACAAATTCATGATTATTTTATGTACAGTAGGCTGTTTAAAGGAATAGTTCTCCAAAAGATGAAACCATCATTTGCTCACCCTCATGTCATTGCAAACCTGCATGATTTTCTTAAGTGGAAAAAAGTCCAAATGCCTCTAAATTATATAGATAGATAGATAGATAGATAGATAGATAGATAGATAGATAGATAGGGCTGTCAAATGATTAATCGAAATCGAATTCAAAATGAAAGTTTGTGTTTACATGATATATGTGTGTGTACTGTGTATATATATATATATATGCGTGTGTATATATTATATATGTTTTTTTATAATATACATGTATGTTTATATATACATATACACAGTACACACACACATATATATGTAAACAAAACTTTTAGTTCTTGATGTAATTAATTGTTTGACAGCCTAAATATAAAATAAACATACACTAACTTAAATTAAAATAAAATAGTTAATCAAAATGTCAAAAGCAATCCTAGTGTGATTAATTGTTTTGTAATTGTCACATTTAATCGTTTATTTAATCGTTTATATATATATATATATATATATATATATATATATATATATATATATATATATATATATATATATATATATATACATATATAAAAAGCACTGTAACATTAATTATTTTTTTTCCTCAAAATTAACATATGACATCAAAAGACTTCAAATATAGTGCACAAGTTTTCTGGACCACTTTTATGGTGTTTTTGTTGTCATTTTTGATGATGGACAGCATCGACAGCTTTGCTCTGGTGATTTTTAACATCTTTTGTTTCTTTAAAGTAAGATCTCATGAGGTTTGAAATGACACGAGTGAGTAGGTGAATATGGTAAGGGTCAATATCACTGTAAGGTGCCTTTTGGTGTCCTGTACATACATAACTCATTTGACATGATAACTTAACACAAAAATGACTATGAAAGAGTGTGTTATATTAGGCTAAGTTTTTATATTCATAACAAAAGCATTACTTGGCTCTTTAGAGACATTTTCTAGATTTTTTTTTTAGTTTTGTGTAAGAGGATGCGTGTTATTTTGCTATTTCCCATGCACCGCTCATTAAATTTGAATGAGAGTAGAATAGTCAAATCATAAAATCCTATTAATATTTTGTTAAATAAGAGATTACTCTATTTGAGTGTTTTGATCATTTGGTAATAAAAACAATATTTTTATTTAATAAAAAAGAAGAGTTTATCCATATCCCTTGAATGGTTGTCCACCCGGTCTTATTGGGGATTCCGCCCCTTTAAGAAAAGGCCATCCCCTTTAGTGACATCAGGACAACAGATTTTTTGTCTCTTCGTGGCGGGAATTTTAACAGCTGAGGGGAGTAAGTTGGTGACTTTTCAATTGACAAATTTTCTTTGTATGAGTTTGCTTACTTGCTTTGCCAAAGCTTAACATGTCCGCCCTGTCGGCATAAAATATGCCAGAAGTGATTAGAATACAGTATTTTCAAAATATGTAAGTTTAAATATACCAAATTCTCTTCAACAACCAGACTAAATATTTAGCTAGTCACAGTTTGTTGTAAGCTAATATGCTAATTGAAGCTCAAAATGTCCACCCTGTTGGCCACTTAGACTCGCTAGAGTGGACATAAACACGACAGGGTGGACATAGCATTCATTTGTAATTAATGTCTAAAAACTAAAATGAATGGTGGGGGGGGGGTATATCAATGTGATTGAGAATGTAATTATATTTATTATATAATGTATGATTTCTTCAGGAAAGGGACATCATACTTTTCAGAAAATATAATTTGCATCTTAATTTTGCAATGAAAACGTATTTAACGGTAATATATGTCCATGACAGGGTGGACATATCTTATGATTTATGCTTCGAATAATGGCCCATAATTATCTAAAAAAAAAAAAAAAAAAGTGTGAGAGCTCAGCTAATATGTTTCTATAGTACTTTAGTGTCTACTATTTATGATATGACACAAAGCGAATGGGAAATTAAAACCAAAATTGAGTATTGTGAGGGTTGAAAGGTACTCTATGGTGATATTGACCCGTAAATATTTTAATTTTATTAGTGCGAGTTTCTTTGTGAACCGCAGTACCCCTGCGCTCTCTGACCGTACTGAATGTGGAGAGAAATCTGATGTTGGTCAGTCCCTCCGAGCCCAGCTCAGCAGCATTAAGCTCTTCTCTTTTCTAAATCTGTCTTCAAGTCCAGGTTTGAAACACTAGAAACGGTCCCGGCTATAGGCCTATCCTGAAAAGGTCTGGCTTCCATGTTCTCATGTTTATGGGGATCATCCATTTATTAGATATAGATGTTGGAGGTATGGGTGTGTTTTTGAAATAAATCAGAGAAAGGGCTGTGATGACCCTCACCCAGAGCAGCTTGGGTTTTATAGACGTTTGGTTGTTTTCGTCTGCTCAAATCATTTCATCAGGTTATTTTCATTGCTCACTACTGTTTGTTATTAGTAGAATGCTTGGCCTTGTCAGCTCATCTGCCCAGAATATAGTACTGTTGTATTTTTGTTTTTATCTGAATTATTACATACTCATCATCCACATATGTTGCTCTTATGCAGTATCTTTATGAAATGACAATGTTATGGAATCTGTGCAATAGAGACCCAACAGAGTTAATGCGATGATGTGCTGATTTCTTCATCATTATCCTATCAAAATGATTGGCACTATGAGAGCACTATCAGCCTTTCAAAACCATTGTTTCTTACGACTGCACGAAACAAGGACAAGGACACAATATAGGCCAGTTCACAAACTACTTGCACCATCTTCAGCCTTGCCCTAGTTTAAACACTTTTTTATACAAGTAATGCTCATCTCTTTTTAAAGTGTCATGTTCATCTACACAGTCTCTAGACTAACAGAACATCTTCATTTACGACACCCTACAGTTTCACAGCTGTTAAATATCTCGAGACTTTACGCTAATGTTTATTTGTTGATCTGGTACCTCCCTGTTCTTAAAGCAAGGTTCAAATTGGAACTTTTCATCCCTCCTTTTATTATTTGTATAGAAGCTGCAATTTACTATTTAGCTAAACAACTGTCTTTATATATAGATCTTCAGTTTATTTACATAGAATGAATTTGGATAAATTGGGCCACTTTTTTGCATTCATTTACACACACACACACACACACACACACACACATATATAATAAATAAATAAATAAATATATATATAATGATAGTGCTACAGCTATTTTGGAAAGCTTCAAAGACCGTGAAGGCATGACCAAAGAGCACAGATAAAAATCTGCTTGCCTTAGAGCGATAACATGACCTGAAAAAAAAAATTAATAACTTTTTTTTTTTAAATTGAGGTTAGTTTAAGTTTTGAATGAGAAGTGATTTGGCCATTCACCTTCAGAGAATGCTTCACGTGGCTGTTGAATGACATTTTAGCAGTTGTGGTCTAAACTTGTGTCGTGGCAGTAGTTTTTACCAAGGTCACACGCAGTAGGTTTTCACCCTGATGGTGCGATGATTGCATTGTGCTTTAAGGGCTTGAGTGTTTGTGTGTGTGTTCAGACTCAAGTGAGAACCTTCTGGAACCATAGGATTATTTGCATCTTTATTTGAAGAGTCAACTGATGCATGTAGAGACCCAAGTAGAAAACACCAATCATTTGTATGACTACCTGAGACGGGACAACTATATAAAAATAAGGCCTATTTTTGTACTATATAAGGTGCATTGTCATTTACATGTAATTTAAAGATTATTTTGCTCTTTTTTTCTTTTTATTTAATTGATGTCAATATGCGAATTATAGATTATACTAAAAAATAAAGATCTATGCAAACTTCAGCAATTTCCTTTGTGAAATCTTTGTTGTATTTTAGTAGCTTTAGTAGTTTAAAAAAATATATAAACACCTTTTAAAGGTTTCTTGGAACTGTTTTGCTAAGAAAGGTCTAGCATCCTGTTGAGGTTGAAGTGTTGGGTGTGTTGACCTCAAGAGGGAGATTTGACTACGCTACGAATGTTTGTTTGATTTGACCAGTCAGTGTCTTGACCAATGGTTTAAAATAATACAAAAATGAAATGAGCACATAATATTTTAGGCATGCCCTGTTTTGCAACAGAAGTGGACTTCCAGACGACTTCCCTCAGTTTGTACAGTGTTACATCATGTGTGTAATCCTCAAAAACACGTGCTCACTGAAAAAAAACTATGAATCATCATAGTCGTCGAAAAAAGAAGTTATTGAACACGCAGTGACATTTTCTGACAATATACCCTGCTACAGGGCATGTTGTCACAATGCAACTAGTTAAATGGCCTGTTATAGGCGTTTAGTCACCATTTTAAACCATAAAACAAATGTGACCCTGGACCACAAAACCAGTCATAAGTCACACGGGTATATTTGTAGCAATAGCCAACAATACATTTACATTGTACGGGTCAAAATTATTGATTTTTCTTTTATGCCACAAATCATTAGGATATTAAGTAAAGATCATGTTTCATGAAGATATTTTGTAAATTTTCTACCATAAATATATCAATTTCATTTTTGATTAGTAATATGCATTGCTAAGGATGTAGTTTGGACAACTGTAAAGGTGATTTTCTTAATATTTAGATTTTTTTGGACCCTCAGATGCAAGCTTTATCTCTGCCAAATATTGTCCTGTCCTAACAAACCATACATTACATTTACATTTAGTAATTTAGCAGATGCTTTTATCCAAAGCGACTTCCAAATGAGGACAATGGAAGCAAACAAAAGAGCAATGACATGCAAGTGCTATAACAAGTCTCAATGTCAAGTCTACATCAATGGAAAGCTTATTTATTCAGCTTTCAGATTATGTATAAATCTCAATTTCCAAAAAAATGTACCCTTATGACTGGTTTTGTGGTCCAGGGTCACAAATAGTAATAGTAACATGCAAATAAACTATTGTGCTACCAAATGTTTGTATACTGTGTATAAGTGTATACATTTATCAGGCTTTAAGTATATAGCCTATTTAAGAAATTAGCCCTAGAGAGAGAGCGCGCATACTATATGCATGCCATAAGCTTCTTATTTTGGGAATTATTGCTTCTGTCTAGTTTCATGTTTAACATGCTTTTAGTATTATTTGTAATATTTAGTAATATTAAATAAAATGTATTGTAATAAAACCATATTTTAATACAAATATGAGAGTATACGTACGTGCACAGCAGACGGGTTAATGAAATGATACAGTGTCTGGGTTGTTGAGGTGGTGTTCAGTCGCAGTTTAATCGTGTTGAATGCAGTGAGTCTGCGTCTCGCCTGCCGGACTCTTCCTGGTTTGAGCTCGAGAGCCGCTGCTGTCATCGTAAGAGCTCGTCTGTCTCACTGTCTCCAGTCTTTATCGTTTCGACGCGCTCTTTCTTCTCGTCTGTCTCACTGTCTCCAGTCTTTATCGTTTCGACGCGCTCTTTCTTCTCGTCTGTCTCACTGTCTCCAGTCTTTATCGTTTCGACGCGCTCTTTCTTCTCGTCTGTGTTATAATGGAGAATCGCGTGCTCATATCTCCCTGACCGGTGCGTTTCTCTGCGCCAGACACATCTGAGGTGAGAGTTCACACTCTTTCATGTCTCGACTATGAAATAATCGGAGCTCTGGTGTTATACAGTCGGTCTATTTAAGGATGTCTGATTGCTTGATTTATTTAAAAATATAATTCATCATGTTGTTGTTGTAGCTATTGACTGACATGTAGAAGAAACGCTCGGTGACGCCATCTCCTTAAGACAATAAACAATTAATTTAAGTGTTATTGATTTTTTTGTTTTAATCTTTGACCATCTGGATGATTTTTTTTATTCAATGTCTTTATCCGTTTTATTAAACAAAATGTGACCGTATTAAATTATGTAATGGGTCAATACAGTTGCTACACAAACAAAAACGGGCTATGAAAAAATAATTTTATATGGAAATCAATATAAGAAGTCACTTTTTGGTTTAAAAAATCGTAAAACGCACTAGGTCTTTATATAAAGTTTTTAACGTGTTTTATATTTAAGTTTAGTTTTCATACTCTTTTTGTTGTTTGTGTGAATTTAAAGTAGCTTATACCTAATAATAATTAATTATATGTAGCTAATAGCTAGTTCAGTTCAAGTAGGCCTATAGTGGTTAACAACTGCAGAGATGGAAATAATAATTCTGTGTTTTGGAACAAGATCACTATTTTGTTTACTGCTGTACACAGAGTAGATCTTATGCTTTGTAAATCGTTAACTTTTTGGCATTTCAGAATATTTCCTTATGACTGAGTTTGCTATTAAATAACTTCACATTTGATATGCCGTTGCGATAAGGGAAGTGGTGATTATAGACAACATCCCTTTCTTGTCCTAAATTGCCCGTGAGGAAATGAAAGCTTCTGAAAACTCCCACATTTATTGCAGTCCTTTTTTTTGCAACAGACACACAAAAGGCTTCAATGGTGTGTTGAAATGCACATATAAAGCATTTTAAAAGTCTATAATATTCTTCCTCTTTCTGTAGATCTTGGTTTGTGGTGTTTCTCATTGACTTGACCAGCAAGTTTCTTTTACCAACATACTGCTGCTGACAGATACACACTGTAGGTCATCTTGACTGTTAGATATTATTTTTGACTACTTGTTAACTGATAATAACATTTTTGCACACAATTAGCTGTAGTAGTGTGCTGCAGGTATGGGCTTCGCGGAGGACCTGTGGTGCCCTCAGGGTCACGCCGCTCTAATGAAACTACAAGACTCTGAGCTGCGTTTGATGGAGGTGATGAAGAAATGGATGACGCAGAGGGCCAAGAGCGATCGTGAGTTCTCCGTGCAGCTGCATCAGATGTCAGCCATTGTGGAGAAGCTGGAAGGTTCTCAGCCTGGAGGAGGTCTCGACTACATCAGCCAGTTTAATAAGGTTGGAAGGATCCCCTTAGCGAGTATAAAGTTTCAGAAGGCTTGTATTTGGAATTTCCAGTAATTGATTCCAATTCATATTAGAGGTTTTAATGCATTTAGATGGTGTTAAAATGCTATAAATCCTTACTTTCCATGTGATATTAACAATTAAAGCAAAGAAAGTGCCCTGTTTCTGGAATGGGAAATTGCACTGTAACAATCTAAAACCTGCTGTCAAAAGCCCTCAGGCTTTCTCTGACATTCTAGACTTTTTTTCTGCTGACTTTCCAACTATTTAGACTCTACAATGATGCTAAAACCTCTAATTGAGCATAGGGCATGAACAGGCCTAAATTTGCTTTATTTTCTCTGAGTACGCAATTCTGAAACATTCAGAATGCAAGTCATTTTTTGATTGTTTGCTTTCACTTGAGAGGTGCATGCACCACAATAAAATACAATCATGCATTCACATTTTCAATGCCTACATTCTAAAACTTAATTTTCTCTCTCACAGTCATGGAACGTGCTGGTCAGTCAGACGGAGAGCCTCAGTCGTATCATGCGCAAGCACTCTGAGGATCTGATGGTGGGACCCCTCAGCAAACTCACCCTCCTCATCCGGGACAAGCAGCAGCTGAGGAAGACTTACGGGGAACAGTGGAACCTTCTCAACCAGGAGCTGTGCAGGGTCAGCGCCACACGCACATCACTCTCATACTCATACACTCTCAACAATGAAGGTTCCTTATTGTCATCAGTGGTTCCGTGAAGAACCTTTAACATCCATGAAATCTTTTCAGGTTCTTTACAGTGGAAAAACATTCTTTAGATTATAAAATGTTCTTCACACTAAGAAAAAAAATGGTTGAAGTTTCTTTGTGGAGCTAATAGAATCACAGTGAAAACCCCCTTTTGGAATCTTATTTTTAAGAGTGCACACACATATATATATATATATATATATAAAACATACATATTTCCTCATTTAATGTGTAACTTAATATTACTGGCTCTCAGCATTGTTACTTCTACTGCAACACAACTCGAATGGTAGCATACTGTATATATATACATGCATCATATATATATATATATATATATATATATATATGCTACCATTCGAGTTGTGTTGCAGTAGAAGATAGTCACAATGCTGAGAGCCAGTAATATTAAGTTACACATTAAATGAGGAAATATGTATGTGAATCATGAAGTATGCATATATTTGAACTGATTTTCCTAGTTTCCAAGATGTTTTTATTCGCATATACACCACTGTTTAGAAGTTTGGGGTTGGTAAGAGCTTTTTTATGTTTTTGAAAAAATTATCTTATGCTTATCAAGATGCTTATTAATTTGATCAAAAAAGTACAGTAAAAACAGTAATATAGTGAAATATTATTTCAATTTAAAATAACTGTTTAGTGTTTTAATATATTTTAAAATGTAATTTATTCCTGTGACGCAAAGCTTAATTTTCCGCATCATTTCTCCAGTCTTCAGTCAGTGTCACATGATCCTTCAGAAATCATTCTAATATGCTGATCTGCTGCTCAAGAAACATTTCTTATTATTATCAATGTTGGAAACAGTTGTGCTGCTTAATATTTTTTGTGGAAACCATGATGAATTGATATTTTTTCAGGATTCTTTGATGAATAGAAAGTTCAAAGTTCAAAACAACAGTCGAAAATAATTTATTTGAAATGGAAACTACACCCTATATCTGCGATCTTTTCACATACAGGCATCACTCACATTTTCATCAGAACATCTATAATTATCTCCTATTTGGCTTTGTGTGTTTAAATGTTTGGTACAATCTAAATTAGATAGAGGAAATGTAAATGGTAAGCCATCAGGCAGCTCTTCTTTTTGTGCTCGTTTTATTTGCTTAATAAACATAGCAGCGGTTTCCGCATTGGTGCTCTCTGCTGAAGCTTATTTTTGGTTCAATCTCTTTGAGTTTTGAAGTTATAACTGAAGCACAAGTTGTCAGTTGATCTTCAGATGGTTTCTGTGAATTCTTGAATGGTTTAACGCTGCAAACATTTACACTAACAAACATCAGGAAGTGGAAAAAAAAAATATTCTAGTGAATCTTATCAGCTCTATCAGCAGCAAAAGTCTGTCTGTCAGTTTATGGTCGAAGTTACAGTTGAAACTGTTTACTTCAGAACCAGAATTTATAGCGGAATTTAAGTGGTGACACAACGTGATAATTTTATTTCACATTCAGTAGTTTTGTCAGGCAACCATGTTTGTCACAGTATAGCTTGCATTTTTGCCTGATTTGGCTTCTATTCAGTAATGCTTGAATTTGCACCAAAATACAGTAGTTTGATTGAATGCACAGCCTGCATTCACAGATATAGGAAGTGACTACTGCAGCAAATAAATCATTATTTCCATTACTTATGTTTAGCCTGAAGATTTTTAAAACTATTATTAGCTAAATATCACACATATTCAACCTCATATCTAAAGCTGGCTAGTAACATGTTGAATTGATTGTCAGCAATGAGTTTTTACTCCTCGTCCTTTCGTGCCTTTGATTGCACATGACACATGTGACTCACTTTGATGCACCAACCTGGATTTTGATTGGTTTTTTTTTGTCCTGTTGTGTAAGGTTAGGTCACCCAAACCGAGCTGGACCGGCTCAAGTCCAGTTACAGACAGCTAGTACGGGAAGCGACACAGGCTAAAAGAAAGTACCAGGAAGCAAGCAAAGGTAAGATGCCTCGCTGCTGAATAGTTCTCTAAAAAGCCTGGCCATTTTCTTTCATTTTGACTGTGAATTGTGTAGTCTGTGCTGAACAGATAGACATACAATGAGAGGAACTGTTTAATGTTTAAACACTGAATGCTTTTATGATTATTATGTGTAAACAAGGCATTTGTCTACTTGGCAGAGATCAGACAAACCTGTCTTTAGACTAAGACGTGTGTTTCTCAGGTCACAAAGATGTAACAAAGTTTCCTCTTACAGAGGAAACAAGAGAAACTAAATGTGGTTTCTCCAGTGGCCATAGTGTGAATGCTCAGCAGAGCATTTTTTGCAGCACTTAGACAGGCCAAAATGAATATAACAGTAAAAATAATTAATATACAGGCCACAGACATGAAAGGTAAATTACAGATACTGTATATTTGCAGTTTAGAAGACATTATTGAAATGAGCTGCACATGATGGGTACAATTTTATCATGCTTTGATAGGATAAGCAAGGTGTATTATAGCCTTTAAAGCACTTGGTGGTTAAAGCAGATGGTTTGATGGTTTGCTGATTTAAATGAGCAAATATAGCACTTGAGAACTACTGGTCAAAACTTTGGGGTCAGTAAGATGGCTCTTATGCTCACCAAGGCTGCATTTATTTGTTCAAAAATAGAGTAAAAACAGTAATATTGAGAAATATTTTTACAATTTAAAATAGCTGTTTTCTCTTTTAATACGTTTTAAAAAGTAATTTATTCCTGTGATGACAAAGATGAACTTTTAGCAGCCATTACTCCAGTCTTCAGTGTCACATGATACTTCATAAATCATTCAGATTTGCTGTTCAAGAAACATAGTAGTTGTAGTATATCAATGATGAAAACAGTTGTCTTTGATAAATAGAAAATTCAAAATAACAGCATTTATTTGAAGTAAAAATCATTATTACATTATAAATGTCATTATCACTTCGATTAATTTAATGCATCCTTGCTGAATTAATTATTTAAAAAAATCTTACTGACCCCAAACTGTAAGTGTTTGACCTGTGGCAGGGCCGGTGCCACGGGGGGGCGTGAGAGGGCGTCGCCCCCTCACTCGGACTATCCCGCCCCCTCACTCAAGATGAGTGTGAAAATAGATTTTATTTATGAAATATAATGGTTTATTTAAAAAACACAGTTGCCAAACGAATAGGCTTTCTAGCATTAATACGATGCTACTATAGCAAAAATTTAGGACAGTCTGTTTCACAAAGTCGCATTTTAATTACATCTGACACACAATCTTCCCGCGCAAGTGGTTCAACTAAATGCAGGCATTATGCAGCACTACTGACTAAGCTAAAGGTATGATTAAATATTTTTTTAATGTTAAATAGAGCGCTAGATTATCGTAGTTAGTTGATTATTTTGCTGTATTGTTTGATGCTGTTCAATTTGTTAAACTTAAAATGATGCATCTGTTAAATGAGCCGCAATGAATGTGTTATGTCAGGGAATCGGTCACAATAAGCTTGTGTTTCATTGTAAAACAGACACAATTGAGTATTTCTGGTGGTTGTGGTGGTATACTGCCGCTCCCTATAAGCAGAGTACGCAGTTTGCATAGGGCACCAACTCCCAGGGGGGCACAATCCCTGTTGCTTTTTTTTTATTATTAAATTCGTTCTATATTAATATATACATACACATAAATAAAAATATAAACATGAACAGATAGCCTATATACATAATGATAAAAAATGAAAGCAGTAGCGAAGCTAAGCACATGTGACGCGCCCTTCCCGCATCTGCGCTGGCGCCCGCCCTCACTCATATTTGCGGCTGAATGCAATTTATCATAAATGATCGAAAACTATACCCGGGAAAAGACATCAGCAGTCCAGGGCCCAGAAAGGAAAAAGCCCAAGATGAAGCCCGTGCATCATTTTCATGTACGTTCATAATCCTGTGAAACTTTTTTGGCTGTTGACGTTAATAATGTCGGTAATAATTTCACCATCAGCATCTGCCTTAATATTCTCTTTGAGTTTCCATGTTCTTGTAGCCATGGTAACCACAAATTAACCATGGTTTTGTTACTTCAAATAATAATTTACAAATAAGTATTGAGATTTTTTTTAATCTTTTTTTTTGTGGTTATAAAAACAGACCTAAGCGAACAATAGCCTTTAAAATGACTTATAAAACATTATATAAAACAATGAGGCAATAATGATCGGTTAATTACTTATAATCATATGGATTCATTGCATAACACTGTTAAAATACATAAAGTAATACAAAATATAAAATTGATGTACATTAGGCTACATATTACAAATGCCTGCAAAGGGCACCAAAGGCCTGGTAATTGCTGCTGTTACACAGGACGATCAAGTCCTTTAATATCGACCAAATATTTAATTAAAATATCCACTTAATCTTTTATTTTTGGCCACCTTTTTGCAATAGAAATGCTACAGCCTCTATAATTTCTTCAAGAAAAACATGTGAACATCACAACCCTTACAAAAATTAACCATGGTTTTATCGTAGTAAAGCTGCTTAATTTTCTTTTGTGTGATTTCTGAATGCTTTGGACTATAAAATCGATCTGACAGCTGTATTAATAAAATCATAGCCATAGGTGGTAACTGTAATTGTAATTTGTAAATAATTCAATTTAATTACAATATATTTATTTGTTTACTTTTATATTTTATTAAAGGTCTATTTTGACCCCTATAGTTTTTTTTTTTTTTTTTTACTTCCATAATATTTTGGGGAGGGGGCACAACAATACAATTCTGCTTAGGGCACCCATTTGGCCAGCAGCGGCCCGTATTTGTGGTAAAACTGCTGCCCTAAGACATGTTATTTCCTGGATGTCAGATTTTCGAATTTGATGCGATTTTGTTTTATTATACTCTGCCATCTGTATTTGCTAAGTAGGCTACCTTTTAGTAGGGTCATTCACTCAGAACGCATTTTTCATTCCACTGCGGTACTTTTCCATTGTATTTCAAAGTAAATGCGCTACGGATGTCTTTGAATTTGAATGCTGCGCTCTGCCGCTCTCGTCTTTTATAGCAGCTTGTCCATGCATAATACATCATTCTAAAACACTGCACTGAAAAAAAAAAAAAAAAAAACCTCTTCCACTAACCTGTCTCGCGACCAAAACACTATCTGTGTGTGAACCCAGTATTCTAATAGTTGTAGTAGTAGCGCGGGCAGGCTTGTTTATGGTCCGACAAATACGTGAATGGGCCACATATGTTTTTATTTATTTATTTATTTTACTTTGCGCTACGTCATCGCCCCCTTTCATTACCTCAGCCGCCCCCTCATCAGTGCTGCGCTGGCGCCGGCTCTGACCTGTGGTGTGAGTATTTCATTATTTTATAGTAAGATTCAGTCCTCTAAATGAGAGTTTGTTGAACCCATGTGCAGTTTATTTAAATCCAATGCACAAACAAATACAAGATAAACAGATACTTGATTTGGCATGAACATGAAACAACTCGCAAAACAGCGGGTTACGTAGAACAAAGCTAGACAAAGACAATTGAAACATGAGGGCTATATATACACAAGAGGCGCGTTCGACTTGAAGCAGCACTTGCAGAATGATCACCGTATGACATCAAAGTACCGCGAGAAGCTATAAGAAAGCAGTCGGATCCTATGCATTCAAATCGCTCTCGCGGTACTTTGATGTCAGACGGTGATCATTCTGCGCAGCGCCGCTTAAAGTCGAACGCTAAAATCACTAAAAAAAGAAGGCCTGTGTACAATCAGACAATGAACCAATGACCAAACAGAACAGAGAAACACATGACCAGAACAACCAATCAGAATGTGACTCATGGACAAGGGTAGCACATTGCAAGATCACAAGAGGAGCAAGGGAAACACATGACAAACAGGAAGCATGACCATGAGAATTTCAAAATAAAAGACATGAAAACATTAACTGAACCAAAAACACAAAATATACATGATATATCCCTCCCTCAAAGGGTGACTCCAGACGCCCTAACATACTTACTTACAGTACTTACTACCCATTATGCATTTGGCATGTAAGGCTGCAACAAAAGTTCTCCACTACTGTCAGTTCTGGGTCAGCCTCTGGATGGTACCCCAAGAGCGGTTCAGGTTCTGCAGTTCTAGAGCTAAAGAACCCTAACATGACATCCACCTAAAACCAAACATAAACCCAAAATTCCAGGAGAGTGGTAGAGTAGAGGAGATCATGGGGGAGGGATGGTAGGTCGGGACTGTGAAGTGGAAATTGGCCTGGATCGTGGCGTGGTGGTGGGCCTGGACTGTGGAGCAATGGCTGAGACCATGGACCGTGGAGCAGTGGTGGGAATGGATCTTGGAGTAAAGCCCAAAGTACACTTCGGTTTTTATGTGTACACGAAGGTAAGCATACAGTGCGAGTGACGCAAATTTCGTTACTAGAAAAGCATGTGCACCATCCAGTTTTTGTAACGGCGCGTATTTGTACATGCAGGTCGCACATGCTCATTGACTTGGTTTTGCACTAATCAGTTGTTCCACAAGGTGGCAACTCTGACCAGGGTTGCTGTTTCACAGTAGAAAATGAAACTAAAGAGACAGAACAACAACAAAATAGCGGAGACTGCAACAACAACAGACTGCTGCATTGACAAGCGCTTGTGTGAGAGTTATGAGAGAGCCGCAACTTTAGTTTAAAAGAGTTTAAAATACATTTTATTGGTCATAACTTCTGAAGAAAAATAGAGCAGACTAAGATGAAGCTTTCTAGAGCGCATATGTGGGCTTAACAGCAGACTGTGGAGCAGTAGAGGACCTGGGACATGGAGCAACCATAAAGGATCAGGTAACTACTGCGGAGCCAGAGACAAGGGTGGAGCAGGCAACCAGGGAGGACCACCTCAGCAGAACAGACTGGACTGAAGACCCTCAGAGAGGAGGCATGATGGAGCAGAGGCATGGATGGCCCACCTGGACGCGACAGCGAAGACAGAGGGTTCAGAGACAGCCTCTGTGGCCTTGACAGGACAGGTAGAGAGTTTTCAAATGGTCTCCGTGGTCATGAGATGGTAGGCAGAGAGTTCATGAATGGCCTCCAAGGCTATGACATGAGGCACATAAAGTCTAGAGGAGCTGTAGTATTTTCCTCCACCTCTGAGGAAGTGTATGCAGCCCACACACACATGATGGCATCTACCATCACAGGAAGCACTATGGACAGTGGCGTGATCTCACGGACATGGACTTGAGATCACTATACTTGGAACCACCAGAGTCATGTTTGATTAATTCAATGTAGAACCAAGCTCCATTTCCACCGGAGATTGGATACTATATTATGGACACTGTAGCCCCCTCACAAAAAAATCTCCAGGGCAGATTTGAATGAGGTGAGGAGACTCTGGTGTGGAGGCTGTGATGGCTTGGGACTCTGGCGTGGCGGCCATGATAAGTTTTTGGTCTAAAAGTGGTAACAAGGCTCTGGCTTGATGGTCATTGGGGCGACAACACTAAGAAACATTGGCTGAGCAGCCCTGACATGACTTGACTCTGGTGTTGCGGCCATGACATGACATGAGGCCTTGGTGTGGTGGCCATCGAGGCTGAGGACTCTAGCTTGGTGTGTACTGTGGCATTATGGGGTCCCTCGTCTGCAGTTCCCACAGTGAATGAGGAACCCCACAGCAGAAGAGCATGGTCAATACGCTGAGTCAGAATCCAGTGAGGGGTGTTATGCAGCATTAAACAAGATATTTCTTCTGCTAGACCAAAACAAAAACAAAAAATAACCTTTTGAGGGCAGTGTCATTAAAATCCACTAAATTACACAATCCACAAAAGTCCTCCACAAACTCCTCAATGTGGCGATTGCCCTGACGAAGATGCAGAAGACGAACTGCTGGGTTCATGTTTAATGGTCTAGCTTTCTGTAACATTCAGTCCACTGAAGGCAAGTTTGTTGAACCCATGTGCAGTTTATTTAAATCCAAACTTGAAGAAATACAAGATAAATAGAGACTTGACTTGGCATGAACATGAAGCAACTCACCAAACAGCAGGTTACGTAGAACAAAGCTAGACAAAGACAATGGAAACATGAGGGCTATATAACTGAACAAAAACACAAAACAGACGTGATATATATAAAGGGTTGCATAGCCTTTTTTACCTGATGCACAGCTGTACATCAACTTTCTTCTAGATGTTCATGTTTATTTGTGGATGGTCTTTTGTACAGACAAAGAACGCGAGAAAGCAAAGGAGCGCTACATCAAAGCCACTCTGAAACTGCACGAGCACCACAATGAATATGTGCTGTCGGTGAAGGCCGCGCAGGTGCATCACCAACTCCACTACGGTCAAAGCCATCCGGCTCTACTAGGAGCCCTGCAGACGCTGCAGGAGGAAATGGTGCTCATTCTGTGAGGCAACATTAATAACATCATCACTGTAACCGTATACTGTGAAATCATAGTAGTTAGCATGGGTCTTTATGCTTTTAGATTCTTTCTGCCATTTGATTTTATTTCTATTCATGACAGTGTTAGATAATATCAAGTAAACTTAATTTCCTTAAAATGAATCTAACTATAACTATAAAAATGATCTAACTATATATATATATATATATATATATATATATATATATATAACTATAATTTTTATAGTTTCTAAATTGTGGTTCTTGCTAGGTGATTGTTTACTGGCCTAATTACTCATTGCTTTATTTTAAGAGCTGACAACTTTCCCCACAGTGACTTCTGCTTTTTGAATGGAAGATATGTCGTACTGTTCACTTCTCGCATGCGCTGTACATAGACACATACAGTTGCAGTTAGTGAAAAAGAAGAAGTAGGTTTGCTGTGTCTTGCGTGTGAAAACATACATGACTCTGTTGTTTTCTTAGGAAGGAGATTCTGCAGGAGTATTTCGATCTGTCTAGCGTGCTTCATGATGAGGTGGTTGGTGTTCACACTGAAATGGCCAATGCCCTGAAAGCCATCCAGCCACAGAAAGAGTATGAGAACTTCATCCAGCAGAACAGGTATATATCTTTCCCTTTTGTTCCCAGGTTTTGTTGAATGCAATGGGATCCTGGACCAGAGGAACAAGGGATGTTGCATGCTAACTTGCTTGTTTATCCTCTGTGTAACTTATTCTCATCTCTTAGTCAACATGAAATCAAATGTACCCTGTTTACTTTCATAATAGATGTTCCTGGTATTATTTTATGATTCATCAGTGCACAATGTTATAAAGAAAAGACGTTAAGATCAAACATATAATTTCTATTTTTTTTTTTTTTTTTTTAATCAAATACAAATTGCTCCCAATGTGCATGTCTGTTAGTAGAGAATGAAAATGTTCCTGGTGTTGTGCCATGTGAGATAAAACAGTTTCTCACAGTTTCAAGCCTTTCATTAGCAACTGTCCTGCTGGTGCATAAGCTGTAAAGTGAAAGTCCTCTAAAAATAAATGGTCACTGGTCAAACATCTATAATATAATTAAATATTTGCATGCAATTATATATGCATGAATGAATTAATAAATAAATAGTTTGTACATAAATATTATTTGTATGTTGCTTTAGAAAAAAGTCACAATTGTGCTTGAATGTCTGTCAATAGAGAATGAAAATGTGTTTACTGCATAATAATGTAGTTACAACACTGCTCAAATCTTGGACATAACTTAGGCCATGTGGGCATTGCGATATAACTAATAACATCATAGCCACCAATCAAATCATGATGGATAAAATCAAATCCCGCCCTGCATTTTTTCCTAATGAATATTGTGTTTGATATTATGCATGGGCCTGCAGATGCTTTCATGTTAATGCACCTTTAAAAGGATAGACAGGCTTCTGTCTGTCCATCTCTCTGCATGCACGTGTACAGTATGTACGTATATGTACGTGCAGGTCGAGAGGAGAGGTTCCTGCATGTGTGGAGTTTGACGGCAGTTTGTTGGAGGACGCTGAAGATCTGAAGCCTGAAGATCTGCAGCTCAATGAGCTCACAGTAGAGGGGATCCAGCATCGGTGAGTTTCTTCTTCTTTCTGCACACCGCTGTACAGCACAGTGGCACCAGTGAAAGCAAAAATGTCATAGAAAGGTAGAAGTGAAATCAGAACTCTCAGAAGCCTTGTTATTGCTTCTGAAACCATCATGTGAACATTTCTTTTTTTTCATTTGTGTTTTTTAGAGGGTAGGGAACGAGAAGTATTTTTCCATAGCCTGTTTGCTTTTCGGTTCATTATTTGATTTTGTGTGTGTTGGCCGTAAGGCATCGTCTTGAGCTAATTAGGAACCAGATAATTGTTTTTTTCAATTACTTACAAACTAAAATTCATTCTCTAAGCAGAACATCCCAACCCATTATCCTGTTTCCTACAACAAAGAGTTTTTTGAAAGCTATAAACATTTTTTACACAAGCTAAAAAATGTGTTTAACATTTTTTCCCCAAAATATTATTCATAATGGCATCAGAACCTGTTCACACACTTTAAAGTAAAGAAAACAACACTATACGAAATTGTTCACTCTGTTCAGCCACAGACTAAAGCTGATCTCTTTTATTCGCTAAATACTGAAATACAAGAAAACTAATGTTATGTATGCACTACTGTTCAAAAGTGTGTGATCTTTTCAAAGAAATTGAGACTTTAATTCAGCAAGGATGCATTCAATTGATCAAATGTGACAATAGAGACTTTTACATTCTTACAAAAAAACTTTATTTCAAATAAATGAGGTTCTGTTAAACATTTATTTAGCATGGTTTCCACAAAAATATTAGTCAGCAAAACTGGTTTCAACTGATAATAATAAGATTTTTTTTCTTAAGCATCAAATCAGCATATTAGAATGATTTCTGAAGGATCATGTGACACTGAAGACTAGAGTAATGATGCAGAAAATTCACAGGAGTACATTACATTTTAAAATATATTAAGATAGAAAACTGTAATTTAAAGTTATAATATTTCACAATATTACTGTTTTATGTGTATTTTTTGATCAAATATGTGCAGCCTTGATGAGCATAAGATCATTTTTTCAAAAAATCTGACCAATCCCAAACTTGTGAACAGTAGTGTACAGTTTATGCAAATATACTGTATACACGTTTAGCAACTGGAAAAAGATTTACGTAAACAAGATACAAATTTCCACATATAATGTGTAACTCAGTCTTCAGCATTTTGACAGTTCATCATCTTCCGTTTCATCATAACTCATTTTGCGCTCTCATGGCTTCTCATTTTTTCTCTTCTCCAAGGCTCACCGCTGTGGAGGAGGAGCTCCTGGGTCTCGCTAGTACTCTTGGTTCTCAGCAGGCCACCATCAACCAGCTGGAGCTGGATCTGCAGAATGAGGAGGGCTCTGCAAACACAGGCCAGAGGTGAGCCTGTGAACTCTCCTTACACGTCTGAACTCCTCTGCTCCAGATTTGCAATTCAAATGCCAAGTAGATTTTTTAAGAGGAAGTTTCTACATCTTCTACATCTCAAGTAAACATTTAGCAAATGCTTTCATGCAAAGTCACTTACAATTCACTTACTCTAGACTAGAGCAACCAGATAGTTGAAGTGTCGTTCCTATTAGATTCAAACCTCTGACCTCTACTGTCCTTTAACCCCTGCAACATATCACCATCATGTTTAATATTAAATATCCATTATTGAATTAAAAGTGTGTTCTGATGTGTGATTGAGACATGAATTCATATAAAGTGCTTCATTCTGGTTGGTTAAGGGAAGCATTCTGCATTTAATGTTTATTGTTTTCAAAAATGTTATAAATTTATGTAACAAATTAGTGTCAAAAAAATTATAGTCAAATATATTTTGGGAACAAAGTCTGGCCAAAAGTGAGTGGCCCACTCACTTTTATGTATTTAAAGGAATAGTTCACCTTAAAAATGAAAATGTTTCATCATTTATGGTAACCCTTTAGTATAGGGACCAATTCTCACTATTAACTAGTTGCTTATTAGCATTCCTAATATTAACATATTGGCTGTTTATTTTACTTATGAAGAACATATTCTGCAGGACCATATTTTACATCCCTAATCCTACCCAACACCTAAACTTTACAACTACCTTACTAATTATTAATAAGCAGCAAATTAGGAGTTTATTGAGGTAAAGTCGTAGTTAATGGTTTGTTCATAGTGAGAATTGGACCTTACAATAAAGCGTGATCTCATTTACTCACCCAAATGTTGTTCCAAACCTGTATAAGTTTCTTTCTTATGTTGAACACAAAAGAAGATATTTTGAAGAATTTTGAAGAACCAAACAGTTGTTGGTCCCCGTTATGTTCAACATAAGAAAGAAACTCACACAGGTTTGGAACGACATGAGGGTGAGTAAATGATGTAAATGACAAAATGTTCATTTTTAAGGTGAAGTATCCCTTTAAGGAGAAATGGACCAATGTATGTGTTGTAAATTCAACAGGCTCTGGCTCTGTCATTCACTGTTGGTTATCGATCAACCAACATGATAAAAATATTTAAATCACAAAATATATGTACTTCAACATATTTGAGAATTGGAATATCAAATATTTCACAATCTAGTTGAAAAAATAAAAGTGATACATCAAGCATACAGGGCAGCAAGTTCTCAATAAAACAAGAATAGTCTGTTTAAAATGTACCATTTTAAAACAGAGTTCCAAGGTATAAAAATATGGAGTTTGTTATTATCATCAACCAAACCATGACTGGTATTTATACCTAAAAAGCTTACTACTCAAAGGTTATGAAATAAATGTTTGTTACATAATATGAAGAGGGAAAGAAATGAAAAAGAAAGACTACTCCCAGAATAACCAGAATTTAATGCTTTGGTGCTAAAATTAAATTAAATTAATTGTATTTTATTTTATTTTACTAATTTTATTGGGGGACTTGGGCAGAAATAGAGTTGACAATCTGTATCTAATCAAATCATTTAGAATCAATAACATTCAGATTTCACTGAATTCTCGCTGCTGTTTACACAAATGTGAGCTTGTTCTCCTCTGTTTGTTTTTGTAGGGTGTATCAGTTCAGTAAGCGTAATGCTCTGGAGGACAGCAGACAGCAGGTAGTTCTGTCCATGGTGGCTCGAGCTCGCCTGGAGGCCCAGCGGAGGCTTCTGGTCGATAAACTTGAGACTCTGGGCAGTAAGGAGGCTCCACCTATAGGCCTGGATGATGATCGGATATCTGTCACATCCAGTAACACCGTGAGTCCACTCTCATCTCATTAAATCTGTCCTGAGAGCTTCAGTTCTTCCTACAGCACATCTGCTTTGCGGACTTCAATTGTGCTTGATTGTTGGAAAGGTTTCAGGATACCTTAAACTAAACCTGGGATTTTCCATTCTTCAGAACAAGCAAATCTATCCAGCTGTACTATATAAACTACTGTTACACTTAATTTTAAGGTGTCCTTGTTGCAGTGTAATTATATATTTAAGTACTGAGTAATATTAATTAACTACATGCACTTACTATAGTTAGGTTTGGGATTAGGGTTCGGTTTAGGGTTACTTGAATGTAATTATGCATAATTTATTGTTATTATAATAGTAAGTACATGTAACATGTGTAACAAGAACACCTTAAAATAAAATGTTACCTAAACTACATATCTTTACTTTTAAAACATGTTTACTTGCAGGTTGACGGAGTAATAAGATCATGAAATAAAAGTACATTGTTGCAGTGTATGAAAATATACTGTAACTTTCTGAACTTCCTTTCCAGTGGAAAGAGACTATTTTTTTAAACAAATCAGCAACTTTGTGACGTCAAATAGATGAGTACTGTATATCAACTCATTAACATAAAGCCCAGATGAACTATCGATAACAGTAAAATAAGTGGACTGTAGATAAAATGAAAAACATGAAATGGCCCCTGTAAAGAATCAAGTGGCTTCAAAGCTGTAAAATGCAGTCTCATAAAGGTGCATTGTAAAAGTAGAGCCAGTCATGCTGTTACATTGATTTTGAAATATGAAAATTACACAACCTTATTGACTCTGAACTACCAGGACTTGCTCACATGCTGCTGGTTGACCTTTCTGAATATGGTTGTTTCTCAAGCATAAATCACAAGACTGAGACATGATTCCACTGTAAATCATCTGTAGGCAGTTTGTTTAGCTGATCTCCAGATTTAACTGTATGTTTTCCAAACAGATATGTGAATATCTATAATTTCAAGTACAATACGGTTTATAGTCATTGTAAAAACAAGAACTTCAGAAGCATATATATATATATATATATATATATATATATATATATATATATATAATATGTATGTGTGTTATTCCCTACTTATTTATTATTTATTTGCACAAACTAATGTAATTATGTATACAAGATGGTTTATTGTCATTGTAAAAATGTGAACACTTCAGAAGCATTAATATACAGTATATATATATATATATATATATATATATATATATATATATATATATATATATATACATGTATGTGTGTGTGTGTATGTATGTATGTATGCATGTATGTGTGTGTATATATATATATATATATATATATGTGTATATGTATATGTATATGTATGTATGTATGTATGTATGTTCTGTATAAATTTATATATATAGTAATTATTTGTTGAGACATAATACTATTTGCATTTTCAGTCTCTTCCCAAACCTAGAATATACTGCCTTAGAAGAAATTAATAAAAAATGTATAAACATCATAAATAACCTAAATAAATAAAATAAGGATCTAAGATAAATAAAATGCTAAGTTATATATGCTATACTATGATATATGATGGACTGAATAACGAGAGGTTTTTAATAAATGTACAGTTTTATTTGTCATGCTATTGTATTATTCATTTTTTGATCTTGCAGGAGCGTGATAAAGACCATAAGCTCCTCAACATGGATGTAATCGTGAGCCATCTCAGCAGCTTGTTTAAGCCCAAGTATACGGTTGGTGTTTTTTAGTGTCATTCTTCCTCTCTCACCTCCTCCCTGCTCTCTGCTCATAGCTGTATGTGCAACTTCTTCCTGTAGAGTAGTGTGTTTTATACATCTGACCAGGTTCCCCCCGCCCTGGTGCCGGTGCCCGAGGCAGAGAAGCCCTTGACCCAGCAGAGCTGGTATCACGGTGCCATCCCCCGTCTGGAGGTGCAGGAACTGCTGAAGAATGATGGTGATTTCCTGGTTCGAGAAAGCCAGGGCAAACAGGAATATGTGCTGTCTGTGCACTGGGACGGCCAGTGCCGGCACTTCCTCATTCAGAGTACAGAAGTGAGTGGGTTTAATAAGTGATATTTGTGCCAGTACATGATGTGTGCAGGGATTAACTGTAAAGCCATTCTATGCATGTTTATGTGTGTGTTTAGGGTGTTTATCGTCTTGACGGTGAAGGCTTCACCTCTGTACCGCTGCTAATAAAGCACCTCATCAGTTCCCATCAAACCGTCACGAAGAGGACAGACATTGTGCTGAAGAGACCCATCATTAAGGTTTATCACTGATCCCAAATCAGTCACATGATAACTATATAGATTACTGCTGAGGAGTGATAGCCTGATATATATTGGCCAAGATTATTAAAGGGGGCATAACACACACAGTTTCACCCAATCTCATGTTAATCTTGAGTACCTAGAGAGTAGTACTGCATCCTTCATATCTCCAAAAAGTCTTTAGTTTTATCATATTTATAAAAGAAAGATACAGATTTACGATTCTCTCCGGAAACAGCCGAGCTCCTGGAGGCGTGCCGTGGGTGGAGCTAAAGAGTGACGAGCACTTAAGCACCGATTGCCAACAGAACACAGACATTTGATGCCGTTTCACTCACCATCTGCAGTTCTGAATCATGACCGGGATGTTTTATAGCTGGGACCGCTCCATCTTTCAGTGTCAAACGATGTGTAAATCCAGCGTAGAACTGGGCCTTGTTTATAAAACTTTCATCAACAAACACACTTGAGAAACTCTGTTGCTGCCCCAAAAAAACAAACTGCAACCACTGTTCAAGGTTCAAGGTTCTTGTTTATTCGTCACATACACAATCATACAGGGTATAATCAGTAGTGAAATGTAGGTCAGGACAGGTCCGCTCAATGGACAGTGCAAGAAAATAAAAATAAAAGATGATACATAACACAGGAGCATATATTTAAATATAGGTAGGAATAAGATAAAAAAAATAATAATAAGTAAAAACAATAAAATAAAATGAGTAAAATGTGCAATGAACTAAAATGTGCAATACAGTCTACTGTGGATTTAATAAATATTAATATAACCAGGGATGTGCAAGAGGAATGTGCAAACAGGTTGTACCAGGTATGTACACATAGCAGCAATGCGGAAGATGGAGAAAGATGGGTATTACAGTTAATTAAATGAGTCCTGTAGATGTTAGGAGACTGAGTTCAGGAGCCTGATTGCCTGTGGATAGAAGCTCCTCCTCAGTCTCTCAGTTTTTGCCATCACGCTTCTGAAGCGCTTGCCAGATGGCAGTGAGATGAAAAGATGGTTACCGGGGTGATTTGAGTCCTTGATTATTTTTGCAGCTCTGCTTTTGCAGCGTTTGAGGTAGATGTCCTGCAGAGAGGGGAGGGCAGACCCAGAGATGCGCTCAGCTAAGCGCACGACTCTCTGCAGAGCTTTGCAGTCCTGTTTTGTGGCGTTACTGTACCACACTGAGATGCACTGAGTCAATACACTTTCTATGGCCCCTGAATAGAAAGTTTTCAGGATTGCTGGTGAGACCCTGAATTTCCTCAGCTGTCGCAGATGGTACAGTCTTTGCCTGGCTTTCTTGACCTGTGTTTGAATGTGTGCAGTCCAAGTCAGGTCCTCGGAGATGTTTACACCGAGGTACTTGAAGCTGCTCACCCTTTCCACAGGGGTCCCGCTGATCATAAGAGGAGTGTAGGGCCGCTGCTGTCTCTTCCTGAAGTCTACAATCAGCTCTTTAGTTTTGCTCACGTTCAGAGAGAGACAGTTGTCCTGGCACCATGATGTTAGTCTCTCTACCTCACCCAAGTATGCGGTCTCATCATTGTTGGAAATGAGGCCCAGAACCACAGTATCGTCAGCAAATTTAACAATAGATGTGGAGCTGTGAGAGGACACACAGTCGTGTGTGTAGAGAGAGTAGAGCAGGGGACTCAGAACGCAGCCCTGCGGGGCTCCTACGTTCAGGGTGATGGAGTTGGAGGTGAACTGGCCCATTTTCACCACTTGTGGTCTGCCGGTGAGGAAGTCTTGGATCCAGTCACAGAGTGTAGTGTTTAGGCCGAGGTCTGAGAGTTTGACAGCTAGCTTGGAGGGGACTATAGTATTGAAAGCTGAGCTATAGTCAATGAATAGAAGTCTGACATACTAGTTGCCATTTTTGCTGTCAATATGAGTGAGGGAGGAGTGCAGTACCTGAGAGATGGCATCATCAGTAGACCTATTTGGGCGAAACTGAAGAGGGTCCAATGTAGCAGGGATGGAGGAGCATATGTGTTTCTTTAAAAGTCTCTCAAAAACCTTCATGACTGTTGATGTGAGGGCAACTGGACGATAGTCATTCAGGCAAGAGGGTTTACTGTTCTTAGGCACAGGGATGATGACAGATTTCTTAAATGAGGTGGGAATCACAGAGGTAGCAAGGGACTCATTAAAGATGGAAGTAAACAAACCAGCAAGCTGATCGGCGCATGATCTCAGAGCGCGGCCGGTAATCCCATCAGGTCCGGCGGCTTTCCTGATGTTTACTCTCCTTAATTCTCTCCGAACCTTGTCCTCCGACACGGTGATAACATGATCAACATCGCTGCTCTGTCTGCTGCTTCCTGACGCGCTGATCGGCAGAGTCGCGCCGCCGTTGCTTTCAAAGCGGCCGTAGAAGGTGTTTAGCTCTTCGGCCAGCGATGGGTCTGCACTCACCTCAGAGGAACAGATGGTCTTCAGTCCCTGCCACATGCGTCGGGAGTCATTGAGTTGAAAATGTGACTCAATTCTCTCTCTGTATCGGAGTTTAGCAGCTCTAACTGCCCGTCGGAGAGCATAACATGATGCTTTGTAATCACGTAATCATGATGCTTTGTGTTCATGTAACGCTGGGTTCTTCGGGAAGCTGAACAAGGTTATCTTTCCCTTACAACCAAAAACACACTTCTTAAGAGACATTCTTCCCGAGCGAGTCCCGTGTATTACTGCCGGATGAAGTGCGTTGATAAGCGCGCTCTTGCTCGCGCTCTTGCTACGGTCGATGTCTGCATGGGTGCGCTCTTCCGGGAGAAATTATTATAATGATTATTGTAATAAGGATAATTAGTGACATACGGCCAAGTATGGTGACCCATACTCGGAATTCGTGCTCTGTATTTATCCCATCCTAAGTGCACACACACAGCAGTGAACACACACACACCGTGAACACACACCCGGAGCAGTGGGCAGTCATTTATGCTGCGGCGCCCGGGGAGCAGTTGGGGTTTCGGTGTCTTGCTCAAGGGCACCTCAGTCGTGGTATTGAAGGAGGAGAGAGCGCTGTACATTCACTCCCCTCACCTACAATCCCTGCTGGACCTGAGACTCGAACCCACAACCTTTGGATTACGAGTCCGACTCTCTAACCATTAGGCCACGACTTCCCCCATTATTACAAATGTTAATTCAAATAAATATTATTTTGTTTTGTTTACAGTCCCCCTTGGAAATGTTCATAAAGGGAACTCTTTTGAAGGGAAATAAAGGGAATTTTTCCCCCCACAAATAAACCATTTTGCCACAATAAAGGTTCTACAGTAGTGATAGAGCAATATGTATTTGCCAAAACTATTAAATGTATAATAATATTTAATCATTTTGAACAGTACATTACTATCTTGGCCAAATAAGAGAAGTGTTAGCTCCCCCTTGTGTCCACATCAAAATATGCTATTTTTTAGATATATTTAGCTATTTAAATATGCTAAATTACAACAATATTTAATTTATATATTTGTTTGTTTATTTATTTGAATTCTTTACAGTCCACCAACAAGAAGTTCATAAATAAACTCTTTTGTCTCAGAGGAAGCTTTTTTCCACAATAAAGGATAGAACTCAGAAAATCATCTTTTAACCTTTTCAGTAGTTAAAAGTTCATATATGTATTTCTATTAAGAGAGTGGTCTCCAGATATGGGCACTGACCATTAAATCTATATCGGTTGTGATTGGCCAGTCAATATGACGATGCACACTTGAGAAAAAATCATTTTACGACTTTTTTTTTTTTTTTTTTTTTTTTTTTTTTTTAAGGATAAGTGGGTGTTGGAACATGATGATGTCATTCTTGGACAGAGCATTGGTCGGGTGAGCAGCTTTATATAAAAAGACTAATAAAAGGATGTCAGTAAAGATTATAAATAACATGTCAAGCCAGTATTTTGTTTATAATGTTGCTCATTGTAATGTTTGGACGTTGTCAGGGTAACTTTGGTGAGGTGTTCAGTGGGCGCCTGCGTTCAGACAATACTCCAGTCGCTGTGAAAGCCTGCAGAGAGAATCTGCCCGCAGAACACAAGAACAAGTTCCTAATGGAGGCCAGGTTTGTGTAGACACTTATTAATGCACACATTCTGCATATACTCTCACATAACACTCTCATTTAACTAAACATCTCTCCGTTTCTATCCCAGGATCCTAAAACAGTATGACCATCCAAACATAGTGAAGCTAATCGGCGTCTGCACACAAAAACAGCCAATATATATCATCATGGAGCTGGTGCAAGGTACATCTAAGCTTTTATTAAAAATAATTTAAAGGAACAGTGCACCCAAAAAATAAATCATCCTTTACTGTCCTCATGTTGTTTCAAACCTGTATGACTGTCTTTCTTCCACGTAACGCAAAAGGCAAACATTATTTGAATTAAGCTCCAAAAATTACAACAAAAAAAGCACCATAAACGCATTCCACAGGACACTTGTGTTATATTTTCCAAGTACTCCTAATGTAGTACTCCTATGATAAATTGAAGAACAAACATATGTAAAAAAATAAATAAAATAAAAATCATATGCTGTATAATGGTCATCATCAATAAATTGTATTTTTAAATTATTTAAATATTATTGAAATGTTGAAATTATGAAATATTTATGTATATAATTGTTTATTTATAATAATTTACTTAGAAAAGTTCATGTAAGAACATTATTAATTATATATTGTTTTTAATATTATTTTTATAATTAAATATTTGTTAAATTAAATTAATAATAAATGATTACAGTTAGAAAATAAAGAAACATAGTGTATTTATTTAATTTGATATAATTTACATAGAAAAAGTTAATAAAGGAACTCATTTCTGTCACAAAGAAACCTTTATTTATTTATTAATTATTTAACTAATTTGATATTATATTTTAAAGTTAATAAACTTTAAATCATTTATCATATGATGTTGAACTATTCTGATTTTACTGGCAGGAGGGGACTTTCTAACCTTTCTGCGCACAGAAGGCCACAACCTGAAGACCAAGATGTTGATCAAGATGGCAGAGAATGTGGCGTCTGGCATGGCGTACCTGGAAAACAAGAAGTGCATTCATCGGTGAGAAGTTGACAATGAAATCTAGTGATATACCCCACAAGATCTTAGGATCAATGCTGCGTAACTATAGTAGATGGTGGATCCATTAAGCTCTAGCAGAGCTCACAGCTGGTTTTATTGAATCTAATAAGTAGACTCTAGGTATTTCACTATTATGGTTAAGTCTCTTTACCAGCGGTTTACGAGCAATGCCCGATGGGAAGATTTTGGGGTAATGAGCTGAGAGGAAATGAAACCTCACGGCTGTTTCCCTCATGCTTCAGTGTCTCTAGAGAGGATTGAGTTCCCAGACAACCGGTGCACTTTCTGTTTCACTGTCTGTCATTCCTATACTTTCTTTTTAATTTGCTCTGTTTTTTTTTTTGTTAGCTTGTTTTATATTTGTCTCCTTCGGGCTTTCTCTTTCTGTTCGTTTACATCTATTTCAGAGCAACCTACAGTAAATCTCTCTAATTCTCCCCGTCTCCAGAGATCTGGCTGCACGGAACTGTCTCGTGGGAGAGGAGAGCGTGGTGAAGATCAGTGATTTCGGTATGTCTCGTGAGGAGCAGGATGGGGTTTATTCTGCTACAGGAGGAATGAAGCAGATCCCAGTCAAATGGACGGCACCAGAGGCCCTCAATTATGGTAATACTCGACCAGGGGTTTACAAACTTTATTCTTAGATGAACCCCTTAGACGTAAAATATTTGATTTAAGTACCCCCTGAGATTTTAAGGAAATGTTTCAATAATATAATGTAATCATATGCACATGTTCATGGTTCTGACGCCCATTAAGAAAATACAAGTAAGCTTAAAAATATATATATATTTGTTATTTTTTTTAATCTATTTATATATTGTTAATGTTATATTATTATTATTATCATAATTATTATAATAAATAAAACTTAAATATTGTTAGATTAAAAATGGTTATAAATTGTTAGATTAAAATAAGTTAAATAAAAAAGTTACATTATCGGTAACACTTTATAATAACTTTAATTTATAAATCATTAACAAACATTCTATAATGTTTAACATCATTAATTAGATGATGAAGAGAGAGAGAGAGAAATGTGTCTCCAGAAGTAACAATATATATTTAAATTGCTACATGTATGAGGTAATGTGCTTGTAAAGGTTTACTAACTACTAGTAACCCTAACCCAAACCTAACAGTCTACTAATAGTCTAATGAGAGATAGCTGACATATAGTTGCAAAGTTATTTTAAAATAAAGTGTAACCTCATATTGTATCATAAATCTGTAATCAGTAAACACAAAGGTTTTCTCTTAAAATGCTGTTCTTGTTGCTATTATGTGTGGTTGTTTTTTTTGCCTTAAACAATAATAAAAATACTAATAACTGATCACCTTTTATTCACACATTGTTACAGCAGCTAAAATCCGAATTCCCATAAAGGTACTAAATGTTTAATAGTAACATTTAATAATATAATGTTTATAGACATTTACAAATGATGAATGATGAATTTCAACTTTAGATTTAGTACTGCAAAAACCTGAAAAAATAAAATAATTAACAAATGAATTGTAAAGATGTGCAAGTAGTACAAGTATGCATACACACCTTAAAAATCCGATTCCCAGTACTAAATGAATAATAGTAAAATGTATAAATGATGAATAGCTTCAAATTTAGATCAGGCACTGCAAAAACATGAACAAGTGATTAATAAATGATTTGTATAGATACATAATCAGTAGAAGTCCACATACACACCAGAAGAAAATGCAAATGTGTCACATTTACATATTGTGATTATGAGAAATCATATGTCAACATGAATAGGGAGTGCTTAAAATAACTAACATTTTTACAACGTTGATATGTATAGGCCTAATAATTATTTTATTTACACTGCAAGTTAAAATACTGATATTTGTCTTAAATTCTTCCATTTCAAATGTTCAAGTTTTTGTTTTGCCAGTATGCCGGTGAAATGTTGTAAACCTTAGCAGTGCAACAGACTATGCACTAATTTAATTTAATTATAGCCTTTGATTTGATAGTCACACTAAGCTATATCACAATTTATTTAGTTTTTATTTATTTATTTTTATTTTGATTAACTGTGCAGCCATATTTTGGTTATTAGCGTTTCAGGAAACCCTGTACTAGACAGTCCTGCCAATCAGATATGAGACACTGTATGTATCCTGAACTAGCCTGCATTGTGTTCCACTGGTCCTGACTGAGGGGTTTGTGTCTCAACACTGCCTCTGCTGGTTCATCAGGGCGATACACCACTGAGAGTGATGTGTGGAGTTTCGGAGTGCTGCTGTGGGAGACCTTCTCCAGAGGAGTCACACCGTATACCATACCACATATCATGAATAACCAACAGACCAGAGACGAGGTGGAGAAAGGTACTTCACATGCATCAAACTCAGGTTTATTGCCTGTTTGCAAAGCAAGTGTTGTTTTATAAGTCTTGTTTTTGTGTTTAGGATATCGTATGCCTGTCCCAAATAGCTGTCCGGATGAAATCTATGCGCTCATGTGTCAGTGCTGGCAGTATGATCCACGAAGTCGACCCTCATTTCGCAAACTAAAGGCAGATCTGTATGCTTTATGTCAGTAAAACACACACACACACACACACACACACACACACATGCTCACATGCAGCTTGTCTTATGATGAGGCCAAAGCAAAGATATTTTTTTTAATTTGTGTGCCACGGTTGTAAAAAGCAAATCTGCATATACAGTAAAGCGTGCCTTCTGAGAGAGTACTGTTAATAAGAGCAGATTATAATTAAGAATGTTTGATTTTATATACATACTGAACTCTGTGCAAAATGGTTTTAATTGTAACATCCTGATTGTTTAAAAAATGAATAAATTATTTTTTTGCAGATGACACATATGACCGCATGAACACAAGTCTGTATATTTTCTATTTATAGTATGGAAATACTGTAAATAAATTTAATAATAATTATTAATAATAACGACTTTTATTTAGCAAGAATACATTTCAATTAATCAAAAGTCACCGCAAAGTCATTTATAATCTTGCAAAAACAAAAATTCAAATAATTCTGTTCTTTCACAAAAATATTAAGCAGAGCAACTGTTTTCAACATTGATAATAATAAGAAATGTTTCTTAAGCATCAAATCAGCATATTAGAATGATTTCTGAAGCATCATGTGACACTGAAGACTGGAGTAATGATGCTGAAGATTCAGCTTTGCATCACAGAAATAAATTACATTTTAAAATATATTCACATGGAAAAGTTATTTTAAATTGTAAAAATATTTCACAATATTTTTGTTTTACAGAAAATTGAACCAAATGCAAACTCTTCAATGGTAGCATATGCTAACATCACCTTCTGAGAAGGAATTTAGCTTTTTTTTCTCCACTCCAACAAATATTCATTTGGCTGTTAAACAGGTCTTAAATCATCATACAGTGAGATGTATTACTGACAAGCGGTGACCCTGCAGTGCTGCAGTTTTGTCATGAAGCTTAATTCACCGCAGGACTCTGAGGCACACAGGTGTGAATAGGCGTGTCTATCTGTTTATGTGTCTTATCTGCCTTGGGCATGAAGGAGACAAAGGAGAAGAAATGACAAATGACTCACGGACCAACCTGCACAAGGCTTTAACCCTTTGCATGACAGAAACTGATTGCATGATATTTTTGGGGCTATCATATCACATCTCTGCTGATCCAGGATCAATGTTGCCTAAAAAAATTATACAAGAAATCACAGATGATCCAAGTTCAGCCTAATAAATGTGGGTCCAGAACAGTGCTATGATCTTAAGAAAATGTCATAACATTTCAGTGCACTCAGACTGCTCATTTAAACTTTATAAAATCATTATTTGACTGTTTTTAAGTTGTTGTTTTTTTGTTGTTGTTGCTTTTAAAAAAGCTCGACTAATAAAGTGTGAGGTATGAAAAAACTAATATGCAAGTTGAAAAAATTATATTCAATGAAAAATCATTGTTTTGAAACTTCACACTGCAGTCTGCACAAACTCAATATACTATAACATTAAATAACAAAATATCAAACTATGCATTTATTTATGCATTTAGCAAAACATTTGCCAAAAAAGACGTTTGTTAGGTTTTAAATGCTAATTCTATAATTACAGTCATAGTTGATGTGATGAACCTTGTCACCTTAACACCACTTGTTTAAATGGCATTGCAAAAATTACTTGGAGAGGTCAAGTTAGATATTCTATCTATACTATGAAGTTCATAAATTAAGTGTGGATTTAATGTCTAAATACTTTTTGGGAACAATGTATTTTATGGACTTTAAATTTTAAAAATATAATTGCAAATATCTAAAGTGCAACCAAGTGTGACACATTGGAGACAGTGGCACATATTTGAGGAACAATCAGCCAGCATCTTGAATGAAACTATTTCCATGTGCACGACAGTCAGTATGAAAGCATTCTGATCTATATCAGGTCTTCTTGGCACAGAATAATCAATGCTTTTGTTACGTGATGAGATAAATGAAGGTCGAGTACCTTGATTTTTAAAGACAGGTGGATAAATGTGCTTTCCCTTCCTAGTTTGTCTTTTAAAATTACTTTGCAGTTTATTTGACACAGAAACCCCAAGTTTAATTTATGGAGCCTTAAAGACGTATCCGTGTTCTGAGAGCATGAAACTGATGGTCCTGATGTGTTAAACAGCATGCCAGTGGGACATGTTGAGTATCAGCTGAGACGTCTCGTGACACAGCCGTACATCGCAACAAATACCGTTTGAAAGGCCTGCAGGTATTCCCGCATGGAAAGTCTGCTTCCTCACGACACGGCATATGGGTTAGGGCTTACATAAGTTAGTTTTTATGCAATAGTAACTCCCAGATATTTCGCTGCGTGTCCAATAGCTCCAGTTATTTTATGAAAAAATAACTGCAGTTTTGTTAAAGGAATAGCTCACCCAAAAATTTAAATTTGCTGGAAATATTTTAGAAATATATTACTTGCTCACCAATGGATCCAAAGAGCTGATAAAAACATCACAAAAGTGCAAAAGTAATCATAAGCTGTTTTAACTTTAAACCATTAATTCTGACCAAAAGTCCATAATCCTTAATAACACTTCCTCTAGTGAAAGTTCATCCTCTGATGTCCTCTCACATTAAATCCACCAGCATATTTGTTTAAAACTGTTTAGGATTGTTTTTGCTTGTAGACTGTGTTTGATCTGTGCATATTTCTCTCCTGATTCATATGAGACACCTTTTTAACTAGAAAAAGTAATATTATGGAGAGAGGACTCAAATTTAGAAATTTTAGATGGAAGCAATGGTTTAAAATGAAAAACATCATAATGATGAATTTGTTTCCTAAAAACATGCAGCTCTTTGCTTCACAAGACATTAATTGTTGGACTGGAGTCGTGTGGATTACTTGTGGATTATTGTGATGTTTTTATCAGCTGTTTTGACTCTCATTCTGACGGCACCCATTCACTGCAGAGGATCCATTGGTGAGCAAGTGATGTAATGCTACATTTCTCCAAATCTGTTCTGATAAAGAAACAACAAGAATCTTGGATGGTCTGAGGGTGAGTAAATCCTCAGCAAATTTACATTTTTGGGTGAACTATTCCTTTAAGATATGAGATGGGTTTGAAGAGCACAGGTTCTGTGCTAAATGCGTGACAGGATGATCAGCCTTACAGGGGGTTAAGACCTCATGAGCCTGTCAGGCATGTAGCAGGGCACCTTTCTCCAAAGGGCGTTTCAAAGCATTGGGTGGAAGTGCCTATAGCAAATTCTTTCAGTGTTTTTGACAGATGTGTTTCAAATTACACATTTAATTGGATGCTTTTGTTCCCATGCATTTGCAAATGCTGCTTAATAAACTGGACATATAATCATGCAGTTCTAAATCATATCACAGATCAGTTTGCCGTAGGACAAAAAGTTTTACAAGAAAATGATATTTTAGTCAGAGGCAGACAGAAGTACACAACTCCATTACTTGAGTGAAAGTACATATACTGCTGGTCAAATATTACTCCATTACAAGTGTAAGTTGTAAAGACAGATTTTTACTTAAGTAAAAGTACAGAAGTACTTGCATTTAAAAATACTTAAGTACCAAAAGTAATTTTCCTTTGTCAACACACTGTTTTATTATTGTTATATGTAATACTTGCAATACCTTATGCCTCTGAAGCAACTTAATATACATTACACCTACTGAATACACTGACTAGCTTGTAGTATATCTTTGGAGTAAAGAGCTTTTAGAATGTTAAAAACTTATAGAAATGAAACAAGTGAGTTGACAAAAAACCCACCCCCACAAAAGCAGGATGGTAGTGATCTCACACAGCTCTGGCAGTGTGTGCACACATCGATGTGTAGCCATTCATCCACATTTGAACAGAGTGGACAGTGAAATTGCTGTAAATACAGAACGATAAGAAAAAAAAGAACCTGCTTTAAAACCCAGCAACACAACTGTAGCTATAACTTTAACGTCAAATACCTACTGTGTTTTGTTAGGTGACGCACAACAGTTCTTCTGTGGCTTTATAGGTATTTTCGTTTACACAATTTTGCTAGATCAATACAATATTGTCTAATATCACAATATTAACTTATTATTATTGAATTGTAACTGGTCAGTGTTCAAAAAATGCTGGGAAATCACTTCACGTAACCCTACAAGAGTGATTACTTAAAGGCTGTCTGAATAAAAAAAAAATCACATTTTAGAGGAGAAATAAAAAATCACCCATGCTTTCAAAGCTGCTACATAGTAACAACTTTCTACTTCGAGGACCTTGATAGAAATGTAGTGGAGTGAAAAGTACAATGGATTTTGTTTCAAATGTACTGAAGTTAAAGTCATAAGTTTCCAGAAAAAAATTATACTCAAGTAAAGTACAGATACTCAAAAAGTGTACTTTAGTACAATACTCAAGTAAATGTACCTCATTGCTCTCCACCTCTTTCTTAAGATTTCACATCTAATTAAATGCTTGCCGTTCTTGGTGTTAGCAATTTCTGAGTGAAAACTGTTATTTGGTCTTAAAATAAGACAAAACAAGCATTAAAAAGCTAAAAGCTAAAAATCAAGACAAATTTCTCAGTAAGAACCCAGGGTTAAAATCCAGGTAAAATCTTGGAAAAGTGTGAATTCCACACTTAGAACAAGTCATCAAAATTTCTAGAATGATTATTCATCCTATTTCTGATGAATTGCTTGTTGTATTCCTCATTTGTAAGTTGCTTTAGATAAAAGCATCTACTAAATGATATTAAATGTAAAATGAATTTGAATTTTACTAGTTTACTGTCAAAAGTTTGTGCTATTTCTTAATAAAATAAAAAATACAAATTAAACGCATTTTTCTGTAATCATGACTGGAAATGTCATGTAAATTCATTTGTCATAAAAGTATGAACCCTGAAATGCTTTCAGTTTTTGAAACCCCTGGAATCATGGAAATTATTTATTTTATTATTCTAACATATTGTCATTTAGAGTTTCTGTAAAATAAAAATCACAGTAACAGGAACATAGCAAAAGCCAAGGCCTGTACTGGGAAGATTCAATTCAATTAAATTCAAGTTTATTTGTATAGCGCTTTTTACGATACAATCGTTGCAAAGCAGCTTTACAGGAAATTAAGTTTCCACAATATATTTATACATTGTAGAAACTTAATATATTAACTTATGGCAAAATGTGTTAATTCTGTATGTTGTCTGAGGGTTGGCATCCTCTGAGGTCCTCTGAGGGGTTGGCATCATCTCTTCTCAGGTGTTTGGTCATCTCAGATCATTTAAGGGTTGGATCCAGACTGAAGCTTGTGTAATTCCTAGTTACCAGAAACAGAGAAACAAATAGAGACATAATTAGCGTAGCTGTTGTTCCATCCAAGCAAAAATTATTTGTTCAACCCAAGCTAAAGAATAATAATGTGCGTTTGATCAGATATAACTGCAGTACAATATTATGAGATGCATTATGTGAATGCATTATATGAATGCTTGGCTAAAGAGATGTGTCTTTAATCTAGATTTAAACAGAGAGAGTGTGTCTGAACCCCAAACGTTATCAGGAAGGCTATTCCAGAGTTTGGGAGCCAAATATGAAAAAGCTCTACCTCCTTTAGTGGACTTTGCTATTCTAGGTACTACCAAGAGTCCAGAGTTTTGCGACCTTAGGGAGAGAGATAGAAGACTAGCGAGATAGTATACTAGACTAGAAGATGTGTGAAAAATGTGTGAAACTGCATGAAGTAGTAGTGTAGAGGAGGAGCAGAGATTTAACCTTCACCACTTTGCATGTCACAGTGACAGAATTCCCTCAGAGCTCCTCTATAGTTCACAGGTCAGCCTTAATGATGAGTGAACCTGTAACAGTACCAGCTCAGAGCCATAGCAATTATCCTAGCCCCATTTTAGCTGATCCACGTCATCAGCATATATATATGTGTGTATATGTGTATATACACTATATTGCCAAAAGTATTGGGTCGCCCCCTTCTAATGAACAGGTTTGACTACTTTAGTAATTTCTATGAGTATCTTAATGTTAAAGCATATAATGATATTCTAGGAAATTGTGTGCTTCTAATATTATAGCAACAGTTTGGACAGGACCCTTTTCTATTCTAACATGACAATGCCTCTGTGTATAGGACAAGGTTCAAAGAGAAAATTATTGATTCAGTCAGTGTGGAAGAACTTGACTGGTCTGCATAAAACCAAGTCCTAATCCCAGTTTAACACCTCTGGTGTGACTGTAAATGCAGACCTTGAGCCAAAAACTCATCACCAAACACCAATGACTTGTACATACACTATATAGACAAAAGTATTGGGACACCCCCTTCTTTAGAACAGAAAAATGCACTTCCAAATCTGTGGCAACAACGATGGAAACATAATTCATGTATTTAAAAATTGTATTTCCATCTCTGTTGCAACAGTTTTGGAAGTGTCTAAAATGACTGTACCATATTTAATAATAATAATAATAATACATTTTATTTAATGGCGCCTTTCAGGACACCCAAGGACACCTTACAACAGAAACACAAGCAATAAAACACCAATACATAAAATAAAATAAAATTACTAAAAAACACAAAGGATTACATTGAATAAGCAGATTTGAAGAGGTAAGTTTTGAGTTATGATTTAAAAATGTTGATAGAGTCCAGCATTTACAAGTCATTGGTGTTTGGTGATGAGTTTTTGGCTCAAGGTCTGCATTTACAGTCACACCAGAGGTGTTAAACTGGGATTAGGACTTGGTTTTATGCAGACCAGTCAAGTTCTTCCACACTGACTGAATCAATCATTTTCTTTTTGAACCTTGTCTTATACACAGAGGCATTGTCATGTTAGAATAGAAAAGGGTCCTGTCCAAACTGTTGCTATAATATTAGAAGCACATAATTTCCTAGAATATCATTATATTCTTTAACATTAAGATTTGTACTCATAGAGATTACTAAAGTAGTCAAACCTGTTCATTAGAAGGGGGCGACCCAATACTTTTGGCAATATAGTGTGTGTATATATATATATATATATGTGTGTGTGCTTATGCCTTTTGCCTTTCGCTTGGCATTAAAAATTGCATATTATTTTTTAAATATGCAAGTCAGTGGCATCACATGGCAAAGCACGTAGCACATTACATATTCTGCTCATCACCATTACTATCTGCATGACTATCAGTAAGTCGTTGTCTTTGTGACCGTAGGGTTCTCAGTTAAAGTGAGATAAATGACCAGCTGAAATTCCTCCACACTTACTCAACGATTTGTCTTTGATGGGTCGCTTCGCAGCTCAACATTCTAGATCTTCCTTTTTTTTGTGACTCAGCCACAAAAAACAGATTATGAAAGCCAAAATCCTCTAAAGCAGAGTTCATCAAATCTTGCTCTGGAAGGCCAATGCCTTGCAGAGTTTAGCTCCAACCCTAACCAAATACACCCAAGCAAGCTCATTAAGGTCTTCGTGATCCCTATAACATCACAGGTAAGTGAGTTTGTGCAGGGTTTTGAGGCAGCGGCCCTCCAGGACTGGTTTTGAGGAACCCTGCTCTAAACCTGGCCAGCTGCAAGTCGAGATCTTCAAGATCTGATCCTAATTTCCACCAAGCCTCTCTCTTTTTTTACAAATGGACCTCACTCCACTTGTCACTGTGATGGACTGCTATAACAAGGTGGTTTCTAAATTTGCTTTTGATGCTTTTGTAAGATGCTTTTACTTTCATATCTTGGTCGTACGCAGTTGTGATATGAACTACAGTTACCTTTAGTGGTTTTTGTTTTTATCTGAACTTGGGAAAAACGGCACAAAGCAACATCATTGCACTTTGCAAAAAAATGGTATTGGTATTGCTGCTACATGACAACCATGTACAACCTGTTTGCACATTCCTCTCTTGTACATTCCTGCTTATCTTAATATTTAAGTCTACAGTATACTGTCATGCACATTTTTATTTTATATTTTGTTCTTTATATCTTATTCTTTACTTATTTCATTTTATGTATATTTCCACTGTCCATGGAGCGGACCTGACTCACATTTCACTGCTGGTTATATATTCTCTATATAATCGTGTATGTGACAAATAAAAATCATTAATCTTTTATCTATAAGTATACCGTATATACAGGTGCATCTCAATTAAATTAGAATGTCGTGAAAAAGTTTTCCTTGTAACTTATTTCAAAAAGTGAAACTTTCATATATTTTAGATTAATTACATGTAAAGTAAAACATTTCAAAAGTTTTTTTTGTTTTAATTTTGATGATTAGAGCTTAAAGCTCATGAAAGTCAAAAATCAGTATCTCAAAATATTAGAATATTTACATTTGAATTTCAATAAATGACCATCCATAAAGTATAAATTCTGGGTATCTCTTGTTCTTTGAAACCACAATAATGGAGAAGACTTCTGACTTGGCAATGATCCAGAAGACGAACATTGACGCCCTCCACAAAGAGGGTAAGTCACAGAGGGTCATTACTGAAAGGTGTGGCTGTTTACAGAGTGCTGTATCAAAGCATATTAAATGCAAAGTTGACTGGAAGGAAGAATTTGGGTAGGAAAATGTGCACAAGCAACAGGGATGACCGCAAGCTTGAGAATACAGTCAAGCAAAGCTGATTCAAACACTTGTGAGAGCTTCACAAGGAGTGAACTGAAGCTGGAGTCAGTGCATCAAGAGTCACCACGCTCAGACGTCTTCAGGAAAAGGGCTACCAAGCCACTTCTGAACCAGAGACAACGTCAGAAGCATCTTACCTGGGCTGTGGAGAAAAAGACCTGGACTGTTGCTCAGTGGTCCAAAGTCCTCTTTTCAGATGAAAGTAAATTTTGCATTTCATTTGGAAATCAAGGTCCCAGAGTCTGGAGGAAGAGTGGAAAGGCACAGAATCCATGTTGCTTGAAGTCCAGTGTGAAGTTTCCACAGTCTGTGATGATTTGGTCTGCCATGTCATCTGCTGGTGTTGGTCCACTGTGTTTTCTGAAGTCCACAGTCAACGCAGCCATCTACCAGGAAATTTTAGAGCACTTCCATGCTTCCTTCTGCTGACAAGCTTTATGGAGATGCTGATTTAATTTTCCAGCAGGACTTGGCACCTGCTCACACTGCCAAAAGTACCAAAAGCTGGTTCAGTGACCATGGTGTTACTGTGGCACTTCCTGATTTTGCTGAGTTAGATGTGTTCCTGGGTCAACATATATTGTTGACCCTGGAACAACATTTTAATCCAAAAATTTAATCTTGACCATTTCCCTACACCTAAACCTAACCTTACCCATGAGTAATCCCTAAAATCAGAGGAAATGATAGATGAATGACACTGATGTACAAGCAACAAACACCGATTGTAAGCCTAAACTTCACAAAAATTATAAACTTGTTCTTCAAATCTGATTGGTTAATAACAATGTTGTTCCAGGGTCAACAAAGATGTTGATCCAGGAACATGTCGCACTTGGTAAAATCAGGTTCTGCGTTACTGTGCTTGATTGGCCAGCAAACTCGCCTGACCTGAACCCCATAGAGAATCTATGGGGTATTGTCAAGAGGAAGATGAGAGACACCAGACCCAACAATGCAGATGAGCTGAAGGCCACTGTCAAAGAAACCTGGGCTTCCATACCACCTCAGCTGTGCCACAAACTGATTACCTCCATGCCATGCCGAATTGAGGCAGTAATTAAAGCAAAAGGAGCCCCTACCAAGTATTGAGTACATATACAGTAAATGAACATACAACCCCAAATCAGAAAAAGTTGGGACAGTATGGAAAACGCAAATAAAAAAAGAAAGTAGTGATTTCTAAATTTACTTTGACTTGTATTTCATTGCAGACAATATGAACACAAAATATTTCATGTTTTGTCTGGTCAACTTCATGTCATTTGTAAATATACATCCTTTCCTGTCATTCAGACCTGCAACACATTCCAAAAAAAGTTGGGACAGTAAAGCATTTACCACTTTGTAATGTTGCCATTCCTTTTCACAACACTTAAAAGACGTTTAGGGACTGAAGACACCAAGTGATGAAGTGTTTCAGGTGTAATTTTGTCCCATTCTTCCTGCAAACAAGTCTTAAGGTGGGCAACAGTACGGGGTCTTCGTTGTCGCATTTTGCGCTTCAAAATGCGCCACACATTCTCTATTGGAGACAGGTCGGGACTGCAGGCAGGCCAGTCAAGTACCCGTACCCTCTTCCTCCGCAGCCAGGACTTTGTAATGTGTGCAGAATGTGGTTTTGCATTGTCTTGTTGAAATATGCATGGACGTCCCTGGAAAAGATGTCTTCTTGAAGGCAGCATATTGTGCTCCAAAATCTCTATGTACTTTTCAGCATTAATGGTGCCATCACAGAAGTGCAAGTTACCTTTGCCAAGGGCACTGACACAACCCCATACCATGACAGACCCTGGCTTTTGGACTTGTTGCTGGTAACAGTCTGGATGATCCTTTTCTTCTTTGGTCCGGAGCACACGGCGTCCATTCCTCCCAAAAAATACCTGAAATACTGATTCATCTGACCACAGTACACGTTTCCACTGTGTGATGGTCCATCCCAGATGCCTCCGAGCCCAGAGAAGTCGACGGTGCTTCTGGACACTGTTAACATAGGGCTTCCTTTTGGCACAGTACAGTTTTAACTGGCATTTGTGGATGTAACTACGTATTGTGGTACTTGACAAAGGTTTGCCAAAGTAGTCCTGAACCCATGTGGTGATATCGCTTATAGATGAATGACGATTCTTGATGCAGTGCCGCCTGAGGGATCGGAGATCACGGTTGTTCAGCTTAGGCTTGCGCCCTTGTCCTTTACGCACTGAAATTCCTCCAGATTCCTTGAATCTTTTAATTATGTTATGCACTGTTGAAGGTGAAATATCCAAATCTCTTCCTATCTTTCTTTGAGGAACATTGTTTTTAAACATTTCAATAATTTTCTCACGTATTTGTTGGCAAACTGGCGATCCTCGGCCCATCTTGGCTCCTAAAGGACTAGACCTTTCTTGGATGCTGCTTTTGTACCAAATCATAATTACAATCACCTGTTGACATCAACTGTTTCAAATCACATCATTATTTAACCAATTTACCTCATTACTAGCCCTAAATTGCTCCTGTCCCAACTTTTTTTGGAATGTGTTGCAGGTCTGAATGACAGGAAAGGATGTATATTTACAAATGACATGAAGTTGACCAGACAAAACATGAAATATTTTGTGTTCATATTGTCTGCAATGAAATACAAGTCAAAGTAAATTTAGAAATCACTACTTTCTTTTTTTATTTGCGTTTTCCATACTGTCCCAACTTTTTCTGATTTGGGGTTGTACTTTCCAGAAGGCCAACAATTCACTAAAAATGTTTTTTTTATTGGTCTTATGAAGTATTCTAATTTGTTGAGATAGTGAATTGGTGGGTTTTTGTTAAATGTGAGCCTAAATCATCACAATTAAAAGAACCAAAGACTTAAACTACTTCAGTCTGTGTGCATTGAATTTATTTAATACACGAGTTTCACAATTTGAGTTGAATTACTAAAATAAATGAACTTTTCCACGACATTCTAATTTATTGAGATGCACCTGTATATCTTGCTCGCCAAGGCTAAAAACAGTAATATTTTGAAATGTTATTACAATGTAAAAGGACTGTTTTCAGTTTATTTTTATTTTTTATTTAGTTTTTTAATGTATTCTTGTGATGCAAAGCTTAATTTTTAGCATCATTCCTTCCGTCTTCAGTGTCACATGATCCTTCAGAAATCATTCTAATAAGCTGACTTGCTGCTCAAGAAACTTTAATTATTATACATTTTGACAATAGTTCATATTTTTTGGAAATCATGATACACTACCAGTTTGGAGTAAGTTTTTTTTAATAATAATAATAATCATAATCATACTTTTATTAAGCATTAGTGCATTTAATTGATTCATATTTTAACACTAGTTCACAATATTACTGATTTTACTGTATTTTTGATCAAATAAATGCAGCTTTTTGTGAGCATAAGAGACGTCTTTCAAAAACATTAAACAACTTCATTATTATATATGCTCAAATATAAATGCATGGCATGTTCAAATTTACTTGGAGTGACCTTGGAATTAAATTATAATACAAAGCAAACTTTTTAGTTTTTAGACAGAGATTTATGTATGATGACTTTACATCTAAAATGCATCTGATTAAATGACCACTGTATTAAAACATTATTGGACTTATTAGGTGATCATTTATATAGTGATCACTGCACTGAAAATCAAATGTTATCTTCATGTCGAATCAGCTGTACATTTATTGAAGGCTTGACTTGTCTCTGATTGACAGTGGATCATGTGATAGATATCCTTATGTCGCCAGTGATGGAATGTCCTAGTGATAGACCGCAAAGACCAGGCATGGTCATGTGATTTCTGTTATCCTTGGAATGCCGTCCTGATAAGGATCTGAGGGTCACGCTTATTGTCACATGTTCTCTACCTGTTTTTTTGATGAAACACACCTCCAGAAGCACTGTGAGAGCCACACACTCTCTAAACCAAGCATGAAGATATGCACTCACCTCCTTTTTATTGTCTAGACTTGAGACTGACTTTGGGATGTGAGACAAATTACTTAATTAACTACCAGGGAAAAGTTTGGACATGATTGATTTACTGTAGTCTCTCCTGCTTTCTTGAAGGTTTCTAATTAAATACTTGGAATTATTGTTGTATACATACAATTTTGACCATTTTGCTGTTATTTGAGAACGTGGAAAGTAGTGTGAATTAGGAGTTATGTATCTTGTTGAATGGATGATGCAAGAAAGGTTTTTTTTTTATTCAAAAAGTTTTTAAATATCAGAAAAAAGCACACGTTCATTTAAAATTTAATATTTTAGATTAGATTAAGAGGCAGTTGAGGCAAATTGATAGTATATTTTAAAATAGTATATTTTAAAATATTTAAATTGTTTAAAATATTTGAAAAATATAATTTAAATCTAAATTTGATCGAAGTCCATGCTGGTAGAAGTTTAAAAAAATATTAAATCATCAAATATGGTGGATTTAGAACATGAGTGAAAATTATGTCAGCTCCCAAATGCACGTGCATAGACATGAAGATAATCGTTGAAAACAGCTTGTTAAGAATACAAGATGTCTATGCATGATATGCAAATGTGGATGATTTTGTAATGCCTTAGAGAAGTGACTGCTGTTCTCAGATATGCAATCTATTCAAGTCAAGTCTTCTTTATTTATAAAGCGCTTCATACAATACAGATTGTGTCAAACCAGCTTTACAGTGTTAGGCAGAGAAATAGTGTGTTGATAATGCAGGAGGACACTTTTTCAGTTAAAGTCAGTTATAATTGATTCAGAGATGTCATCATCCAGTTCAGATGGTGAAAAGTGCTTAAGGTTCCCTACGATTTGGTTATATGCTGTAATGTGAACAACATCTTTTGAGATTTACAATTTTAAGCTGAATTTATCATGTAGCTTCAGTTTTAAAGTCTTTGCATAATGCATAGGAGATACAGGTGATCAAGTTATATAACACAGTATTTCAGCTTCTTAGAAAACGCTGATAATATCTGGTATGTACCCAACTGAGAACGATGTCAATCTTTGAGATATTGGACATTTACTTGTGTCTTATGACTTAAGACTTGACTGCTTGCAAAAGAAGCTTGATAATAATTATTAAACTAGTCATGCTCACCTTTTTTTTTTTTTTTAAATCTCTTTAAGATGAAAATAGATTTTGCAAAAAATGCCGTTTTAATAAAATATAGGTCAATTTATGCAACATTAATAAAGGATTTTAGGTTATAATATTGCCTACTGTATGTATGAGGGAACATTTATATGTTTTGCAAATTTAAAATTTTTAATCATGTTTTTGCCTTCACTAGTTCCTGTATTAATATTATCAGATATTAGAAGAATTGGAAAATGTTGTTTAAACATCTGGTCACTGCAAAAACTGTAATGTAAAAAAAAAAAGCATTTTACTTACAGACAGATGATCAGGAACCACACAGATGATTCTTTGCATGAGTTGAAAGGCGATTTGATTTATTCAGGTACTCAAAAAAAAAAAAAAAAAAAGTTGCCCTGCTAAACAAAAGCAATAACGCAGAATGAAAAGAAATGAATCACTTTTTACAAAACATGCACAGACTGTTTTCCGCTCTTAGTCATTAACGTGTTTGCCCTGATTTTCCTGATTTTGGATATGCACAGACACCTAAAACCTTCCAAAAGTCCAAAACTTCTGGCAGAAGTGGTCCATAACAAAAATAAAAAAAGTGCAAAGAAAAAGATCTGACCTAAAGATGACTTGCAGTTGCAAAGTTGTTCTGTATTGTCCAAGTGTAATTATAATTAAGTCTCGTGTGACTTCTTAAAAAAAGAAAAAAAGAAAGAAAAAGAAGTCAGACACCAGAGCAGATATTGATCAGTCTTGTCAGGTGAGTGTCACGGCCACCTGGATTTCATTTCCAGAAGGTACACCTACAACAGGTGAGCGGTGACACACCTCCAGATAACCAGCTACAGTGCAGAAATTACAAAAGCTTCAGACAACAGATCTTTTCTTCACCAGAAATTACAAGAGAGCTTCAGACAACAGATCTTCACTTCACCAGAAATTACAAGAGAGCTTCAGACAACAGATCTTCTCTTAACTTCTTGACTTCACCATGGAGAACTTCGTTGCCTGCTGCCGAAGCTTCTGGTGCAAGGCCAAAAACCCTGACGTCCGGATCACTCTGCCTCTGGTCTGCTTCGTGTGGCAGATTGCCATGATCATCCTGTTTGGACTGTTTGTGCGTTATGATGATGAGTCGGATGCACACTGGTCTGAGCACAAGCATAAGAACAACATCACGAGTGACATTGAGAACGACTTCTACTACAGATACCCAAGTGAGTTTTCAACTTCTGCAGGGATTGATGCTGATAGGGCAATTAATTATAATACAATTAATGTATTATATTTATTATTTAATAACTTTTTTTTCAGCAAAACGATTAGATTTTGTTGAGCTTAAATGTTTGGCAGGTCCTGCTGTTATAGGCCTATGTTCATCCATTAACCTTCTCCACCCTCTTTGTCCTTGCCTGGCAGGTTTTCAGGATGTGCATGTGATGATCTTTGTGGGGTTTGGCTTTCTCATGACCTTCCTGAAGCGCTACAGCTTCGGCGGAGTCGGATTCAACTTTCTCATCGCCGCCTTTGGTCTGCAGTGGGCTCTTCTCATGCAGGGCTGGTTTCACTCTCTGGACCCGGTTGATGGCCAAATCAAGATCGGAATTGAGAAGTAGGCTAGGTTTCGCACCTCACACACACCCTTAGAATGAATGAATGGGCCTGTTTACACCTGGTCACTTCATGCGTTTTCTCCGATCGTGAAAAGATCAGGTGTAAATGCCCTCCGAAACGCTTTCGAGACGCATTTAATTCCGATCGCTCAAACCACTTCAGGAGTTGGTCTGGGCGCGCTCTTGACAAACTTGGACAAGTGTAAATGCATCTGATTGTTGAAACCACATATGTAAATTTTATTCCTCCCCAAATGTTAAAATAATAAACTTGTGAGAGCGCGTGTATGGTATGTTGTAGTAGCTAAGATATGACAGCGCTAATGCAACACGCATCGCCGCGGACGAGTAGCTGAGTATCTCTTCAGCAAGCCGATGCGCAAACTGCCGCAAATGAAACTGAAACAGTCCACAGTTCCACTCCACACACAATCATCTTTATTAAAAGTAGTGAGACTAACTTATCTTTACAGTGCTGACGCCGCGCTCTCTTCTATTGCGGATGGAGACGTTTTAACAAATCAGATAGATATCCGATCAGCGAAAACACATGAGCGACCAGATGTAAACAGGCCCAAGTCTCTTGCACATGAAGTATAGGCTAAAAGTTGTTTTTGTGTATGTGCCATATAGTGGCACAGTACCATATGCATGTTTAAATCACATTACAAATGTGAATTTCCTGATCAGTGCATCAGATGATGTTGACTTATATGATGCAGCTGATATAGAATAGAAAAGGAAGAATTAAAACTAACCATAATTTTCCATCTTGCTTTCATCAGTATCATCAATGCTGACTTCTGTGTGGCTGGATGTCTCATTGCTTATGGAGCTCTGCTGGGGAAAGTCAGTCCAGTGCAGCTGATGGTCTTGACACTGTTTGGCATCACACTGTTTGCAGTCGAGGAATACCTCATTCTTTATGTTCTCCATGTGAGTAGCAGTGTTATTTTATACTCTATTATGATTTAAGATTTTGAATTAGTTTTATTTTTATATTTTTATTTTAATGTCAGTTGTACTGCAAGTTAAAACATTTGAGGGAATCATTTACATTTAAAAAAAAAAAAAGTTAACAGACTCAAAGATCTTAATTTAATTTGTTTATTTTTTGTACTACACAAGCTTTTTTAGTAATTTTGTTATGAGCTTTTAGTTTTATAGTTGTAGTTAAGTTTAATTATTATTATTATTATTATTATTTATTTTATTTTTAATATGTTGCCTTGGAAAGTTTTTCATCTATATATGTTTATTTTATTTCAGCTTTATTTCAATTAACAACATTTTTTCAAAAGGTTTTAATTTTAGATTAAGTTTTTTTGTTTCTAATTAGTCATTTTAGTGCTTCAAAAAAATAAGCAATAATGAATGAAAAAAAAAAAGAAAATTAGAAATGTTAGATTTTTAACTTAATATTTATTGTATATTTTATTTCAATTAACAAAAATGTTTTAAAAGTTTTAGTTTCAACTAATTAACAACCCTGGTGAAAATCCACCGTCCCCAAGTCCTGAATATTTCTATAGGCCTACCCAAATCAAAGAAATTATGACATTGTTCTGACTTTTCACAGGTTCGGGACGCTGGTGGATCCATGGTCATCCACACGTTTGGAGCATATTACGGTCTGACAATATCATGGGTTCTTTATCGACCGAAACTAGACCAAAGCAAGAGTCTGAATGGATCTGTCTACCACTCTGATGTCTTTGCTATGATTGGTAAGTGACTTCTTATACATTACATATATGCCCGTGATAAGATCGTACATGAGCTGCTTTCAAACAATGTTTCCTCTTACAGGGACCCTCTTCCTCTGGATGTTCTGGCCCAGTTTCAACTCTGCCATCGCAGATCATGGAGACGGACAACATCGGGCCGCCATAAACACCTACCTTGCTCTGGCTGCTTCAGTCCTTACTACGTTTGCCATATCAAGCCTTTCAGCCAAGAAGGGAAAAGTGGACATGGTAAATTACATCACCTCATAATGTCCCAATTACATCTGCTGCAGGGTTTTTATAGTTAACTAAAATTCAAACTAAACTAAAACCTTAAAAAAAGTTACTTGAAAGTAAAGATAAAACATCTTATTTTACTTCAGCATTCAACATTTTTCATTTTTATTTACTTTAACATGAAGGACTAAAGACAATACACACTTTAACTAAAATGAAAATGGAAAATTATAAAAATAAAAACTTAAAATATTAAATTTAATCTATTAATAAAACTAGTATCTCTGATAATAAAATTTGTAACATGCTTTGTGCAACTCAGGTGCATATCCAGAATGCAACTCTGGCTGGGGGAGTCGCCATGGGAACAGCGGCCGAATTTATGATCTCACCGTATGGTTCTCTCATCGTGGGCTTCATCTGCGGGATAATCTCCACATTCGGCTACCTGGTGATCACTGTGAGTCTGACAGAAGAGCAGGTGCCTTTGAGCATCATATGCCATGTGAGAGCAGATTGATTTATATCTGTTTTTTCCATGCAGCCCTTCATGGAGAAGTACCTGAAGATTCAAGACACATGTGGCATTCATAACCTGCACGCCATGCCCGGCGTCCTGGGAGCAGTCGTGGGTGCCATCACAGCGGCTACTGCCAGTGAGAGCGTCTATGGACATGAAGGGTGAGTGTGGCTCCAAACTGTTTGCTGATATTACATTTGAAATCACACAAAGTGGCTTTAATTGTAAAATTCAAGTCACATTTATTTATATATTTCAAGGCAGCTTCATGTTAACAGTAAAAAACAGTGAACCCCGATGCATGGATTATTATGTCAAGTAGGGGGAAATAAGTAAATAAATGCATTTAAGCTTATGTATTTTGAAATCAAAATCTCTGTATTGCAACAGAAAAAAAATCAGCTCTAAATAGACGATTGTGTCATTATTCGGCTCAATTCAGGTTGAGTTCAGTAACAGCATTGATGTTACATTTACATTTATGCATTTAGCAGACGCTTTTATCCAAAGCGACTTACATTGCATTCAAGTTACAGTTTTACATTTGATCAGCTCTTGCTTTCCCTGGGAATCGAACCCATGATCTTGGCGTTGCTAGCGCCATGCTCTACCATTTGAGCTACAGGAAAGCTACAAGTTGCCAAGTTAATGTCATTATCCAGCTCAATTCAGTTCAAATTTTGCTCTCTCTCAAGCCATATTGTCAGTGCAGTTAAATCAATAGCATTACTGAATATGAATTGTCTTTTTGAATATTAAAACTGTGAATGTTGCTGATACAAATTCCTTTTTCTCAACAGGTTGGTAAACACCTTCGATTTTAAAGGGAAATTTGCTGGGAGGACACCTGCCATGCAAGGAGGCTTCCAGGCCGCCGGTCTTTGTGTTGCTCTTGTTTTTGGAATCGTAGGTGGAGCAGTAGTAGGTGAGTGTCCAAAACATTTCTTTTAAGTAACACATTTTTGTATGGCTTTACTTTTACTGAACTATAATAACCCTCATATATGTATGTACAGGTTTCATCCTGAGACTGCCGTGCTGCTGGGGAGACCCGTCTGATGAAAACTGCTTTGACGATGAGGTGTACTGGGAGGTGAGTTTGATTTCTTTTGCATTTACTTGTTTCACAGCTAGGTGGCACCATAGAACTCGAATAAGAACATGCTAGTCTAAATGTGACAACTAGCCCCTGTTTCTTTTATACGGTGTGAACTCTTTCGGTCTGGACTGTTTTTAATGATTAAAATCATTGTTTCCAGGTGCCTGAGGACGAGGAGAGCATTCTTCCCATTCTAGAGTACAACAGCCACATGGTCGGCAAAAATAGAGACATGTAAGTATATTGTAAGTATATATAGTTCTCTAGTTTTCAGCTTTAGGAGCAGTTTATCACAGTAACACTATCTGTTAGTTTTGTAGCTACATCTCAGTAAAGAAATGCATTTACACCATCCATATTTATTTAAATCTATTTATTTAAAATTTTTCCTATTTAATTTTTTTTAAGGAATTAATTGTTTTCGTTTATGTATCTATTTTAATGCATCCCGGATGTCCTAAATATTTTTTATTTAATTTCTTTCACCATTCAGGTCAGAGTCTAACTTCACCGTTGAACAGAGCTAATGCAAGATGTCTGTATGACAAAAGATGAAACCTATCACATCATATTGGGACCAAAAAATGAAAAGACCGAAAGAATATTCAGACCAAGTCTGCGCTGAAGAGAATATAGCCCTGTAATACCTTTGTGAGGTATTGGCCTGCCTAATAGAGCAGAGACCCAGTAGGGTTAGCTCTTAGTTCAATTTCATGTATTTAGAGTCCTCAAATTTATTTAATCAATAAGTTTATGCATATATAATTTCTAAAACTAAAGCATGTATATTTTATAATCCAACTGTACTACTAGTTTTAGGCTTAAACTGCGTTTAGTTTCAATCATTCTGGAAAAGAATGAAATAATTATTGTACTCTGTCAAGTTTGCTGCTGTGATAATGAACTGACTATAGACTGTTATAGTTTTGATATTATGAATGTGTTAGTTATTTATCTAGCTTTTTTCAAGTGTCCAGTGATGTGATATTTTTTCCTTCCTGATATGTAGACTATTATATTTGATTATGTGAAGGATTACATGAGAACTTTTGAGAGTTCAGTGACCTCAAGAGTATTTTTAGACCATGTAGAATGCTAACAATATTTTTGCATTTTTATTTTTAACATGAAGTTTTACATTCTTTGCCATTTTAAATATAAAATGCAACATAATCTTTCTGCTCAATAACTTTACATTGGTGCTCAAAAACTGTATACTTGCTAAATGCAAATGTTTTTGTTTGAACAGATGTTGTACTTTATGCTTTATACTGAGGTCTATTAAATGTTTAAACATCTAAAAAGTTTCTCTTTTTATACTTTAACTGTTGCTTCAATTGCTTTAAATATAATTAAATGCAATTTTGCACCTTAAATTTCTATGGTCTAATATCACAATATTAACTTATTATTATTGAATTGTAACTGGTCAGTGTTCAAAAAATGCTGTGAAATCACTTCACGTAACCCTACAAGAGTGATTACTTAAAGGCTGTCTGAATAAAAAATCACATTTTAGAGAAGAAATAAAAAATCACCCATGCTTTCAAAGCTGCTACATAGTAACAACTTTCTACTTCGAGGACCTTGATAGAAATGTAGTGGAGTGAAAAGTACAATATTTTTCTTTCAAATGTACTGAAGTTAAAGTCATAAGTTTCCAGAAAAAAATCATACTCAAGTAAAGTACAGATACTCAAAAAGTGTACTTTAGTACAATACTCAAGTAAATGTACCTCATTGCTCTCCACCTCTTTCTTAAAATTTCACATCTAATTAAATGCTTGCCGTTCTTGGTGTTAGCAATTTCTGAGTGAAAACTGTTATTTGGTCTTAAAATAAGACGACAACAAGCATTAAAAAGCTAAAAAGTGTGAATTCCACACTTAGACAAGTCATCAAAATTTCTAGAATGATTATTCATCCTATTTCTGATGAATTGCTTGTTGTATTCCTCATTTGTAAGTTGCTTTAGATAAAAACATCTACTAAATGATATTAAATGTAGAATGAATTTGAATTTTACTAGTTTACTGTCAAAAGTTTGTGCTATTTCTTAATAAAATAAAAAATACAAATTAAACGCATTTTTCTGTAATCATGACTGGAAATGTCATGTAAATTAATTTGTCATAAAAGTATGAACCCTGCTTTCAGTTTTTGAAACCCCTGGAATCATGGAAATGATTTATTTTATTATTCTAACATATTGTCATTTAGAGTTTCTGTAAAATAAAAATCACAGTAACAGGAACAAAGCAAAAGCCAAGGCCTGTACTGGGAAGATGTGTGAAAAATGTGTGAAACTGCATGAAGTAGTAGTGTAGAGGAGGAGCAGAGATTTAACCTTCACCACTTTGCATGTCACAGTGACAGAATTCCCTCAGAGCTCCTCTATAGTTCACAGGTCAGCCTTAATGATGAGTGAACCTGTAACAGTACCAGCTCAGAGCCATAGCAATGATCCTAGCCCCATTTTAGCTGATCTGATCTGGTCAAGTCACTAATATTTGTATAGCGCTTTTAACAATGCAAATTGTGTCAAAGCAGCTTTACATCAGCTTGATATAAAGCTGGGTGGCTTTATATCAGCTTTACAGTATTTAAACAGGGAAATAGTGTGTCAAAATATGGTATCATTCTCCTCTGGCCAGACAAAATCAGCTAATTCATGTCATCAGATCAGCATATATATATATATATATATATATATATATATATATATATATACACAGGTGCATCTCAATAAATTAGAATGTCATGGAAAAGTTCATTTATTTCAGTAATTCAACTCAAATTGTGAAACTCGTGTATTAAATAAATTCAATGCACACAGACTGAAGTAGTTTAAGTCTTTGGTTCTTTTAATTGTGATGATTTAGGCTCACATTTAACAAAAACCCACCAATTCACTATCTCAACAAATTAGAATACTTCATAAGACCAATTAAAAAAACATTTTTAGTGAATTGTTGGCCTTCTGGAAAGTATGTTAATTTACTGTATATGTACTCAATACTTGGTAGGGGCTCCTTTTGCTTTAATTACTGCCTCAATTCGGCGTGGCATAGAGGTGATCAGTTTGTGGCACTGCTGAGGTGGTATGGAAGCCCAGGTTTCTTTGACAGTGGCCTTCAGGTCATCTGCATTGTTGGGTCTGGTGTCTCTCATCTTCCTCTTGACAATACCCCATAGATTCTCTATGGGGTTCAGGTCAGGCGAGTTTGCTGGCCAATCAAGCACAGTAACACTATGGTCATTGAACCAGCTTTTGGTACCTTTGGCAGTGTGGGCAGGTGCCAAGTCCTGCTGGAAAATTAAATCAGCATCTCCATAAAGCTTGTCAGCAGAAGGAAGCATGAAGTACTCTAAAAATCTCCTGGTAGATGGCTGCGTTGACTGTGGACTTCAGAAAACATTGGACCAACACCAGCAGATGACATGGCAGCCCAAATCATCACTGACTGTGGAAACTTCACACTGGACTTCAAGCAACATGGATTCTGTGCCTCTCCACTCTTCCTCCAGACTCTGGGACCTTGAAATGAAAATTTACTTTCATCTGAAAAGAGGACTTTGGACCACTGAGCAACAGTCCAGTTCTTTTTCTCCACAGCCCAGGTAAGACGCTTCTGACGTTGTCTCTGGTTCAGAAGTGGCTTGGTAGCCCTTTTCCTGAAGACGTCTGAGCGTGGTGACTCTTGATGCACTGACTCCAGCTTCAGTTCACTCCTTGTGATGCTCTCACAAGTGTTTGAATCAGCTTTGCTTGACTGTATTCTCAAGCTTGCAGTCATCCCTGTTGCTTGTGCACCTTTTCCTACCCAAATTCTTCCTTCCAGTCAACTTTGCATTTAATATGCTTTGATACAGCACTCTGTAAACAGCCACACCTTTCAGTAATGACCCTCTGTGACTTACCCTCTTTGTGGAGGGCGTCAATGTTCGTCTTCTGGATCATTACCAAGTCAGCAGTCTTCTCCATTATTGTGGTTTCAAAGAACAAGAGATACCCGGAATTTATACTGGATGGATGGTCATTAATTGAAACTCAAATGTAAATATTCTAATATTTTGAGATACTGATTTTTGACTTTCATGAGCTGTAAGCTCATGAAGCAGTCGAACAGCAGAAGAGAAACTTACAAACTTACAAACAGGAGTTTGTAAGTGTTTTGTCTTGTTTTCTCATTAGATTTCAGCTCAGTTGTCGTTGCTAGGAAACATTGTTTTGCATACTGTGTTTTACCTGGTAAACGCGTTCGCAAGTCGCGTTTGTTCTTGTGCTTGTCGCGGGAGTTCCCAGTTTCGGTTTGCTAAATAGGAAGGCGTGGTCAGCTGACTTCAGGGACTAGTAATTAGGCAAGTATAAAACTGATTTGTACACCGCGGCAGCGGTCGCGGCAGCCCTCGTGTGAAGCCCTCCTCGTATGAAGACCGACGAGTGTAAAGATGATCGACTCTACCTTGCACGACTCCACCGAGCAAGGACACCGACAAGGCACTTGAGTATTCCTTCTCCCCTTTCTTTACTTTTTGTCTAACTTGTTCTCATCTACTTGTTTAATCAATTGTACTCACTATGTGCTTTCAAATCTGTACTATTACTACTAACACTCGGAGAGCACGCGCTGTACGTTGGAGGCAGGCCAATCCTAATAATCTACGAAAGGTCCCTCTGTCCTCTACTACTTTACTCTCTGTTCCAATTGGTCTTTGGAACTGCCAGTCTGCTGTAAACAAAGCAGATTTTATTCCTTCTATTGCTACTCATTCCGGTCTCAACCTCATGGCCCTAACTGCGACTTAGATCAAACCTGAGGACACTGCCACTCCTGCAGCCCTCTCCACTAATTTCACTTTTTCCCACACCCCTCGCACGATTGGGAGGGGTGGAGGTACTGGTCTCCTTATTTCAAATGAATGGAAATGTGATCATCTACCATCTCCTACAGGCAACAGTTCATTTGAATCTCATGCAATTACTATTACCCACCCTGCTAAAATCCACTTTGTAGTTGTGTATCGTCCCCCAGGTCAACTGGGTAACTTCTTGGAGGAGTTGGATGTGTTACTGTCAAACTTTCCTGAAGATGGTACTCCTCTGGTACTGCTCGGCGACTTCAAGAAAAGTGGGAGAAAAACCCCAGGCTACTGACTTCAACACTCTTCTCACTTCATTTGACCTCAAACGAGTGTCTACTACGGCTACTCACAAATCAGGTAACCAACTGGACCTCATCTACACACGCTACTGCTCCACTGACAACACATTAGTAACTCCACTGCACACCTCAGACCACTTCCTCATCACTTCTAACCTCACACTAACTCCTGACATAGCACACGCTCCTCCGCAGGTCACCTTTCGGCGTAACCTACGCTCGCTCTCTCCCTCTAGCCTATCCTCAATGGTTTCATCCGCACTACCTTCACCCTCTCAGTTTTCAGCACTCGACACAAACAGTGCTACTGACACTCTTTGCTTCACTCTAACATCTTGCTTAGACAACTTTTGCCCCCTTTCATCCAGACCAGCACGCGCTACCCCCTCTGCCCCCTGGTTGTCCGATGTTCTCCGTGAACATCGTGCTAAACTAAGGGCTGCAGAGAGGAAATGGCACAAATCCAAAAACTCTACCGACCTTAGTGTGTATCAGTCACACCTCTCTTCCTTCTCTGCAAATGTCTCCACTGCTAAAATGACATACTACCACAACAAAATTAACAACTATTCCGACTCTCGTGCACTCTTCAAAACGTTCTCTTCTCTTCTCTGTCCTCCTCCCCCTCCTCCTTCATCAACTCTTACAGCTGATGAATTTGCAACTTTCTTCACAAATAAAACAAAAACCATCAGTGACCAATTCCTCACATCACAAACTAATAATAACTTCATAACGACAAATACACAATCTCTCACCTCCTTTTCTCCTCTCTCGGAGACGGAGGTTTCCAAACTCATCCTTTCCAATCATCCCACTACTTGTCCGCTAGATCCTATCCCCACTCACCTCCTTCAAGCCATTTCTTCTTCAGTCATACCTGCGCTTACTCACATTATCAACACCTCGCTTCACACTGGTACATTTCCCACAGCATTTAAGCAGGCTCGGGTAAGCCCACTGCTTAAAAAACCTGCTCTAAATCCAGCACTTTTAGAAAACTACAGACCGGTATCCCTTCTTCCATTCATTGCAAAGACACTTGAGCGAGTTGTGTTCAACCAACTCTCTCTGTTTCTTGCACAGAACAACATTCTGGACAACAACCAATCTGGATTCAGAAGTGGCCACTCAACTGAGACTGCCCTACTCTCGGTTACAGAGGCCCTGAGACTGGCAAGAGCAGCTCCCAAATTCTCTGTACTCATCTTGCTGGATCTGTCTGCTGCCTTTGACACAGTTAACCACCAGATCCTCATGTCCATCCTCAGAAAGATGGGCATCTCAGGAACCGCCCTCCTGTAGTTCGAGTCTTACCTCTCAGATAGGTCCTTCAGGGTGTCTTGGAGGGGTGAGGTTTCAAAGTCACAACTTCTTGCTACTGGAGTTCCTCAAGGCTCAGTGCTTGGACCACTTCTCTTCTCCATCTACATGTCGTCATTAGGATCGGTTATTCAGAAGCATGGCTTTTCCTACCACTGCTATGCTGATGACACTCAACTCTACTTCTCATTCCAACCAGATGATCCGACGGTAACTGCTCGCATTGCAGCCTGTCTGAGTGACATTTCTAGCTGGATGATGGACCATCACCTTCAGCTCAATCTTGCTAAGACAGAACTGCTCGTGTTCTCAGCCAACCCATCACTTCACCACAACTTCTCTATACAGCTGGGTTTGTCAACCATAACTCCTTCCAGGACAGCCAGGAACCTTGGAGTTGTGATCGATGATCAGTTAAGCTTCACAGACCATATTGCTACAACGGCCCGGTCCTGCAGATTTGCCTTATACAACATTAGGAAGATTAGGCCCTTCCTGTCAGAGCAAGCCGTACAACTCCTTGTCCAAGCTCTTGTTCTCTCCAGACTGGACTATTGTAATGCTCTCTTGGCGGGCCTTCCCGCATGTACTATCAAGCCTCTGCAACTGATCCAGAATGCAGCAGCCAGAGTGGTCTTTAATGAGCCGAAAAAAGCTCACGTTACCCCTCTCTTCATCAGGTTACACTGGCTACCAATAGCAGCTCGCATCAAATTCAAGGTACTGATGTTTGCCTACAAGACCACAACTGGCACTGCACCAATATACCTAAACTTGCTAGTTCAAACTTATGCGCCCTCCAGAAGCTTGCGTTCTGCAAGTGAACGACGCCTTGTGGTGCCATCCCAAAGAGGTACCAAATCACTCTCACGGACCTTTTCCTGGACTGTGCCCAGCTGGTGGAATGACCTCCCGATCTCAATTCGAACAGCTGAGTCTTTAGCCATTTTCAAAAAACATCTAAAGACACATCTTTTTCGCCAGCACCTGACTAGCTAATACTAACACTTACCTATTCTATTTAATAATAATAAAAATAAAAAAAATTCCTAGCTACGTGTACTGTGCTAGACTAACTGAGACTTGTCATGGCACTTGTATACTGTTGCTCTCTCGATGGTCTGATTGCTTCTATTGTTCTCCACATTTGTACGTCGCTTTGGATAAAAGCGGCTGCTAAATGATTAAATGTTAAATGTTAAGCTCTAATCATCAAAATTAAAACAAAAAAAAACCTTTTGAAATGTTTTACTTTACATGCAATGAATCTAAAATATATGAAAGTTTCACTTTTTGAAATAAGTTACAAGAAAAAATGAACTTTTTCACGACACTCTAATTTATTGAGATGCACCTGTATATACAGTATATTAGGGGTGTAAAGGTTCACAAAATTCATGGTTCGGTTCGATACGACACAGTGGTGTCACGGTTCGGTATGTTTTCGATACGGGGGGCGGGGCAATTGGTTATGTCTCAATGTTGGAAATATTTCTGTTTTAAACCATGAAGGCAAGCCAATGGATATCAAACAAGCATGCGTTTGCACCAGGGTTTGCACACGTGCAAACTTTGTGCAAGATTTATGCCGGTGAATGTCTTAATCACAGTCAATTCACTATAAACAGAAAGTGAAAGTAAAACTGGAATGATGGAGTAATGACGGAGCTTTCGGCATCTGACGCCGCATATTCTCTCAGAGACAAAGAGAGACGAATCTACTTCAACATGCTGATAACGGTATAGCCCAGCGCTTCTAAAAGTCCGGAGTCTGGACCGGGAGGGAATTAAATCCGGACCAGCCTCGACTTCGTATTTCAAGCGCAATCGTATCACTCAGACCTTCGTGCGTGGCACACACACGCACTCACGCACGCACGCACACACACACACACACAAACAAACAAACAGGGTAAGCTAAGCAGGGTTGAGCCTGGTCAGTACCTGGATGGGAGACCTTCTGAGAAAACTAGGTTGCTGTTGGAAGAGGTGTTAGCGAGGCCAGCAGGGGGTGCTCACCCTGTGGTCTGTGTGGGTCCTAACGCCCCAGTATAGTGACGGGGACACTATACTGTCAAAAAAAAGCACCGTCTTTCGGATAAGATGTTAAACCGAGGTCCTGACTCTCTGTGGTCATTAAAAATCCCATGGCACTTCTCGTAAAGAGTATGGGTATAACCCCGGTGTCCTGGCCAAATTCCTGCTACTGGCCCTTGTCAATCATGGCCTTCTAATAATCCCCATCCACTTGATTGGCTCTATAACTCTCTCTTCTCTCCACCTGTAGCTGGTGTGTGGTGAGCATACTGGCGCCGTTGTACTGTGGCTGCCGTCGCATCATCCAAGTGGATGCTGCATACTGGTGGTGGTTGAGGAGAGACCCCCCCCCATATGATTTTAAAGCGCTTCGGGTGTACAGCAATACATAATAAAGCGCTATATAAAAAAAAAAAAAAAAACACAAGCACGCGGGTGCATGAACCAGTGTTGCAGTGTTTACCGACTCTAGTAAGACAAAGTACATAGCAACTAGCGACATTTTGGATAAACCTTAAGCTTTCATTCAGTAGAATAATGTCACCGGTTTCGCCACGCGAGCGCGAGGTTTCGCCTTCCCGACGCAGTCTTTCTCCACCGGCAGAGTTAGCAGCGCATTCAAAGAATCGAACCGCAGCAGACTTGTGAATGAACGAGTACAAAACAGCATTTCCAAAAACCTATCACTGTTGACTGTATGGGCATATGAACATGAGTGTAGTTCGTCTGTAAATATGCACATAGTTTGTTACACAGACGGACGTTTGTGCTCCATATAACATAATATAATTCACTGCTGTATAACTGTCAGAGAGTCACAGTCACCATCAACCACACTCACCAGATCACAATCACCTGAGCACTAATCACCGCCACCTGTCACCACTCAGCCCGAGCACTATAAGAAGGCACTCCTCCCGCACAGTCACTGTCTGGTATTGAACTTTCAATGTGTACTAACCTGACTCTCTCCTGCTATTCTTACCTGCCAGTGTCTCCAGCGGTCATCCCCCATTCTCCACAGTTCTCCTAGAAGGAAAGGAAAGGAATCCCATCACAGATAAGACTCATTAAGTCTGTTTTCATCTGATTACCCACCTGGACTCTCTACCTTGCTCTTCACTCTCCGCCATTGTCAATAAACCTTCTGTTTGTGCACTTACCTCTGTGTCCTCTCGTCTGTGTGCTGACAATAACAGCGTATTGCAGTTATAATTAAATATTTTAGCAATTCAGTTGAAGTGAAGATTCTCCCCAGCAAGGGGAGGTTATCACGGGGCAGACAGCACGTTGCCTGTTACGTCGTTTGGGCTGCGTTGTTGAGCGCAGTGGCACTGATATTTCACACACTTTAAGCTCTTTTATTTTCCAAACTAATAGGATTAGTCCAACGAATCGTTCGGTTTGTAATGCGCACCGAACCGAAACCCTCGTACCGACCGGTTCAATACAAATACGCGTATCGTTACACCCCTAAAATATATATATATGTATATGTATGTGTGTGTATATACAGTATATATATGTATATGTATATATACTGTATGTGTGTGTGTGTGTGTGTACAGGTTTATATATCCTGGTGGGGACTTAAACCTGAATACACACAGACTCATGGGGACTCGTGTCACGGTGGGGACCTAAATTGAGGTCCCATGGAGAAAAAAAAACGTATAAATCATACAGAATGAGTTTTTTTGAGAAAGTAAAAATGCACAAAGTTTCCTGTAAGGGGTAGGTTTAGGTGTAGGGCGATAGAAAATACATATGCCTATGGAGAGTCCCTACAAGGATAGCTGGCCAGACTGTGTGTGTATGCCTTTTGCCTTTCGCTTGGCATTAAAAATTGCATATTATTATTTTTTAAATATGCAAGTCAGTGGCATCACATGGCAAAGCACGCAGCACATTACATATTCTGCTCATCACTATTACTATCAGCATGACTATCAGTAATTTGTTGTCTTTGTGACAGTAGAGTTCTCAGTTAAAGTGAGATAAATGACAAGCTGAAATTCCTCCACACTTATTCAACGGTTCATCTTTGATGGGTCGCTTCGCAGTTCAACAATCCAGATCTTCCTTTTTTTTTTGTGGCTCAGATTGTGAAAGCCAAAATCCCCTAAAGCGGAGTTCATCAAATCTTTCTCTGGAAGGCCAACGCCCTTTGTGCAGGGTTTTGAGGCAGTGGCCCTCCAGGACTGGTTTTGAGGAACCCTGCTCTAAACCTGGCCAGCTGCAAGTCGAGATCTTCAAGATCTGATCCTAATCCAAGCATGTCTATTTCCGCCAAGCCTCTCTTTAGTGGGTGGTTGTGTGTGTGTTTTTTGTTTTTTTACAAATGGACCTCACTCCACTTGTCACTGTGATGGACTGCTATAACGAGGTGGTTTCTAAATTTGCTTTTGATGCTTTTGTAAGATGCTTTTACTTTCATATCTTGGTCATACGCAGTTGTGATATGAACTACGGTTATCTTTAGTGGTTTTTGTTTTTAAATGAACTTGGGGAAAAACGGTACAAAGCAACATCATTGTACTTTGCTAGAAGTATATACCGTATATATCTCTTGCTTGCCAAGGCTAAAAACAGTAATATTTTCAAATGTTATTACAATGTAAAATGACTGTTTTCAGTTAATTTAAATTTATACATTTTGTTTTTTAATGTATTCTTGTGATGCAAAGCTGAATTTTCAGCATCATTCCTTGAGTCTTCAGTGTCACATGATCCTTCAGAAATCATTCTAATAAGCTGACTTGCTGCTCAAGAAACTTTAATTATTATACATTTTGACAATAGTTAATATTTTTTGGAAACCATGATACACTTCCAGTTTGGAGTAAGCTTTTTTTTAAATAATAATAATAATCCTACTTTTATTAAGCATTAGTGCATTTAATTGTTTAATATTTTAACACTATTTCACAATATTACTGATTTTACTGTATTTTTGATCAAATAAATGCAGCTTTAGTGAGCATAAGAGACGTCTTTCAAAAAACGTTAAACATCTTCATTATTATATATGCTCAAATATAAATACATGGCATGTTCAAATTTACTTGGAGTGACCTTGGAATTAAATTAAAATATAATGCAAACTTTTTAGTTTTTTGACAGAGCTTTATGTATGCACTGAAAATCAAATGTTATCTACATGTCGAATCAGCTGTACATTGAAGGCTTGACTTGTCTCTGATTGACAGTGGATCATGTGATGGATATCCTTGTCGCCAGTGATGGAATGTCCTGGTGACAGACCGCAAAGACCAGGCATGGTCATGTGATTTCTGTTATCCTTGGAATGCCGTCCTGATAAGGATCTGAGGGTCACGCTTATTGTCACATGTTCTCTACCTGTTTTTTGATGAAACACACCTCCAGAAGCACTGTGAGAGCCACACACTCTCTAAACCAAGCATGAAGATATGCACTCACCTCCTTTTTATTGTCTAGACTTGAGACTGACTTTGGGATGTGAGACAAATTACTTAATTAACTACCAGGGAAAAGTTTGGACATGATTGATTTACTGTAGTCTCTCCTGCTTTCTTGAAGGTTTCTAATTAAATACTTGGAATTATTGTTGTATACATACAATTTTGACCATTTTGCTGTTATTTGAGAACGTGGAAAGTAGTGTGAATTAGGAGTTATCATGTATCTTGTTGAATGGATGATGCAAGAGGTTTTTTTTGTTAATTCAAAAAGTTTTTAAATATCAGAAAAAAAGCACATGTTCATTTAAAATGTTATATTTTAGATTAGATTAAATACAGAGGCAGTTGAGGCAAATTGATAGTATATTTTAAAAGATTTAATTAAAAAATATTTAAATTGTTTAAAATATTTGAATGCATAATAATATAATTTAAATCTAAATTTGATCGAAGTCCATGCTGGTAGAAGTTAAATAAATATTAAATCATCAAATATGGTGGTTTTAGAACATAAGTGAAAATTTTGTCAGTCCCCAAATGCACATGTGCATTGACATCAAGATAATTGTTGATCTAAAACAAGATCTTGTTTAGATCTTAGCAGGGCTCTGAACCGGTTCAAGGAACGAAAACGAAAACCGGAAACGAACGAAATTTTGACAGGAACAGAACCAGAAACGAAATCAAATTTTATAGTTCCGAACAGAATCAAAAAATTGAAATGGCCATTAACCGGTTAATAACGTTATTTTATCGTTCCATTTAATATTTGAAATTTGCTGTCAACCAATCACAAATTCAAGTAGTAGGCTACGCCCTATATTGCAAATGTGGCGCTGATGCCTCCAACACGTGAAATGCCCGCCCACGCTCAGCTGTGAACTCCTAGGTAAGTCTTAATGGCAATGCACCGGCGTTAGAGTTTATCCGAGGATAGTGTAAGATGGATTCAACAGATCACAAGCACCTGCAGCGCTTCTGTGAAAGGAGAAAACAGAATATAACTATAGGCTTACATAAAAAGGAATATGTATAGGCTATATGCACGAAATATATTTAACTTAAATCATTGACAGATTAACAAAACGAAAGAAAAAAAAAAGAGCTGAGTTTCAGTTTATTGTGACACGATCCAAAGTTCACGGAAAGGAAAACGACAGCAGAAAGTCGTTTTCTTTACTTTGCAAAAGCTTGACAGTTTTGAATGTCTGCTTCTATCTGTATACCAGTCAGGGGCGGACTGGCCATCGGGAGCACGGGAGAATTCAATTAATAATGGTTTTGCTACACGATATAGTTTCACCGTGGTATTCGTAGTAAAACTCTGGTTATACAAATAGTAATCAATCCACCAAAAACATGGTTACTTTTACCATAGGTCTAATAATACCATGGTAATTTTCCTTAGGACCAAACATGACCCATAATAATGCAAAAACATTAAATTTTAAGATTTTTCTATAAAGATATATTCAAGATGTAGCTATTATTGTGCTAATTTTGACGAGATAAAACAATAATGTAATACTTATTTTTTTCTAAAATAAATGTGCAAACAAATTACAATGAGGTGGCTGTTTTGCAACAAGATGGAGATGTGTTGATGGAAAAGTGACAGGTGCAAGAAAATTAGTGAAAAAAGTAAACATACACATGAGAGACAAAGAGATGTCAGGGAAAATGAAGAAACTAAAAAGGAAAATGGAAGTTCAAAAGATAACCTTTAAATATTTTGCACGGCCCCAGCCTAGGAATTTAAACTTTTTTTATGCAACGATGATGATGCCATACAATAATAAAATATTGTTGTCCGGTAATAAATCATGAATTATTTGTGGGTGTTGGGATGGCCTGAATGAGTGTGAGATTTCCCGGCCTGAAATTTTGTTCGCAGCTCCGCGCCTGATCCGCCCGTCCGCTAAAAGGATGCTAGAATCTAGCATGGAGCTTGGAACGCACACATTGCCTTAACTTTAGAGGATTTGTTGTGGAGCAGAGAGGCAACTTTAACTGTCCTGTTCAGGACTTCAAGTGCAGGTCAGTTACATCTGTAAATAGACTATTGTAGTTGAATCTTTGTTTACTTAGTTAAACATTAAACTGCTAGCAAATGTTAGCAGTAGCAGTGAATTACTGCAAACTTAACAAAAGGACATTACTATTGTAAAGAGAAGGAATTTAGCAGATAAATAGTCACATAGTTTTATAACGGGTTAGGGGGAGTTATGGCAGACAACAACACAACCCTTAGGAAAATTAACCGTGGTTTTACTAAAAATAAAACCAAAAACCATGGTTACTATAGTTAAACCATGGTAACCACAAATTAATAATGGTTTTGCTACACGATATAGTTTCACCGTGGTATTTGTAGTAAAACTCTGGTTATACAAATAGTAATCAATCCACCAAAAACATGGTTACTTTTACCATAGGTCTAATAATACCATGGTTGGTTTTCCTTAGGACCAAACATGACCCATGATAATGCACAAACATTACATTTTAAGATTTTTCTATAAAGATATATTCAAGATGTAGCTATTATTGTGCTAATTTTGTCAAGATAAAACAATAATGTAATACTTATTTTTTTCTAAAATAAATGTGCAAACAAATTACAATGAGGTGGCTGTTTTGCAACAAGATGGAGATGTGTTGATGGAAAAGTGACAGGTGCAAGAAAATTAGTGAAAAAAGTAAACATACACATGAGAGACAAAGAGATGTCAGGGAAAATGAAGAGACTAAAAAGGAAAATGGAAGTTCAAAAGATAACCTTTAAATATTTTGCACGGCCCCAGCCTAGGAATTTAAACTTTTTTTATGCAACGATGATGATGGCCATACAAAAAATATTGTTGTCCGGTTTCAAAATTATTTGTGGGTGTATGGGATGGCCTGAATGAGTGTGAGATTTCCCGGCCTGAAATTTTGTTCGTCCGCCCCTGATACCAGTATGGCTATCACGCAGGCGCTTGACACGCACACATTGCCTTAACTTTAGAGGATTTGTTGTGGAGAGAAGGGAACTTTAACTGTGTTTATAATGTTTGTAAACCTTTAGCTTTTACCGGCATTTTAGCCTATATTATTTCTGAATGTAATCATAAAATGTGACTTAGCCTATGTTTTTTTTTTTCCTCTCAAAAGCAATTTTATAAGAGCGTTTAACAATGCAGCAAACATTTTTAAATATCTTGAAAAAATACTTTAATGTTGTTAAAGCATTAGCAGATTTTTTATTTTGTTTAGTTGGCTACATTTGGCCAAAATCTATAAAAGACGATGCTGTATTGGCTATGATTAAGCGCAGCGGGTTAAGATATCAGATTTTCTGTGTTGTTGTTTTTTTCTTTTTCTATTTTTTAGTAAAGAAAATGCTGCACTTTATTATTATTATTATTATTATTATAGGCAAAGAAAAAAAAGAATAACGTACCTGTATTAACCGGTTTCGGAACGATAATAATACATGAGGAACGCAGGAACAGAAAAGTTAAAATATCGATTCTGCTCGGAGTGAACCGATTTAATTTTTTTTTCGTTTTCAAGCCCTGGATCTTAGTAAACAAGATGGCGCTGCTTTGTTCGGATGCCGTCCAGGTCGCTCCGCTTAGATTGTGCTCTTATTTACTTTTTTACTTACTTTTGATTTCTATTTTTACACACATAACGTCTGCACTGATCACCTACGACAAAGGAACACTTTTGGACATTGGACACCGCTTCACTAACCTGCTTCAGGACACTTTATCCCCAAATTCATCCTGGCCACCCGAGATTCTTCGGAACGTGGAGGAGAACAATGGCCACAGGCGACGGAACAAGAAACACCGTGGAAAAAGCGCTGGAATTCGCAACAGACTGAGGAAAAGGGCTCACAGTCCTCCTCTACCGAGCATTCTGCTCGCTAATGTCCAATCCTAGAAGAATAAGATGGACGATCTTAGAGCCAGGATAAGTTTCCAACGGGACATAAGGGACTGTAACATCATTTGCTTGACTGAAACATGGCTCACGCCCTCGGTTCCGGACACTGCTGCAATGCCGTCTGACAACTTTTCTGTTTTACGGATTAACAGAACAGCCGAGGCCGGTAAATCCAAAGGCGGAGGAGTGTGTTTCATGATTAACAAGAAATGGTGTGACCCCAGGAATATCTCCTCTCTGTCGCGTTCCTGCTCGCCTCATCTGGAACATCTTTCCATTATTTGCCGCCCATTCTATCTGCCCCGTGAGTTTTCTTCGGTCATCTTTACTGCCGTTTACATTCCACCACAGACAGACACCGGCTTGGCTTTGTCTAAGCTTCACGATGTGCTCAGCAGCTACATTAACAAACATCCTGACGCTGCCTTTATCATCGCGGGGGATTTTAACAAAGCCAACCTCAGGCAGGTCATGCCGAACTTTCACCAGCATGTATCCTGTCCAACTAGATGACCGAATACACTGGATCATTGCTACTCTCAGTTTAAGAATGCCTACAAAGCCCGCTCACTACCGGCTTTTGGCAAATCGGACCATGCCGCCATTTTTCTCACACCGGAATATAAACAAAGGCTCGCTCAGGAACCCCTGGTGAAGAGAGAAGTGATGCGCTGGTCCTCCCACTCAGAAGCTATGCTACAGGCGGCTCTTGATGACGTCGACTGGGACATGTTCCGGGCGAGTTCATCTGACGTCAGCGAGTTCACGGATGTAGCGGTAAGCTTTGTAAATACGCTAACCGAGCAAGCTACAGAAACAATGACTGTAAGGACCTTTCCGAATCAGAAACCGTGGGTTGACAGAACAATCCGTGCTGCGGTTAACAAACGCACTGCCGCATACAACAAGGCTCTTTTGTCTGGGAATATGAGCGAGTACAAAGCATCGTGTTATGCTCTCCGACGTGCAGTAAGAGCCACCAAACTTCAATACAGGGAGATAATTGAGTCTCATTTTCAGCTCAATGACTTTCGACACATGGCAGGGACTAAGGACCATCTGTGCCTTTGGAAACAAATCCTCCGCGGAGGTGAGAGCAGATCCGTTGCTGGCCGACGAATTAAACACCTTCTACGGCCGCTTTGAATGCAGTGGCGGCAGCGCGACTCTGCCGAGCAGCGCGTCAGGAAGCAGCAGGCAGAGAAGCGATAATCATGTGATCACCGTGTCGGAGGACGAGGTTCGCAGGGCCCTTAAGAGAGTGAACGTAAGGAAAGCAGCCGGACCTGATGGGATTACTGGCCGTGTCCTGAGGTCCTGCACTGATCAGCTTGCTGGTTTGTTCACTTCAATCTTTAATGAGTCCCTTGCTACCTCTGTGGTTCCCACCTCCTTTAAAAAATCTATCATCATCCCTGTGCCTAAGAACAATAAACCCTCTTGCCTGAATGACTATCGTCCAGTGGCCCTCACATCAATAGTCATGAAGGTTTTTGAGAGAACCTTCTTGTAAAGAGCCACATTAGCTCCTCCATCCCTGTTACTTTGGACCCTCTTCAGTTTGCCTATCGTCCCAATAGATCTACTGATGATGCCATCTCTCACATACTCCACTCCTCCCTCACACACATTGACAGCAGCAATGGGAACTTTGCAAGGCTGCTATTCATTGACTATAGCTCAGCTTTCAACACTATAGTCCCCATCAAGCTGGCTTCTAAACTCACAGACCTCGGCCTAAACTCTTCACTCTGCGACTGAATTCAAGATTTCCTCACCAGCAGACCGCAAGTGGTGAAAGTCGGCCAGTTCACCTCAAACTCCATCACCCTGAACGTAGGAGCCCCACAGGGTTGTGTCCTGAGTCCCCTGTTCTACTCTCTCTACACACATGACTGCGTGTCCTCTCACAGCTCCACATCTATTATCAAATTTGCTGATGATACTGTGGTTCTGGGCCTCATTTCCAACAATGATGAGACCGCATACTTGGATGAGGTAGAGAGACTTACATCATGGTGCCAGGTCAACTGTCTCTCTCTGAAAGTGAGCAAAACTAAAGAGCTGATTGTGGACTTCAGAAAGAGACACCTGCGGCCCTACACTCCCTACACTCCTCTTATGATCAGTGGGACCCCTGTGGAGAGGGTGAGCAGCGGTGTAAACAAGTACGAGGACTCGGTGTAAACATGGACTCCGAGGACCATTGACTTAAGAAAGCCAGGCAAAGACTGACTATCTGCACACTGAGGAAATTCAAACACAGGTTAAGAAAGCCAGGCAAAGACTGTACCATCTGCGACAGCTGAGGAAATTCAGGGTCATAGAAAGTGTATTCACCAACAATCCTGAAAACTTTCTATTCAGGGACCATAGAAGTGTGGTAGTGTGGAAACATTGCTCCACTCAAGACAGTGCAAATCTCAGTGTGCAGAGTATTGTGGAAACAGCTCCAGCTCCAGTCAAGATTGCAAATCTCTGGGTCTGCTCTCCCCTGCAGAGAATTGTGCGCTTAGCTGAGCGCATCTCTGGGTCTGCTCTCCCCTCTCTGCAGGACATCTACCTCAAACGCTGCAGAAGCAGAGCTGTCAAAATCACCCATCAAGGACTTTTCAAACTTTGCTGCCACCCTGGTAACTGTCTTTTCACTTTGGCAAAAACTGCCATCTGGTAAGCGCTTCCGCTGTTTCTTCCCCCTGATGGCAATAACTGAGAGCTCCTAAACTCAACTCAGCCTCGAGGAGTTTCTTCCCCCAGGCCATCAGGCTCCTAAACTCAACTCAGCCTCGTATTCACATTCATTATTCTCTACCTCATACATGACTCCACTTTATAATCACTAACAACTTTCTGTGTTTCAGTAAGGTATTCACATTCATTATTCTCTACCTCATACCTCTTATTTTTTTATTTATTTTTTTGAGATTGCTGCTGACAGTGTCAATCATGTGCACACAACACTTTCTGTGTTTTGGCACATTCCTCTCTTATTTTTTTATTTATTTTTTTGAGATTGCTGCTAGTCATGTCAACCATGTACAACCTGTTTGCACATTCCTCTCTTGTACAGTCATGCTTATCTTAATATTTAAGTCTACAGTATACTGTCATTTTGTTCTTTATATCTTATTTTTTATTAATTTCTTTTATATTTTATATTTTGTTCTTTATATCTTATTTTTTATTAATTTCATTTTATGTATATTTCCTCTGTGTTGTATCCTATAATATTTGCACTGTCCATGGAGCGGACCTGACTCACATTTCACTGCTATATACTCTCTGTATAATCGTGTATGTGACAAATAAATCTTGAACTTGAACTTGAACTAAAAACAGCTTGTGTTAAGAATACAAGATGTCTTGTAAAATTAGCATGATATGCAAATTTGGATGATTTTGTAATGCCTTAGAGAAGTGACTGCTGTTCTCAGATATGCAATCTATTCAAGTCAAGTCTTCTTTACTTATAAAGCGCTTCATACAATACAGATTGTGTCAAACCAGCTTTACAGTGTTAGGCAGAGAAATAGTGTGTTGATAATGCAGGAGGACACTTTTTCAGTTAAAGTCAGTTATAATTGATTCAGAGATGTCATCATCCAGTTCAGATGGTGAAAAGTGCTTAAGGTTCCCTACGATTTGGTTATATGCTGTAATGTGAACAACATCTTTTGAGATTTACAATTTTAAGCTGAATTTATCATGTAGCTTCAGTTTTAAAGTCTTTGCATAATGCATAGGAGATACAGGTGATCAAGTTATATAACACAGTATTTCAGCTTCTTAGAAAACGCTGATAATATCTGGTATGTACCCAACTGAGAACGATGTCAATCTTTGAGATATTGGACATTTACTTGTGTCTTATGACTTAAGACTTGACTGCTTGCAAAAGAAGCTTGATAATAATTATTAAACTAGTCATGCTCACCTTTTTTATCTCTTTAAGATAAAAATAGCTTTAGCAAAAAGTGCCGTTTTAATAAAATACAGGTCAATTTATGCAACATTAATAAAGGATTTTAGGTTAAAATATTGCCTACTGTAGGGTGAAGTCAGCTAAAATGGGCCACATTTTGGTAAATGATTTATATATAATACCATCAAATAAGCTATGCATGAGATCTAATGATATTCTTATAAATTAGCATGGGTCTCTTAAATATATTTATATTTTTTAAATGTGAAAAAGTATAAAAGTTTTAAAATTATGAGAGTTAGAGTATCGGCAGGTACCTTCTTGAGCCACGGCACAACATTCAGGTAAAATGGGCCAATATAAAAAGAGAACAACACAGGTAATTTCAGCTTAAATCATTTTATTATTAACAGTAAATTGACACTATTGTCTTTAGTGTGCCATAGCAACACCATAAATGTATTTCATTAAATAGAAAGTTGAATGAATATTTAATTAAACAATGCAATTAAAAATGAACTGATCATGTTGTATAGGTGTGTGTTTCTGTGCATTGGTGTCTTTTGTGTGCATGTATGTGTGTACTTTTTTTTTTAAAGACAGTTAAGATTTTGTATGGATACATATCTACAGTAGGCCTATAAACCTATTTTAATCCTCAATTTCTGTGTAAAGGTGTGTGTGTGTGTGTGTATGCATACCATTTTACAGACATCTTCCTTTCTTTCCCTTTCTCTTCTCGTCTCTCTGTTTCCTTTCTTTGCTTGTCCTCCTGCCGTACTGTCTGCAATGCAATTTTTTTTAAAAGACTGTTAACATTTTGTATTAATACATATCTAGGCCTATAAATCTATGTTCACCCTCAATTTCTGTCTAAAAGTGTGTGTGTATGCAGCCCATTTTAGCTGAAAATTGTGGCTCATTTTAGCTTAACCAGTCATTTCTACCTAAAATTACCTTTTTCACAAAAATCAAACTTTCTTTTATAAATTAAACTTTTTTATTTGAAAGAGCATGTCAAAACATTGTTCATAAACCTTTGCTTTGTTTGTAAGCTTAATTATAATTGCTTTAGTACCCTTATTAGTGATTAATGACATTTTCTATGTCAGGCTCAGACAGTTTTCCCCTATTAGTCATTAACGTGTTTGCCCTGATTTTCCTGATTTTGAGGTTTCGGATATGCACAGACACCTAAAACCTTCCAAAAGTCCAAAGCTTTTAGCAGAAGTGGTCCATAACAAAAAAAAGAAAAAAAAAAGAAAAGAAAATGCAAAGAAAAAAGATCTGACCTAAAGATGACTTGCAGTTGCAAAGTTGTTCTGTATTCAAAGTGTGTTCTGCAAGTGTAATTATAATTAAGTCTCGTGTGACTACTTAAATAAAAAAATAAAAACAAAAATAAAGAAGTCAGACACCAGAGCAGATATTGATCAGTCTTGTCAGGTGAGTGTCACGGCCACCTGGATTTCATTTTCAGAAGGTACACCTACAACAGGTGAGCGGTGACACACCTCCAGATAACCAGCTACAGTATAAATACAGCTGCACCTGACGCAGAAATTACAAGAGAGCTTCAGACAACAGATCTTCACTTAACTTCACCAGAAATTACAAGAGAGCTTCAGACAACAGATCTTCTCTTAACTTCTTGACTTCACCATGGGGAACTTCGTTGCCTGCTGCCGAAGCTTCTGGTGCAAGGCCAAAAACCTTGGCGTCCGGATCACTCTGCCTCTGGTCTGCTTCGTGTGGCAGATTGCCATGATCATCCTGTTTGGACTGTTTGTGCGTTATGATGATGAGTCGGATGCACACTGGTCTGAGCACAAGCATAAGAACAACATCACGAGTGACATTGAGAACGACTTCTACTACAGATACCCAAGTGAGTTTTCAACTTCTGCAGGGATTGATGCTGATAGGGCAATTAATTATAATACAAGTAATGTATTATATTTATTATTTAATAATAACTTTTTTTCAGCAAAACGATTAGATTTTGTTGAGCTTAAATGTTTGGCAGGTCCTGCTGTTATAGGCCTATGTTCATCCATTAACCTTCTCCACCCTCTTTGTCCTTGCCTGGCAGGTTTTCAGGATGTGCATGTGATGATCTTTGTGGGGTTTGGCTTTCTCATGACCTTCCTGAAGCGCTACAGCTTCGGCGGAGTCGGATTCAACTTTCTCATCGCCGCCTTTGGTCTGCAGTGGGCTCTTCTCATGCAGGGCTGGTTTCACTCTCTGGACCCGGTTGATGGCCAAATCAAGATCGGAATTGAGAAGTAGGCTAGGTTTCGCACCTCACACACACCCTTAGAATGAATGAATGGGCCTGTTTACACCTGGTCACTTCATGCGTTTTCTCCGATCGTGAAAAGATCAGGTGTAAATGCCCTCCGAAACGCTTTCGAGACGCATTTAAATCCGATCGCTCAAACCACTTCAGGAGGTGGTCTGGGCGCGTTCTTGACAAACTTGGACAAGTGTAAATGCATCTGATTGTTGAAACCACATATGTAAATTTTATTCCTCCCCAAATGTTAAAATAATAAACTTGTGAGAGCGCGTGTATGGTATGTTGTAGTAGCTAAGATATGACAGCGCTAATGCAACACGCATCGCCGCGGACGAGTAGCTGAGTATCTCTTCAGCAAGCCGATGCGCAAACTGCCGCAAATGAAACTGAAACAGTCCACAGTTCCACTCCACACACAATCATCTTTATTAAAAGTAGTGAGACTAACTTATCTTTACAGTGCTGACGCCGCGCTCTCTTCTATTGCGGATGGAAACGTTTTAACAAATCAGATAGATATCCGATCAGCGAAAACACATTGCGACCAGATGTAAACAGGCCCAAGTCTCTTGCACATGAAGTATAGGCTAAAAGTTGTTTTTGTGTATGTGCCATATAGTGGCACAGTACCATATGCATGTTTAAATCACATTACAAATGTGAATTTCCTGATCAGTGCATCAGATGATGTTGACTTATATGATGCAGCTGATATAGAATAGAAAAGGAAGAATTTAAAACTAACCATAATTTTCCATCTTGCTTTCATCAGTATCATCAATGCTGACTTCTGTGTGGCTGGATGTCTCATTGCTTATGGAGCTCTGCTGGGGAAAGTCAGTCCAGTGCAGCTGATGGTCTTGACACTGTTTGGCATCACACTGTTTGCAGTCGAGGAATACCTCATTCTTTATGTTCTCCATGTGAGTAGCAGTGTTATTTTATACTCTATTATGATTTAAGATTTTGAATTAGTTTTATTTTTATATTTTTTTATTTTAATGTTAGTTGTACTGCAAGTTAAAACATTTGAGGGAATCAGTTACATCATTTTTTTTTTAAAAAGTTAGCAGACTCAAATATCTTAATTTAATTTAATTTGTTTATTTTTTGTACTACACAAGCTTTTTTAGTAATTTTGTTATGAGCTTTTACTTTTGAAGTTTTATTTAAGTTTTTTAATTATTATTATTATTTATTTTATTTTATTTCAGCTTTATTTCAATTAACAACATTTTTTCAAAAGGTTTTAATTTTAGATTAAGTTTTTGTTTCTAATTAGTCATTTTAGTGCTTCAAAAAAATAAGCAATGAATGAAAAAAAAAAAAAAAATTAGAAATGTTAGATTTTTAACTTTAATATTTATTGTATATTTTATTTCAATTAACAAAAATGTTTTAAAAGTTTTAGTTTCAACTAATTAACAACCCTGGTGAAAATCCACCGTCCCCAAGTCCTGAATATTTCTATAGGCCTACCCAAATCAAAGAAATGTTGACATTGTTCTGACTTTTCACAGGTTCGGGACGCTGGTGGATCCATGGTCATCCACACGTTTGGAGCATATTACGGTCTGACAATATCATGGGTTCTTTATCGACCGAAACTAGACCAAAGCAAGAGTCTGAATGGATCTGTCTACCACTCTGATGTCTTTGCTATGATTGGTAAGTGACTTCTTATACATTACATATATGCCCGTGATAAGATCGTACATGAGCTGCTTTCAAACAATGTTTCCTCTTACAGGGACCCTCTTCCTCTGGATGTTCTGGCCCAGTTTCAACTCTGCCATCGCAGATCATGGAGACGGACAACATCGGGCCGCCATAAACACCTACCTTGCTCTGGCTGCTTCAGTCCTTACTACGTTTGCCATATCAAGCCTTTCAGCCAAGAAGGGAAAAGTGGACATGGTAAATTACATCACCTCATAATGTCCCAATTACATCTGCTGCAGGGTTTTTATAGTTAACTAAAATTCAAACTAAACTAAAACCTTAAAAAAAGTTACTTGAAAGTAAAGATAAAACATCTTATTTTACTTCAGCATTCAACATTTTTCATTTTTATTTACTTTAACATGAAGGACTAAAGACAATACACACTTTAACTAAAATGAAAATGGAAAATTATAAAAATAAAAACTTAAAATATTAAATTTAAAATATTAATAAAACTAGTATCTCTGATAATTAAATTTGTAACATGCTTTGTGCAACTCAGGTGCATATCCAGAATGCAACTCTGGCTGGGGGAGTCGCCATGGGAACAGCGGCCGAATTTATGATCTCACCGTATGGTTCTCTCATCGTGGGCTTCATCTGCGGGATAATCTCCACATTCGGCTACCTGGTGATCACTGTGAGTCTGACAGAAGAGCAGGTGCCTTTGAGCATCATATGCCATGTGAGAGCAGATTGATTTATATCTGTTTTTTCCATGCAGCCCTTCATGGAGAAGTACCTGAAGATTCAAGACACATGTGGCATTCATAACCTGCACGCCATGCCCGGCGTCCTGGGAGCAGTCGTGGGTGCCATCACAGCGGCTACTGCCAGTGAGAGCGTCTATGGACATGAAGGGTGAGTGTGGCTCCAAACTGTTTGCTGATATTACATTTGAAATCACACAAAGTGGCTTTAATTGTAAAATTCAAGTCACATTTATTTATATATTTCAAGGCAGCTTCATGTTAACAGTAAAAAACAGTGAACCCCGATGCATGGATTATTATGTCAAGTAGGGGGAAATAAGTAAATAAATGCATTTAAGCTTATGTATTTTGAAATCAAAATCTCTGTATTGCAACAGAAAAAAAATCAGCTCTAAATAGACAATTGTGTCATTATTCGGCTCAATTCAGGTTGAGTTCAGTAACAGCATTGATGTTACATTTACATTTATGCATTTAGCAGACGCTTTTATCCAAAGCGACTTACATTGCATTCAAGTTACAGTTTTACATTTGATCAGCTCTTGCTTTCCCTGGGAATCGAACCCATGATCTTGGCGTTGCTAGCGCCATGCTCTACCATTTGAGCTACAGGAAAGCTACAAGTTGCCAAGTTAATGTCATTATCCAGCTCAATTCAGTTCAAATTTTGCTCTCTCTCAAGCCATATTGTCAGTGCAGTTAAATCAATAGCATTACTGAATATGAATTGTCTTTTTGAATATTAAAACTGTGAATGTTGCTGATACAAATTCCTTTTTCTCAACAGGTTGGTAAACACCTTCGATTTTAAAGGGAAATTTGCTGGGAGGACACCTGCCATGCAAGGAGGCTTCCAGGCCGCCGGTCTTTGTGTTGCTCTTGTTTTTGGAATCGTAGGTGGAGCAGTAGTAGGTGAGTGTCCAAAACATTTCTTTTAAGCAACACATTTTTGTATGGCTTTACTTTTACTGAACTATAATAACCCTCATATATGTATGTACAGGTTTCATCCTGAGACTGCCGTGCTGCTGGGGAGACCCGTCTGATGAAAACTGCTTTGACGATGAGGTGTACTGGGAGGTGAGTTTGATTTCTTTTGCATTTACTTGTTTCACAGCTAGGTGGCACCATAGAACTCGAATAAGAACATGCTAGTCTAAATGTGACAACTAGCCCCTGTTTCTTTTATACGGTGTGAACTCTTTCGGTCTGGACTGTTTTTAATAATTAAAATCATTGTTTCCAGGTGCCTGAGGACGAGGAGAGCATTCTTCCCATTCTAGAGTACAACAGCCACATGGTCGGCAAAAATAGAGACATGTAAGTATATTCTCTTGGTGTTATGAAAAGAGAGAATACTATAGGCTATAATACTCTTTAAGATTAATATATAGAAATTAAGTTGAACCTTTTTGTCATTTTGTCTAATTTTTATTGTTTAATGTGTATTTTAGAAGTTAACAGAACATTTCAATGGGTTCAGAGTCTATATAGTGAAATGCAACATAAGCTCCATGCTTGTTGCACTCTATTATATGACCATGAGATGGCAATACACAACCACATAATAGATTTCCAGCTTTAGGAGCAGTTTATCACAGTAACACTATCTGTTAGTTTTGTAGCTGTGTCTCAGTAAAGAAATGCATTTACACCATCCATATTTATTTAAATCTATTTATTTAAAATTTTTCCTATTTAATTTTTTTAAGGAATTAATTGTTTTCGTTTATGTATCTATTTTAATGCATCCCGGATGTCTTAAATATTTTTTATTTAATTTCTTTCACCATTCAGGTCAGAGTCTAAATTCACCGTTGAACAGAGCTAATGCAAGATGTCTGTATGAAAAAAGATGAAACCTATCACATCATATTGGGACCAAAAAATGAAAAGACCGAAAGAATATTCAGACCAAGTCTGCGCTGAAGAGAATATAGCCCTGTAATACCTTTGTGAGGTATTGGCCTGCCTAATAGAGCAGAGACCCAGTAGGGTTAGCTCTTAGTTCAATTTCATGTATTTAGAGTCCTCAAATTTATTTAATCAATAAGTTTATGCATATATAATTTCTAAAACTAAAGCATGTATATTTTATAATCCAACTGTACTACTAGTTTTAGGCTTAAACTGCGTTTAGTTTCAATCATTCTGGAAAAGAATGAAATAATTATTGTACTCTGTCAAGTTTGCTGCTGTGATAATGAACTGACTATAGACTGTTATAGTTTTGATATTATGAATGTGTTAGTTATTTATCTAGCTTTTTTCAAGTGTCCAGTGATGTGATATTTTTTCCTTCCTGGTATGTAGACTATTATATTTGATTATGTGAAGGATTACATGAGAACTTTTGAGAGTTCAGTGACCTCAAGAGTATTTTTAGACCATGTAGAATGCTAACAATATTTTTACATTTTTATTTTTATCATGAAGCTTTATATTCTTTGCCATTTTAAATATAAAATGCAACATAATCTTTCTGCTCAATAACTTTACATTGGTGCTCAAAAACAGTGTACTTGCTAAATGCAAATGTTTTTTTGAACAGATGTTGTACTTTATGCTTTATACTGAGGTCTATTAAATGTTTAAACATCTAAAAAGTTTATCTTTTTATACTTTAACTGTTGCTTCAATTGCTTTAAATATAATTAAATGCAATTTAGCACCTTAAATTTAAGCCAAATATCAAATAGCCAAATATTTTGCCAAATATCCCAAATCACTTATCAAATATCCCTAAACTCTCGCAAATACAGTCTTATATATTTTTATTAAAAAAAAACTAAAAAAGTACATACTGTAAAAGACACGTACTTCAAATATTTTATTGTCTTTTGTTAAACAAATAAATCTTTTTTTAATGAATAAATCTGTTGTGTTACTGCTAATGGAACCTGTAAATACTGTGAATATTAAACTACTGTGAATACTATAAAATACTGTGTAAAAGTAAAACTAACCCTAGAGACATGCATTGATTATCTGTTATCTAGAGTCTGTCAAACTCACAACAAACGCTCTTTAATTGAGCTGCTGGTCATCTGTTAGTGTGCGTTTGGTCACCCTCAGGCCAGACTCCTCCATTCTAATGGAAATAGACTCTTGTAGAGGGTCAAACGGGGTCAATTGGGTCATTTCCTGATCAATCACCGTGACATTTAATGAACTTCAAATACACACTGCTTTTGTGAATGAGCACAGTAAGATGCCGATTTTGTGTCTTTATGAATGACTTTAATCTGTGCATGATTTCATGTTCATGAATTTAATAGGTGTGCTATTATTAATGCTGAGTGTCTGTACTCAAACCTGACAGTGCTGTTTAATATTATGGCCAGAAAGACTCTAAATAGTCTGTATTGAAAACAAGAATATACTCTTTACTATTTCTGCCATTTATATTATTTATATTGAGTAAATATGTACATTTCCTATATAATACACAGATAACCTACAATGAAAAAAAAATGGTGTAGGAATTACTTTAAAAACAATTTTCACTCAGAAATTGCTACTTAATTTCACAAATAATTACAAAGAACTGTGCAATTTTACAAATAAATGTGACATTAAGCAGAAAGACTGAAATAATATTGTATTGTAAAATGTACTGTAATAATCTTTCTTTCTTTTTTTTTTAACAGTGTACTATATTTTCCAAAATGTGCCGAATACAACAGAGCTCACTGTATCTTATAATTTAGTGTGTTTCATTTTCAGTGTGACATCTGAATAAGCCACAGTCTTTCTTGGCTCAATATTTGCTTTGCAAAAAGACATGTTGTTTTTACACAATATTGGATCAAAAATGCAGAACAGCCGCTTTTATTTCCAAGTTTACACCTGCATTTATCCTTAATTTCCACCTGGTACACTTTTTGCTTGTATTTATGTTTATTTGACATTAGTTTTTTATTCAGTTTGACATAGATTGTGGATTCTATGATCATTTTTCCATTTGTATGATTAGTAAAGTGCCATATAAAACTGCAGCTAGAAAAACTACAAAATGGTCTGTGTTTGAAAAAGAAAAAAAAAAACTATACAGTATAGATTATGTATACGGAGCAAATTGTGTACATTTTCTGTATGCAGAAAATAGACAGAAGACCTATACATTTGCCAAAATGTGCAGTATATACAGAGCACACTGTATCCCACAATGCAGTGTGCTTGGCTTAACCTATTTCCAGTGTGAAAAACTGTGAATCAGCCACCATTTTTAACATCTTGCTTCAATATTTGCCAAAATTTGAGTCATTTTTGACATTTTTCACAAAATGGTGATTAAAAATATGAAATATTTTCAAAGAAATACTGCCTTTATTCTGACTTTCCTGAGTTTCCACTGGTTAAGCAGAACAAATGAAAATCATATATTTTTTTGCTTGTCTTTTTGTTTATTTTACATAATTTTTCTATTCAGTTTGACATAGATTGTGGATTCTTTGGCTTTTTTACCATTAAAATAAACTCACCACCCTTTTTTAAAAATAAATTTTCCAACCCCACCACCAAAATCTCCAGTGCTCTTTACATAAAATGTATTAATTTCCCATCTACACTATTAAAAAAGGTCTGCACTCTAAAAAAATTAAAGCAATTTGATAAAAAACTACACTCTTAAAAACAAAGGTATGAGAATGCGTGCCATAATAGAACAATTCTAGGCTCTTCAAAGTTCTTCAAACAACCATTTTTATTCTTAGTATGAAGAATATTTTAATAATCTAAAGACCTCTTTTAAAGAAGTTTTTGTGTGATAGAAAGGTTCCATGGATGTTCAAGGTTTTTCATGGAACCATCAATGCCAACCTTTATTTTTAAGAGTCTATGTTCTGTAGGGGCAAGTCAAACAAGAAGGAAAATACGTCATGGCAGATACGCAACAGCTCACTCAGGTTTGAGGGATTACAAGGTATAAACGAGACGGACTGCAGCGGAGCACGCTGATTCTGAGCCACTTTCCCATGGGGATGAGGAACAGGGGGCGGGGCCCGGAGCCCGGAGCTGAGGATCCACCGCCGCATGGAGCTGAGCGGCTGAAAGCAGGAGAGCCGGGGTCAAATCTCTTCTCCTCTCTAATCAAACAAGTCTGCAGGGGACGGGGGGGTCGGGCTCTGAGGAAAGGAGGGTGTCGCTCCTGTAACAGAGATGTTCTGGTTAATCCCCTGTGTGAAGGGGAGCGGGCCGGCAGGCGGGCAGGTGGGCCGACCCAGCCTTAGTTTACTCTCAAAAGAACTGCCAGAGGAGTTAGAGCGCCCAGAGATCCACACTTGGATCACATAGCTCAGAGGCTGTGTGTGGAACCACTTGGCCTGCCATTGTCCTACATGGCCGGTCTTGTCTGAAAAGCCGTAGAAAGCCTGTAATCAGATTAAAGATTGCCAGGATGAAGGGGGCTAGTTTTTCTTTCTTTTTTAAAGGGAACAGGGAGGGAGATTGCAGCCCCTCTAATCAGTACCTGCCATTGAAGAGCAGGAGAGGAGCTAAATAACTCGGCAGGGAGTGTGGGTACAAGGGCCTCATGGACAAATTGGCCTGTTGTTGCTTGGGTATAATGGTGGGCAGTGAGTGGGGGGGCTGGAGGAAAGGTGGTGTCTTTCTTTCAGCGGTCTTTCCCCTCCTGACCTGATAATTATATCACTCTTAAGGGCTGATTGGCACTGCTTGATTGGTACATCTGTGCAGATAGACCTTTTTACCCAGAATCTGTCACTGAATCCTTCTTTACTCGTGGTTGGGGGAAAAACACTTCATTTCGGTTGGGTCCCGATGCTGAAGATCCCGTTTGAGGGTTAAATTGACTTTCTGAAGAAATTAAACCTGTGAAGAAGTTGTGGCTGTAAGAGATAATAAACACGTAAACGTGTCGTATTAAACGCTGTATGATTAATTATGTGAAATATGTAAATAACAAATTTCCGAATAAAAATTTAAATATAGTGTTCCTGTGGCTCAGTGGTAGAGCATTGCGTTAGCAGCGCAAAGGTTGTGGGTTCAATTCCCAGGGAACACACATACTGATAAAAAAATGTATAGCCTGAATGCACTGTAAGTCGCTTTGGATAAAAGCGTCTGCTAAATGCATAAATGTAAATGTAAATATATTGCTAATAGAGATTGATATAAAATTATGGTTTACTATAGTTTTTTTAAATTGTACTATTTTTAAAAAACACTTTTATTCAAAGATGTTATTTATATCTGAAAAACCTCATATTAAGGTTAGATGCAAACAACATGCAGGAAGCCATTTTGTTGTCATGTGACAAGAACAGGAAGTGATCCTCATGACTGTGTGTCAAGGTTAGTACATATCATTTGATATTTTTATGGCATTTTGCGGTCAATTCAAGTTATCAGATGTCAGATCATATAACCCAAAATACCTTTGGTATGGTATTTCTTATCCATAAAATACAGATGTTTATTCACAAATATAGGCTTGCATTTCACCCTTCACCAACTAGGTTTATAAAGAGAGCTTTCTACATTCAATAAAGCAAATGTTTTGATAAAAATGGTAAAAGTTTATTCAAAAAAACATATGAAATCAACATGAATGTAATGATTACAGTAGCACATTTATTTATATCATCTTGGACACATTGTATGTATGCATGTATGCATATTTGTGTGTGTGTGTGTGTGTGTGTGTATATATATATATATATATATATATATATATATATATATATATTTATTTATTTTATTTTTTTGGGGACAAATGTGTACCAAAAGTGGGCTAAATCTGACAAAAAAAATAAAATAATTTGTCAAAACAAAACACGATGCAATAGAAGAACCTTTTTTTGTCTAAATGGTTCCATTAAGAACCTTTAACATCTGCAGAACTTTTCACAAAAGGTTATTTGTGGCGAAAGAAGGTTCTTCATATTATAAAAAGGTAAGAAAGAGATGGTTTGTTAAAGAACCTTTGACTGAATGGTTCTTTGTGGAACCAAAAATGGTTCTTCTGTGGAATCGCTGTGAAGAACCTTTTAAGCAACTTTATTTTTAAGAGTGTAGGTGAAGTTATAGCAACTAGCTGTTTATAAAAACAGTAGAAGTCTCTGAAATGTCCCCATTTTGATTTAAAAAAAAAAAAAAACAGTTCTGTATTTTTGTTGGGACTATAATATAATCATAAAACAATTCCAGGGCCAAACCTCAGCCTTTTATTGGGCAACTGTTGCATCAATGTAACATATCATTTCTAATGTGAAGACCAGCATTATTTTCTTTAATTTAAAGTGTGTGAATGTGAATCAGACCCTTCATAGTCTTGCTTTCCTTAAGTGCATTAGAGAAAAATCCATCCAAAGCATCATGGGCCTTCAAAACCCGGCCCTGCTTGTCATGCTAATCCTCATTATTTGTCCCCTTGTTAGAGGACCTTCCTTCTCTCATGTGTTGGTTTTCCAAAACTGCTTCTCATGTCGGCCGTTCCTTTATATCTATTCATTGGTTTCTACCACCAAGAGCATTACGCCTCGTTAAAACTCAATCAGGCTTTTTCAGTGTGACATGAATCCATTCGCATGGGTCAAAGGTTCAGGTCTGAGAGAATATGACCCCATGGACAATAAATATAGCGGTCCATTTACGGCAGTCCGGCTCTTTGATTCGGACACAACAGGCAAAGAGTTGGAAATGAAATCGATGGTGGCGGGACAATAAAGATGGAGCACGAGCAGCTCAAAATAAAATGTTCTTCTAATTAGAGGATCCACCTGCATTGGGAAAAGTGTGAATGGATGTGAGAGGGATGAAGTGAGAGTCCATTTAATGGCAATTCTTTTGAACAGTGATTATTTGCCTTTTCAGCCACCCTTGGTGCTTGATTGGTGGGTTGCTGGATGGAAAAAAAAGACATTTTGGGATTAGGTTGCAAAAACATGTTTAGCTTTTACATTTGAGATTAGGCTGCAGAATTATTCATGCAGGTTCCTTTAAGGAATAATTGACCCAAAAATGAAAATTTACCAAAAATGTACTCCCTCTCAGTCCATCCAAGATGTAGATGAGTTTTTTGTTGTTGTTTTTTTTACCATCAGAACAGATTTGGAGAAATTTAGCATTACATCACTTGCTCACCAGTGGATCCTCTGCAGTGAATGGGTGCCGTTAAAATGAGTCCAAACAGCTGATAAAAACATCACAATAATCCACAAGTAATCCACACCAATCCAGTCCATCAATTTATGTCTTGTGAAGAGAAAATACTTTTTTTTTTTTTTTATCATTAAGACATTTTAAAATTTAAAGTCCTCTATCCACAATATTGATTTCTCCAGCGAAAAAGTAATCTAATCGGAATCATGAGAGAAATATGCAGAGATCAAGCAACATTTATAAGTAAAAACAGCCCAACAGTTCTAAACAAATATGATGGTGGATTTTGGACAGGGATGGACTTTTTCACTAGAGGAAGTGTTTTAATGGATTAAGCATTTGTTTCTTACAAACAAGCAGCTTTTCATTTCACAAGACATTAATTGATGGACTGGAGTGGTGTGGATTACTTGTGGATTATTGTGATGTTTTTTATCAGCTGTTTGGACTCTCATTCTGACGGCACCCATTCACTGCAGAGGATCCATTGGTGAGCAAATAATGTAATGCTAAATTTGTGCAAATCTGTTACGATAAAGAAACAAACTTATCTTGGATGTCCTGAGAGTGTGTACATTTTTACCACATTTTCATTTTTGGATGAATTACCCCTTTAAGATAGAAAACAGTCAGTGGGAATGTAGTCCGCAGACTCCGCATGGAATATACTATGGATCTCTTCATTAACACATTCATCTCAGCTTTTTATCTGGCCAATCCTCCTTTTCCCAGCTCTCCTATCAGCTGTGTGCTGCTCAATACGGAGGAGGGATGGAATCAATAGATGAACACATCTGCCGTGTTTAAGGAGAGGATAGGCTTTCCTGTTCTCCGTGCTACATTCCCACCCCCAGAGTGACAAGCCCCCTAAATGAGGATCTTAAGCCATGTCAGCACTAGAATTACAACTAATTACGAGGTGGAACCAACGATTATGGCCGGCTGCTTTAAGCCAATGCTCGGGGCAAAAGGGGACTAATTGGTCGGAATAAACTGATTGGCTCCTTTGATCGATTCCTCTGCTGAGTGACACAGACAGGGACAAATTATTTTCCTTCAGTGGACATGGAAAAAGGGTTGCTACCTGACCAAGAAGAAGAAAAGCAGAGTTCTGGAGTAGGGATGGACTTACAGGGCAAGCTGTCAAACAAAAGCGCTTAAGCAATGGAAACACCTCTCTCCCTCTGTTCCACCATCTGTTGCTGTTTAACATGCGTTTAAGGTGATGTGCAAAGGAGGCACGTAGTCATTAGCTGCATTATTGCAAGTTTCTTATGTAAAGTTTCTTATTTCTTATTTCTTGACTGAAGTGTTCTCTGGGTTGCAGAGAACGTGATCTTTTCCAGCTCAAATTGTGGAGAGTTTTTGTAAAGTAGCAGCACGTGGGCATGTTTGTTCTTCTGTCAAAAAAAATAAATAAATAGTATCATTGTGACATCATGTTTTTGTTTTGTTTTTACATCTACCATGGTAATACTGTAGTATTCTTTGAAATACCTTTGTAGTAAAAATACTAATATATATATGCATTTTAAATTGGAGTGTAAAAGAAACACTTCTGAATAATATATATATATATACATACACACACATATACATATACATACATACACATATACATATACATACAAATACATACAGTACATATATATATTATTCAGTGATGTAAACCAATCAAAACAATTTTTTTTTTCATCCCTCCAGAGACAGGTAATGACTTACAACCCAAATTCCTGAAATGCTGAGACGTTTTTTTAAATTTGAATAAAATGAAAACTAAAAGAATTTCAAATCACATGAGCCAATATTTTATTCACAATAGAACATAGATAACATAACAAATGTTTAAACTGAGAAATTTTAAAATTGTATGCACAAAATGAGCTCATTTCAAATCTGATGCCTGCTACAGGTCTCAAAATAGTTGGGACGGGGGCATGTTTACCATGGTGTTGCATATCCTCTTCTTTTCAAAAAAGTTTGAAGACATCTGGGCATCGAGGTTATGAGTTTCTGGAGTTTTGGTGTTGGAATTTGGTCCCATTCTTGCCTGATATAGGTTTCCAGCTGCTGAAGAATTTGTGGTCGTCTTTTCGTATAATGATGCACCAAATGTTCTCTATAGGTGAAAGATCTGGACTGCAGGCAGGCCAATTCAGCACCCGGACTCTTCTACTACGAAGCCATGCTGTTGTAATAGCTGCAGTATGTGGTTTTGCATTGTCCTGCTGAAATACACAAGGCCTTCCCTGAAATAGACTTCTGTCATGACAACTCTCGGAGGGATTGGCATGGTAATGTGCATGTCAATGTTAATGTATTTGGTCTTGGCAGAATAGATCTGCTACGCTGCTGCTGCTGCAGCAGAGCAAGTACCGAGACTTGCTACTGCCAATACATCAACAACATGCTGCTGTGAGCATGTAGGAAATACTGCTGCTGCACACATAACACATATGAATACCCCCCCACAAAGCAGGAGACACGGAACACAATAAAATGCAAGCCAATATATGCATGCCGCTGAATATAAGGATAAACTGCTGCATCAGTGGACATGCATGTATCCACACACATAAAGATGAACAGACAAGGAAAGACGAGACACCCCACACAAAGCAGATCTATCGCCAAGACATATGTACTGCTGCTGCTCCAAAGAGCCATGTGAACCGCATGTAATACAATCTATGTGAGCCTTGGCTACCGGGACTAATTAGCTAACCGGGAAAGCCGATTAGTCACCAGAAGAGAAGGACGGCAGCTCGCGTAAGTGTTGTAATACTCTTTCGCAGTTCTGTTGTTTAAATTATTTACTTGCTGCTAGGAAGGAATACTTTGTTTCCTACCTATTTCTATTGTACATTTTCGTTGAGGTTTATATGTTTGATTGCACTTACTGGTAATTAGAATAATTTGCGCCTCAGCTAAGAACAAGCCTGTGTGATTGTGCGAAGTGTTTAGTTTCGTATCCAGCAATTAGCAGTCCTTTAAGGTTATTGGCTGTGCTGAGCAGAAGCCGGCCTCAGCTGTTTTCACTCTAGTCTCCTAGACTGTATTTATTTGATGTCAGAGCGCTGACGCGGAAGCGTTCAGCCGTTGTGCTCAGCCTCCTCGTGTGAAGACCAACGAGTGTAAAGATGGACGACTTTTCCTGTGCGACTTCAACCGAGCAACGACACCGAGCACACACTTAAGTATCATTTCTATCTTCCCTCACACACTCTCCTTCCCTATCCTCTATCACTCCACCTCTATCATGTGTTTCCAAACCATTCCGGTTCTCTCTCAACCACGCTCTAAAAACACACGCAGAACATCTTTAGTTGCTAGATGTTCTCCCAGCTGAATCTTTTCAAAATGTCTTGCTTTTTCAGCCCGTTGTTGCCCCCATGTCGACTTTTTTGAGACCTATAGCAGGCATCAAATTTGAAATTAGCTTATTTAGTGTAAAATTTCTCAGTTTAAACATTTGTTATGTTCTCTATGTTCTATTGTGAATAAAATATTGACTCATGTGATTTGAAAGTCTTTGTTTTCATTTTATTCAAATTTAAAAAACGTCCCAACATTTCCGGAATTCGGGTTGTAAGATGATGCATAATAATCATGATATGATGCTGCATAATCAATTATGCACACTTTCTTATAAGGTCCAATTCTAGCTATTAACATACCATTAACTACGACTTTTGCTCAATAAACTCCTAATTTGCTGCTTATTAATAGTTAGTAAGGTAGCTGTAAAGTTTATGTATTGGGTAGGATTAGGGATGTATATGGTCATGCAGAATATGTGCTTTATAAGTACTAATAAACAGCCAATATGTTAATAATAGGCATGCCAATGAGCAAGAGAATTTGTCCCTATACTAAAATGTTACAATTTTTTTCTTTAAATACAGTGCCCTCCACTAATATTGGCACCCTTGATAAATATGAGCAAAGGCAGCTGTGAAAATAAATCTGCATTGTTTATCCTTTTGATCTTTCACTCAATAAATTCACAAAATTCTAACCTATCATTGAAGTAAAACAATTGAGAGTGGGGAGAAAATCTCATGATGAAATAAATGTTTTTCGCCAATGAATGTTGGCCACAATTATTGGCACCCCTAGAAATTCTTATGAGTAAAATATCTCTGAAGTATATTCCCATTCATATTTACATTTTTTAGCACACCAGGGTGACTAGGAGCATGAAATTGTCCAGCCATGACTTTCTGTTCCACAGGATTATAAATATGAGGAACACAAAGGCCAAATTCCCTTGATCATCCATCACAATGAGAAAAACCAAAAAATATATTTCTGATGTGAAGAACAAGATTGTTGAGCATCACAAAATAGAAAGTGGTTGTAAGAAAAGAGTTAAAACATTGAAAATCCCCATTCCCACCATCAGGGTAATAATTAAGAGGTTCCAATCAACTAAAGATGTTAAAAATCTGCCTGAAAGAGGACGCGTGTCTATATCGTCCTAATGCACGGTGAGGAGGAGTGTTTGAGTGGCCAAAGACTCTCCAAGGATCACAGCTGGAGAATTGCAGAGATTAGTTGAGTCTTGGGGTCAGAAACCTAAAAAAAAAATCAAACATCCCCTATATCACCACATGTTGTTCGGGAGGGTTTCAAGAAAAATTGTCCTCACTCATCCAAAAACAAACTCCAGCAAATTCAGTTGTCAGACACGACTGGAACTTCAAATGGCACTGGCTTCTATGGTCAGATGAAACTGAAAAAAGAGCTTTTTGGCAGCAAACCCACCAGATGAGTTTAGTACAAACAGGGATAAAAAAGTACCCCATGTCCACGGTTAAATATACTGCTGGATCTTTAATGTTGTGGGCCTGTTTTTCTGCCAGAGGTCCTGAACATCTTGTTCAGATGCATGGCATCATGGATTCTATCAAATACCAACAGAAAAAAAATCTAAATCTGACTGCCTCTGTTAGAAATCTTATAATGGGCCGTGTTTGGATCTTCCACCAGGACAACAATCCAAAACAAACATCAAAATAAACACAAAAATGGGCCACTGAGCACAAAATGAATCTTTTACCATTGCTGTCTCTGTCCTCTGACCTGAACCCTACAGAAAATGAGTGAGGTGAACTGAAGAGAAGAAGCACCGTCATGGAGCTGTGAATCTGAAGGATCTGGAGAGATTCTGTATGAAGAAATGGTCTCTGATCTCTTATCAGGTGTTCTCCAAACTCTTCAGACATTATAGGAGAAAACTCAGAGCTGTTACCCTGGGAAAAGGACGTTGCAATAATTGGGTGCCAATAATTGTGGCCAACATGAAATAGTGAAAGCATTTATTTCACAATGAGATCCCCCGCCCCACTTTCAATTGTTTTACTTCAATGATAGGTTGGAATTTTGTGAATTTCTTGAATGAAAGATAAAAAGGATAAACAATGCAGATTTATTTTCACAGCCGCCTTTGGTCATATTTACCAAGGGTGCCAATATTAGTGGAGGGCACTGTATATACCATTTTCTTGCAACTTTGAATGTTCACAAGCACTTCGCAGGATTTGTGAAGTGCGATTTTGCATTGCTCACAGATAAACAATACTTACAATACTTACTTTAAATATGCACTGAAATGGCAATGCAGGGTTTTGTAAATTTTAGATGTTAGATTTTCTTAGATGTTTCGACAGTCTTAGTCAGCTGTCATTATGAAATTAGATCTTTGTAAAGATTACAAAAATTCTATAATTTATCTAACATTTAAATAATACAATGGAACCTATACTGTTCAAATGTTTGGGGTCGGTACAATTTTTTTAAATGTTTCTATAAGAAATCTGCTATGTTCACCGATGCTCCATTTATTTGATCAAAAATATAATAAAAACAGAAATATTGTTAAATAATATTACAATTTAAAACAACTGTTTTCTATTTGAATATATTTTAAAATGTAAATTATTCCTGTGATGCAAAGCTGATTTTTCAGCATCATTACTCTCAAACGGAATTCAGTGCCAACCCGATCTCATGAAAGTGCGTATCAATAGCACAAGTTTATGTTTACGATTTGGCGTAATATTTATACGCAGAAATTAACTTTGGGATGCATATGAAACGCAATGGGTAGGATTAGGGTTGTGGGGTAGATGCGTATCATATGTACGCGAAAAATGTGTATCATATGCATATGCTTATCATATGCACGCCAAAGTCAATTTCTGCATATCAATAGCACGATTTTGTTTGGATTGCCGTACTATTTATACGCATTTTCATGAGACGGTCACATCAGAAATCAAGATGCTGATCTGCTGCTCAAGAAACATTTCTTATTATCATCAGTGTTGAAAACAGCTGCGCTGCTTGTGGAAACCATGATACAGATTTTTTTTCAGGATTCTGTGATGAATAGAAAATTCATAAGAGCACCATTTATTTTAAATAGAAATTGTTTGAAAAAAAACAAACAAAAGTAAAAGTCTGTATTGTCACCTTTGATCACCTAAATGCAAATTCTAATTCTAAAATTCTAAATTTTAACGTTTGCTATAAGTATCACACTAAGTGGTTTAGTATGTGTAGAAAAATGTTGCCATGTTTTTATGTTTTAACTGAATATTAACTGGACAAAAAGAGCCTGAAATATTAGAAAAATGCAGGGGAAAAAGTTGCATCCCTCCAGAAAGTTGTTTCCCGCCCAAATAAAAGCTCTCTAACCCCTCGTATCCTCATTCCCAGCCCCTGATCCGGAGAGGAGACCCAGCGTCATCTGTATGCGCTGCTGCCAGCAGCCCTTGTGAGTTTTTTTTAGAGGCCCCGTCGGATCTTGGAAGCAAAAAACAACAGATTAGTCATGATCTTATCCACCAAGTATCTGCCCCTTTCTTTTCTCCATCTGACAAGTGTCTGAGAGGGGGAGGGTCTGCTTTTCAGAGCCATCAGATGAACTTCACACCAGAAAAAGAGGTGGGCGACGCGGGGAGAGGGACGTCTTTTCAGTCGCGCTTAGAGAAGCGCCCTTCTCAGTTGCAGGGGCCTTGTTGCTAAGGTGTAAGGCCTCTCCATCTCTACGCTCTTGTTGCTAGGGATGAAGCCTTTCTGTCACTGGACAGCGGTTGCTAGGCAGGGCAGAAAGTGGAGGAGTGAACGCAATGCCGTCTGGCAGCATTGTTGTCTTGGCTGAAACATCTCTTTCTCCCGATGCTCTCTGAATGACAGGGCGGTTGTGTACCTCACGTGGGACTCGGTTCCTTGTGAAGGGGACTTACTGGGTGGTACCACAGGAAAAAAAGTTTTGAATGCATTTGGCTGAATATGGGCAGGGCAGTTTCCCCTGATTGCTCTTTGGTTGAAGGACATGCTATTTTTTTCCACTATATTTTATATAGACTCATGTTTTTCTTGATTTTTCAAATGCCATCATGATATCAATGATTTAGTGCTGTCAAATCGATTAATCGTGATTAATCGCATCCAAAATAAAAGTTTGTTTACATAATACGTGTGTACTGTGTATATTTATATGTATATATAAATACACACACATACATGTATATATTTAAGAAACATCTGCATGTGTATATATATATATATATTCATAATTATATATATGATTTATATTATACATAAATACAAATATATAGTACATTTATTTCTTAAATATATACATGTATGTGTGTGTATTTATATATACATATTAATACACAGTATACACACACATATATCAAGTAAAAACAAACTTATATGTTGGATGCAATTAATCACGATTAATCGATTTGGCAGCACTAATATGATTACATCTATCCATGATATTGTGATTTCATCTAGATCTAAAAAAAATCCAAACATCCAAAATATACTATTTTATTTGCGTCTAGATTTCAGTCACATTAAATAACTTTAGGCCATTTTCTCACAATGAGTTTTTCTCATGCACTGAGCCAGAAATATTTACTTCAGTAGCAATTACATACACTAAACTTGACAATCTGACAACTTGACAATTACTCCTCTCTGTATTCTGAAGGTTTTTACAGAAGGGTTTGTTCATATATATATCATTTTCCTGATTTCATACAACACTTTATTGCTAAAAACTTAGAGTAAATGTATTTTGGCTGTTGACAATATTTTCTCATTTATGCAGTGATAAAAAAGAAATAAAAAATCCCATCTCTACAACCCTTTGACTGTAATATAAATGAAACAAGAACACTTTTTACCCAATGTTCAGATTTCTGTTCTGGAATGGTATGCAAATTAGTGCCTATTTAATTAGATAATGCATGATTTGCATATTTAAACATAACATTTCAGATTTTTTTTTGGCAATTCTTATTGTAATCAGTCAGGAATTATGATATCTATTAGTTCATTGTTTTTACACTACCTGGGTTGTCTTGCCTTAATTCTACTTATTTAATTTATTCTAAATGTATATTGTGTTTAGTTTTTATTTAATTCTACTTATTTAATTATTTCTTGTTATTCTACTGTGTATATATGTACAACCCCAATTCCAGAGAAGTTGGGACATTTTTTTAAATGCAATTAAATCAAGAAACTGTGATTTGTTAATTCTCTTTAACTTTTATGTAATTGACAAAAGTACAAAGAAAAGATTTCCAAAGTTTTCACTGACCAACGTAAATGTATTTTGTAAATATGAACAAATTTTGTTTTTGGCAGCTGCAACACACTCCAAAAAAGTTGGGACAGAGGCAAAATTAAAGTGAAAAGGTTACAGAATATCCACGTTAAACTGTTTTGAAACAGTTCACAGTAAGCAGGTGAATTGGTAATGGTCAAGGTATCATGTTTGGGTATAAAAGGAGCATCTCAGTCTTTGAAAGCAAAGATGGATCATGGCTCATCACTTTGTGCCAAATTTCACGAGAGTGAAAAGTGTCAAACAAATGAAAAATCACATTTCACAATGCAAAATTGCAAATAATTTAGGTTATTGTGGGTTAAACCTATTAATTTAGGTTACTTGGCTTTCGCCAAGTACCATACATAATATTGTGAAAAGATTTTGGGAATCTAGAGAAATCACTGTACATGTAGGACAAGGCAGCCACATGGGCTCAGGAGTACTTCAGAAACCCACTGTCATTTACCACAGTCTGCTGCTGCATCAAGAAATGCAACTTGAATATCTGTTACTCTAGAGCCCCTTTCACACAGAGATTCCGGAAAATACACGGGTAATGTGTTCCGGCATTTGTTCCCGGATCGTCAGATTTGCTGCATTCACACTGCCAGTGATTTTCCGGAATATGTGCGTGCGTTCACACACAACCCGTAAAGATCCCGTAAAGACACGTGACCTTTCATGTGACGTGTATAATGCGCGCTCACCATTTCACTAAACTGGAGAATGATTTCAGCTTCAGCGCGGATAGTGAGGAGCTCCCTGATCGCTGCTTCATTCCAGTTTACACATTTTTCGTAGTGTGAACGTTGATCTGCCTTCAAAACACCCGGTAAAACAGTCGAACGATAAAGTGCGTCATCACTACGACACACCCTTTACGGCATTGATCCGGCTTTTGTTCACACAGCGCTCGTTCCGGGACTGAACCCGGCAATGTTACTAGGTCCCAACCCGGGATCAATCCCGGAATTAATCCCGGGACGTGTTTGCGTTCACACAGAAGGCACTCCGGCAATTTTCTGGCAATTTTCCGGGACCAACGTGCAGTGTGAATGGGGCTTAGGACAGGGGTGTCAAACTCAATTCCTGGAGGGCCACACAGCCCTGCAGAGTTTAGCTCCAACCCTAATTAAACACACCTGATCCAGCTAATCACGTCCGTCAGGCTAATTTGAAAACTACATGGCTTTAGTGTTGGAGCAGGGTTGGAACTAAACTCTGCAGGGTTGCGGCCCTCCAGGAACTGAGTTTGACACCCCTGCTCTAGGAGAAAGCTATACATCAGTCCTACGCAGCGATACTGCCGGGTTCTCTGGGCCAGAGCTCATTTCAGATAGTCAAAAAGAAAGTGAAAATGTGTGCTGTACTCAGATGAGTCCAAATTTCAACTTGTTTCCGGGAAAATGGATTTCGAGTTCTCAGTCCCAAAGACCAAACGGACCATCCAGACTTTCATCAGTGACAGAAGCAAAAGCAAATGTCTGTCATGATATGGGGGTGCAGCAGAGCAAATGGCATGGGTGACTGAAATATGTGCAAAGGTACTATTGACAAGGAGGCATATACTGGCATTATATAGATATATACTGCCATCAAGAGGATGTCCTTCATGGGAAGTCCATGGTTATTAGATCAAGACAATGCCAGCTCTCATTCTGCATGTGCTACAACAGCATGGTTTTGTAGAGACAGAATGAATGTGCTAGACTGGCCAGCAGATCTGTCTCCTATTGAAAATGTATGACCAGTCATGAAAAGGAGAATCAGACAATTGCTTGCAAAACTTTGCTTGCAATTAGTATCCTCAATTCCCAAACAATGAAACATTGTAATTAAAAGAAAAGTTGATGTGACACAGTGTTAAACGGACATCTGTCCCAACATTTTTGCAGTATGTTGCAGCCATCAAAATAAAAATGTGTTCATATTTACAAAATACATTTATGTTGGTCAGTGAAAACTTTGTAAATCTTTTCTTTGTACTTTTGTCAATTAAATAAAAGCTAAAGAGAATTAACAAATCACAGATTATTGATTTTATTGCATTTTACAAAACGTCCCAACTTCTCTGGAATTGGGGTTATATGTGCCTCTGGAAACATACCAAATTCCTGTGTGCACACTTGGTGAATAATGCACATTCTGATTCTGATGTGATATTCTGATAATTCCGCTGAATTCAGTGGTCATATTGGAATTTTCTAGCTGTCATTCACCTTTAACATTTCTTATGAGAACCATTTTTCTTATTGTAAAGAATGTTTTAATAATCTAAAAAAACTTTTTCATCTATAACGAAAATTTTGTGCAAAGGAAAGGTTCCATGGATATTTAAGGTTCTAATAGATGCCAATAAAGAACCTTTTTTTAAGAGTGTTAGCAACCTATTTTCTTAACACAAAAACATAAACCTCCCAGGTAAAAAGACAATATCTTCCACAATGAGGGCCCCAGACAGTCTCTTGCATCTAAATCGGGGTCATGAGAATGGTCAGCGGGGCCTCTAAATACTAACTTTCCAGGACATAAAGCAGAACAGCAAATGCACGATCACAACGCATCCAGACTCCATTTATCAAAGCATGCATATTCATATCTCTACATGCTTCTCTGAGAACCAAAGAACACGTGAGGCCCCTGGGAACCGTCTTGGGGTTCCCAGAGTCTTGCTTCAGCATGACAGCACCACATAGGATGCACGAGAGGAGAAACGCCCTGGAGAGCCTCTTAATAGACACCATCCCAGACAGACACTTGTCTGAACCAGACTGAGCCATGTTCAAGTTCAAGGAACTCCAGACGAGCATGGGTGGAGCTGGAGGGGTGGAGTCACGTTACTCCATTGACTCAGACATCACAGTCACCGGCTGATTGGATTGCTGGTTTTCAGAAGTGTATGCTTTTGCCTCCCACTACCATCGGAGGACGCAATTCCCAGACACTGGGGTCAAAAAGTCAGTCTGAGGCAACTAATCTGCCACTTCGTAGACTACACTGCATTTCAGATGCGCCGTCTATTGTGTTCAATCATGGGAATTCTTACATGGCGGCTGAAATTAAACCATCAAAATGAAGCCATTGTTACATTCTAATCCCTCGAGCATTTCAGGTTATGTATCTAAAGATTCTTGACAGTGCTGCAATTGCAATAATTCATGTGTGTGATTATATTTGAGTCGTATTCTCTATGACAGAACATTTAATCTCTCCTTCAGACAATATACATCATAAGTGTGTTACAGAAACACTAAGATGAGCCCAGGCGCACATCAATTTACTACTGCACGTTGTGAGCCTCAAAAAGCAGGAATTTTTCGCAGTATATTGCCATTTAGAAATCATTGGTATCCTAAGGCTTTGTAAAATGACACATAACCTACTGTAAGAAGCTTAATACCTTGACCCCGAGCAGTGGAACATATCTACATGGAATAATGAGTCATTTTAGCCTCGCTTTTACCTTTCACCATGCTGATGGTTTTGCATTTGCAATGCAGTTATTTACTATTGCTAGCGGTTAAGCATGTTGAGGTGTTCATAATGATTACTTGTGGGAGTCATAAGGTGTAATGATTGCTTTGCTTTGCAAAGCCAAGGAAGCATTATCGACTCTGATGATGCTCTCATATACTGCTAAACAAATTCAAGAGTGGTTACATGAACAATGGTGTGAAGTCAAGTGCCTTTCATGCCCTTCATAATCAACAGACCTGTAAGAAACTCTGGAAAGGCAAGATTGAAGTAGATTTCAATGGTTTGCATTTCTCAAAGTGTAAGAGGTCTGTAGGGCTGAATTAGGGTGACCATACGTGCCATTTTTCGCGGACGCGTCCTGGCCAGGATGTCTATATTGCTTTGATTCAAAGTACCTCGAGAGCGTGTCGAAAACATAAGGAACTGATGTCATACACCGATCGGTCTGCACACGCAAACAAAGCCAAATCCTAGATATTTTAGGCAATATAAAAATCCTGGCCAGGATGCGTCCGGGAAAAATGGCACGTATGGTCAACCTAGGCTGAATTATCTAATGAAAGACTGAAGCTGTTCTTAATAGAATAGTTCATCCGAAAAGGAAAATCTGCTGAAAATGTACTCACCCTCAGGCCATCCAAGATGTAGATGAGTTGCTTCTTCATCAGAATGGATTTGAAGAAATTTAGCATTAGCTCACTAGCTCACCAATGGACCCTCTGCAGTGAATAAGTGCCGTCAGAATGAGAGTCCAAACATCTGATAAAAACATCACAATAACCCACAAGTAATCCACAACACTCTTGTAATGTGAAAAGCTGTGTGTTTGTAAGAAACAAATCCATCAAGACATTTTACCTTCAAACCGTTGCTTCTGGTTAAAATATGAGTCAAGATTAAGCATTGTTTACAAGCAAAAAATAGTCCAAAACAGTTCTAAACAATGTGTTGGTGGACTTTGATGTAAGAGAACAACCCGGGGTGGATTTTTTCACTGGAGAAAGCATTGTTATCAATTATGTACTGCATCGGTTTAAAGATAAAATGCCATAATGATGGATTTACTTCCAACAAACAAGATAATTTATATTAATTTGTTTTATGTAGTTTTTATTTGGATGAAAAAGCAAATGTTGCAATGGTTAATGGGAACCTTCTGCATACATAAAGCAGAGGTCATTTTATGTCTCCTTTGCAATGGACATTAAATCATTTCATGTTTTCTTTATTTTGATGTGTCATAAACCACCTTACCAAAGGATTTATTTCTCTTCTTTTTTTTTTTTTTTTACATTAAAGGTGCCATAGAATGGAACAACTGTATTTACCTTGGCATAGTTAAAAAATAAAAGTTCTGTACATGGAAATGACATACCGTGAGCCTCAAACACCATCGTTTCCTCCTTCTTATGTAAATCTCGTGAATAAAAAAGACCACTGAAAAATAGGCAAATCAGAACATAACACCGACTGTGACGTAACAGTCGGGATCACTAATAGTTACGCCCCCAACATTTGCATATACCCGCCCATGTTCTAGGCCAGCCGCCAGCCGGTATTGTGAAGAAACAAGCGAGGATAACAGCGAAAATGGGAGATCGTGGAAATAAATGTTATGTTCCAGGCTGTGCAGGGGATGTGAAGTGCAGGGATTGGTGTCTGTATTCAGAAAGGCACGGAAAGCAAATAACGCGTTCTAATAAAATAACGTGAGCCAATAAAGGGACATGATTAGCTGCTAGCAGTAGTCTGTTACATTACAGTACATAAGATTTCACTTACCACATAAACAGAGTAAGGAGAGATGACGAATGATTTGCAGATCCTGAGCACCACTGACAAGCATCTGATCTTGTAAAATGTGTGGTAAGTACTGCCGCTCCATAGTATAAACAGAGTTTGTGCGATCGCGAATTGTTTCAATGCCCCACGTATTAATAGCGGCTCCCTGATGCCCGCATTTTATATACAGTATAATTACCCTACGATATAACTGCGAGAGAAAGTATTGAAATATATATTTTCCCTGTGTTTCCTTCCTGTGAGCTACTGAAATGAGCCGCACTGTGAAACAGCCAATCAGAGCAGAGCTCAACATTGAGCCGCACTGTGAAACAGCCAATCAGAGCAGAGCTCAACATTATTATTCATGACCCTTCCAAATAAGCCAATAACAGACCATTTCATTGTAGAGACAAATCCAAGGGTTGTGAATGGACATGCAAAACTGTTTCTGGAGATTTTTTGCCCTTACCTAAGCCACATACCTTCTATGTAGATATCAGAGAACAATTTAAAATACTGTATCAATGCATTCTATGGCACCTTTAAAAGTTACATAATTGAGAAAATCAGTAAGTATATATATATACACATACACACACACACACACACACATATATATACATATATATATATACACACACACACACACACACACACACACACACACACACACACACACACACACACACACACACACACACACACACACACACACACACACACACATATATGGCAAGCCCCTACTGCACTTCTCAGGATATACTGTCCAACAGTGGTACACATACACAACATGCAATATCACACACAACTCTCATCCTTTACTAACTAAGAACACGCCTCCAATCCCATTTCAAAACATGTTCAAAGTAATTTCAAGCTTTTGGACCCAAACCTAGTCAGAGCTCATCCAGCTGCAAGGCATGCTGGGAAACTGGTGGCACCACAGTATTTTCTTTACTTCGTGCTTCACTCGTTTGTTCACAGCTGTCTTATGTCTACACTGTTTATTGTTTAGTGTTATTCAACATCACAATAGTTTCTCTCAGGTGAGTTAGTATTTATTTGTACCTAAATTATCTTAATTCATGCCAAGTAATGTCTTGTCTAGCGTTTAAAGGGGTCCTATTATGCTCTTTTACAAAGTCTTGATTTTGTTTTGGGGGTGTACTAGAACATGCTCTCATGCTTGGTGGTTCGAAAAACGCATTATTTTTCACATAATTTACATTATTATAATACCTTTCTCCCCAACCTGACACAAACGGCTCGATTAGTTCTGGGTTTGATGAAGGCCTTCCTTCCGAAAAACGACATGTGTTGTGATTGGTTAGCTGTCCCAGTGCATTGTGATTGGCAAACAGCTTAGACTGAGTCTATAGAGTCAAAGACTATAGAATACCCTTCTTAAAATAGTCTTAAAGAGACTTATTATATTGCCATATCAATTCAGACCCCGAGAATATTGAGGATCGCGCAGAACCTTTGTATGCACGGATATTGCAAGACATATTAAAGTGGTAATGTTATTGTTGTTGTTTTTTTTGGCTAAATCACGTTTTTGATAGGATGTCAACAACAGCTTAAAAAATAACTGCATTGAATATGTAGTTATTTACAACTACCTCTTCTGACAGTCTGATTAAAGACTGTTCTCCGAGCTCTTATCACTTTAACAGACTGATAAGCTCTTTTTGCACTACACTCATTATATCTGCACAGTTTTGTTTATTTAACTGGTTTGCACTCTATCTGCCATGTGCCTTATGCCACTTTATCTATCTCTTTTTTCTACAATGTCCTCATTTGTATATCTGTATAGTTTGTATGTACATATGTTTAAATTGTATTTATCTGTATTTGTACGTCTACTGTCAGTGTTTAATGTTAACTGTATGCACCAAGGGTCTGAGAGTAACGCAATTTCAATTCTCTGTATGTATGTACTGTACATGTGGCAGAATTGACAATAAAGCAGACTTTGACTTTGACTTGACTTTGACTACAGATAAGTGCAACGGTAATTATGTTTATTGTTCTTTAATTCTAACATTATAACATGAATTGCAGTGAAACTGTTATACAGTTGAATTTATTTATACCATAGTCCCACAGAATTACACTATTTGTGGCGGCATATATATGCAAATTAATTCTCTGGCAGCAGGAGACACTGTTGGAGTGGTAGAGAGCGAGGTTTTCCCGGTAACACTGTACACAAATCAGAGCTCCGCTCACAAACGCTGCTTTATCAGAAATTATATGCAAGATGAAATGAAAATGACATCCACAATTTTCTGAAGACAGTCGGTTTCCTTCAGAAATACAGTGATATAAAAACACCTGTACTGGGTTTCGATTTTGAAACGTGCAGTGCTCAACCAAGCGTTCTCCCCACCCGCCAACCATTCAAATTTCAGTAGGCGGGATTTATTTTAATGATATTCTAATGGGCCACTTTGTGATGTCACAAACACAGGAAAACAACGCTGTAGTCCAAACGAGCCGTTCGTTGTAGTTCTTGAAAAGGGATTTTTTTTTTAAAAAAAAAAAAAAATCTCCCGTTGGAGTGGACTTTGAGATTTGTAACTTTGTAGATCTTTTATGCCCAAACATACACACTACACGCTGACTAAAATTCAAAAGGTGAAAAAGCATAATAGGACCCCTTTAAACTGCAGCTGCGTTGTTTATTTAGAATTGACTGAGCCTCTTACTCTCACACTGCTATTTGACTGCAGGTAATGATTTTTAACAGTGTGCTTAAAAGAACGATTAAATACAAATGCTAAAGGCTCATATGACTAGAAATGATTGTGAACAGCTCTTTTGTATACTGCAGAATTGTCAGTCTATCATGTCTTTGCTAAATCACATCTCACAGCGTTTATCTCACTCGGTCCTGTGCTCTCAGAAAAACCAAACGTCTAAGAACCTGCTATTTAAAGATCCTTTTATAAAATCCTGTCATAAAAATGGTTCTGTTCCTCTAACCATCCAAGATATAGCAGTTCTCCAGCACATTTCTTCTCAGCTCAGTGGCAAAGCATTTGAAAGGGTGTAATTATGGTTATAGACATAACACTAGGACGTGCCATTAGGGTGTAGTGGTTGGTGATTACCCAGGTGCCATGTTGCAGATCACAGACTATACTATTAAAGAGCATGACCCATGGTGAGTGTCCACTCATCTCTGCAAACCTTAAAGTAGAATGAGAGTTGATTACTAACCTTTGGCTCCAGGCCGGCTGCTGATTGACAGACAGCTCAGTTCCTCCTACTGTTGCCCACTAAATGGGACCATGCATGGTGTGTCTTGACAGCTGTAGCAGAACATCATGACTGAGCATAGAAAAATATAGAGGAAAATCAAGCCAAAATTGTCACCCAGTTTTATTCTGAGAACCTAAAACCTCTAAAAACAGTTATGCATTGAGTGTTGTCGTGCGTTTGTTTGAGATGTGTTGAAGGTTTGAACAGTGTAAAGGACAAATGTTGGTATGTCATCATTGTGCCCTTGCTTGATTCTTCCACAGGTTGATCCAGGGTCACTGTCCTTGTCACAAAAGTACGGTGAACTAATTTAGTGTCAAGTAAATGAGAAATTAGCAATTGCAAATATATGGCAATATATATGTATACACTTTATTTTTTTATTTATTTTTATTTTTTAAGATTAACTGTTTATTTTTTTTAAATGCCAGTGTTTCCTGTCATAGCTATGCAAAGATTTGATTTAAAAAAACAGTGTCATAGCTATTAAATGGAAATTAAATTAATAAATATTTATTTAACCTCAGAATGATCTCAAAGTAAAAGAGGTGCTAAAGTCTGAGTTTGTGGTGGCTGCGATTTAAATTTAAATTATTATAATCTTAATTTCAGTGATGAACGATTTTGAAAGATAGGACAGTCTATGTAATGTTCGGACCGAACATTTTGATTGGACGAATATTTTATGGTCCTATGCCTTCCACAGACAATATAAATAAATTTAGACCACTTAGTGCTATCGGGATGTGAAGAGACTTTCAACCTCCATAACAAAAATGTTTTTGAACCAAATCACCTACCCTGCCTTTAAAGGGATAGTTCACTTTGAAATTAAAATTTGGTATCTATCAGCTTACCCCAAGGGCATCCAAGATGTAGGTGTCTTTTTTTCTTCAGTAGATCCAATTTTGATGTTTTTAGGTCAAACCGTTCTAGTCTGTCAGTCATATAATGGCAGGTATAGGTCACTGTCTCTATAAGAGGGAAAAAGAACATGCACAGAGAAATTCAAATTAATCAATTCCCCATCGTAACTACACATTGATGGCCTAAGACACAAAACGAGCGGTTTGTGTGAGAAAACGAACAGTATTTATATCGTTTTTTACCTCTTGTACACAACCATGTCCAAGTGATCTGAGTGCGTACACACATCCGGTGTGTGACGTGTGTGTGCGCGCGCTCTGGCTCACGCTTGACGGAGGGCGTGTCTGAAGCGTGGTGCTGACGCAACTTCGTGGTATTTTCTTGTTGGAAGACGCGCACTGTCATCGCTCGTGTCGTTTCTGAACTGTCTACTCTAGGATAATGATGACTTCTTTTAAGCAGACCCGCTTGCTGTCATGCATTGTATTTCTATACGAGCGCTCCATGTATCCGTTTCATTCATCTGTAACTAGCCAAACACACATGCCGCAACTCCACCCTCCTCACCCTGCGTCACTTCCACCTAACCATGTAAAAAATAACAGATCCAGGAACAGTTTATTGAGACATGACACCGGCGAGAAAAAAAAAAAAAAGGAATCTTACTATGACGAAGGATTAGTCCATGAATAATATTTGTGCCATTCCGAAATTAAAGAGCCATCATTTTGTACCAAAAGGAATATACATAACCGTATATAATAATACTGTCAAACAATTCAAATAATTTTTTAAAGCACCACGCTTCAGACACGCCCTCACGCGAGTTACAGATGAATGAAACGGATACATGGAGCGCTCGTATAGAAATACAATGCATGACAGCAAGCGGGTCTGCTTAAAAGAAGTCATCATTATCCTAGAGTAGACAGTTCAGAAACGACACGAGCGATGACAGTGCGCGTCTTCCAACAAGAAAATACCATGAAGTTGCGTCAGCACCACGCTTCAGACACGCCCTCCGTCAAGCGTGAGCCAGAGCGCGCGCACACACACGTCACACACCGGATGTGTGTGCGCACTCAGATCACTTGGACATGGTTGTGTACAAGAGGTAAAAAACGATATAAATACTGTTCGTTTTCTCACACAAACCGCTCGTTTCGTGTCTTAGGCCATCAATGTGTAGTTACGATGGGGAATTGTTTAATTTGAATTTCTCTGTGCATGTTCTTTTTCCCTCTTATAGAGACAGTGACCTATACCTGCCATTATATGACTGACAGACTAGAACGGTTTGACCTAAAAACATCAAAATTGGATCTACTGAAGAAAAAAAGACACCTACATCTTGGATGCCCTTGGGGTAAGCTGATAGATACCAAATTTTAATTTCAATGTGAACTATCCCTTTAAGTGCATCATCCGGGTATTTAAAGTGCACTGTTTCTTTTGGGAATTTTCAGTGTGAACACACTACTCACACTATTTATACTACAAAACGCCATAGAACAGTGCATAAGTACGCGATTTGGAATGCACCTCTTATTTTATTAAACTAAGTTTTAAAAACTCTCTCCTCACACGTGCACGAAGCAAGCGGTGCGCTGCAGCACCAGGCAGAAAGAGGGCAGCCGATTCCTAGCGGAGCGCTGCAGGAGAAAGGGAGATCATTGAGGAGGAGGAGGAGGAGGAGGAGTACCGTGAGGGTCCGGAGTGTGCGAGGGGGTGTTTGGGTGAGAGGCGACAGCGTGAGTATTGTTCCAGCGCCTGACTCGCCACTCTCAAGAGGCTCGGGGTTCCCACGGTCCGCACAGCAAACAAACGCACCTCAGCCTTTCTTCCCCTCGCTTCGCAGTGATGTCATTAATTACCATCAAAATGCGCGCGACAGCGAGCGAGAGTGTGTGAGTCTGCTCGCCAGTGTGTGTGTGTGTGTGTGTGTGTGTGTGTGCGTGTGAGAGAGAGAGAAAGAACGAGCGAGGCAGTCGTAAAGAAAGGGACCATTGTCTGCGCTGAAATAAAGAAATCTCCACTGAACCATTGTAAATGGGTAAGGCTGGAAAATGCACCAAAATGCAGGGTTTGGTGAGTTATAGTTGGGCTGTCACATCTTGTCAGGAGCCCACAAATAGTGATGTCCAAATGCAAACAGCCCTGCCCTCTGACAGACACTACCCCTGTGATTTACTATATTCTCACTGCTGTAGCTCTGGCTTGTATTTGAACATCAAAAAGAGGGAGAGAGTGATCTTTCTCATCACTGGCAAAGATATGGTGTGTATGTGTATCTCTGTGGCTATAATTAGCTACCTGAATTCACTGTGTGTGTGTGTGTGTGTGTGTGTGTTATAAAACAGTTTTCTTTGCGTTTTGGGTGTATTATGTCTATGTAGCAATACTATAAATAATATAAATCTAGAAAATAATATAAATAATACTAAAAGATAAATATAAACTAGAAGCTTACAGAATTGTCCCCAGAATTAATATAATGACTATATGAGTCATATCATTTTATTACACTCAAAAAAAGGTTAACACACTTCAAATAATAGTAAAAAGTTAATTGAATAGCCTAATCCTTATTTAACATTTTTAATTGAAAAATTGTTTGTTCAGTTATTCAATTAAAAATTATTAATATATTTTTTAAAAAGACTTATACATTTTTGAAGTGTATTATTATTATTATTATTATTATAATTCTAAATAATTATTTGTTAATTTTTAGTATCAACAATAATAATATTTTTGTTCTAAAAATTGGGGTCAAATGTAAATATTATCCACAAATTGTTGTTTAAACTCTAAAAAATGTGAAAAGTTATAATCTGATGGTTCTTCAGTTGGAATATTAAAAAAAGTTTTTTTGTGTGATTCTAAAAATGCACTTTAGTTAGTTTGATCAATTGTAAGGATTAACTAATTAGTCTATAGTCTACATACCATCTTCATTTACATGCATTTGTGTGTGTTTACTGGGGTAAATTTGATTGCCTCTTTGGGGAGATTTGGGAATGTTCTTAATTAGATATACAATTTGTGAATAAACATGCTATGTTTCATTTAAAAAAGCTAAGTATATGTGTGTGTGGACGTGTATGCCAGTTTGCGTGCATTTGTTTGTGTGTTTACTTACATTGTCATTCCTTCAAGTGCCTGAACACTCTCCTAATCATGTTTTTTTATGCATGGATAGAAGCATGTTTTTGAGGATGCAAAATATGCCCTGTACCGGCATCTTTCTGAATGCAGCAAACCTCTGATGGGCATTAGCGGTGCCCTGGCAGAATTGTGCCCTGGAATGTGAGTGAAATGACCCGAACCTCCAATCTAGCACTCATTACGTCTGGTTTGCCTGGCGGAAGAATCCACACGAAACACTGTCCTGCCTCATTGTGCTGTGTGTGGACCCACAATGATTGTTTTTAATGTGCATTCACTGGAAGTGATGGCGAGTCTGCGCCATCAAAGCGCAAGCAGATAATTGTGGGCATCTGATCTCTCCAAGGACATTCAGTGTTAATTGGGAGCTTCAAATGGGCAAAGCGGCCAAAGTGAGGAGAGTGTTTTGTTTGTGCCGTACGAAGCGAGGGCTAAACTTTGCTCAGGCCGTGAGGTACATCTCGGCCCCTGACTGGACGCCTTGTTCTCTTTTGCAGGGCAGGCCTTGTGAAAAAGCCCATCTACCTCATTTATTCAAAGGCTGTCGGACATCTCCGTAATTTGAAACAATGACCTCTGCTCGGAAAGAAGAGTGGGATGGAAAGAAATTATTTTCCCTCCTGATTACTAATTGTTTTTCTGTATTCAGCTCATTGTTGCAAACCAACCGTGCAAATCTTGTTACGTATTTCTAGATCTTTCAGGTCAACTCTTTCTACTTAGCACACATGCAGGAATTGTGGGATGTTGTGTATTGAAAGGATTGCTGACTGGCATGATGGGATAGCCATTTCAAGCTTGACTGCCCCTGTTGCCACAAGATGGTGCCACCGTGGCATAATGGTGGCCAGAGACGGGCACTGCTGGTTTATCTGGCACAGTCCTGGGCTTTTACATATAGACCGTGTTCTTATTTCTGTACTGCAGCCATATTATACAGCATCTGAATGTATGAAAAAAGTTTTTTTTGTCAAGTAGAACTTATAATGGCAGATTTTGCTGTATAAATCTTAAATAATATGTCTGCACAAGCATACACTATGTTGCATGTGTAAAATAATGATTAAGGAGTGTTGAGTGAATCTTTTATGGGCGTTGATGTGGTATTTTAGTCCACACAAATAAATGTGAACCCTGTTTATTTGCATTGATCTCTAGCTGAAGTGATCTGTTAGATATATTTACATCTGCATTATGCACTGTCCTCAAAACATATCCACAATTATTATTATTTTTGAAATTATAGTTTTTGTTGTTTGATTATTTAAATGTTAGCTTAAAAAGTCGTGAATATGGAACTTTGTAATTTAAATTAGTAAAATGAAAATGCCCATTTTAAAGCATTTATTCCTTACTAAAAGGTGTAATAAGTAAATAAATTAAAAAAGTAAAAATAATTAGGATAGATAGACAGATAGATAGATAGATAGATGTAAGAATAATTGTAATTTGACAGAATAATTTGCTTTATGCATCTTTCCTTATTTTTAATTTCTTTGTTGTTATAAATACAGACATTGTAAAAATTGTAAACTCATATATACAAATATACGAGTAGAAAATAGATATATAATATATCTATATTTTATAGATATATTACAAGTTACATTTCCATTAAAAACTTAAAAATGCTAATTTTACAGTCTGTATTGTGTACATTTTACTTGCGCGCACACACACACACGTCTTATGTAAAAAAAACAAAAAAATACCAATACCATAATTAAATGTGTAGCCTAAATTTAATTCTATCTATCTATCTATCTATCTATCTATCTGTCTGTCTATCTATCTATCTATCTATCTATCTATCTATCTATCTATCTATCTATCTATCTATCTATCTATCTATCTATCTATCTATCTGTCTATCTATCTGTCTGTCTATCTGTCTATCTGTCTGTCTGTCTGTCTGTCTGTCTCTTTTATGTTACAATTTAGTCTAAATTTTTCTTTAGTGATAATTATATATACTCTTCCAACACAAACAAACCATTATTATCTGAAATCTCTACCTCATTTGAAAAGTTAAATATTTGTAAAAAAGTAAGTCAAATCGTTTGATTTTACAAATCAAATACATGATTTGGCCATTGATAGATTCAACCATTTCTTCAGTTTATGTCCATGTTGTCCATTTTACATCAGCTCTAATAAACTCTATTACTTGAAAATTCTGTATTTAAAAAAAAAACTTGTTGACAAATACTATTCGCATGGGCGATATTCTCAAAGAAACAAGAACCTGCAAAGTTGCACTCTGAATTTTTTTCAATTAATTTTAACATAAAATTTTTAACCCAACAGGTGGGTTAGTCCATATTTGACCCAAAGTTGGTTTGAAACAACCCAGCATTTTTTAGAGTGTGTTATCAATCCTGTATTTTGTCATAACAAACCAAAAATAACTTGGAAACACAGCGTGCCACATACCTGGGTGGCACTAACTGACATCTCAGGGGGTCGCCAGAGTCTCAAACCCCCCAAATCTTCCATTGCCTTCACTCTTTCAATGGGCTACACTTTACTCAATGCAACACAGGAAGAAGAGGACGAAAAAAAACAGTCAACAAATCACAACGTCCCCTTGCATGTGAAAAGAACCACAGCAGTGTGTGCTTGCTCTCACAACAGGCAGAGCGCATTAACATTCTGTGTTAGTCCTGCGCAGGCTTCTGGGCCCTGAAAGGCGATGCTGAATCGCTGTATGAGTGTGGTGGTCTGCTAGACAATGACTCCACTGTGTGACTTCCTCTTTTTTAACATCCCTCTTTTGACAAGTAAAAACTCCCTCACTGCACACACAAAATTAACCTAAGGGCTAAATGGCTCAACTTTTCAGGTTTTCTCTTGGTCATCGCCATCTCCGGTTCTGAATGTCTCTGTGAGTTATGGTGCAAGCTTTGCTGAATGGAAAGAAAGGGACACTTTTTTTCTACCCTTGCATATAAGCTGATTCTTTTATCCTCTTCATATATAATTCTTGAGTGTGTGTTGCTAGATTTAGACAAGCTTTTTGGAACCATAATGTAGATGCTTCCACACTCAAAGCTGTAATTATCTTTTTTTTGTGCAAAATGTGTTGAAACTTTCTGCGTTCTGGCCATGCTCATATCTAAAGGCATGTGTACATGTTTTCTGGGTTTGATTATTTTGTTCTTATGGTGATCCTCAAATTGGCACTAGATGCTCACTAACCAGTAGTTTTCATCTTTTCTGCACTACAGACAGAATGCTGCACAAAGAAATAATTATTATTGAAACGAGTTTGTTTTTATATAAGAGATGATAGAAAATAGAACATATATTTTTATACAATATACATGTATTTTCACGCAAATATGTGAACTTACATCTGTTCTAAAGATTAATAATAGTAAATATTAATAATAGTAGTGATAATAAATAGTAATAATAAATAACAATAAAAATAAATGCATAATAATAATTATTATTATATTTATTATTGTTGTTGCTACTACATTAAGCATCATGAATTCCATTGACTTCTCAGACAAATCTCAATTCTTGGATGACTTAAACTGACTCTATTTGGATAAAAAGCTTTCTTTGTTTCTATAAAAACGATTTAGTCTCGTCGTACGTAGGAATCTTTTGAGACGATAATGAGTCGACAAAAGACCAATGGGCAATATGGCTTGTATTGATGCTTTAGCAATGTTATGTGGAAAAAAAATTATGCCCATAATGCACTGTCAAACTGAACAGAAAAAAAATGACATTAATGGAGATTTAGCCTAACAGTGTTATAATAATAATAATAATAATAATAATAAATATTAGTTTTAATAAAATAAAAACACAATTTTATATATGTCTATATATACGACGTATTTGTTTAAATTGTAGTTTTACAATTGTAGTACCTTTATCTTTATTTCGTTAATTTAAAAACACATAGAAAGGCACATATATAAATCTCTGATTAATATTGACATTTACATTTACATTTATTGATTCTCCATCGGGGCCCTTTAATGCATTAATTTCGCTATAATTTCGTTTGCTTAGGAATGAAAAGTGCCTTTACGAAATACGTTTATGCTTAAGCTAAATTTCAGATCTCATGTGTGAAACAAAGGCACACAGACTAATGCAAGCGTGCAATTAACCAGAGGCCCGTTTGGCAGTGCGCCACATTAGGGGAATATTTGCATCACGAACAGTAGAGATGTTCAATGAGAATGAAAGATGAGGGTTCATCTGAAAAACAGCTTTGTAGTCCACGTTAGAATGAAAAGTGCAGTAGAGCCTGGAAACTTTATTAAAGCGTTTAGAACAATATTTAAAGAACAAACGCCAAGATCTGCGTCTGTGAAACTGGTCAAATAAAGGTGTTTTAAAAAGAAACACTCCTTGGTTCCTGATCCAAGATGAAAACATTGATGAAAATCGTAGGAGTTAATAGTTTAATTCATAATGAACATACTTGTAAAGGTCTGTAAGACAGACTTTTGAAAAGTGACAGTCAGTGCTTTGGTTCAAGCACAATTTCCCCTTTGTGATTTGCTTATTTAATATTATGTTGATTCTTGTATTTAAATGTCGCCATCAAAAAATAGCTGTGGCTTTTGAAAGATGACGGTATGAATATATTTCTAAATGATTTGGGGTTTAATATTTGGACAACGCTATTCTTTCGAACAAGGACCAGAATTCTTTATCCTAATAAGCAAGTCAGAATATTTAACACATTTGTCCATACAAAATAAAAATGTCAAGACACTTTGATTAACATATTCTCACCTCTATACACGCTCTAAGCAATTATATAATGTATGTTAAAGAATATGAAAGTTGTTTTCAATCAGAAGGCATATATATGTTTGCATTTCCATTAACAGCATATGCATCCATCACGACAGGCTTTTGTGCTCGAGCTCTATGCTGGAAACGCGCCAAATGTGGCACCTTCTTCTTGCCAAGTGTTACATTAGCTGTAATTATGTGTAAAGGGTCTGTTCTGTGTGCTGAACACTGCACCACAAGCACTAAAAGCCAAGTCAAACTGGAATTACAACAGCAGACCTCATGAACCGCGGAGACTGGTGTTTCTATAGGCCTCGAGTGAGTTCGAGTTCAAAACCTATTCCTTTCTCTCAACCATGATGTTAAAGTTACTGGACAATAATCTATTAACATATTGTTAACGCCCTGCTTTAACAGAGGATGAGCACGTTAGCACGTGTTGAGAATTATATAGCATAGTTATGTGTATAGTAGGCCTATGAAAAACATTTTTTAAGGTAAGTGGTCGCAAACAATTTATTTTAGCTACATTTAATAAAAAAAAAATATTTTGAAAGTTAGTCAACTTATTTGTTTATTTAAATGTAGCTAAAATAAATTGATTGCAAACCACTTACCTTAAAAAAATAGTAAATTCAATGAATATTTTTTTTCAGTGATAGGTTTGATACATATTCTTGTAAATAAATTGCAGTTGAATTTAAGGTTGTTTTTCAGCACATTGTCCATCTCTGCAAAAAAAAAAAATTTTTTTTATTAATTTAATAGCATTCAAATTAAATATATTTAAATGTTATATTTTTATTTTTATTATTTTTTAATAACGTATTTAATTTGAAATTAAATGTGGGTGTGAGTTTATATACGAGAATAGGTTCTCGTGCAGCACAAGCAAAGGACTGAGACTAAAAGATCTATTTATTCTCGCGATACAACGAGGTGCAATGTGACATCACACACAATTAGCCTATGCATAAATTAACTCGCGATAATTAATGTTGTTGATGCCTTGATGTTCACTCAGTTTAATATCCACTCAGCAGCTTACACCAACGCACATCCCCTAGCTGGAGGCGTAGATCATTGTGGGGTAGGCTATTGATACTTTATTGATCATTTAGGGTTTATTTTCATGGGAGCCGTGCCTGTTAGTTCTGCATAATCGCATGCATCTATTTCAGGATAAATCCAAGTGGTTGTTCAATGCCTTGTTCAAAGGATGCGGCGGGTTTAGTCTTCTATTGTTGGTATTCCAGCCAAAAGATGTCGCCTTTTTCCTTTAGTTCTACAGATGCGTGAATAGGCAGTTCGCGTGGGGCGCGCTTGACGGGCAAAAAATGGGCTCTAGCATCCTCAGTGTCTCATTATTATTGGAAATCCATTAATAAACATTCATGTAACATTTAAATCAAATGTGCCGGGGCTTATTAATCGATGCATTATCAGCAAACAATAAAAAGTACAGTAGGTGCCCATCTGCCTCATTAGATATTCGCCATTCATCAAAGAGGCAGGGGCATTTGTTAGACTCTCGTGCACGCGCCCAATGCCTCAAACCTGCCTGTCACTGAGCACTGATAGAGGCAGTCATGAGCTTCAACTTGCTATTTAGTTATATTTAAAAAAAACTGCAACCCTCCAAGATTTTTTTTTTAAAGAGTTTGCTTTTGTGAAGGCAAGTGTATAGCCAGTTACACGATCTGTGGTGCATCCTATAGGCGTGTTATTGTTGTGGAGGTGATTGCAGACTAATTGTACTCTTTTTTTTATCAAAATGATACTGAAAAGATGAGAACACCATTCATCTTTTTTAGGTTATAAGAGAAAGTCCAGTAGCGGCCCGAGGAGCTGTAATGACAGAATGAATCGACATAGATGCCTACATCAAACTATAGAAAAACTGGACTCAAGCAGCCGGGGGGCGTAAGATATATTAAATGACCATGATTGAGAATTTAGGCATGGTTCAAGCCTGTTGAAGAGGCTGGGGTGTCTGAAAGTGGTGCTATTCATCTCGGGAAAAGAGGGTCAGAAGGTCGGGGAAGTTCACAGGACCTGTTCCTATTCTTATGCTAACTTACAATACAGACTCTAATGCTTACTGGTTTGGAAGATATAAATGATTGGACAATAATCCCGGCGCTCTTGGCTTTGCTGAGCTGCTCTGTTGCTAATTGCTGCTCGTCTGGCTCTTAATGAAAGACTTTTTTCTCCGTGGATCTTTCAGTATTTTGGGGGAGACCGAGGCGTGTTGCAACACATTTTCTACGCCTGTAGCTTTGTGGGTTTTGTGCTAAATGTGTCTCAAACTTCCGTTATTTGTTGTAAATCTATGATTTAAATTGTATGTTTTGTCCAGTGAAAACACTGTTTAAAAATGTAGGCTACCGTTGTAGGCTAATCAAAATAACTTTGACTCATCACCACCCAATTTCTCATTTATTTTTTAAATATTTTAAATATACGAGAAACATTTTAATTTAAAGCAGCAAACAAAATGATAAACAAACGGAAAAAATACACAATGTAAATAAGCTATAAAAAATATAGACTGGTTGTGTGTGTGTCACAACTGATTGTGTGTTTAAACAAGTGAACATAGGCTAATGTATCAGATTATATTCTGTCATTAACATTAAACTAGAAACCATGAGAAGAATTTGTAGTTAGCCTATTTGCTCTCTTTTTTAATCTTTTATGTTTTACACGTCTGTCACCTCAGAAGGGTGATGCTCATTATTTTAGTCATGTAGCTGATTTGTAATCTGTTAAATTTAAAAACGCTCTGCTAATGTAATGCTTTGTTTACTTTTATAGAACGAAAAAAATGTGTTTTCTCTCTACTACATCACGCCTAACGATTAATTTCTCAGTGTTTTTAAATAGGTGAGACCTTTATGCCTCCTTGTACAATGGTTGCTATTTATCTGCTTATGACAAGCAGAAAATCCGAGCAGAATAAATGAATGAATACAAGCGATCATACAGCGCCACGTGACTTAACACCTGCAGTTAGCGCGCGCACTTTGGTGGGTCATTTCCGGCATTTTTAGCGTTCTAATGCGTTCCATTTAATACAAAACATGAAGAATGTACATCGGAATGCAGAATTCAGCAGAATACGGGGTAAGAGCCTACATTAGAACACATGGGTACAACGGCGTTCTTTCGTGTTATGAAATGTTTTATTAGGTCGACGCTTAATTTTGTTATACAAGCTTAAACTGGGATGCATTTAACCTGTTTTATTTTGATTAAAAAAAGCTATTTTTAGCTAGACATTTTTCGAAAATGAAATTCGTGTTTTGTCATAAATATAAATAAGCCAAACCTTGTTTATGTCTAGATGCTTTCAACTAAAATATGTTGTCTTTTTTAAGTGAAATTACTCAAAGGAATTAATAGTGGGACACAGAGCAAAGTCATGTCATCTCTTTCAGTTTAGATCATTCGATTGGCCCTTTGGGAATAACTGGACAAACCACTTGAACCTAGCACATCACCTCTGACCCTTGTGTCAGCTGTGACTGGTCCTCAAGAGACTAGTGTTGACATCAACTTCACATATGACACTAAAGACCATCAATGAGGGCTTTTGACTGCTGGATTGCAGATTGGTTAATATTTGTGTAAAATAAATAATAATATTAATAGAAGGCCTACATTTGGACAAAGGCCTAACTCTAACAACTCATTAAAATGGTCTAGATGTTTGTGACTTCACTATTTTAGTTAGGTTATTTTAGCAATACATCAAGACTAATATGTGTTGCTTGAGCATGAAGAATGAATATCTCTTCTTATTGAAGAATAACAAAATAATTCCCCTCCCCCACAGTCTCATCGTGTGCTTCAAGTTATTTAAGAGGCTGGTTTAGAGCAAAGGGCACGTGTCTGGTCAGTTCTGAGTCAGTCTTTTTTTTTTGCTGGCTCCAACATAACAATGAGACAATTTATCTGCACATAAACATATTTACAATCTTTTTAAAATAAAAGTTGTTTTAAAATGTACAACCTACACTGTGCAATTAATGTCAAGTACAAAGCGTGCTATACTGTTACAACTGCCATGGTGGATTAAAACATTAATAGAAAACATGGACGTTTTAAACATTTTAATTTAACAAATATAGGACCATTTAAAGCAAAACAGCAAATGCATTTGGGAACAAACACATGCTAACAACTGTGAAAACAGACGTGTGTTGAGTGTGTAAGGCATTCTAACAGTCACTGTATAGTTGTCCTCAATATTTCGGTCCAGTAGAAGTGCATTGGAAAGTGTTACAACTCCTCCTGTCTGGTCAGACATAACATTTAGATTTTAAACATTTAAATGAAAAGCTTGTGTGTATTTCAAATTAAACAAGAGCACCTGCTGTATCAGGTGACATGATCATATAACAATAATTCATCAAACTAAAGAAGACGCGAACGTCTTGATGCTTTTGGTCTTGTAAATCGTGTATATTTTTACAGTCTTGATTTGTACTTCCACCTCACTGGAGTGGTGCTCATGTATATGATGCTGATTTTTCCCTGTAGCTGATTTCTAATTGCAAACTAATGGTGTTACAACTTACCCCGTGTTACAGCAGTCCAGGTCTCTCCTACAATATTAACTCGATATCCGACGACTAACGAGTCTCTTCTTTCTCCACAGGCTTATCCAGATATGAAAATCTGTGTTTTTGTTAGATTTAGATTGCTGGAAATCTAATACAGAGGTTGTTTATTGCTTACAGTAAATGTTTATTCAGTGGCATTTACGATGGATAGTTGTTCAGTGTTTTTTTTTTAATAAATATTATAATGAATTTGTTCTGTTGATATCGTCAGATTGTTTCTTCCCTTCTTTTTTGTTGCTTTAATTGAAGTCAATTCCGCCATATTAAATGATATGCACTGGTGGGAAGGAGTTTCATTATGTAACAAAATGGAGAAAAGTTTCCGCGTCTCTGATAAACTGTATTTTTTCCGCTTAAAGGCAAAAAAATAAATAAAGTCTCAGCATTAACGGGGGTCAGAATAGTTCATGTACATTACCCATAATTTGTTCCCAACTTATTCAACGCATTTAACGACTGCCAGCAATATATTGTGGGAAGATGATATTGAGAAAGTAAAATCTTTTTAATCTCTAAAATGATCTTCTCGTATTCTGTATACGCGCCACAAAAACTGAATGAAGCAACAGAATGAGAATTTTATTTCTAAATAGAATATTCAGTCTCCGATTAAGATCAATATTGATTGAAAGTAATCCAAGTAAAAGCAGGCCTATCATAAAATATATCACAATTGAATCATACGAGATATAAACGTTCGAGTTCAGCTTGCTCACAGAGCACATATCATCCCATCATACCCTTCATTTATAAAGATTTGACGTTTAACGAACGATACTCTAACGAACTCAAGAGTGAGAACTCTTCAAGTGTTTTTGTGATTCTGGAACTGCGGAGGAAAACACCCATTAAAAATAATTTCGCTTGAAGATTAAATCTTGTCAGATTTGGCAGAGACATCCAGCTTAACTTGAGAGGTGCGCGTGAATCCTTCTTTTATGGCTTAATGTAATTTAACCAGTGTTTTACATCAGGTAGGCTATATTTCTCATCAGCTGTCAAGGTGCAGAATGAGTATTCCAGCTCAGACATATAGGAATGAACCCTCAATTTTGGCTCTAAATAAGGTTTTACTTCATGTTAACTATTTTGATAATATTTTAAATGATACAACTTATGTATGCTTCACATATAATCTTAGTAAATGGAAACAATCTTTGACAGAATGTCTGCCAATCAAACAAATCCTATTGACAAAATTATATAAAATCGTTTGATCTCCTTCCCACAGATTAAAAACACAAACACATCACATTAAGCACACTGCTGACTCACTCCAGAGCAGCACATGTTTTTTGTGACTTCTGCATGGATAAGAGAGGTGATTCACTGCTAGTTATTTTGCGCACTTGCTTATTATGTGCTGTCCAAGGTGCTGACAGGAGCGCCAGGACTATGAGCTGTCAAGCTGTCTTGCAGTAGGTGGTTACAAAATAGCCTGTGGACACTACATGTGAAGCTGTGTTGACGTCCACCTCCTATTACAGTACATTTCTATACAGAGTATAACTTAAAATCGCTTTTTCAGTGTCAACAACCATTCACTCAATGCTTTAATGTCGTTTATTTGTTCAGTTTGAAAAGTTTGTTTCATACATCACATAATCAGACAAATGACAATCCAGAGAGAAACTGAGCATAATTATTGTATTGAACTCCATACACACAGTAGCCATACAAAATATCTGGATTAAGCACAATTTCCTGTACATCAACCGAAAAAAAGCACATTTTATATTAACATGAATCATGAATGACTAACATGAAAGTTCATTAAAAATACTAGTATTTAAAATTGGGAATGCAAATTCACAGATACTGATATTTTTCAGTTACAACAACTTTCATTGTAAACTTTTCACACATTAAGGCACATTATTCTCTTCAGTTTATACAGCACTGATAAGATTGTACAACACGTTTTCTAACATCTAAGATTTTAACTGTGGTGAACAGCCCATGCAGTATTAGTGATTGTCTGAAGACTGCAAGGTTTTAAGACACCCGGTTAAATCAATTAGTGCACATTTTAAACCATCCCTCATCTGCTTGTTTAATTTCCACAGCGAACCATCTGGAAGAGATGCTGGACGCTGGATTCCTGAGGTGATGTGAGTGACCATTTGAGTCAAACATAGCAGGATGGCCTCGGTTTCTCCAGCAGCTGATGACAACGATGGGAATTTTTCACAGTTTCATTGCCAGGAGCCTGGTTAGAGAGAAAAATAAAATAATTAATATGACATGGCTTACTGTTATGACATAAATGTAAAAAAGACAACATTAACAACAATGTACAATATCAAAACTAAATTTGCACTGATGTTAGTAAGTGTAGTGCTGTTCAAAATAGTGGAAATGAAAAACCATATTCATTTTAACATTAGAAATAGGCCCAAAGATCTGGAGTTGCATGGTCACAAGAGATGTCTGATTTTTCAACGAAGCCTCTGAAGTTGTTTTCTACATTTCTGAAAGGAAAATAAAAATACTTCCAAAACTAATCCAGTGTACTGACGTTTTTGATGTCTTGAATGTCTCTTCAATATCAACTTGAATAGATCTGATTGACTGAAATGCAAATGACAACCCTGCTGTCTTCTGTACTGCATTCCAGATAAATCTAGGGATCCTCTATGAGAGAACGGTTTACAATTATCAATCAGTCCTGCTACAAATATGGTAAACTGAAACAATGCAATGCAAACACACCATCTTCAGCTGTATTTTGTTCTTGTTTCACCACAAATAATAGGAAGTGGATTTATAGATTTGTAACACCGCTAATATTCTAAATGTTGTAGATTTTAGAAAGGTTGGAGTCCATTTTGGTGGCTTTTCCAATAGTTTATTTTAATGAGAACAATCAAACATCTAAATTGCAGTTTGGGGTAATGCTGTGCTTTCCTTTGTGTGTGTGTTATTGAACAATTTTACAACATGTTCACTCAGCTTAGTGGTCATTATAGTTTTAAAGAGGATGACATTTCGAAATCATTTAGAGTATTTTTATATTGCTCCAAATAATGCAGTCAGTAAAACAAATTTGGTTATCTAGTGAAGGGTAATGCATACAACTTCACAACACTTTTACATGCATTGACCGTATTTGTTTACAATCCCTCATTCTTCATTTGCTTCCAAAAGTGGTGCGAATCATTTCTATACCCCGTCACCCTTAGAATTTGTGTACGATGTGTACCAACGCCATTACCAGTTTTCCCAAATTATATGTAGAGAGGTTTATGGACAATTTAATCCCTGCAGGAGACTTGGCAAGACCCTTTTCTCTGTCAATTTTCACCCTCTGCTTCATTCAAACCCCCTCTCTCTTTCTGCGCCTCTACAATGTGGGGTTTCGTTCTGTCTTTTTTATTCCCGCATATCTTTTTTTTCCCTCAAGCTCCCACCGCCCCCCCAAAAACCCTCAGACAGCATGCAGCTTATGCAAATCACTGGCCTTTTATTCTCAATTCTCGTCCTCAGCCTTGAATGAGACCTCAAGAAAACACACACACACACACACACAATCACTCGACTCACTTGTTCTCACCACACTCTACTGTAATGGGAACGGTGCCCTCCATGACATTCTAATGCACTATGTACCACAGCGCTCCACTATGTTGATTATGCTAGAAACAATCATATTCAAAAGTTCTTAATATTGTTGCAACAGTCCACCAACTGTGCAAAGATCTACACTCTTAAAAATGAATGTTTCAAAAGGTTTTTCACAGCGATGCCACAAAATAACTATTTTTGGTTCCCCAAAGAACCTTTCAGTGAACAGTTCTTAAGAACCATTTAAAAAAACTTAAGAACCTTTTTTTCTTACAAAGAACCTTTTGTGGAATGGAAATGTTACAAGTTCTTCATGGAACATTCGATGCCAATAAAGAGCATTCTTAAAAATAAATGCTCCAAAAGGGAATTTTTGCAGTGATGCTTTAGATAGAAGAACCAATTTGGGTTCCTCAAAGAACCTTTCAGGGAACAGCTCTTAAAAGAGACATTTTTTTTCTAGTGTGAAAAACATCTAAAAAATCTTAGGATCCTTTTTTCACTAGAACCTTTAGTGGAATGGAAATGTTACAGTCATCATGGAAGCACTGATGCCAATAAAGAACGTTCTTAAAAATAAACAATTTTTTCTTAGTGTAAAGAACATTTTAATAACGTAAAGAATGTTTTTCCACTATAAAGAACCTTTTGTGCAATTGAAAGGTTCCATGGATGTGAAAGGTTCTTAATGGAACCGTCAATGCCAATAAAGATCCTTTTTTTTTTTAAAGTGTGTACACTGGAAAAAAGGTATAAAAACAGTTTTCACTCAGAAATTGAAAGTAAATTTCACAAACAATTCCTGTAAAATGTAGGCCACAATCTTTGTTTTATTCACAACTTTTGGAAAATAATTTTTGGTGTACATTACACTCAGAGAGTATAGTGTATTCACACCGTAAAACCTAAAAGCCTGCAATCATCTACCAAGAGTCACAAATATTGTTCCTAACTGAGAAGTTGCAATGAGGAGGATTATGGGATGGAAGTAGACTAGACATTTTAGGAAGGAGGGGGGCTGTTTACCAAAGTCACTGCGACAAGAGGGGGGCTGATGAATATAAAGTGCTCGCTGCCATTCCCAGGGTCTTGAACACACACACACACAGGCTGTATATATAAGAGTGTGTGTATACGGAGGGGCGAACCAACCAGCCTGACTTCCCTCAGACACTTTGACAGGCGGGCCTTTTCACCAGCGCATAGCTGGGCCAGCCAGCTCTTGCTCCCTTAGCAACGGCACAGAGTGGAGAGCCCCCTCCAGCCCACCACCAAAACCACAGGGGTGGGGGGACGGGGCAGATAGGGTGTGGGTTACAAGGGGTGAGCTGGTTCACAGGGGTGGATGAAGAAGTTCCCAGTCTGGCTGGGACTCCCACAGGCAATGAACTTGAACTTGACTCTGATAGCATTAATGAGGATCGCACGTCCTTATACAATATTTGCATATGCACTGGAGAGGGTGAATATAGTTTACTAAAACTGAAACCATAAAAAAGATGTTCATTATTTGAAATAAAACAAGTATTAACTGAAATACAAAAAAAACATTTTCAGTTAATGTTTGTTTTCTTTCAAGTAATGAAATGGTTTTTATGGTTTTAGTTTTAGTCAATAACCCGATTAAGAATAATAATCCTGAATTGGAGCAGGGTTATTGTTAATATTATTGGGTTATTATCAAAATAATTGTCTTGTATTATTTTATCTTTATTCAGTTGGTTGCCAACATTTCTCATTTTCATTTAGTTTAAGTTGAAGCACTAAAATAACTAAAAGTAAATAAATTAAAACTAAAAATATATAGACATATAAAAAACTAACAAAAATGATACAACAAAATTACTTAATCTAATGAAAATGAAAATGAAAACATTTAACAAAAATGTAAACAAAAATGAACAAAAACTATAATAGTATATAAATGATACTAAAATGACACTCATTGTATGTTTTCCAGTAGTTAGTATTTGAAATGAAGCGATAGTTCACTCAAAAATGTAAATTTTGTCATCATTTACTCATTTAAAATGCCATTTGTTCATACAATGAAAGTCAAAGAGGTCCAGCGTTGTTTGGAGTCGGACCACAACATTTTACTAAGTAAACAATTGCAGACTTTTCCATTTTGTTTTTCTTTGGTGAACTATCCATTTAAGAGCAAACATAAAAAACTATGATCTTTCAACAATATATATTTCCTTTCTATTTACATTTTAAAAGTGATGGTAATTCTCCTCATTAGGATGTAAAGTGGGCAAAAAGCGAAGCTAAGCTACAAAGTGAGGATAATTATATCTCAAGGTCTTTTATAATGGTGGGGCCATGATGGAGGTTTAAGTGTTCCCTGGTCTCCACTCTCCTGTTTTTGAATTCCTAGTCCTGCTCTTTGCTCTCGCATCCTCCAGGATACAGTTACTGATGTTCCTGTGAGTGCTTAAAGGATTTGCAGGGAAGTTTCCCAGCTTCTCTTTTATTTCATTGCTTTATTACAAATTACATCGGCAGAACTTTGCAACGTAACTCTAGTCAGGTCACTCCAAACTCATCTTTAGCACTCTGCATTGTTATCAACAAAAGAAAAGTCTTTGAAAGAACTGGTTTTCAAAGTGACCTCATTTTTTTTTCAAGGTTATGCCCTCAATACAATACAGAGATTATGATTTTAATGGCATAGACCTGAATAATAAGGAACAAAAAATCATCTAAACTGATTTGAAGTCACATGAGGGTACTTTTTATATGCTTAGAATTAGTCTAAAAGCCCACTTAAAGGAACAGTTCACCCAAAAATGAAATTTGCCATCATTTATTTACCTTCAAGTTGTTCCAAATCTGTATGACTTTCTTTTTTCTGTTGAACACACGTGCACAAAAAATATATTTTGAAAGGCGATCTTACTTTCTTTTGTGTTCCACATTAAAAAGACAGTAATACAGCGACATGAGGGTGAGTAAATGATAATATAACTTGTATTTTAGGGCGAACTGTCCCTTTTTTAAGGTACAATCCTCGCTTTCATCCATCTCTCAAATTCATGATCTGGATTAAGGTGCTCTATAGTTCTATGATCCTAACATCTCCATTGTGGCTCTGGATTACCTGCGTTTAATAGTTCAGTTTAGATCTACCACTCTGCTGACTGTGGTTCTTTTTGCTGCCTGTTATTCCAGCCAGAGTCCTGCTCGGGAATCCCAATCCCAGGCTTTTCATGGCCACTCGTCCAAAGAGGGGAGAAAAAGGTGGGGGAAACAATTTCAAAGCTCCCCTGTAGCTGATACAAAGCTGAGAACAACCCTTCGTGGGATAATCTCGTTTATCCCGAGATTAAGACGAGATCGACAGCTGAGGTATCCAAGGGGAATTTTACCATAAACCACACAATGGCCTTTAACACGGACCCAAGAGATGCTTCTGAGTCATTTCTCGCCACTGTTCATTTCTTAGTTATGATCAGCGATGAAAGCGATATGTAACTCGTCTACCCTTGTTAAGTGTCTTCATTAACACTATCTATTCTCGACTTGTCCTCGAGAGACGTCTTCGGTAAAGCATGCATTAAAAATGACTTCTATAATATATATATATATATATATATACGCAGTACAAGTGTGAAGTTTCTCAGAAAGCAATAGCAGCTTCCATTCTCCCTGCAGTCATATATGTTTCCAAATCTAATCTGGCACTAAGTTTTTATCACAAGAGCATGAAATGAAATCTCACAGAGCTGGCTTTTAGAAATAAACATGTGAGCCCCTATAACACTGGACATAAAGATGACATATGACAGGGAGAAAACTGTTAGTATGCCAGACAAATATTCCCAGATAGCCACCTCCCATAGGCCTTTGATATTAACATGCCAGCTGCAGCAACTGCCACATGGGGCCACAGACTGAGCCAGACAGTAAAAGCCCTCCCCCACCTCCTCTATTCTCAGCCAAACACACGGTTCCTCGATATTTCATTGTTCATCAGTGTATTTATTAACGTCAATTGTTTATCTCACCCTATTTTTTTCCACTGCGTTGCTGTCGAGAGCAGAAAACCTAAGTTGGTGACACAGTGTCCTCGATGGCTTTGTATGCAAGTCTTCTAACTCTCATGCAATACTTTTTTCTCCTTCTCACTGCATCCATCTGCTTTTTTTCTATTTTATTTAGCATAAATAATTCCTCCTTTCTTTGTGATTCCCCTTTTGCTTTGCTGTGAAATACTGTCGCTGTCCCAGTGCAAACTTTCTCTGTGGTTTTCTGTATCACTGCTTCCATTTTACTGGGTAATATATTGTAATGGAGCTTTAATTAATTGCTTGCCCAACTGCTGTGCCCTAGCAGAAGGGGGAGAGGAACAAACTGTCCTTCAATTTCAACTCGATTTTACATGCAAAATGCATTTATATATACACAGAACTTTATGATTCCTACATACTCTGCAATGCACATCATGCATCATATCAAATACATTACATTTATGCATTTAGCAGATGCTTGCAAAAGCAATTCGTCAAAGAGCCAACAATAAATGCAATACAAATAAATAATTAAACTGCACAAACTAAGACAAAAGATATACGATAAAATGCTGCACTTTAGAATATACACTCACACTAATCAATTAGCATTGACCTTTAACGACTTAAACTCGATAACAACTTGATCTAGCAGGCACTGCAAAAATACGTCACAGAGAGGAGTGCATCTACTGCGCGAGCACACATGATTGCGCAAACGCTCACGCAATTCCTGTCCGCACAAGCATACGATGCTGCTAACAACACACTCTCAACGCAGCCAGAAAAATATAGCCCCATCCTCAGCCGTTCCCTGAGGATAGTCTCTTAGGGTTTTGGTGCTCATTTAGGCATCTGGCTCTGTCTGGGCCTGAGCATCTTTCTCAGCTTATTACCCTCCACTGTCTCTGGCACTCCATCCGTACAGACAATGGTGGGAAACAGGGGGGACCGCGGACCCACGTCAAGTACTCGCCGTACAATGCTGCCATTGTAGAAGAGGAGAGGGGTCTGGAATAATAATGTGGGCACTATCAAACTGTTTACCAACACAGAGCCTACAGCTGACCATTTGCTCCTTATTTATTACAAATCATCATTTGTGGTATTGCTACTGATGCTTGCATATGTGTAAGGAGAAGTTGTGTACAAAACACTCTGAAACTGATTGACTTTCTTGCACACATTTTTCCATCATCCACACAGATGCAAATGACCTTGTGTTGAAGTGATTATTGTGCCAGACACCTTGGGAGACATTTCAAGGAATTGCCCTTTTCAGTCCATGAAAAAATATAATCACAATCATGCCTAAAATCCACATATGCCACTCCATAAAGTACATTATGTTGGATTGCTACCAGAGAGAGAGCTATAGACAGTAATCCAAATGAGCTAAGGATTTTGTTTTTGTTTTTTTTCACATTTGAATTATTAGATTTTATTTCAAATAATTTCATTCATGCATATACGCTTGTATGAATTTAGACTGGAATTATTTCACAGCACTACAGTGCATTATTCTCTAGCTTTTGTGCTTGTTTGATGCAAAAAGAAAAAAAACATATTTTGTTTTTCAGACTCAAATACTCATGTGCGCATTCTGTTTGACTTAAAACACAAAGAACTGGTAAACCACAAAAACAATACACAGTTCAGCGCATGATTTGCATATTGAAAACTGGAAAAATCTGGTATGGGTTTGGCACCATGCCAAGCGGCATAATTAACACTTTTCAGCCACTGCTCTGCAGCAGTCACATTATGCTCTGACAAGCATCCACTCCCCCTGCTCGACCGCTTATACTCACACACACAACATGAACACACAAACACGAACGTGAACATTTATTCTTGCTTCTATACGTTTGTAAACACTGTTAACATTTGCTGTTAAACCATCTACGGTTGTGCTACCATTATGCGCCATTTGGGCAAATGCAGTGTTGTTGTGTAACAGTATTGCATTAGACTCTCTGTTCAAGGGTATAAAATGAGTTTTGTGTCCCTACGTGAGATATTTTAGCACTGAAGGTCTTTTACATAAAACCCTGAGAGATGCAGAGGGAGGAAACCCCTCCCCCTCACAGCAAGATACACAGCCTAATTAGAAATTCTCTATTAAAGGTACCGTCTCTCATTTCCAGGCTACTATTTTGTCCAAGGATGAGTTTAAAATGTATGCTGAGTGTTTGGCTGTAAATCATCAGTCTCGAAAAATCGGTCTTTTTTTCTGCATGTAGATGGAGAAACCATTTCCATATATTAATAATATAACAACATCAATTGAGACAAATGTGCTGTGTTAAATCTTAAATCAGAAGCTTTGTGTTGTAGTATAATCATATTTTTATTACAGGCTCAAAAAATGTCCTAAACTATAATTTCCTTTTAAAATATGAACATGGATTGTTCTTGTCTCTCATATGCAAAACTGAGAAAGCAAATGCTCCTGCTTAATTCAGAATGGACACATTTTTGCATTGTACATTTGTGTGTGTGTTTATCCCTGGAAATTTCTAGAGTGCATGTATAATTCTCTGCAAGGAAAAAAGGCAGACAGAACACAAGCACAACAGTAACAAAGTCTTTTTTTGCTTTGAAATTCAAAAATCGAAATTCAGATTTAAACGTAAACATTCAAAATATAGAACGCTGCCACGTGCCGTTGCTAAAGCGCCACTGTGCCTTTAATTGGGGGCTCAGTCCTCTCTGCTTGTTCCTATGCAATTATGTTAATATGCAGAGCTTGTCTGGTCTTTTTCATTAACAGAGGCGCTTGCATCATTGTTTCCTTTATTTGTAAGCTCCACGGGCACCTTCCGTACATCAGTGATCTTTTTTACACGTCTTTTTTTGATGGGCTTTTCTGCCAAGCCTCCTCTTTTAGGATAAAATGTCAGTCTTTTTAAAAAAAGCTCATTTATGGACAACGAGGTCTTTTAGGCACACAGGGTTTCCACGCTCAGTAAGTATGCAAAAACGGTTTTCTGTTATTACGAGGAGGATTCAATGGCTTTAAATATTCAGCAGATGACGCATCATTTGTCTCGTCTTCGCATTTCAATACGTTTCGATGTATTTTGAATATTTACGCTCTATTCGTTTGTGTTGTTTTGGTTACAGCACAAAAGCAAAACAAATTTGTCATCCTAGAGCAAATATGTTTCAGAATGCCTGTACGTGTTCCACCTATTGTAATAATTGTCTGCAATGAACACACCAGCACAGCTCTGCATATCACCAGCAATCCATTATGATGCAACCAGTCACCTTTGTGAAGTGCATTTCAGTGTCTTCCATCCATTTCAATGACATAACACGCAGCTCTCTGCAACCAGGCGGCCTGCGTACATTTCCGTTTACCACGTAACATCCTAGTGAACCGAGCGAGTAATGTGATGTTTTGCACCTCTTGACCGGCTAATGATACAAACTGTGGCTATTTTAAAAGGCACTAAACATCATTAAAAGCACAGCACAGTGCGAGAGCCTGCAGACCTCTTTTCTAACATTTAAGTTGGGCAGGGCAGCATGCATGCTTTTGTAAAGCTGGTGAGGGGCACTTGGCACCTTTGTGCCAGCAATTTGGTGTATCATTAAGCAGCAGAAACAAAAGTGCTCTTCAGTCCAGGTTGACTCTGTTGCTTTGGTCAAGAGGATGCTGTATGTCAATTAACTTAGTCTCTCGAGTGAGTTCAAGCAGCTCTCGCTTTTTGGTTTCATCTGAAAATCTGCTATGGTCATTTCGGTGTCGTCGCTGAACCGAGGGTTTCGCCGCACAGTTTTGTCCTGTACACACACATAACGCAACCTCCAGTCAATTAACGGGGTAAGAGCACAAATTAATAGCTGCTTTCATTGAAAATACGTATACAGCAGCAGGAGGAGGGATTCATTTGCATTCAAAGCTCGCCACAAATGAGAAAGTCTTTGTGCATATCTCAGTGTGCGCATTTAGATAACGGGGATATTTTCTAATTAGTCAGGAAAGATGAGAGCGTGATAGCTCTTTTTAAAGAAAACGATTTGGGCCTAATCTCATGCCACCAAAAAAGCACTTTCTAGTAGGCATTCGCCCGATTCGTTTGCTTTACGTTTCGAACGACCTGGCAAACCCACCGGTGGAGCTAAAAGCAGTGGCAATAACGCGGCGGCTAGTCTGATATAGGCAACGATGCAGCTTACCTCATGCCAACACAGCCATTTTAGGGAGCAGCAGCCAGCTTCTCCATCAAGATGGCTTCCTGAAAGCACACCCCTCATTCAGACTTGCAGTCTTCCAGCATCTGGTGGTCCGTGGCAACTGGCAGCCTCTTTGTCCCCATTGGCACTTGGGATGTAGAGTCTCACTCCTTTCTTTTTTTCCTCTTTTCTCCGGGGGCACAGATGGCACTAAATGCTTCCGTTGACGAAGAAGGGAGGGGAGCTGGTAGAAGAAGGATGAGGGTTGACTATTATTTTTCTTTTCTTTCATTTGGACAATTGCACCATTTTTTCCTCTCTCCCTCTTGCTCCAAAAAGGCAGTGTAAATGGCTGGCAGTTGCTAAGGGGAAACAAGAAAATAAAGGACAAAAAGCCCCTTTTATCACTGCCAAAGCAGATGTCATGGCAACTGCTATATATTATTTCTTTGGATAATATAAACCGTATCAGGTGACCATAATTTCTTGCTCGTGTCATGCTAAGTAACTGCACGTTCAGACAATCCTGGTATTAGTAATGTAAATAGTTGTGCGTTGGCTCAACACGAATGGTGCAAAGGCATGAACGTCCGGCTTTTGTGTTCTCGTAGCCAGCTGTGCGATTGGTCACTGTGAAGGTATACTGAATCGGCCCACATCAATTACTGTCCACCCATAATTTCATTGAATAACCCTTATTCAATTTTGCTAGGTAACCAGTTTAGCTGGAAAAGATCATTGTTAATGAATGATGACAGAATTTCTTTGCTCACATTAATTTTACATAAAGCAATATGCAATGTGATAGTGGCCCATACATTCTTATCATTATCGAGATGGAGACGGACATATAATTTCCTCTCTCCGATCATTTATCGCATTGAAGCCTTTGGCCTAATGTCCTGCAGTCATACTAACCACGGATTCTCAGGCATGTTGAAATATATTGTGATTTAGATTTATTTTCCTTCTTTTTACACAGGTCATGCCTAATGCTTTGAGGAATATTTCTTGAGATAATTATGCTGTTTTATGTTTAACAGCCATAGTGAGCCCTTTGATATGATTTGAATTCTCAAATAAATATGCCATACAGCTTAACACAAAATGTATCTATAGAAAAATAAAGAAAACATTTTTGATTATGATTTGCACTTTACTGTAAAGAAATCGTTGGTGTCTGGTACAAATGTGAAACTTATATTAGTGGCTTTAAAGGTTGAATATCTACAATGTGCATTTATATATGCAATTTGTCAAAAAAATGCATGAGGATCGTATAGGCAGGTGGTTGGATGAGTGTAAATTTGTGAGGAATAAACATACGCAAAAACAGGAAAACATTTTCACAGATCTAGGTCACGCAACCACAAACAGAATGCTTTTTATGAATATGCATGTATATGGTGAGAGAGGGAGAGAAACAGATATATAGGTTTTCTGATGAAAGATTCATGCATATAGTGTCTTGGACTTGATTGGGGATTACTATTTGCATTTGGTTCCTTTCAAGTACATGCATTCATTAGCATATACTTTATGATTTACTGTGTGTTTGAATCAGATTAACTATACAGCTAATTGTTCTAATTACAATGTTGCATTGTAATACGCCTTGATTGCACTTACCAGATGGCGTTTTCCCCTTAGCTCCAGTCCTCTGGTCTCTCACAAAGACACTGCAGTTTGAGAGGCTACAGTGAGGTGAAGTAATAAAAGACACCAGGATTAGACGATCATCAGAATATTTTAGTTTTACATTTAAAATTATTGATATAATTCACAAACACATAACTGACAGCCAGATAATGAACACTGAATTAAAAAGCTCAAGCAAGGCCTACTTTGCTCCTTAAATCATATTTGGCATTTCAAACATTTTTTTTAAAGTGGCAAATTTAGAGAATGTAAAATCTGCTCAGTCAGCTCATGAAACATATTCATTTTTGTTCTCTATCATCTCTTTGTTAGTTCTTTTTTTCTCTTCAAGTTAAAATTATCAATAATTTTCTTCTCTTCATTTAGTTTAATTTACACTCTAAACTTAGACACCTTTCTTTCTGTCTCTGAAAATAAAAGCATGCATCTTATGTATTTAGCATATGCATTTATTATTCTCCATACAGCAGTAAAGCAAATGCTAATAGCCTATGTCAGGCAATGTATTGAGTCCAGTTCAGATTAAATTGGCCCAAATTTGAAGCACTCACGCCATTAAAAAAAAAAATCATGATTGCTTCAGAAATGTCTAATATTGTGTCACTATAATAAATACCTTAATTTAATTTAACCCATAAATGAAGGATAGAGTATTTTTAATATGTGATTTACTGAAAAGCATCGTAACACACAGGCTTGTGTGTGTGTGTGTGTGTGTGTGTGTGTGTGTGTGTGTTTCTCGTGACGTGAAGCTCCAAAAGTGCTTACACCTCTAATGATTTTGAACTGTAAACATAAACTAATATTTGCATTGTTTCAGTAATTTTACAGTAATATAAGGGTGATGTATCACAATTATGTCTTATGTCATAAAAACGCCACAGGGATGAAAAAAATGCCTTCATTCCGCATTCGTTACACATCTTTGATGTGTACAGCCAGATTAATATGACCAATCATAATGAAGCTGCTTCAGCATGATGTCATAGCCTAGTTATTACTGTGAGTGGTTCAATGACGTCACGTTCATTTTTTGACTATCAAGGTTATTTAAAGATGCATTAAAATGCAGCTTATACAAAAAAAAATCGCACCTTTTATACTTTTATAATTTACAATTGTTCAAGTTTTTAATTTAGCCTATATTCTGTGGGGCTCAATGTCAAAAATGTCTAGTAGCCTAACTGTCTAGACTCTAGAGGAATTCTCACTAAAAGTCCGAGATTCTTTAGTGATTTAAGATTTCAAGATTATATAGTAATAATTCTTAATATTTTAAAACCTTTTCTACTAAATCATCACCAACACGAAGGAAGCCATTTTATGGACATGTGACAAAAACGATTTCACCTTTTCATCATCTCAGACATCCTCATCCATCGTGTGTGTGTTGAGAGGAGGGATTTTCAACACACTATTTAATCGTTCATTTAGTAAAATTCCCATGGTTTCCCTTCTAGATCAAACCAAGATCGAGCTATGAGATGCGATTCAAGCGCTAATATTAAACGCAGGCCTCAGTTTGCGCGTGCAGCGCGTCAGCTGCTGAAGGAACGCAGGTGTAACAGCAGCAATGTTTACCTGGGTGAGGAAAAGATACCCGGCGGCTTGAAGTAGGCAGAGTTTGGGACTAGCTAGGAAGTTTATTAACTTATCCAACGCAAAGTTAACAATGTGCAAACTTGGATTTTGCGCGAAAATTTAAATACAAAATAGACCTATTACTCGATTGTGATGTATAGCCTAAATAACAGTGAAAGTCTGCTGTTTGTTTTCTCTGTTTCAGTTTTCTCGTTAAAATATTTTTATTTACTTCTTATAGCTTTTTAATTATTTCTCAGACGAAATCACACATTTTGACATCAAAACCAAAACTGACTGAACTGAAGTCAAACTATAACTCAAAAAAAACAACAACAGTTAAGTCAAACATCAATTTTAATATTTATAAAAAAATATTAAAATTGTAAATTGTAGCTCTTTTATATAGTGTCAAACTAGTTAAATATAGCCTAGTCCCTTTTGATTTTTTTTAAACAAAGGCACTACAGTAGGTTTTCGAAATTGTTGCAGTAGTGAACGCGTCCACGAACGTGCACCTGTGCATTTAAAATGACAAATCCTGAAACATTACTTATGACCTATACGCACGATCATATTACTTTACATTGCGTTTAAATGGTCTGTATGACTCACACAGAGCAGAGGGCCTGCTTACCTCAGTTCCCTGCGATCAGTGCTTCCCAACTTGTCCACTATGCAGTTAAGGAGGACGTTTCTACTTTCGGTTATCTAGCTTTATGAAGGCAGATAAACACTCATACAGCTAGATAACCAAAGATAGCAACTACCTCCTGTCAACACTTTTTTTAATGTGGAACATCTCATAAAGTTGACCTGATAAACGAAAACAGGGTTAATGCGTAATAAATAAATGACACTCAAATCTTTTTATAGACCTGTAAATACTGTTAACAAGTCAAGTGTTGAATGGACTTATGAGGTTCTCCAGATCTCCAGCACGTGGTGAAGACATAATCCACAATAGTCGAGGCCTGAAGCTGCGTCTGGATGCGTTTCAAATAGAGCCTTTGGAGTTATTGTCAGGGTTTCCATTCATCTAAACGGGATTTTGTCCCTTCTGGTCTAATAATCCTTAAAAATGACGATTATTAGGTCTTACCATTTCATCTGGCTCGTTAGGCCCCAACAATCAGACAGTTATCACGCCTCCACATGCCTACATCACCATGCATCATTTCATCTTCATCTCGTGCATTATAATTCCACAAACTGCAGTGGGTAAAGAGTTTAATGTAAATCTTACTTTTCCCTCCAAAATTATGCAATTAAGAAATAAGACCCAAATAGCTTATAAAGTTACTATTATATAACTTATTTTACAGGGACGCATGTTAAATATATTTCAACAGTTATGCTTTTCATTTTAAACTATTAAGACGTTTTCTGACTGTTCAAAACTGAACTCACGTTTCCCTCACGTAAATGTGACGTCATATAGTTAATTACATTTGGTGTTATTTCTAAATGATACAAATTATTACGCTTTTTTATCAAGTATATGCACACTGTATTGTATTATAAAAGCTATTTATATAAGCATGCATTTTAAGCAAAATGTCCGCAAATAGACTAAATTAATATAGCTATTTTTTATTTATAAATATAAATATAGCCTATACAAGAGAAGTGCAATAAACATGATTTACCAAATCGAATTCCACTAATTTAAAAATCAAGTTATTAAAGGGCTAAAGCACTGCAAACATACAAGTATACATAATCCAAAATGACTTGAAAATGTCTTCTTAGGTTATGTAGTTACTATGTCACCTGTTCATTTTACTGTTAAAGATGCACACGCTACATATTTCATGAAAATGTTCCAGACATTCCAGATGCACCTGCTGTGAGTGTACAAAGTGCAGAGGGCCACATGCACTTACCACTCAACATGGCCTTGTCTGTCACATGGAGTCAGTTATTAGCAATTCACGTAAAATGTTAGTATCATACATATATGCATGCATTTTTACAAACAGCCTATGCATTTATTTATAATTTAAAGTCCACTTAGAGACTACTAAGTTATTAAGAGTTATCGTGACCAAAACAATTCAGTGATTCAAGCTGTGCTACGAGTCAATTCATGTTTAAAAATACAAATGCACAAGAGTATACGCAGAAATAACTGAGGTAATTTAAAAAGCTTACTTTTAACAATTGACGTGCATATTCCTCTCTGTCAGAAAGTAAGCTACGAGTGGCCGTGTGTCGGGGACAAATAGAGGTTCCCGTGCGTCTCGCGTTAAAGAACATGACGCTAAAATCTCGGAGCAGCGCAGAAGCATCTAGTCAAAAGCCCAACTCTTCAGTGCATCTCTTCAGCGATGCGTTTTCCATTCAGAACTCGCAGTCCTTGAGCATTCAGCCATCCAGAGAACGGAACAGGCAGTTTAATTTCCAAGATGGGGAATTCCTCCCTTGAAAAGCATGCTTACAGTGTTCATGCGTGGACGTGAGAGGAGATGCGAGGTTTACTTTATGAAAGCACGCACGCATGCGATGGTCTCGTTCCCTTCCCTCCTGCGCTCTGTGCATGCGATGTTCTCTCTCTCCAGCTTGAGAGAGTCTAGTTTCTGACTTAATGCATCCTCCTCTGGCAGTTCTCTCCTGCAGTGACGTCACACCAGCAGCAGGCTGCCGAGCGGCCAATCGCAATCACACGCGCGTGCTCCCTTTCTCCTCTTGCGCGCGCGCTTTCCATGGTTTGCTGAGTGCGCGCGCGACAAAGTGTCGCCTATAGGCTTCAGAGTTCCTATAGTAACCTAAAATGAATCAAGCTATGCCTATAGTTTCAGCATTGCCCTAAAATATGTGCCTTTTAAAATGATTAAGAGGTTTATTAAATTCAAAATATAAAACTTTGTAGAAGTAGGTGGCTTTATGCATTTATCATTTCAATTTTGCACATACCTATACATGGTAAATCACTATAGGTTTATCTCTCTGTGACTGCAATCTGTTACTCTGTTATTTTGTGTCTATTTGTCCCCAAGTACTGAAGCTTCTGGAATCGATGAAAAAAAATCCTTGTAATCCAATAAAGCTGATTATGGGTCTAAATGGAAAATACAAAATACAAGAGTGTAAGTACAATCGTGCTTTAAAAATATATCTGATAACCATATGCAGTTTTTTTTAGGAGAAAATTATATTTTTTTAGAAAAGAAAAGGGATAGCAGATGTAAATATTTCCCGTTTCCTTTTTGTTCCCTGTCTCTGATGACCACTGTTGCATTATGAATTCTTATTATTAAAACACGTAACAGAATACATCAAAAAAGTTACACTTCTTATTGTTGCATTTGCTACAACTACAGTACATTACAAATTGCTGACAGCAGATATTTTAGCTCCTGTATTGCTACAGACAGTTTATTTCTGCTTGATTCAATATTTGCCTTAATTCAAACTTTATGGCTTGTATTATAGTCTATATAGCTAATGTATAAGTTTTTAACTTTAAAAGAAACAAAGAAAGACAGAAATAAACCATTTAAAGCGCGATCTAGTTGTAAACTGGTCAGCTATAAATAACTAATTCTTGAAATCCACTCCATCTGTTTGCTCTGATCGGCCAACTACAGTCTATATTCCCTTTTCGCATTGAAATTAAAATTGCATTTTGGACAAATATTTCAAACACGCACTCCTTTTTCTCCACCTCGGTTTTAAATGATGTGCTTACTGTCTATATACAATAGCTATAACATTATTTACACCACTTCTTACTGTAGCCTAACTATTATTATTATTAGTTCTTGCATGACTATTAAGCTACAATATCGTTTTTTTAATCTTCTCTTTATAATGTAGCCTCTTAGAATAACTTTATAACACGGATACGCGCGCGCACATCAGTAAAGAAAAAGTGCACGTGTGCATCTTATAGGTCTGAAGGCAGAATGTCCATTGCGACAAAGGATGGAGACTAAATGCTGTCATTTTCTTGACCCCTACACGCGTAACGAAGTGTGTTTAAGTGAAGAGTCCGCTCTCTTCATTCACAAAGGTCACTGGGGTTAAATGAATGTCCTGTGACTGCTGACCGAGGTGTCTCTTGTCCTGCAGCTGTGAGTGTTTGGACATACCTCTGTTACTGTGTTGATTTGAACCTGTGGAGCACTAAACGAGACTTTAACCAGACAATGAACCTTCAGTAACAGCAGAAGAGCGCATTTCTGGCTCGGAGACTGGCATCTTAAAAATTGCAAACAGGATTAATGAGAATAACTAAAAAATACCCGTTCTCTGATAATCATTCAGTTTGACACCAGTCTCCATGTTACATTAGCCTACACAACTAATTGGTCTACTGATGTTCTTAATATTTAAGATTTGTGTGGCTTGTAGAGACGTTTTGCTATCCTTAATGCTGTAGCTAATTGCATATATTAGCATATGATATGTGGACACTAATGTAAAGTGTTGCAAGGCCTTTTATAATCCTGTTTAAATTTAGCCTTTAATTTTGGACATGTAACGTGCAAACTACAGTCTTGACATCAGCGACCCCTGGCGGTGAGTTCTCTCTTTATCAAGCGCGTATTCAGGGGCTTTAAACTATTACGCTTCTGTCCAAATAAATATAAATAGTTAATGCTTTCAAAGAATTTATAAAATTGTGTATGTTTTATGTAGACAGTAATATTTTCCATGTTTTTGAAGTCTAAAGGTAGGCTATAGAATGAAAGTCTCAAGATACTTGCGCCGCAGCGTTGAATTGTCATTATGTAACTGTTACCATTATTTTCTATTTAAAATGCAGAGATAACTTGTCACCCTGCTGTAACAAATACAGAAACTGCACAATTTTATTTTATCATCTGTAGGGAGAAAACGATATAAAAGATACATTTTATTTAATACAGTCTAATCTTACAAGTGTTCTACAGCCATACATTGCTGGGTTTTATCTAGTTCATTTTATTCATTATTTATATTAAATGAACAAAATAAACTGAAACAAAGAGCAAAAGACAAATACAATCTACAGTTTCGCTTTGTTTTTGCCATTAAAGGTTGATTTGACACATTTTCAAACTGTTTCATTGTCATTCATTTATACCTTGCCTATATTTACTCGTGCGTTATCATATTATTCTCCTCATATGGTTAGAGATTTACATGTGCTCATTTATGACTAAATCAAGAAAATGCAACTTTTAGGTGATTTAGGTTTAAGAAGATCGTTGATCATGCAAACGCTAAAGCATGCTACTGTAAGTGGATTAGTTATCAATAGCCTGATTAAAAAAATGCATAGGTCTAAACAGCCTCATAATGTATTTTTCAATTTACTAAAAACGTTTTGTCCGTAGGCTAATGACTCCTTGCGTTGCTCTTCTGATAAAACTGTTTTGATTCCCCAACATGTCAGAATATAGAATATAAGAAAGACTTGTAGCACTAGCAATATCCTTACTCTTTTAAATCGAAATATGTTTCTTCTGTTTCCGAACACTATTTTAAGATCAAAGTGGGTGAAATCCACAGATATATCACACTGTAGAGAGATCCAGAGCAGAAATCTTGAAGTGTGGTGTCATGCCGCCACCTGGTGGTTATTTAGGCTACGTATCATTATATTGTGTTTTACACGTAAATAAATCTAAAGTAAAAGCTTTTGCATTGTTTTCAATGCTTTTGTTGATATTTAAGTGCTCTAGCTAAACAATTTAAGTAGCCTAGCCTACTATGTGCACATTGTGCAGAAATAAGTTTGTGAAGAAACTCTTATTGCTAAAAAAAATACACATATCATTTAAATTTAGTGTGTAGCCTATAACCAGCTCATTTCTTTCTTTCTGATTCACTAATAATATCGAGTAAACACTACAAACATTGCGATAGACTTATCCTCAAAGCCGAAAAACTACGACCCCGGCAGGACTCGAACCTGCAATCTTCTGATTCGAAGTCAGACGCCTTATCCATTAGGCCACGAGGCCCACAAAACGACACAGCAGGTCACATGACACAAAGCCAAAGATTGAACGTTAGCTACAGGAGCAGGTTTATACACCGCCAGAGGGCGCAATGTCTATTCTTATTAGCATCGCTTCCAATCCACAGATGGCCCAGAAGAGGGCGCAAACAGACAACAGATCACTTATTTTCGAAACGAGACGTTTTGATCATCAAAAGAGTCGCTCCGAGTCAAAATGTTGAGATATACCCAGACAATTACCCACTACAAACTATTTTGCCTGTTAATGGTTAAAATCAGACGCGGTACTGTTACAGTTACAAAAAATGAGCAAAAATGCTCGCAGCTATTGAGCATTAGCCGCTGCGTAGTATAAAAGCTAAAGATGAGTTATTTTACACATCTCTGCTGACGGCATTGCGTTTTACGCCGTTCCTTAATACAGTGGAAATATTACAATGCGTATACATACAGTATACAGTATATATACGCCGTCAAAACCCCGCCGCCATGCGGGCCAGTGGCGCAATGGATAACGCGTCTGACTACGGATCAGAAGATTCCAGGTTCGACTCCTGGCTGGCTCGGTTCACTTTTCCAAAATCACACATATATTAATAATATTGCTTCCTAGTTATGTTCTTTTATTTACTTTTCGTTTTTAAAATAAAATATGATCTGGTTAAGGAGTTTTTTATATTTATTTTCTGTCAAGGCATTTTTATTTCATTGTTTATGAAAGAAAAACCCTTTTATATATACTAAAAATGTGTCCAACAGTGTCAGAAACCTGCAACAGTTGAATAAAAAAGTGCTTGAAATGTGACCGAATGAATCGAAAGAACATTCCAAGGATGACTGACAATGAAAACGTACAAATAAACAATTTACAATCAGTAATCTTTAGCAATAAAAAGGAGATATTCTGAAAACCGTGGATTACTGGTACAATATACTGAAGATACTAACTGTACAAACTACACTGGATTTCTCCGAACATCAATTATTGCTGAACTGGAATGAAGTGGTCCTGTGTTGAGGCTCGATCTCCTTAATTCTCTCCGTGGTCTTGTCCCGCTCCAGTGTGTGGAATTCATACCGGGCTGAATTATCCTGTTATTTGGCAGTTCACAAGCTGCTCTCTGCCTGAGCTCCTCCATGCTGTACTGGTCCTCCGTGGGGAGTGAAGAGCGCCTCCATGTTGGTGGAAGAGGAGCATGTACCAGCTCTCGCATCTCTTCTCTTGACTTCTGAACTCTCTCTGTATCAAGCGTAGACTTGGCATCTTCAGTAAGTCTGCCCTGGACCCCGCTCGAAAGCCGACTGTCACAGTTTGGACCTGAGAAAAGGTGTAAAAAACATTCAACAATAATCAAATGGAGCCCCTGGCACATTAAAAGCAAAAAGTCAGACAAAAATGTCATTCCAGCCCCATATTATTTTATTTACTTCATGAAACAAACAGACTTGCAGTCACGTTTTCAAATGCACTGCAAGTGATCAGGACACAACCAATATTTTTTCCTTAAAACACTATCCATCAAACCATCCATGTCACATTCAAGGCATGATTGTATAACTAAACAAGCATAAATGAGATCTTTGAACTCTGGTTCTACATGGTCAGGAGATAATGGCTTAAATATCAGTCTGTTCCTCACATACTGACTTCAGAAGACTTGAATACGATGCACAAATGAACTCAAATGAACTATTCTTCAATTATGCTTTTTTTCAGCTTTGATGGTATAAATCCACTTCCACTAAGTGCAGAAAAGAAGCTCAGACATGCTGCCTGAATTTTTTTTTGTGATCACTTTTAAAGAAAATAATAGGTCTGAACAACAAAAGAATGAAACGTAATGAAGAAAACAGTTCACTTTATTTATTCATTACAAAAAAACTGAAAACTTAATTTAATTTAGAAGCTGCCGTTTCTTCCATAGAAAAATAAAAATGTTGGCTAAAACACTGAATATAAAAAAAAAATAGTTATTGAGTGACAGCAGTTCTCACCTTTGCTTTGTTCTCCAGCGTGATTTACAGGGCCACACATTTCCCTTAGTTTGATGTTCAGCTCCTGATTGGCTATTTTGCAGAAGTTGAGCTCTTTGCTGAGGGTGTGGATCAATCCCTCATACTGCCGCTGTCTACCAGCCAAACCCTCATCCATTTGCTCTGGAAACAATAAATTACCAATACGTTCACCTTACATGTTCATAATGATTTGTGAATTCATGGATGATATTGCCTCATTTTTAACACACTATAGCTGCTATAAAAAAAAAAAAGTAAAAAAAAAAGTGTTATGTTCTAATTCATGTTTTGCACTGAATTACATAACACTGGCTATGTTTTATAACCAAGGATAAATAATGATAAATAAAATCTAGTGAATGTGCTTAAAAGGATACTTCTCCCAGAAATTAAAATTTTAAATTGAATTTAAATTGAATTTACTCACATTCAGACTTTGGTTAATCTATGAAACAAAAATTAAGATATTTTTAATATAACCTGAGAGGTTTCTATCCCTTCACTGAAAGTCCAGGTAGCCAAAACTTAGAAGACCCAAAATGTCATAAAGGCGTAAACGAATCCATATGAATAGAGCAGATTTAATCTTGTGACTTGTAAAGAGATCCGATCAGTTTGTATAATGAGCAGATTTAATTTAGGATTTTATTTACATCCGGTATGTTTGCCAAATGTGATGTGCTCAATGTATGTGTTTAGATGTAAATAAGAGCCTAAATGAAATCTCTACATCAAATAAAGTGATTGTATCTCTTCAGTTGGATCAGGATAAAAACGCTCGATTAATGTTTTGACACCTTTATAGCTTTTTTGGATCTTCTAAATTTTGGTTACCTGGATATTCAATAGAGGGAAAGGGATTAAACATATCTTAATTTTTGTGTTGAGTGTTAAGTCTTATAGGTTTGGAACAACATGAGGGTGAGTAAATGATGAAAATTTAAATTTTTGGGTGAACTATCCCTGAAAACTGCAGTAGTCTCAGGACTCAAACCTCGGCACTGCTGCAGCAGTAGCTGGATGTTTCTCTCATGTTCCTTCTGCTGCTGGGTGAGTCTACGGTCTGTCTCGAACTGCTGTCTTTCCAGAGCGGTTTCCAACCACCCAACCAAGTTCTGCTGCTCCTCGACTCTCAGCTCCAGCTCAGCTAGAGCCATCTGCAGCCTGCGCTCCTCCTCACGAAGAGACACGACCTTTGCAAAACACACAAAGCGTCATAACAGTCACATTCTTAGCTGAAGCGGAAGGTCAAGTGAATAAAGAAATATTTCAATTTACTTGTAAAGCGCTTCTCACAATAACATGCTGTTACAAAATCATCACACAATTACACAAGTCTTCACCTTTCCCTAATGTGTTAAACAGCTAAACTTACTTTATTAAATGGCAGCGTGAAAATGGAAATAATGTGAGAAAACGTGTGTTGTTAAAAACCGTGTCTACATTTGCCAAAACAGAGTAAATGTGACCACACAGGCTAGAAGCTAACGTGTGGCTGTGATAAAAACAGACATGCAAGTGTTGTTATTGTTTAACAGGGATTCGGTGCTGCATTATGATGCTTTGCCAACTGATAATAGATCGCACGTCTTTGAATAAAACTCCCCACCATGAACAAGTACACTAAAGTGTCACCCTATAACTTCACAAACGAGATCATTCGAGGAAACTCAGACGGTGTCTGACCTTATCAAAGTATTTACAAAGCAGAGCTCTAGTTTCAGAGGCAGACAGGTTGGTGAGTTTGGCCATCAGGTTCATCTCCCATTGGGTGAGCATGCTGCCTGACGCCCGCAGCTGCCTCTGTCTCTGGGTGATCGCCTCGTTTTTGTACTCGATAGCAGCATCCAGAGCCTCGATGGCCTCGTCCAACTGGAACAGTGTTCGTTCTTCCTGATGTTTAACAGAGGACAGTGCAGCTTTAAAAAATGTAATTTGAACATCATGCAAACAATGTTGGTTTTGGAGTTTTTATACCAAGAGTTTTAGAATACTAACATTCTATGGCACAAATGTGGTTATAATATTCTAATTCCAGAATTTAACATTTTAGAATTCTTAAACTTTAACAGCATTTAAAGCAACTGTACATTATTTTTCTGTTAAATTTGTCGGCCTTAAGTTTGCAGACTGGTTTGGACTTTAAGCAACAACAATCGACTCCTCCAGACTGCAAATTGGGGCAAAAATCTGGGCAAAATCATATACTGTATTCCACCCTAAAGTTAGCTAGGACATTCTAAATCTAGCATATTAAACATCAAACACAGATGAGGAGAGATTGAGTTTGGAAACTGAGAAATATCAAATATAACAAATTCTTCAAGGTGTGTTTTTACACTGTACTCTGAGTGTTGCAAGTCCAAGGTGATTCACACATGGATGATTTGCAGATTCGATAAGAAACTTGTACATTTTAAACATGCAAGACTTTTTGTGCACAGCTGTACATCCGTGAAGTGTATTTTGCATTTGTGAAACATTTTATGAATATACTTTTTGGTAATATATATATTTTTTATATAAAAATAGTTTTTGTGCACATGATTTAAGTTTTATGCATGTGAATTTGGCTACACGTGTGCATCATTTCTTTTGCATAAAGTATTATTGAGAAAAATCTGCTTCCATAGCATTCTTGTATTTTACAGTTGCGAGACACAAAAAAAGGGGTTTTGTGTGAACTAGTCCTTAGAATTCTAATGATGCAAAACAAATCTGGATAAGAATTTCTAAATTTTTAAAATGCTTAGGAATCCCCCCAAAAATCTACATTATAATGAATTAAAACAATGTTAGCTGGGAAATTCTAACACTGTGTCTACACCGGACAATAAAAAAGACACTAAATGATTTTGTTTTTGTGCAACATACTGCTGATGCCCTGATCTATTTCTGACAAATGCTTGTGCTACTTCTGATGTAAAGGACACATGAATTTGTAATGGTCACTTTGTCATGTCGAGTGTAGAGCGTCTCAAGCTGTTGTTGCGTGTCTTGTAAAGACACGGTGCAGTTCTGAAAGTTAAGACTTCTAAAAGTTAAGATTTTCACCTCAGGAGAAAGCAGGTCGCCCTGTCTCAGTTTGTCGTCCAGCTCCACCTTCTGTTTGAGAAGCAGGTCCTTCTCCTGCCGGAGGTTGGAGATCTCCTGTCTGATCTGCTCGGAGTCCTGAGCACTGCTACTGCGCAGCAGACCGTTCCTCTCAGTCAGCTCCCGTTCCAGAGACTCGATTCGGCTCGACAAGGTCAACAGGTCTTTACTAAGAGCCTGCAGAGAAAACAGACCATACCACAACTTGTAAAGACTCATAATGGGGTGGATAATGGGACAAAGCAAAGCCACAATGTTTTTACAGACTTGACTAGAGCGAAGCTTTTTGGATTCCAGGCCACTGCGTTCCATGAGCAAGGCCTCCTTTTTGGCTAAGATCTCTTCTCTCTTGGTCAGCTCTCCTTCCAGGTCTTCAAGTCCGCGTCGTTGTTCCAGAACCTTTTCCATTTCCTCATCAAGCCAGCGTTTCTGCTCCTCTATCTTCTGCTCAACCACAGATAATTTGAATGCAATTATTTCCATATTAAATATATGCTCAATAAGTTTTGAATTTATTCATCAGATGCTTTTATCCAAAGTGGAACTGAATTCAAGGTTTACAATTTAACTATATGTTAATTCCCTGGGAATCAAACCCACAAACATGACCTTGGAAAGAGCAAATGCATTGCTCCAAGATAAATAACATAAAGCACATACCAATACCAGGCTGAGAGGGAATTTGGGCAGCAAACTGAACTCTGAACATGTTGAAACAAGCTATTGAAACCTACCCTCAGCCACAAGGAAACGATAATAAAATTCTTTCAAACGTCAGTCAAACTATTAAACACTATGACTGAGTAAACAGATCTAAAAATAATATTTTATTTCTGGGTAATAGCTGTGGGAAGGGTTTGATGAAAAGGAGCACGATTTCGTTTTTCTGTCTCAACCCACCTGCTGTTCCTCTAGTGATACGAGCGAGCCGTTACTTCCACTTCTCCTCTGGCGCTGGAAGGCAGCGATTTCCTCTGTCTTAATCCTCAGAATTTTCTGCTGCTGTTCGTTCTTTATCTCCAGCTCCTTTGAGAAAGAGAAAGAGGCTGTTTGGTAAATTATTCTCTATTGAACCACAAGAATAACTGAGGCTGAGGGTACGCTGTAGATTATTGTTCAGAATACAGAAACGCAGATGACTAATGCTGGCCCTTACAGAACAGAACACAGTTTCCTGAAAAAAAAAAACTGTGATGAACACTCCAAAAAAAACATTAAATGTGTCATTTCTGCAACAGTAGCAGCACCATACAAAGAAAGACCTGATCTGAAGCAAACAAGACAGAAAAATAGCTACATTTTATATTTTATGAAGAAAATGTGCAAGCACATTTAATGTTTTATATTTAATACACTACTGTTCAAAAGCACAATGCTTCTGAGAGAAGTCTCTTATGCTCCATTTATTTGCTCAAAAATACAGTAAAAACTATTTTAAACAACAGCTTTCTATTTCAATATATTTTAAAATGTAATTTATTCTTGTGATGGAAAAGCTGATTATTTCAGTCTTCAGTGACACATGATCTGATTCGATGCTCAAAAAACATTTCTTATTATTATCAATGTTGAAAAAGTAAAAAATATTTTTGATGCTTTTTTTTCAGGATTCTTTGATAAATAGAAATGTAAAAAGAACAGCATTTTTTTTTAAATAGAAATCTTTTGTAACAGTATAAATGCTTTTAATGTCCAATGTCAATTTTTGATCAATTTAATGCATCCTTGCTGAAAAAAAGTATACATTTCTTTCTGACCCTAAACACTTGAACAATAGTGTATACAGTATTTATTATATCAAGAAAAACAGCAACCACAGCCTCTGTCTGGAAACAATCATTATTTCTGCAATTCCACTGCTAGTGAAGCATAAATTACACCCTTCACTTATAATTCCATTTATACTCTTGATTTCTCTCAGGCTCCGTTTCCCACCTGCGCTGATAAAAGACTGAACACAACACTCGGCTCACCTTGACTCGGTGCTTTCCTTTCTGCATCTCACTCTCCAGCCGTCTCTTCTGCTGGCTCTCCTCTCGCAGGCGGCGCTGCAGAAGGTCCTGCTGCTGCTTCATGTTCTGCACGTTCCTCTCGAGTTCCTGCACACGCCGCTCGCTCTGCACAGACAGGGAGGCCAGCTGCGCAGTGTCCCGCTGCTTCTGCTTCAACACCTGAAAGCACAGCACCTGTGAAGAGCTACATATATACTGCCAGAATCTGGTTTTGTATTGAACTTGTATTGTATTTACAGTTCGTAAATATTTACTAAAAAAAGGAACATTTTTTAATTCCTTCACTTTTGTTCTTTGAAGATTCTTCACAAATGATAACTAAACCTAAAAGTGTCTATTTTAATAAATATTTGCAAATTATGACAGAGAAAGGCCTGTTTCAAACAGCATTTAAGTCATTTTATTTTGTCCATTCATGCTGTGATATTCTGAAATTTTGGTGTGGTGACAACCCTAAAACCGTTCTAGAGAAATGCCACTCAAACGGGATTTCCATAATGATGCCTTTCGGCAAGCCAAAGCTGCCAGACACAGACCTGAACTTTGCTCTGCGCAGCTGCGATTTTCCTTCTGCACTCCTGAGCTTTGGAGCGGTCAGCAGCATCACGGCCGCCCTGATCCTCCAGGTCCTGCAGCTGCTTTTGTGCCTCTGTGAGCTCCACACGGGCCTGCTCCGCCTCGGATTCCAGCTCAGAGATCTTACGACTGTACTGCCTGTTCATGGCCTGGGCGTCCTTACCTAGAGAGAAAGAGAGGACAGGATCATTTTAAGAGAACAGGAAGATTTGTAAACCACAGACAAAAAACACTGATAATTCTAAACTCATAACTTGGGGTCAGTAAGATCAAAAGTGAGAGTAAAAGACATTTAAAAAAATATTTTAAATAAATGCTGTTCTTTTGAACTTTCTATTCATCAAAGAATCCTGAAAAAATATGAAGCAGCACAACGGTTTTCAGCATTATTAATAATAAGAAATATTTCTTGAGCAGAAAATCAGCATATTAGAATGATTTCTGAAGGATCATGTGAAACCGAAACCTGGAGCAATGATGCTGAAAATTCTGCTTTGCCATCACAGGGATAAATATCAATTTAAAATATATTTAAACAGAAAATAGTTATGAATAATATTTCACATTATTACTGTTTTACTGTATTTCTGATCAAATAAATGCAGCCTTGGGGAGCATGAGAGACTTTAAAAAAACATTAATAAAAATATTACCGACCCCAAATGTTTGAATGGTTATGTGCAAAGACAAATTCACAAGTTTAAACTGAACAGCTACTGTTGTGAAACTAATGTAATTAATTTTATGGAAAATTCAATATATTTCTTTATGAAAATCTAAATCAAATAATTAAATTATGCCATCTGCTGGAGTCGTGACCTAACAGTTCACATTCATGCTTGGATATGTTGAGATGGGGTGTCTTTATACAAAATAAAAGTGAATTTCTTACATTAACAGAAAAGACTTTAACCAAGTCAAGCGGCTCTTAAGCACATAAAACAAACAAGCATCTGTCACCAAACACTGGGCACATAAAACTCTGAGATTCTTTGAAGCATTTAATATAATATGCTCCCACGCTTTGGACAACTTATATTGTGAATGCTAACTCTGTGACCTTGCCATTTTGTTTCATAGAACTGTGTTTTTCACTGCTGTAAAGTGTCACAACTGATGAAGGTTCTTGATTGCACAGCACAAAGTCTCGACTAATAGATGATGAAACTGGTTGTCAATCATTTTCATTATCCATTATTAAAGTTTTTATTGATTAGTTGCACACTAGTATGGCAAAAAAAGTGCTGCAGGGATTTTGTAAGCATTACCCTGGGTCTCTCGACAAAAAAAAAACTATAGGATTTTACCACTGGCTTTTGCATTGCTGAAAATAAGCTCTGTGACCAACAAAAGTTTATGATTCTTACATGTTTTTTTCTTAAAGATAATCTCCACAAATTAACACAACCTTTATGAATTTTGAAGCATAAATACAATTTTTTAAAATATCAGGCTGAAAACCACGGTCACATGATTTCAATGTCACCATCACTAAGCTTCCAACAACTCTTTAGTTAAAATTAGATAGTCTTTTAAAATAGTTAGAATAGTTTGCAAGAGCACGAGTATTAACACAACCAGTCTATGAAAGTGGACTAGTATTGAGTAGATGAGTTTACTTGTATGGTGAGATGACGTTTAATATCCTGGACAACCTCTGTAGTCATTTAGGCAACAAAAAAACAATGCCTATTTCAAGATAAGTAAAAACTTTTAAGTAAGAATTTTTCCACGTAATTATTCAGTAAATTAAGTAAACAGGTAGTAATAAAAGAATGAACAAAAGAAACAAAATAGAAGCAAAGATAACAGCAAATATGTGACCCGTGCTGGCAAAATGAGTCAGAAGAATGCACACGGGCTAATTTTAACACGCAAAAAAGTGAAAAATGAAATTGTCGAATTTGAGTTTTTCATGAAAAATTAGTTCATTAAGCCCTCATCTTGTGATCCCAATGCTCCAAATCAGAGGTAGACTGATTAATCGGTTTTGCCGATTAATCGGCACCGATAGTTGATTTGCGGAACTATCGGTTATCGGCAAAAATCCATGCCGATAGTTTTCCGTGTTGCATCTGTTGCTGGAGCGGCTGAGAAGGGTCTGCTGTCATTATACAGTACGAGAGCAGCCTCTGGAGGCGGAAATCACTGACAGCATGTGTTGTTTGTTTTGGCATGTGACACTGCGTGCTGCACAGAGAGGGAAACTCCAGACTCGCATTTAAATACAGCCGACAGAAACTCCTGCCGAAATGACTGTTGAAATGCAATGGTAATACTTAACAATAAGAGCATCTAACAAGATGTTCCTTGTTAGTGTGTTCATTTCATCTCAACATTTACTATTACTAATAGGCTTCATTTTTAAATTTTAAAGTTTCTTCTTTTAACATTAGTAAATTATGAAATAACTTTAATGTAATATTAATACAAAATTTGTATTAATTTACAAAGTATGGTTCAGTACTGTTACTGCTTTTTTTAAAATAGCAAAGCTCTATTTTAGTTTTCGTTCAGTATCCATTTTAAAAACTATCTGTTGATTAATCGGTATCGGCCAGTTTGGTCCAACCTAGCTATCAGTATCGGTAAAATCCAATATCGGTCGACCTCTACTCCAAATAGTAATTAAACAACTAAAATTATCTTTATTTGAACGTTTTCTGAGATAAGTACCCTTTATCCGCTTGCTTCTCGCGCTGACCATTCAAAGCGCCCGATCCCGATAAATATACACATATACACAAAATTACAGTATTTAAGTGTTCATGCAAACATAATCTGTTATGACTTAAGTGAACGTTTAGGGAACTGTTTGGATAAAACATCCGATGTGTAAAATTATATTACACTGAACAAAAATATAAACGCAACACTTTTGTTTTTGCCCCCATTTTTCATGAGCTGAACTCAAAGATCTAAAGACTTTTTCTATGTACACAAAAGGCCTATTTCTCTCAAATATTGTTCACAAATCTGTCTAAATCTGTGTTAGTGAGCACTTCTCCTTTGCCGAGATAATCCATCCACCTCACAGGTGTGGCATATCAAAGATGCTGATTAGACAGCATGATTATTGCACAGGTGTGCCTTAGGCTGGCCACAATAAAAGGCCACTCTAAAATGTGCAGTTTTATCACACAGCACAATGCCACAGATGTCGCAAGTTTTGAGGGAGCGTGCAATTGGCATGCTGACTGCAGGAATGTCCACCAGAGCTGTTGCCCGTGAATTGAATGTTCATTTCTCTACCATAAGCCGTCTCCAAAGGCGTTTCAGAGAATTTGGCAGTCTCCAACCGGCCTCACAACCGCAGACCACGTTAACCACACTAGCCCAGACCTCCACATCCAGCATCTTCACCTCCAAGATCGTCTGAGACCAGCCACCCAGACAGCTGCTGCAACATCGGTTTCATAACATATCACTGCAGCCCAAGCCGGTTGCCCACGGAAGCTAAGCAGGGCTGAGCCTGGTCAGTACCTGGATGGGAGACCTCCTGGGAAAAACTAGGTTGCTGTTGGTAGAGGTGTAGTGAGGCCAGCATGGGGTGCTCACCCTGTGGTCTGTGTGGGTCCTACGCCCAGTATAGTGACGGGGACACTACTGTAAAAAGCACCGTCTTTCATCCAGGCCCTGACTCTCTTCATTAAAAACCTGACACCATTGTAAAGAGTAAGATCTGGTCTGTCAATCAGCCTCCTAATAATCCCCATCCACATTGGCCATCTCTCTCTCCTCTCCACCAGCTGGTGTGTGGTGACAGCTGCTGCAACAATCTATATGATTGTAAAGCGCTTTTGCATAACCAAAGAATTTCTGCACAAACTGTCAGAAACCGTCTCCGGGAAGCTCATCTGCATGCTCATCGTCCTCATCGGGGTCTCGACCTGACTGCAGTTCGTCATCGTAACCGACTTGAGTGGGTAAATGCTCACATTCGATGGCGTCTGGCACTTTGGAGAGGTGTTCTCTTCATGGATGAATCCCGGTTTTCACTGTACAGGGCAGATGGCAGACAGCGTGTATGGCGTTGTGTGGGTGAGCGGTTTGCTGATGTCAACGTTATGGATCGAGTGGCCCATGGTGGCGGTGGGGTTATGGTATGGGCAGGCATATGTTATGGACAACGAACACAGGTGCATTTTATTGATGGCATTTTGAATGCACAGAGATACCGTGACGAGATCCCGAGGCCCATTGTTGTGCCATTCATCCACGACCATCACCTCATGTTGCAGCATGATAATGCACGGCCCCATGTTGCAAGGATCTGTACACAATTCCTGGAAGCTGAAAACATCCCAGTTCTTGCATGGCCAGCATGCTCACTGGACATGTCACCCATTGAGCATGTTTGGGATGCTCTGGATCAGCGTATATGACAGCATGTTCCAGTTCCTGCCAATATCCAGCAACATCGCACAGCCATTGAAGAGGAGTGGACCAACATTCCACAGGCCACAATCAACAACCTGATCAACTCTATGCGAAGGAGATGGCAAATGGTGGTCACACCAGATACTGACTGGTTTTCGGACCCCCCCGGACCCCCCCAATACAGTAAAACTGCACATTTTAGAGTGGCCTTTTATTGTGGCCAGCCGAAGGCACACCTGTGCAATAATCATGCTGTCTAATCAGCATCTTGATATGCCACACCTGTGAGGTGGATGGATTATCTCCGCAAAGGAGAAGTGCTCACTAACACAGATTTAGACAGATTTGTGAACAATATTTGAGAGAAATAGGCCTTTTGTGTACATAGAAAAAGTCTTAGATCTTTGAGTTCAGCTCATGAAAAATGGGGGCAAAAACAAAAGTGTTGCGTTTATATTTTTGTTCAATGTAGATCTGTGCAGTACAGTAGGTAATATAAAGGCCATCTATCGCATTAATGTTAATCAAACAATATAAGAAAATAGGGAATCATTCACTGCTCTTGATTGAACTGCTTTTGCAGTTTTAATAATCAATTTATTTGTAATGAACACACAAAAGGGATTTTTACATTTGATTTTTTGTTTTTCTTACTTGAATGCTTTTGTTTAGATGTAAAATGAAAAAGGTAATGCAGGTAGTTTTTTTTTGCATCTGTTCTTATTCATAATAACAAAGATAAAATAAAAAAAATGCTATATTGTGATTATTAATATAGTAATTATTATTAAGAAAAGAACTGGAGGAAAAGATCCAGTTCCAGTTCCGTTGCTAGGTGATTTTGCTAGTTTGGAACCTTCAGAAAACTAACTCAATTTTTCACAAAATTGACTTTGCTAACTAAAACAAGTGTAGCTCAATAATTTTTCGTCATTTTGAAGGTCTTTTAATGGAGAATGTGAAAACAGAAATAACAAATTTTTGCTCATTTTGATAATTTGCTCATTGTGACTCATTTTACCAGCACAGGCCACATATATAAACTGCTCTTCCAATGGAGATTAATGTAATTATCATAAAACGTGCACACAAATATTTTCAGGTATTTGAGTCAGTACTCTATATAACAGATACTTTAGAACACACTTTTTTCTTTTTGTTTTGTTTTAACACTGCCTTTTATTTACGTACTGGTACTTCTGAGCAGCAGGTTTTCTCAACAGCCTCACCTGTCTTGACCAGCTCTTTAATGAGTTCCTCCTTCATACGGATGGTGATGGAGAGCTCTCTGATCTTCTGCTGTGCCTGCAGAAGCCCTCTCTCTGAGCAGAACTCGCCTCCAAAACCTCTCACGCTCTCCCACACCGAGCTCTCGCCAATGCTGCTGTTAGCTGGAGAATCAATCAAAACAAATCAAAGCTAACTGACTGAATATTGGAAAGAAACGAATGTCTTCCGTCAAACACGGAGACCCTTGTCAAATGTTTTCAAGGACGTTTAACTCACATGTGCGTCTGGTGCATTGTAGACCCAGAGGATGGCCGAGTCCAAAAGCCTGAGACAGGGTTGCCCTGGTCCCAGCACAAGACCCTTGGAGCAATGGAGCATCTTTCATTGTCCAGGTTACATTGATGGATCTGTCAAGAATGATGGCAATTCTGAATCAATTAGCCATTCATACTCAATAAACATTCTCATTAGAACTAGATTAATATCATTTTACATACTTCCGTTTATCTCTGGCAGTTTGAACATGGCCATCTTCATCTTGGTTCACTCTTTTCCCAGAGGTTTCATAGTGAGTGTTTCCTCGTCCGCTTTCCCACTGGGTCTGTTCTGAAAATGAGCCGTTGTCTTCTGACACACACATTTCAACCTAAAAACAGTTCACATAAAGGTGAAATCTACATATTACTACATATTCTAACTACATATTGCACACATCGATCCCATAGAAAGCACAATATATTCCCTATTATTTTTTTCCTCACGGATTTCAAAAAGTATTTAGTAAATATTTTTCAGCCTTTAACCAAAACAGAAAGCTCAAATAATAATTAACAATATTAAAACATTTGATTTGAAGTGATTGGGGTTGTTAGGGCACCCAATCGACTGTAAAATATCTGACACACACACATCATTTGTAACAATTTCACCAATAATAATGCTAGTGAACTATATTATTTGGCAGAAAAACATTATGTAATTTATAAAATAAATGTAATTTATTCCTGTGATCAAAGCTGAATTTTCAGCATCATTACTCCAGTCTTCAGTGTCACATGATCCTTCAGAAATCATTCTAATATGCTGATTTGCTGCTCAAGAAACATTACTTATTATCAATGTTGAAAACAGTTGTGCTGTTTCCTATTTCTGTGGAAACAAAACGGGTAATCTGAAGGAGCGTTTATTTGAAAAATATTTTTTGAAACAGTGGAAAAGCTGTTTGTTGTCTCTTGATCGCTTGATTTAAAGGGGTCACATGACGATGCTAAAAAGAACATTATTTTGTGTATTTGGTGTAATGCAATGTGTTTACGCAGTTTAAGGTTCAAAAAACACATTATTTTCCACATACCATACGTTATTGTTGCTCCTCTCTGCCCTGCCTTTCTGAAACGCATCGATTTGTATAAAGCTCATCATTCTGAAAAAATGTTGTGTGCTCTGATTGGCCAACTATCCAGTGCATTGTGATTGGCTGAATACCTCAAGCGTGTGACGGAAATGTTAAACCCCTTACCATATTAGGAAACACACAACAATACTACAGCGAGAATAAAAGTTATGCCTTCTTTCTTTGCGGAAACATTTGGGCGGTGTTATGCAAATCTTCCAACACAGTGACGTAGATATGTGGGGCGTGTTTAAATTAGACTTTTTAGGAAGGCATGGATGAGTATTGACTTTTATAAAGAATATATCTTTTGGTTTGAGACTATAGTCTTTGCAACTTCACGGATCTTATATATGCACAAACAGCTTTTAACACTCACAAGACAAATGAAAATTTGAAATTGCATCATATGACCCCTTTAATGTGTCCGTGCTGAATAAAAGTATTAATTTCTTTAAAAAGACTTACTGATCCCAAACATTTGAACAGTAGATGTACATACATAATCTTGACTAGTGTTGTACAATGTAAACAAAACCAGAGAAGAGTCACTGTAAATGCTGGTTGTTGAGTGTTTTTGTTTTATCCCTTAAAATTGAAACTAATAAAAAACTAATAATGTCATACCTAGCTAGGTAAACGTAAAATTCGGCAAGGTGCTTCTTCACTGCTGTTTCAGCTGCTATTTTTTTCTGCGCTGCCATCTGTCGTTTAGGAGAATAGTGCAGTGGTCAAGTGTGTCAAGTATAAACATCTCGTGTGTGCAGTGAGCCGTCCCAAACAAGGCTTAACACACAGCCGCTCATGGCTTATTGCTTTAATAAATAACCCTGTCTCCAGACAAGACATCAAATGCCAGCTTGTCATACAACAGGCTTGAAAAATAAGCATTAAAAGTGGGTTTAGGGTGTATAATTGACTGTTAAGACATCACAATGTTACATTGGCAATTAGCTGAATTTGTTTGCATCTGAAAGTATGTGGGTGAAGTCAAAACACCGAATTACACAGCGTGTGTGGCAAGTGTTTGAAGATGTTTGTGTACTACTAACAGCTCAGCCCAGGTGGCGGCAGCTGTGGATTGTATCTTGAATTAAAGTTGATGTGTGTTTGTGGTCGAGGATGCTGTGAGACAAATCAAAACATATCAATTACCTGTCTGGCGAAGCTTCTGCCCACATCACTGTCGCAGGGAGGAGTGAGGCGGCCGGCGGTGTCTGATGTCTGCAGTAGTGAGTTGATAGGAGCCGTGTGAGGTCTCTGTTTCAGGTGGAGCAGCCCCACTCCTCCAGGCTGGGCTAACAGACTGTGAAGCTCCGCTATTAGATCCTGCTGCTCCTGTAGCTTATCGCTCTAGGAATGAAAGAAAACGACATCCAGTTACAACCAGGTGAAAATACAAAAGATCCCCAGTGTTGTTTTAAGTCTTGTGTGCATTGCACCAGTGTTGTGCACCATTTAGAATTTGATGGAGATGGATAGATAGATTTTATATTTGCTTATATTAGTTTAAGATTTTCATATAATATTTATTTTTTACAGCTTTATTTTAATTAACGAAAATTATTTTTAATGGTTTTAGTTAACAATTACACAGATAGATAGATAGATAGTTTTATTTTATCACTTCAACTTACACTTATTTTATTTCAGTTAGTTGCCAAAATAACACTAACTTTCTAAACTTTAGTTTTTTCATCTAATATTTATATTTTATTTTAGCTTTATTTTAATTAACAGGTTAAAGTGATTTTTAATGGTCTTAATTTTATTTAACAATAACAACGATGAAAGAACGATAGACAGAACGCCAGAAAGAAAAAAAGAAAGACAGACAGACAGGTCTGACTGGTACATACTGTAAAAAATAAAAAAAAAAAAAAATTCGCAATGAAGGAATTCAATATGAATTCAATAGAAATGACAGTCGCCTGCCATAAACACAGATATTATTAGTGTTCAGATAATTAGTACAACATGGTCTCTCTTAATTTGAGTGTTTTTGCAAGAACATCATCATTATATCATTCAGCGTTTCAAAAACAGAAAAACGTGTCTATTGAGCATGTTGAAGAACTGAACAATTGAGCTGCGCTCGGATCAATCATCTATTTATAAACCTGACTGCTTAGCTTTGTTGTCTGTTTTTATGGCTGTGGGTAAAATATTGTCTGTAAAATATACAAAAACAGACACAGCTGAATGATGTGCAAATGAATGTGACAATGCATGGGCTCATTGGAGATATTTTTAACACAGTAAAGCAATTTCACAGCACCATCTTTTGTAAACATACAGGGTTCTCAGACTTTTTATACCCATACATTTCCATGACTTCACTATGATATTTCCAGTTTGTTTGCAATTAATGAATAATGATCATATTCATTTAGAATGAATCTCTAGTAAATTAGACTTTTCCAGGGTTCTTATAAGCAGAATATTTGGGTATATTTCTATAGTGGTGAACAGGAAGCTACAACAAAACACAATTTTTGCGTTCACATTTGATCCAATATCAAAAAGAAAATCCACAAAAGTTTCAACAACTTTCCAAGTACACTGTTGTTGACAAAATTTCAGTAAGATTTTTTTTTTCAGTAAGGACACATTAAATTGATCAAAAGTGACCGTAAAGACATTTACATTGTTAAAAAATGTAATCATAAACTGAAGACTGGAGTAATGGCTGCTTTTACTTTTAGCAAATAAATGCAGTCTTGATGAGCATAAGAATCTTGCCAACCCCAAACTATTAGAGCATCATACAGATTTTTTTTTTTCTACATTTATGATGTTAATAACTTTGGAAACATTACTGTGTTTGTTTGTTTGTGTTTAATGCCATTCCAGCTTCTGTGGCTATTTTCATGGTGAGAAATATTATAGCTGAATTATATCATGTTTTTATCATTTATTTTTTGCTAAAAACTCCAAAACTGTATTTGGCTTAACTCTGTTAAAATTGATAGAAATTATTTTTCCAACATTGGGACAAATTTCATGGTTTATTCATTGTATATAGATCCCACTCTGTTTCATTACTGTCTGTGAAAAGGATCCATCAAGAGAACCTAATTAAAGCAGAACCTAATTAGACCCATTTCTTATTTGCTATAGAAAGAATTTTTCCAAGACTTTTGAGAATTTATTAATTTCCAACTCCAAATGAAATATAGCATAATTAAATCTTCATTCAAAAACACATCTAAAACCACAGAGAATTTGATAGAGACTTCAATTCTCTCACCTGTTGTTTGTATTGTTCCATAGCATCTTCCAGGGCAGCTAAGAAATCAGTGTTTTCTTGCTCTAGTCGCTGTATCCGGGCTTGCAGCTGGGAAATGTAGTCCTCATGGGCTCCGCTCCAATCCTCTTTCACATGGTCAGGATCCTTTGGCATAAATAAATCCCACTGCTGTGAGAATTACGCAGATAATCACCTCATGACATCTGAGCATCTCTGAAATTAATGCTTGAGAAATAATGACCTGACAAGATACATTATTGCCTTTTTATGATGAATTGCTAAACATAAAATATTCATATTTGAAAATGGATGTGCCTGCAGCCAACCTGGTTGTTCAGTGCCGCCCGCCCTCTTTTCAGCGCGGTGCTGTCCTCAGCAGAGCTGCTCTCGATGCCGCTGTCCAGCCCCGATGCTGAGGTCAAACCGCTGCGTTCCTCCTCAACCGCGCAAAGCCAATCTTTCACCCGCAGGAGCTGACCTGCATTCAGAGTTCCTTCACCCTGCAGCTCCGTCAAAAGCCTGTAGGCCGAGTCTGTGCAAGTCCTATAGTGGGCGCTCTCTGCTTGCAGCTTCCTCACGTCCAGTTCAAAGGGCCGAAGTCTTTTCTCGGGGTCAGAGCGAGCGATTATGCGGGTTTCCGAGCGCTGGCGATTCTCAAGAGCTCGTCTTAGCGCTTTGATCTGGAGTTCAAGGCCCTCGATGCGGTCTGGTTCCCCCCGGCAGTTGACTGTGGCCCGGTTCTGGATGTTACGAGCCCGCTTGGCGTAGTTAAGTGTGTTTAGGCTCTCATCAAAGTCTGAGGAGGAAGGGCTTATGCAGGCAATCATGAGGGTTTTGGCGTTGCCTCCAAGAGAGTCCTTTAGGATCCTGACAACAAGATGCAACACAGAATGACACATCTTAAAAGCCTTTAAACTATATCAAGGCGATGTTACACATTCCCTATTTCCAAAACTTGACTACAAAAACACCACTGAGAGCATTTCAATCAGAGATAGAAAGGGTAAAATAGCATTTTAACACAACAAACTAATATATACACTACTGTTCAAAAGATGGTGGCCAGTAAGATTTGTTTATGTTTTTGAAATAAGTATGTTATGCTTATCCAGACTGAATTTATTTGATCAAAACTACAGTAAAAACAGAAATATTATTAGCATTTAAAATAACAGTTTTCTATTTTAACATTTTAAAATGTAATTTATTTCTGTGATGCAAAGCTGAATTTTCAGCATCATTACTACAGTCTTCAGTGTCACAAGATCCTTCAGAAATCATTCTAATAAGCTGATTTGATACTCAATAAATAGTTCCTATTATTATCTATTAGTGTTGGGCGATATGGTCATATTTCATATCGTCATATCGCCAGCCTGTGAGATCGCCGATACACGATATTATCGTGCATGGGTGGGTGGGGGCAAGAGAGAGACTCTCTGTACTTGTCATAAGCTATTTGTCAACTATTTGGTGATTTTAAACTGCGCGTGCATGAGAGAGAGCCTGGAAGTACCAATAACCGAAATAATATACTTTCAAACATACTGAAAAACTAACATGTTAAATATAAAAATATTTAAAACAGCTAGTTCATATTCGGATACAGCAGTCATACATCGCTATTAGGACCGCGCGTCCTACTGTGACAAGTTTGCTGCGGAAGTTATCAGTATAAAAATCAGTCAAGGTGAAAATCAAAAGTAGATTTATTTTAAAGAGCAACAGTTTAACACTAAATATTGGACATGAACGAACACGTTAAATATAAAAATATTTTCAGGTAAGTTCATATTTTTGGAGTAAAGTTAAATTAAACGGATAGGCAGGCTACATCAGTCATACAGCGCTCCGCACCGCACGCCCCATGACGAGCCCTGTTTTAGACTGATAGCTTATTAACTGCATATTTTTTAAAATAACGATGATGAAGAATAAGCATCAATGTTTTTTGTTAATGTGCTGTAAAGAAAACGAAATGCTGCCGGTGCAGTTTCGTCATGTTCATTCATAGCTCGATGCTGTTTAGAAGATGTCTAAAAGATGTCTCTTTTTGCACTCTTGACATAGCCTAATTTGTAAATAAAGACTGTCACCCTGCAGTTCAATTTTGATGTGGGCTTAGTTTTAGAGTCCGTTTTTAAAACATTTCCAACAGGGGCGGCGCCAGAGAATATTGAACGCAGGTTCCGAGGGGGTGCTAGATCAATGACAGGGGGAGCTGGGCAATTAATAGTAAATATGACCAAAACAGGTTATTATTATTTTATTTTTTTATATGAATAATAAAATCGCTATATAGGCGCATTTCAAATGTTTATGAGGAATGTGGGAGTATTATCGCGCTTAGCCTACTGTATGACATGGGGGCGTGCACGCAATCATTTTTTATTTTTATTTTCCTGCGGAAAGAGCTTATACTCCCGTCATTTTTGGATGTGCTTTCTGTCGTCTCATGCTGTCTCCGTGAATGGAGCGCGTCACAACAATGAACCAGCTCACAGACATAAGAAATAAATCTGCAGAAAGCTTGAAAACCAATTAAAAAAAAAGAAAATCTTCTCTGATTATGTAGTCCGTATAGGTGCATTTCTCTATTAAAGGCACATCCACTGTGGAGATGGCGAGTCTGAGAAAGCACTAGTTTATTAATAAATAATTAAAATGTCTTTTTCTTTTTTTTTTTTCTCTTTTTCCCCGATGCGTTCATAATCATTACTTTAGCTGGTGCTTTGCGGCAAGCTTTGTGAGCAGAGACCTTTATGCGTGCGTTTGAGTGCGGAATAATACGCCTAAATGCCTATATTAACGGATGGTTTAGTAGGTTATTATACTAATCAATTTAATATAAACGTGTGACTAGTTGACTAGAAAAATCTTTAGTTGGGGGCAGGCCTACTTGGCACAAGGAACCAATCCATTTTTAAAGGGGTGGTTGATTGCGATTTCACTTTTTTAACATTAGTTAGTGTGTAATGTTGCTGTTTGAGCATAAACAATATCTGCAGAGTTGCGGCGCTGAAAGTTCAATGCAAACGGAGATATCGTCTTTTAAAATTCTGGCAGTTTAATGCCTACAAAAACGACAGGTAAGGGACTACAACGAGTTACTTCCCGGGTCTGATATGTCACAGACCCAGATAAACCCCGCCCCTCTGCGCCTCTGCGCAATCCTCTTCACTAATATCCTCTGGGTCTCAATCGGGCTCAAATTGATAAGCATTATAGACAACGCCACTGTTTACAATTCAACCGGAGCACATGCTGCTGAGGAGAGGGGCGGGACGTTCAGACGTCAGGCAGTTTAGCCAATCACAACACACTGAGCCAGCTAACCAATCTCAGCCCATCGCGTATTTCTGAAGGAGGAGCTTCATAAAACCAGGAAATAAATCGAGGCGTTTGTCAGAGAAGGGACAGAGAGGTGTGGAATAAAGGTAAATTATGTGAAAAATAATGCGTTTTTAAAAAAACCAAGCATGAACACATGCTAGACTGCACCCCATAAACACAATCAAGCCTAGAAAAAAAACAGTCAACCACCCCTTTAAAATAAAATGCTGACATTACGTGTGACTGCAAATCATGTTGTATTGCATTGCAGTATTTATGCATGTGTAAGGAGTCAAATGTTTTTATTTTATTTCATTTTTATGGGGTGCTATGGTTTTTCTTGGGGGTGCTGGAGCACCTGCTAGCCCCTCCCTAGCGCCGCCCATGATTTCCAATGAGGAGGAGAAGCCTAATCCTCATTTGCGCGTGTGAAGTGCGGCGCTGAGGTGAAATAGCGGGGCAATTTGATAGCCCAATAATAATAGGCCGCCTAATAATAATAATAATAATAATAGTTTTATACATTAATAGGAGAATGAGCCTAATATCGTCTTGACTATCGACAAAGACATTTGCTATCGTCAATATCTTCTGACTATCGTCGATACACGATACTATCGTCTATCGGCACAACCCTATTATCTATGTTAAAATCTGTTTTGCTGCTTAATATTTTTGTGAAAACCATAATTTTTTTTTTCAAGATTCTTTGATCCCTTTTAAAGGTAGTGTGCAATTACTCAGAACATCACAGCAATAAACATTTTTAAAATATATTAAAATAGAGAAGAGTTATTTAAAATTGTAATAACATACTGTTTTTTAAACAAATAAATGCAGCCTTAGTGAGTATAAGAAAATTCTTTCAAAAATATATAAAAAATCCCACCAACCCAAAATGTTTGAAAAGCATGTCACAAACTAAATTTTAAAAATTCCTAAAGAAAAAAGTCAGTGACACCTGGTTTTAGCATCTAAGGCTATTTTCTCTGTAAGAACAATGTAGAAGAATAAAAAATAAAAATACATAATTTAAATACAGAAAGTCAACATTTTTACTTCATTAAAATCACTAAACTAAAATTATTTTTGCCTTTAAGCAATAAAATTATTTTTGCCTGTAAGCAATAGCAATAGTGATTCTTGCTTTACCAAACACTACTAGCCATTAAAGCCTTCTTGCAATTATACTGCGATCAGCATTTTTTTAAAAATTGAGTAAAATTACCTGGTGATTTTGGAATCCCTGTATGGGATATGGGTGCCTTTTCTTTTGGGGTCCCCAAGTGCTCCAATGACATTTCCAAGAGCCAGAAGACCACTGTTGATTTGAATGCTCTCCTTGAGCCGTTCACCAGTGTTGCCGGTTTTGAGGATGCGCTCTGATCCAGCCAAGTCCACAAAATGAAATTTGGAAGAGAGGATCTGCCCAGTCCCGGCCGCTGCTCGAGAACCTCCACGCCTCTGTTCCATGAGCACCGTGAAGATGGTGTGAGAGCGACTGGAGTGGGGGTTCATCTGGGTGGCCCCAGTGTGACGGGCCGTCTTTCCTGACTCTAAGAGACTCAGCACTTCATCAAGTCCCTCCACTTCACATTCCTTCACACCGCAAAGCACTGTGGGTAAACACAAATAGATGTCTTTCTTTTTCTGAACAGTCACATAAACAAAAAGACTTTCTGAAAACTTCCTGATTAGTCAGCTTGTCTAGACAGGCAGTTTTGAAGAATCAAAACACCAAGTACATAAAAAAACAAATTAAAGAGAAAATAAAAGAGGAGAAGCATCAAAACTTAAAATGACTGAATAATAAGGTGTCAGGATTTTGTCAACTTATGAGCAGCTGACATGATTTTAACTAACCTGCTGACATGACATGACTTACCTGCAGTGTGACATGCTGTAATTACCCTAAAAACTATTTTCTAACTATTCTTAATAAAAATGTTACAGGATTATACTGTTTGGAAAAAAAAAAACTATATAATATTTACAAATAATACATTTTAAACAATAAATACTCTTTAATTATTACACATGGAGTTTTTTAGTCATTAATTGGCAACCCCCAGAACTGATTTTGATAAAAGTCAAAGTTTATGGTCAGATTTTTTATTTTATTTTTTAAAGGAATTAATACTTTTATGCAGCAAAGATGCATTACATTGATCAAAAGTGAAAGTAAATATAATGTTACAAAAGATTTAGATTTTAAACAAATGCTGATTTTCTATTCCTCAAAGAATCCTAAAATAAAACATAGTTTACACACAAATATGAAGCAGCACATTTGTGTTTAACATTGATAATAATAAATGTTTCTTGAGCACTAAATCAGCATATTAGAATGATTTTCTGAAGGATCATGTGACACTGAAGACTGAAGCAATGATGCTAAAAATTCAGGGAAAATAAATAAATCTTAAAATGCATTATAGAAAACAGTTATTTAAAATTATAATAATTTTAAGATAACACTGTTGTGATGTATTTGATGACTTCAATAAAACATTTAAAAAATCTTACCCAATTGTAGTGTATTTTGCACATTCCTATTGTTCTATACTGGAGGAGAATTTTGTTTTCCCTCACAAACTTACCTATGTTGCCCTTTTCATCCTCTCGAATATTTATGTCTTTACTGGCCGTCTCAACTTCCAAAAGGTCTCTGAAGACCTCTTTGTAAACCTCCATGTACGACACTCGGACGGAGAAGTCAATGAGGTCATTCTCGTCCAGCAGTTTGAAGATCTCAGCCACGGCTTTGGGAATGATGCCCTGTTCGTCATCCCTAAAAGCGGCTGCGGCCAAAAAACCAACAGCAGGTTAATGAATAACTCTATGTGACAGAATGCTAAAACGCAAGATCTCAGATTGCAAGTGGAGCGGTGGCAAATGAACCGGGGGAGGTGTTGCTGGCAGCACAAACGTGCAAACTCGTGGAAGCATTTTAACAAGAAACAGACAAAGCCTTTACTAGCCTTGTGAATCATGTATGGTCTAGATGAAGCCCAATTAATAATATGCTGTAAGGAACTGAACTCAGGCATGCTTTTGATCTGTTTACTCAACACATCAGCAGTCAAAATACTCAATACACCTCCAATGAAAGAAAAACATTGCACTTCTATATATTGATGAATTTTAAAACACTGTAACGCTGTTTATTAATGTGAAGCAATCTGTATTGTATAAAGCTCTATGGGTGGGCGATCTGACGATTTTCTAATGAGTAACATATATTGTGACCAAACGTGTCCTATTTATGTCTGTATGTAAATATATCCACACATCTTTCAGTTTTAAAGATATTAACATGGAAGAATGAGAAAGTGAAGAGTGCAAAGTGGTTAAAGGACTTGTTCAAATCGAATCGACAGGTGGCTTTCTGTGCGTGACTAAACAGTCAAAAACACACAAAAATAAAATGCCTGCCTTGGTGAATATTTACATAAACACATTTGATTGGGAGAAATTTTAAAGTGACAGCAAATCTTAAATCTTAAAGTGACAGCAGTCTAATAAACCAGCTGCTGTCTGTCATTAATGCTAATCAAACAACAGAAGAAAAAGAGAAAATCACTCAGTGCTAATCATTATTAAAAATCAACGTAGACTTCATTCATGCGGTGTTATATTTTACATTTGATTACTTTATTCATTTTCTATAGTATTTCTAATCTGAATAAGCTACTGTTAGACAGACTTACCTGAAAAAAAAAATTAAACCACTGTTTATTTAATTTGTATATTTGTTCTATTGCTTGTCATTTGATTCTTTTTTTCTGATTACTTACTTGTCTTCAATAAGCCTGAGAACGTTTTACTTATATTAGTTGTAGGGCCTACTGGTTTTTACAGCAAAGTAACTTGAAAAAGAATTGTGATAAGACTGTGGTCTTTCCTAAAAAAAAATGTAATATGATATTTTTGCCATATCGCGCACACCTATAAAGTGCTATATAAATAAATGTTTTGACTTATGTATAAAAGACTTACAAATGTTGGCTTCTCCAATGGTGTAGGTTTTGCCCGAGCCTGTCTGCCCATAGGCGAAAACCGTGGCATTGAAACCATGAAAGAAGGCCTCGATGAGGGGTTGAACACACTCTGTGTACACATCCTCCTGCGTAGAGTTATCCTCAAACACAAAGTCACAGTGGAAGTGGCGGTCATTGCCCAGGGTGACCCTCTTCTCCTCTGGGTCTGCAGTGATGCAGCTCTCATGGTTGTGCAAAATCTCTTTGGGAAGCAGCGGACGCACCCGGACTGCCACCTGTACAGCCGTTTCCTCCACCTTACTTTGGCCGACTCCTTTGTGAGACATTGCTGAGCTGATTAGCGGTCCTTCATTACTTTTGTGGGGCTGTGATGCCGCTTCCCATGGTCACTGAATGAAATAAGATTAAGAAGCAGTTATAGATAGGGCAAAACATCTCTGAAACAGTCTATTAAAATACGGCCCAATGTACCATGCTAATAATAGGAATTTTCTGCGTTGTTTTTTCACAATGCAGTACAATACAATTATCCATGTTTTGAATTATGCGTTAAATTGTGTTGTGTTTTAGGGTTAAAGGAAATGTCCGTAAACTTCAAGGAAAATATTCTGGTAACTTTCTGCCAAGATATTTTCTATAGATTTTTTTTCTTACAGTGCAGAGACCTATCAAACAACCTTTAGGTCAATAAAAAATAATAATAATAAAAATAAGAAGTCACTTTACAAATGAAGAGTAAAAACAGGAAACATACAAATAGGAATCATAAGCAACACTTCTATTCTACTATAAATATAAAAATAATAGGCCTAACTGATAAATAACTGCAAATAAAAAACTGTAGTTGTTAATATTACAATATGTCATCTGTTCTGTTAACAAAAAGCAAACCAAGGTAAACATCACAATTAATAAAACAAATGGTATTTTTCAAGATATTATAAAACAATAAGTACACAAAAATTGTACTTACAAAACGAAATGGATCTTATGAAAAACTAAAACCAACTGAATATTAAACAGATGATTGAATATTAAACAAAAATGTCTAGCAGTGTCTGCTAATATTTATTATAAACTATTTTTAAATTATTCTTAAATTACCATACGTGCAGTTTTTGTTAACGCCATTAACTGAGATCAAGTTTAAAAGTACAGTACAGCAGGACTAGTGAACTGGTGAAAGGTTACGATATTTATATTGTATATCTTTCCGTTATACACTCGCGTTTATGTGAAATACAGCTGCCCTTCTTTATTAAACATGTAGTTGACACAAAACATTAAATGGACATGTTTTAAAAGATGGTATGGTATTTGAGTATGTCTAATTATTTTTTGAGTAGGCTAATGCTGTTGAATGATTTTGTAACTGTGTATCTTTTGTAACAGACGTAACGTTAACATTGATTTGTCACTTTATCATTGCTGTCGACGTTACATTGTGCCGAAAACAAACTATGAGACAACAATCACAAACTCCGAGGCAATAAACAACTAACGTTATAAGACAATTACACCAATATGATACAGCAATAACAAACTAGGTACAAGACAATAAACTATAAACCAACCATTTGTAATGCTCGCAGCGCCCAAAAAAGGCTAGTTAAGTTTAAATTTGATCGAAGCAAAACGTGCGCGAGTAAATAAAGCTAAGTATTTCCAAAACACTTTTGCAGCGCAACAAATGACAAAAATAACGAGATGCAGAAAGTCTCAGTGAGTTCATAACTGCAGAGGAATGTGTTGAACTCTTTCCTAAAGTCAGATTAGCCGAGCCGCTACAACGGTTAGCCGCTAGCAAACTCATTAAAGAGTTGAAATCTCTCAAACGCTCGTGACACACAACAGACAAACACGCACGCGTTTATTCGCCTAACAACACTCAGCACGCGCGCTCTCAAACCGCTTCTGTCATGTGAAGTTTTGAGTGGTTCTTCATAACTTTCAAACTTACTGTTGTTTCCGACTCCATCAATCTGAGTCCGCAGGGTACATCCCATCCCCTGACCCTGAGCCCATTCCCTGGATCCAGACCAGACCAGACCAGACCACGACTAGCGCGGAGGATGCAGTGATGTCATTCAGTCGGCTTCCCAAATGCCTGAGTAAAATTTGACCTGTAGCCTGTTTGTTTACTTTTTGTTGTAATATTTTGACTTAACTAAAGAGAAATTATCTTTATTATGTTAAAACGAACCATTAACAAGTAGGGTAGAGTGGGGTAAAACACCCCCCCTACTGTTTTTCCCCCAAATAACCACAAGATAAAGTCAAATATTAATTTTTATTGTAACTATGGACTATGTTGAGAAGAGTGATGTAGAAGTTTTCACTATGAAGCTTACACTGGTGATGTAGTGAGAGAAAACAGATTTCACAGTAAATCATCTAATTTTCAGCAGTAAGAAAAAAGTGTTGTTTTGTAGAACATCACAGTTATATATGATATGAGAACACTTCAGCCTGTAGATAGGGAGTGCGTGTTATTTAATAAAAATATAATTATATTTTCAGAATGACATAATTTTTTTTCTCAAGCATAGTGTGTGGGGTAAAACGCCCTCAGGGGACAATGGGCAATTACTGTAGTTATTCTGTTCTGAACATCAAATCCTTTGTTTTTCCATCAAATGTATTCTAAATAGTTGGTTGACTAAAAATATTTGAACTTTATATTTAAAAATTACCTCATGTTAGCATCAGGCAGCTAGTTAGCTAGCCAGTTATCATCAGCTAACTTTTTTTTTTCAAATAGACTATTATAATTTTGTAATACATAATTATTGATTATATATATTTATTTATTATTTTAAGCTAAAACTGCCTGTACTCTGATTTTGCTGTAAATGTTTAAAGCAAATTGCTTTGTCAGACTGGGGGGTGTTTTGCCCCATAGGTGGGGTTAACCCCGGCACAAATTTAATTTTTGTTAAAAATCTAATAACATGAAAACACCGGACATTTTTCATACTTGGTTTATAATTTATGTCATTGTCACTAAAACTATGATAACTTTTCTGAACACATTTAACTTTTGTTTCACAGACACAGGGGGGGGGGGTCGTTTCTCCCACTCTACCCTACTATTGTGTTTGGATGATTAAAAAAGAAAGAAAGAAAGAAAAAAAAACAATATTAAATTGTTTTTGTTTGCAACTCCAGCCTGTATGTGATTTATAGCCACACTAACATCTTTATTATTTTTTATTATTTAGAAAATTTGTATTGATTTATTTATGCAAATATAAGTTTATATTTGAAAGTCAATTTCTTTACTTAAAAAATACTAAGCATTATTATGGAGGTAGAAATAAACACGTGAATTTGTTCTGCTGGGGTAAGTTGTCACAGGAGAAGCTGCCTTTATGCTCATCAGCAAAATTTAAACCATAAAACAAATTTTAACTCGCCCTTCCTTAACATAGTTATAAGGTCTGTCATGACTGATGTTATTGTTTTCATTTTTGCATCAAATAGTTTCAGGAAAAATAAAAAAGTTAATAAATAAATCAAATAAATAAATGCATAATAGTAATTTAATTTAAAAGGCTGATATAAATATAAAACACACTCAGAGAAAACACATATTTGTGTAATCAGACTTTTGACTTAAAACCTTAGTTATAGACTAGATGATTTCCAATGTGACAGCCTCAATCTACTTTATGTGTTAGGAAACGAATGGCTTTCATAACTGTATGTAAGTCATTGTATCTTATATGTTGTAGAAACACATCTTTTAATGTATTTGTACATACAATTGTTTATAGACTCAGTTATTATTAAACAACTTCCATTGGCAAAAGAAGAGACATTTATTTTATTGATTTATTTAGTGAACAGTACACAACAGTGGATATCACATTATTTAACGTAAAAACAATAATCAGGATGCCAGTTTTTACAAATGTTCTCTGTATGTAACAGAATACTGGGTATTCATCATAAACATTTTGGATTTTTAATCTTTTGCCCCTTCAGGCACGACGTCAGCATCAGTGTCATCTTTATAGATGTGATGACCTGCCAGTCAAAGGCAGGTGAAGTTCACGCTGCTGAGTGGATTCTGGTCACTGAGGCAGACTGTGACTTGTTGTCAGTACCGGTGACTTGATAACAACAAAATCACTAGTCTTCCATGGTGCCCAAAATATGTGAATGTGAAGAATTTATGCACAGTATTTACCATGCCTTTACTGATTACTCTCAGTTTAATGTATTGCCCAGAACTAGGCTGACTGATGCTGACCTGTCATTGTAACAAAAACACGCATTACAACAATTAAAGCTTCTGATCATATTTTAACAGTTGCAATTTGTCATGATGAATAATGACAATAACTAATGAATATTTAAATAAAAAAATGAAATAAAAAATGAACATATATAAATATGAATACAGGTTAAAAAATAAACACAAATATAAAATAAATAACATAAGTAAATATAAACAAATACAACTGGAACAGTTAATCAGAAACAAGGACTGCAGATCCAAAGAAAAAAGACCAGAAAGCCAATAAAACCCTCGTTTAATATAAAGTGACTTGAAGACACGCTCAGAAAAAGTGTCTGGAGTTAATAATGTCAAGCCATTGAATCCCCCTGCCCTTTCCAGATGCAGTCTCTGCTGTCCATATCCGTCTTTATATCCACAGGTTATCAACTGACTCCTCATTACTCAAGCCTCTTACACTGATTCTTTATTACATTTCAATGTTGGCTCCCAGTTTAAATGTGGAAGCACAGGGGCTGCCATCATAAAACATTTATCGGCGCTCTCTAAACAGTTATGCTGCATAACTTTGACTCTCGCTTGGAGGTTTAAAAAAAAAAGCTCTATTGGACTGAACCCCATCTATTTGTACATACATCAAAAAGCAAGATCTCACTGGGATGATGCAGACTGTCATAATAGTTGAGATTGTAACCAAACACAGATCCTTTCTAACCATTCTGCACATCTGCATGCATTCAGGCATTTACCAAAGGTCTCGTCTCATGAAAAAGGTCTCTTTTACCGTGGGCTATCCAATCAACCTCTTGGCGGATATAATGGTTGAATAGTAATGCATTATTAAAATCTTAAGAAATCATGTCCTCTAGTTGCAAAGAGGGTCTTACATTTCGTACAATTTCCACTGAAGCATTGTGGGTAAAAGTGGGTGTAGTGGTTAGTGTGTCCTTGTGTGGTTTGAATGGACACAAATGGTCATAATAATCACTTGTGCAACTTGCTTGACTTGCCACTCATGAACCATTTTCACAGGCACTCTGAAATCAGGGGGCAAACAATGCGAACAACAGAAATATTGTTCTGAGAAATTGTGCCCACCGTCGAAATAAACAACCGGACTACCATTTCCAAAAGAATAACTTAATTAGTCGGTTTTGTGAGGAGAATACAACTCTCTAGAGCCACTTATGTTTCGGTGAGTGACGGATGTAAGAATAGGGAGAAAATCATATTTTTCAGAGAATTTTCAATGCTGTACACAAAGTTAATTCCTTTTTTGATGGTTCCTTTTTGCTTTGTATTGTATTTTTGTCATTTAAAATGTGCTAAATGAATATTGAGAAATGTGTTATGCATTGTAAAACATGATTTTTTCAAAGTTGTAAACAAAACAAAGATTATTGGAGCACGTTGTACAAGAAAATATTATTTCAGTCTTTCTAATTCAAAATTTCATGTTTTATGCAATGTGTCTCTTGATGTTTCTTTGTAATTATTTGCAAAATTTACAAGCAATTTTTGAGTGAGTAAATCCTGCACCATTTTTTCAGTGCATAAAAAATATTTTTATATACTTTTGCTTAATTTTTAGTTTATCATAAGACATGCATGTCTGTTTTAGTTTGTGCTAATTAAATTATTAAATGAATTGTTTTTCTGTTTTTCTTAGCTGTGAACTGAATTCTACACACACCGAAAAAATGGTAACCAAAATGTACTTCGTGTGGTAACGTAATTTGATTAATTTTATAAAAATAAAAAAAGGTTATTTAACATTACTGAATCAACCTAAATATATTAGGTACTCCATAAAACTAAATTTAAGGGTAAGATCATGTAGAAATAGCTCTTTAACGTAACAATTGCAAGGTACCACGTTTTATTTTCTGTTCTGATTTAACCAAAAATTAAGCAAAGGCATATAGCTTAGATAAATAACAACAGTTCTGTGTGAGAAAAAATAAATTAACATTCAGTTGGAGTTGCATATATTGTAATAGCATTTACTTAAAACCCACGTCTGTAAGGTGAAGAAGAATACTCTGTCTAATATTCTTTTTTTACTCATATTAATTTTATTAATTTCCTCCTCACTGAGCGTGAGCACTGAACTAAAATGCTTGGCAAAAAATTAGACATTTTTGAGTCTCTTTTCTTTTTTCTACCCCAGGCTGTTCCTTCACTAACAGAGAAACACAATCACACTCAGATATACTCCAGTAACACGGCTGGACTGTCTTGTTTAGTTGTTTGTTTTAACAGGAGGCTGTCAGAGCTCTATAGGGAAACTAATCAGAGGTTGATCATGCAATAACATCTCATATAGTCAATTAGTGAGGATGTATAATAAGAACAAACATCTAGATACCCTTGTCGGCATAATGTTGCCCATCATAAACAAACTGACTAATTCAAATGTTGATCCTCTGTGTTTGTATTGTTATGGAAGCAAACAGCACAGACCCGATCCATAATCAAAAAGCATTTTCATATTCTCAAACATATGTCATAATACCAGTAAATAAATGTTAACGAGCTGATCAAACATGTAATATCTGACAGATTAATCAACTATTTGAAATCTATTGGTAACACTTTACAATAAAGTTTTATTTGTTACAATTAATTAACATGAACAATATTTATCAATACATTATGAAATTTAAAAACTGTATATGTTAATATTAGTTAATGCACTCTGAACTAACATGATTTTTTTTTATTACCTAACATTAATAAAGGTTAATAAAAGCTGTAAAAATACACTGTTCATTAGTAGTTAATGCATTAATGTTAACAAATGAGACCTTGATGTAAGTGTTACCAAATGATTTTAACAGTAGACTGATTTAAAAAAAAAGTACGTTCAGAAACAAACAAGTTAGATATAACATTTCAAATCACACATATAGCTCTGTGATTTTGCTAAATCATACATGTTGTTACCAATACCTGAATAAATCCTGTGAATATTAATAAAGGGGAAATATCAGGTATTAACATCGAAACATTAATATTTGTCAAACATTGTTTAGTCTATTTATACCTAAAACTACATCTTTGGTTATGCGTTGCATGTGATCATTCCAAATATATATTGGTAACACTTTACAATGAGGCTTCATTTATTAGCAGTAGCTAACTACCTTAGTTAGCATGAAATAACAATGAAAAGTACTTATAAAGAATGTATTAATCAGTTAATTTGAACATTTTCTAAATTAATTAAAATTAAATTAAAATCAAAAGCTGAATCTGTTAATATTACTTAAAGAAAGTGAAAGTGACGTGACATACGACCAAGTATGGTGACCCATACTCGGAATTTGTGCTCTGCATTTAACCCATCCAAAGTGCACACACACACCGTGAACACACACACACCGTGAACACACACCCGGAGCAGTGGACAGCCATTTATGCTGCGGCGCCCGGGGAGCAGTTGGGGGTTCGGTGTCTTGCTCAAGGGCACCTCAGTCGTGGTATTGAGGGTGGAGAGAGCGCTGGACATTTACTCCCCCCAACTACAATTCTCGAACTCGCAACCTTTTAGGCCACGACTTCCCCAAAGAATACTAATGGACCTGAGCTAACATGAACTAACAATGAACAATTGTATTTATATTAAATAACATTAACAAAGACAAATAAATCCTGTAATTTATAGGTCATATGTTAATGTTAACTAATGGGACTTTATTGTAAAGTGTTACATATATATAAAAAGATGTCTATTAAAAAGCAAAATGGAAAAACAGTGTTCTTCCGCAGCATCTGTTTTATAACCTGAGAGAAAAAAAAAGATGTAGGATGCTTTTGAAAACCATTTTCAAATTACAAGTACATTTCACAAATAATTACAAAGAAATAGCAAGCAACACACTGAATTAAATGTGACATTTTGAAATAGAAAGACTGAAATAGTATTCTTATAAAATGTACTCCGATAGCTTTTGTTTTATTTACAACTGTGAAAAAAATATTTTTTATTATTTCATTTGACTGCAACAACAACAATATAAAGGTTTTGGTTTCATATCTCATAATTTCCTCTTTTTTCAGGCGAGCTCTGTTCTCTGCCGTATTGCATGAGTCATATACCTTCATCTGATGAGGAGAGGTGAGAACGGTTCTCCTCATCTGGGTGTCACCTTTGCTACGAGACTCGAGTGGAGCAGGTTCTCCTATGACACGTCTCCTCATTAAGGCCTCTTGCTGCGTAACACACCAGATCTGACCCTGAAATACACCCTGTGACACCAGCATGATCACATTATATGACAATTTTGCCAGTTAACCTTATTTAGTGTTCTAACCCTATTTATCTATTGCATAGTTTTTCATTTGCCTTTAACGCTGAGATGAAACCCAGGAAGGCGCAAATCAGACGTGGCAGTAAATTGACCGGCCCATCTTTGTCATTAGATTACAAACGTCACAAAAAGTAGGCTATAATGATGATTTATTTGGACTGGTTACAGTCACAGATAAAGATTTATATCCTGTTTTATCTCCTTTTTTTATTTTTTATATATTTTCTGTATCTTAAAGCAAAAATGTTGCTATTGAAATCCAATAAGAGATAGTAGCACAAGGCACCAAGGACTTATAGCGTTCATTACATGCCCTTGTAAGCGTGCTATTTTTTATACCAAGAAGTCAGCAGTGCTACCAGCACCTGCGTCCATGAAACGCTAGATCAAATACTGTCCTTGCTCCCTGATGCCTGTTGGGACTATATAGGGCAAGCTTGGGTTCTCCTCCAGGCCTGATTGTAATGGCACATCAAATGTGTCCCTGTTTGTGCACATTCTATCAAGTTTTGATCTTTTTTTCTAAGGTCATGTGGGGCTTCAAAAGGCCTGCTCCTTCAAAAGGAGGTCCCCTTCAAAGTTGTGTGCACATTCATGCCAATGGCATACGCGAACCCAGCTATTTTCTAATCACTTGTCAAGTTGGTGTCATACTGGCTGAATGGCATGCAAAATATATGATGCACGGCATTTGACATGACGATAACAGAAACACGTGAGGGCAAACATGCACATGTTGCTGTCAGGTGATTTTGGTAATCGAATTGCATAGGTAAAGATAGATTTAACAAAACATAAGCATGCATGCATGCATAATTGACAAATTTGCAGGCTGCACCAACAGCCTGTTTTGTTCTGATTTGCATTTATAAATGCACCATAACATCTTATAATTCAGAAAACATTGCATATTAAAATTGCATATTTTTACATTGTTATTGGTTTGATTTATTATTGTACTATGAACATACATGAGGCCATTTGGATCACGCTTGAATAGAGCTTAAATATCCTAGAAATTAAAAATCACTGTGGGGCCTTCACAAGCCAAACTGGCACTTGAACATAGAGCTAAACAAAGCAAAATGATGGTGTTCATGCACAAAATTTGTATGCAAAAACTCCCTCGCACAATGCAAAAAATGTACAAACACTTAAAAAAAACGAATTCTATGCAAATGATTGCAAATGACCAAAATAAAAACACCAGCACAAGCAAAGCATAATAATAATAACAAAGTATTTCAGATTTCAATCTATGTGGAACAATAAGCAGTATGTGAATACACAAAGACAGCATCACTCAATCTGTGCAATGGGAGTGACAGGCGTTGAGTCAAACAGGATGATAAACATTGAAATATTAAACACTTATTTGCAATCAACAGGTCTCAAATAGTTACACTGAAAACTTCCTAAAATAAAAGAGGAAAATAAAGAACGAGCGGAGGAAGAAATAACATTGAGCTACAGTATATCTCTCGATTTAGTCCGCTCTCCTGACAACATAAAAAAAAACAAATCAAGCCTGAAACAAACGTTAAATATTATTAACGATTGAAACTACCTGTTGCTTCGTCCAGTGCTGTCTGTGGCACTCACTCCCACGCCAACACACACAGATGACATTTTATCAACATGGATATTAAACTGAGAACATGTGAAAGCTACACACTGTGAAAACGACGTCTTGCTCCATCCATCGAGTCCGCTCCCCAGCAGCGGCTCTTCAACTGCTCGGATGCTCTCCGGCATAAACAGCGTTTCTGCGCTCTCTCTAATGTCTCCGCGTCTGTCGGCGTCGTTCAGCACCATGTGTTGTGAACAGCTCCAGTTTTCATCCTGCAGGAGCTTCTTAAAGGCGAGGTCCATTCCACCGACAGGTGGCCCGTCAATTTCACCGACGTCGATGACGTCACCGCGATTGGAACGAGGAGAAAACCGAACGCGCATTACGTCACCGTAATTATGAGAAGGGAACAAAATAACAAATATGTTATTTGTTACGTGTGTGTATAATTATATATATATATATATATATATATATATTTATTTATTTATTTTATTATTATACACACACAACAAAAACCTAAAATGTATACAAGTATGCAGTGACGGAAAAGCTAAAATATAAGTTTTAATTTCAATTTATATTAATTTTTACATTTAATTTTTTCTTAAATATTTATGATAACATGTTTTCTTTTTGTATTTTTGTATATTTTGTATTTTATTTTATTTTGCTTATTCTTTTAAAGTGATTTGAGATGTAACTTTTGAAGGTGCTATAGAAAAGAAAGTTTTATAATAATATTAAAATTAATAATAATAATAATAATTATTATTATTATTATTGTTAGTTTTGGTTAGTTTATTTTTTTTTGGTCAATATGAAATACCTAGTTTTCACTGTTTTGATGACTTTACTATTATTCTAAAATGCAGAACATTTGTGTATATAATATATAGGCTAGTAAAATTTTGTTATATTATATTACACATGTAAATTATACTTTATATAATATATAAATAAAAATATCCTTTATAATAAGAGCACTTGGTGGGCAAGTGTATTGAGTTTTCTTAAAAAAAAATTCCATTACATATTTAACTTTCATTAATAATAAAACATTAACAAACATTATTAACTTTTATATCAGTATTTCTATTTGCACCACATTAATGTATAGAAAACTGTTAAATAATATTATACAATAAATTTATTTTACAATATTGTCACAAGGATGAAGAGACAGGATTCAATAGCGGGTGCTAAACAAACAGTTTATTAGAAATCTCCGAAGATACACAAATGTGAGTCCACATCAGTCTTGCTGAGGGCTGAAAAAGTCTCTGTAGCGCAGGGATGCAATGGGCAGCTCACGGCAGAATAAATCCCAGGAAGAGGTCAGGAAGCCGATCAAGGAGCCAGTCACAGGAGCAACAGAGAGACCAGGAACGCGAGGACAAACACCAAGGATCTGACAATACAAGGCGAGGTTAGCACAACTAATATAGAGCCACAAACGAGCCACACCTGGAATGATTAGCTCGTTGCGGTAATCAGACACACCCACTCACACACACACACACACACACACACACACACACACACAAGCACAGATGAGGCCGTGATCCCATGAACCGTGACAGTACCCCTCCTCCTAAGAGCGCCTCCTGGCGTTCTCTGCTGATCTTACCTGTTGATTGTAATCATCAATAAGTGAGTGATCCAATATGTCCCTGGCAGGCACCCAACTTCTCTCCTCTGGACCGTAACCTTCCCAGTCCACCAAGTACTGGAATCCGCGTCCCTTCCGTCTCGAGTCCAGAATACGATTAACCGAATAGGTAGGTTCCCCATCTACGAGACGCGGCGGTGGAGGAACCGGAGTAGGCGGATTAAGTCGTGAATGAAAAACTGGTTTAATTTTGGAAACATGGAACACGGGATGAATTCTCCGGTACGCCGGAGGAAGTTTGAGGCGGACTGCCACTGGGCTAAGAATCTTAGTGACAGCAAACGGGCCAATAAATTTGGGAGCAAGTTTACTACATACGGGACGGAGCGGAATGTTCTTAGTAGAAAGCCACACTTTTTGACCTACAACGTAGACGGGAGGACTCGACCGGTGGCGATCGGCCTTGGCCTTGGTGCGTGCTCCCACCCGGAGAAGAGTCTCACGGGCTCTTCTCCAGGTGCGACGACACCTCTGGATAAAGGCGTGAGCAGAGGGGACCGCGACTTCAGATTCCAGACTGGGAAAAATAGGTGGCTGGTAACCTAAGCTACATTCGAACGGCGAGAGGCCCGTAGACGACACTGGCAATGAGTTATGAGCGTACTCAACCCACGAGAGTTGTTGGCTCCAGGAAGTGGGATTCTGTGTGACTAAACACCGCAACACCCTCTCAAGATCCTGGTTAGCCCGCTCAGTCTGACCGTTGGTCTGAGGGTGAAACCCCGAAGACAGACTAACACTCGCCCCCAGCAAATGACAAAATTCTCTCCAAAATTTGGATACGAACTGGGGCCCTCTGTCAGAGACCACGTCTACCGGGAAGCCATGAACACGAAAGACGTGATCTACAACGGTCACCGCTGTCTCCTTGGCAGAGGGTAATTTGTGCAAGGGGATGAAATGAGCCGCCTTCGAGAACCGGTCCACTACGGTCAAAACAACCGTATTGCCCTGGGAGGGCGGGAGGGCAGTGACGAAATCGAGTGCGATGTGGGACCAGGGTCTCGAAGGGACAGGCAGCGGTTGGAGTAGTCCCTCTGGTGGACGATTGGAAGTCTTACCCCGAGCACAGACTGAACAGGCCAAAACAAAATCCCGGACGTCGCGGGCCATGGAAGGCCACCAGAACCGTTGTTTAACAAGAAAGCTAGTGCGACCAATTCCTGGATGGCAAGCCACATTAGAGCAATGACCCCACCGAATAACGTCGGACCGTAATCTCTCCGGCACAAACAATCGGCTCGTTGGGCATCCAGGCGGAGGCGTTACCCCTTCTAAGGCTGTGCGAACCTTCGACTCGATCTCCCAAGTGAGCGTAGAGACAACAAGTCTCTCAGGTATAATGCACTCGGGAGAGGACAGGCATTCGGAATGGTCAAAAATGCGTGACAGCGCGTTGGGTTTGGTGTTCTTAGAACCCGGTCTGTAAGAAAGGGTGAACTCGAAACGACCGAAAAATAATGCCCAGCGAGCCTGCCTGGAGTTAAGGCGTTTAGCGGTTCTGATATACTCAAGATTCTTATGATCGGTCCAGACGATAAAAGGGACCCCCGACCCATCTAACCAATGACGCCATTCCTCCAAAGCCAACTTAACGGCCAACAACTCTCTGTTACCAATGTCGTAATTGCGCTCGGCGGGAGATAATCGATGAGAGAAAAACGCGCAGGGATGAACCCTGTCGTCCGAAGCAGCACGCTGAGATAACACCGCACCTACCCCCACCTCCGACGCGTCAACCTCCACCACAAATTGACGTGTTGGATCAGGGGCGACGAGAATGGGAGCCGAAACGAAGCGGCTCTTGAGGTTGGAGAATGCAGCTTCAGCTGCACTCGACCACCTGAACGTCACCCTGGTGGAGGTCAAGGCAGTCAGAGGAGCGGCTAGTTGGCTGAAATTGCGAATAAAACGCCGGTAGAAATTGGCGAACCCCAGAAACCTTTGCAGGGCCTTACAGGAATCAGGGGTTGGCCAATCCACCACAGCCTTAACCTTATCGGGATCCATGCGTGTTCCTTCGGACGAGATGATGTAACCCAAAAACGGAACCGACTGTGCATGAAACGCGCACTTCTCCGCCTTGACAAAAAGCCCATTCTCGAGCAGCCTTTGGAGCACTCGTCTGACGTGCTGAACATGTTCCTGGAGAGAAGAAGAAAAAATCAATATGTCATCCAGGTAGACATATATGAACTGATCGACCATGTCTCTCAGCACGTCATTAACGAGCGCCTGGAAGACCGCGGGGGAGTTGGATAGCCCGAAAGGCATAACAAGATATTCAAAATGCCCCCTGGGGGTATTAAAAGCGGTCTTCCACTCATCTCCTTCTCTTATGCGGACCAAATGATAAGCATTACGCAAGTCCAATTTGGTGAAGAGGGAGGCTCCCTGCAACCGCTCGAAAGCTGAAGACATCAACGGCAAAGGATAAGTATTCTTTTCCGTGATGTTGTTCAAGCCTCGGTAGTCAATGCAAGGTCGCAAGGAGCCATCCTTCTTCGCGACAAAAAAAAATCCTGCCCCAGCTGGAGAAGAAGAAGGACGAATGAACTTGGCTGTCAGAGAATCAGAAATATATTTCTCCATGGCCCCCCTTTCTGGAACAGAAAGTGAGTATAATCTGCCTTTAGGCGGAGACGTACCTGGAACTAGGTCTATAGCACAGTCATAGGGACGGTGTGGAGGGAGAGAAGCAGCCCTGGACTTACTGAACACCTCCTTCAGGTCGTGGTACTCTGCGGGCACGTTTGACAGGTTCACCGCCTCATCCTGCAATGGAGAACAAGACACAGGGGAACAGGCAGACACAAGACAAGACGCATAACATGACTCGCTCCAAGCGGCCACGGAGCTCTGGCCCCAATCGATCCTGGGATTGTGTTTGGTGAGCCACGGATGGCCCAACACGACAGGTGCTAAGGGAGAGTCTGTGAGAAAAAAAATAATCCTTTCGGTGTGATTGCCAGACGTGATGAGGGTAACGGGGGTGGTGGAGTGCGTAACAGGAGGAAGTGATTGTCCGTTGAGTGCCTTAACAACAATCCTATGGTCGAGAGTGATAATGGGAATATGAAGGTGTTTGGCAAAAGAAAAATCCAAAAAATTACCTTCAGCCCCAGAGTCCACTAACGCCTTGCACTCCTGACTTCTTGCCGCCCATTGCAATCTAACCGGGAGGAGAGTATTAGCCGAGGTCTTATTAAGAGAGATGCCACCCAACAGCAGCCTCAGATCCGCTGTCGGGCTTGCCCTTTTACGGGACACTCCGCTAGAAAGTGTCCAGCAGTCCTGCAGTAAATGCACAGACCTCGCCTCCTCCGATGTTCTCTCTCCTCCCGGGAAAGCAGAGCTCTCCCCACCTGCATGGGTTCGCCTCCTGGCGGATGACTAATCGCATCATCGGAGTTGGTGGGAGAATATTCAGGAAGCGCGAAGTCCCGCAGGTGACGACTTCGCTGACCACCCTGCTGAAGGCGGGAGTCCACGCGCAGTGCCAGGTCTATGAGTCCGTCCAAATCAGGAGGTAGCTCCAACATGAATATCTCCCTTTGGATGCGATCAGCCAACCCATGCCGGAACATGTCCCACTGCGCCGCCTCATTCCTCTTACTCTCTGCCGCTAGGGTCCGAAATTCAATAGAATAACAGGAGACGGTCCTCTCTCCTTGCTGGAGATCAGCTAACCTTCTAGCTGCCTCGCGGCCAGTCGCCGCGCGATCGAAAACTCGTCTCATCTCTTCCTTGAGGGCGTTGAACGAGGAACAGCAGAGATGTTGGTTCTCCCACACCGCCGTTCCCCACAACGCTGCTTCACCAGTCAGCAGCGTCAACACCAAGGCCACCTTAGCTTCCTCAGTGGCAAATGTCAGAGGCTGGAGGGAAAAGAACATAGAGCATTTAGATAGAAAGGCTCTGCAGAGATCGGGTTCCCCTCCGTACATCGCTGGTGTGGGTAGTCTGGGTTCATGCTGACGAGCGTTGTCTGCTGGAATCGGGGGAACGGGCGGTGGGGGTGGCGCAGTGGGTGTTCTTAAAAGTTGTAACTGGGTGGTGAGCTCGGACACCTGCGCTACGAGTGCTTGCACAGCACGCCCGGTTGCCAGCATTTGCTCATCCTGGTGATCCATACGAGCATTGTTAGAGGCAAAAAGACCTTGCAGTGTTGAAGCCTCCGCTGAATCCATCTATTGGTCAGATCCTTCTGTCACAAGGATGAAGAGACAGGATTCAATAGCGGGTGCTAAACAAACAGTTTATTAGAAATCTCCGAAGATACACAAATGTGAGTCCACATCAGTCTTGCTGAGGGCTGAAAAAGTCTCTGTAGCGCAGGGATGCAATGGGCAGCTCACGGCAGAATAAATCCCAGGAAGAGGTCAGGAAGCCGATCAAGGAGCCAGTCACAGGAGCAACAGAGAGACCAGGAACGCGAGGACAAACACCAAGGATCTGACAATACAAGGCGAGGTTAGCACAACTAATATAGAGCCACAAACGAGCCACACCTGGAATGATTAGCTCGTTGCGGTAATCAGACACACCCACTCACACAACACACACACACACACACACACAAGCACAGATGAGACCGTGATCCCATGAACCGTGACAAATATAATACAGAATAAAAAGGAATATATATATATATATATATATATATGTGTGTGTGTGTGTGTGTGTGTATATATATATATATATATATATAAAGTAAATACACATTTTATTATAATATATAAAATAAAATAAGTAAATATATAAAAAAATATATTAAAATATATAAAAGAAATAGATAAAAATAGATAAAAAATAGATAAATATATAAAGGAAAATCCTTTTCATGGACTCTGGTATTATTTCTGGGCCACAAAGTGGACATCTCACATAGTCCAACTGTGTGCAAAAACACTTACCAACAAATTACATCCCTGAGTACTAATTGAGCAATCAGGTTTGTATTATTGCTCGTTAATTTTAATATCATTAATTCCGTGAAGCATTTCAAGAGGTGTTCAGTAGGTTCGCTCAAGTATTCTTGCTCTAGAAATAAGCAGGGCTGCTTTAATCTTCCACTATAATCAACTAATTACCTTTATGCCCCTAAAGGTTTTTCACATACATCCCATTAATTTCATCTAAGCACGGAGAAGTTCTTTCAACTCTCCTTGTAAAAAAAGAAGCATTCAGGTAAATATAAATGGAATGATGCAGTATTTTTAAAAACAAGTTATAATAAGCATCTGAAGTTGAATGAACACACGGCCAAGGTTGAAGGCTGTTGTGCTGGCTAAGACATCATTCACCCTGAACGAATGCAGCACTGACATGCAGGTCACGGTAAACACACAAAAAAGAGAAAATAGAAAGCTTATTTTGAAACACTTGCTGGAAATATAAGGAAAAAACATAAAGCAGGCTTGCTCAAAAGCTCACATTGTGTCCTATACTCACATATCCACATATATACACAACCCCGTGTCCACACACACATATAGTCCTGTTAACAAAATTCAGCACAGAGCACAAGGGCAGTCACCCGCTTGTATCAGGGTTCCCCTCCCCTTCCTGTTTCCCCTTTTGTTTGCTTCCTAGATGTAACCATAGCAACCAGCATCATAAAGCAACCAGTACTTTGAGAAATGTTTACAAGTGACTGTCAGGATAGTCTACATATATAACCATAGATGTGTCTCACACCTATAGGGAAAGGAATATAAACAAACAAAAGCAACACATTACATCAACAGTTGTCAAAGTGATACGGCACCGGAGCCCTCATTGGTCTGTGCTGCATAATAAAGCATTAAAAATAGGGACTGCAAAAGATTGTGTGCAATAATTATATGTAAACACACATATTTGAAGAGGGAACTACAAGTGCTGTCACTGTGAGTCTGCTTGGAGTAGATCAAGCGATGCAACAATTCATGCAGTCTAGTCATGTTCCTAAGCAACAGAGATCTGTCATTTTGATGGCTAATCATCCAAGCAATCCCTCGTTGGACCTTTTAGACAAACCAAATGCTGCATGTGGAGAGTTTGTTTTTCTGCTGCCAATTTACTGAACTGATGTGTGCAGGATTCTGACGCTCATTTACTCAAGTTTTTATTTATTTATTTTTATTTTTTCGCATGGGAACAGGGACTTAGAACTTGGTGCTCTTTAACAAAACTGAAGGACCTTGAAACTGAGGATCATAATTCATCTACATTGATGAATATCTACATAATGAATTCATCTACATTTCTAACATAATTATTTTGGGACATTTGAAAATAAAATAAAATTAAATAAAATATGAAAACACTTAGTAAATTATTTTTATATTTTTACTCAATTACATTCTGAATTTTCTGTCTATTTCTAACAGAGTATATTAATAATGATTTGGGACATTTGAAATTCACACTCAATTAGGTTCTGAATCCATCTACATTTCAAACAGAATATAGTGATATCAATTTTGGGACATGTGAATTTCTAGTAAAATAAAATAAAATAAAAATTGAAAACCATTAGTAAATTCTTTGTGGATATTTCTGAAAATCATACTCAGTTACATTTCATCTACATTTTTAAAAGAGTATAGTGACAATGATTTCTGGACATTAAAAACTCTTGCAAAATAAAATAAAATAATAAAATAAAATAAAATAAAATAAAATAAAATAAAATAATAAAATAATAAAATAAAATAAAATAAAATAAAATAAAATAAAATAAAAAATAAAATAAAATAAAATAAAATAAAATAAAATAAAATAAAATAAAATAAAACAAAACATTCGAAAATTCTTTGTGGATATTTTTGAAAATCACACTCAATTAGGTTCTGAATCCATCTACATTTCTAACAGCGTATAGTGATAATGATTTTGGGACATTTAAAATTCTTGCAAAACAAAGCAAAACAAAGCAAAGCAAAACAAAGCAAAGCAAAGCAAAGCAAAGCAAAGCAAAGCAAAGCAAAGCAAAGCAAAGCAAAACAAAGCAAAGCAAAATAAAGCAAAGCAAAACAAAACAAAGCAAAGCAAAACAAAGCAAAGCAAAGCAAAACAAAGCAAAGCAAAATAAAGCAAAGCAAAGCAAAACAAAACAAAACAAAACAAAACAAAACAACAAAAAGATGTAAACCATTAGAAAATTCTTTGTGGATATTTTTGAAAATTACACTCAATTAGGTTCTGAATCCATCTACATTTCTAACAGAGTATAGTGATAATGATTTTGGGACATTTAAAATTCTTGCAAAACAAAGCAAAGCAAAGCAAAACAAAGCAAAGCAAAACAAAGCAAAGCAAAACAAAACAAAACAAAACAAAACAAAACAAAACAAAACAAAACAAAACAAAACAAAACAAAACAACTAAAAGTTGTAAACCATTAGAAAATTCTTTGTGGATATTTTTGAAAATCACACTCAATTAGGTTCTGAATCCATCTACATTTCTAATACAGTATAGTGATAATAATTTTGAGGCATGAAATTCTTGTAAAATATAAAAGTTCTAAAATCATTTGTAAACCATTAGGAAATTGTTTGTGGATATGTCTGAAAATGACACTCATCCGCCTAATACACAAGTCTACATTAGGCCAAAGATGTTTTTCTGTCTACAACTCAAAAAGGGAGGGAGCTAAAGGCAGTAGCTAAAAACTACTCATTAATGTAATGCTTCAACAATTAGCACTTGTCTCAGGGTTTTATATATGCTTCATAATATCGTCTACAAAATATCTTAGCCGCTGTTGTGTCTCATAATGCTTTTGTGCTGCCGTATAGGTTGGCTACTGTAAACCCCAGCGGCTCTCCAATCTTCCCCTGCTCTTCGGCTTTAGAACAAAGGTGCTATTCAGTGCAGCAGGACAGGTAAGAGCACCCAAATGGAGCTCAAGTGGGCACTAGGCTTCTTGACTAAATAGCCAATGAGCATTCTAATCTTCCATTCTCTGCCTCCTATTCCATTTTGATAATGTACCATCGCCAGCATCTGCTAAAAGCCTGAGCGAGGAGAGGGAGGGGTATTACAGGAAATTTTTGGATGAAAACAAAACGCGAAAGAGGTCGTCTTCAAGACGCTTCTGCGGAGCCGGTGCAGGCATATTACACTTCAACATTTTCTAAAGGGCAGCGCATTAAGACCAGCTCCTGTGGTCCAAAATGCCACAAAATCAGGAAAATATTCAGCAATGCACATATCACGCTTCTTCCAACGTCTTCTATTTTTTTTTTTTACTTTTCTGCTCCCCCCCCCCATGTCCACAGCCTGCCATTACAGAAAATTACAACTTATATGTCTACATTCTTGGAAGTGGATAATTGGACGGAGGCCCATTATCAAGCACTCAAGCCATGCATGGAGCTGTATTTCCTGCTTTTAATACTCTTACTTGTTCCTACTTTAATTTCTGGCTTTAAGAAATATGAATACTGTAAAATAGAACAAGAAAAAAGATGTCAGTCGAAATGATGTCTCCAACAGCAAGAGTTCATGAGTCATGGGACTCATTTCATTTTGTCTTGTTTTGGTGAAACGTACTGCATCCACTTAGCTAAAATCTGAAAAGAGTCAGTGAAGTCAAGTCATTCTTCTGATTTCATGACAAATGTGGGCGAATCTCACAAAACATAGCCATATCTCACCCCAAATTCAACAGAGAAAACATTTTGAGATTCAACTTAATTGATTTGAGAATCAATTGTTATGAAAATAATTCAAAAATGTTTATGGTCATAAAAGAGGGATAGTGATTTTGGGAGATTTGAAAAGGAAAGGAAAGGAAAGGAAAGGAAGGGAAAGGAAAAGAGACATTCAAAAATGTTCTGAATCCACCTACTTTTATAACTTAAATAAAATAAAATAAAATAAAAATGCTAAAACATTTGTAATTCATCAACATTTCTAACAGAATACAGTGATAATAATTTAGGGGCATCTTAAATTCTTGTTAAATAAAATAAAATTAAAATTAATAAAATATTAAATTAAATTAAATTAATTTATTAAATTAAATTAATTCTTTGTGGATCTTTCTGAAAATCACACTCATTAACATCCATCTATACAATTCTAACAGTGTGTAGTGACAATGATTTTGGGACATTTAAATTTTTTCTCATAAAATAGGATATCCTTTAAGCAAAATTAATTTTTTCTTACTTTTGATTCTGAGGTAAAATATGCCCCAGATATTTTCCTGACAGGTTTTTGTGAGATTAACCCATGTACAATAGAATCACGGTGCCAAAATTTATTAAAGAGCTCACAATGGCCGCTGACCCTAGACTAAACGGCAAAACAATAAAAGCAAGAATAATACATACAGTACTGTACAAAATTGCACAATGCACATGTCAACTGAGAGGCTGTAGGTCCATAAAATATATAGTGCTTTTAAAATAGCGCTGCAAAATTACGCTAGTTACAGAACAGAATTAGGGGTTTTGGAAATATAGGTGCATAGGAGGAGGTCTACCTGAAAGGTTAGTTGGGTGGGTTGTCACATGAAGTTGTTGAGTAGCCTGACAGCTTGTGGGAAGTCTGTTAAATGAGGAGACGGTGTTCACAACAGGGTAACAGAACGTGTAAGTGCTCAAAAGATTCGGATAAATCCCTCCAGATACAATATGTATGTGGCTTTCATACTGTATGATTACCTCCTTTAAATAAGTCTTCAATTATACAGAGAATGCACATTATGATTGCAAAATCTATGCAGATATCCAGCGGCGTATCTCCCTGCGGCGTATGAAAGTGTGCGCTACTAATATGTGCAAATGGATGCCTGAGTAGCTCTCATTATATGGTTCCCAGGGTTACTTGGGTCTAGGTCATGTATGCTTCCAAATCCATCTGCAATATTTACCGCCAGTTTAACCCTTGACCTTGAAGGAACCTTAAGTGAAGGCAAAACAGCATTCGAGTTAAATATCCATTTCAAGAGAATGCCACATTATAACAAATTATTCTCTGGTACATAAACAGCAGCCGCAGTTTTTTTCGTAAGCCCTTTGTTATGTGTTTCCATTCCATCCTGTGACACATGAATGTCAAAACCGGAAAAATCGAACAAAATCCCTGGTGGAAGTTATCATTTCAGTGCAATCAATTCAACGCTTTGTCACAATATGGGAAAGGTGAGATTTGTGTGGTACTTTAATTAGGAGCAAATTGTATCTTGAAGTAATTGCATAATAACCCATTAAAACTTTCACCTCTCAGCGATTTCCAAGTGCATTTGTTGATTTGAGAACAATGTGGTTTAAAATGCAACCCATGGTTCAAAATAATCAAGTTTTAAGTCTTGCATGGCAAAACGGTTATGTTGCATTTAACGAAGACTCCATTATTTTCACTATTTTTGTGGACAAGAAATGTGAACAAACCCCTAAGCTTAAGTATTAAACTGGCACAACTAGTCAAATCAAGGGGCAAGTTGCATGTGGATTTTCTTCAAAAAAGTTTAAAAATCTAGTTAAAACAAAATGTGTTTTTTTCCCATAAATGATGAATTTTGCAACATTAAAGGCCCATTCACACTAAGGACGATAACTCAGTTCACACCACAGCTAAAGAGAATGGCGCAGAAAAACATGGTTGGAGTCACTTTCAAACCAATTTTCCCAGCTGATGATTGCTAAAAACATTGACAGCCATTCACAATCCATTCTTCTCTAAAGAGCTTGAACATCTAAAGTTGCAGGTGACAGAATCGCAGTGTGCACTTATGACAAACAGAATGTGATATTCCATTGGTGTGGATGCTAATATAGTTATCATTATAATTAGAGAACCAAACCAAATCTACATGTGGTTTATTAGTCAAAAGTCAAAGTCAAAGTCTGCTTTATTGTCAATTCTGCCACATGTACCGTACATACAAACAGAGAATTGAAATTGCGTTACTCTCAGACCCTTGGTGCATACAGTTAACACTAAACACTAACAGTAGAACGTAAAAATACAGATAAATACAAATCAAATATATATATATATATATATAGAGTTCAATGGTGCATGGGGCAAAAGAGAGGAGGGGGGGAGAGATGGGAGAGTCGAGCTTCCTTACAGCCTGATGTATGAAGCTGTCCTTCAGTCTGCTGGTCCTCGCCTGGAGACTCCGCAGTCTCCTCCCTGATGGCAGCAGACTGAAGAAGCTGTGTGTCGGGTGGGTGGGATCACCTGCAATGCAGAGGGCTTTGCGGGTGAGACGGATGCTGTAGATGTCCTGGAGGGAGGGGAGAGAGACACCAACAATCTTCTCAGCTGCTCTCACTATCCGTTGAAGGGTATTGCAGCAGGACGCGTTGCAGGCGCCATACCACACAGTGATGCAGCTAGTCAGGATGCTCTCGATGGTGCCTCTGTAGAAGGTGCACATGATGGGGGCCGGAGCTCTGGCTCTTCTGAGTTTGCGGAGGAAGTAGAGACGCTGCTGTGCTTTCTTGGCCAGTGCTGCAGTGTTGTTAGTCCAGGAGAGGTCCTCTGTGATGTGTACACCCAGGAACTTGGTGCTGCTTACGCTCTCCACAGTCGCACCATTGATGGTCAGAGGAGCATGCTGAGTGTGCACTCTTCTGAAGTCAACAACAATCTCCTTCGTCTTCTCCACATTCAGAGAGAGATTGTTGTCACTGCACCACCCGGCCAGGCGGCTCACCTCGCTCCTGTAGTTTATCTCATCTCTGTTGCTGATGAGACCCACCACAGTCGTGTCATCCGCAAATTTAATGAAGAGGTTGGAGTTGTTTGACGGTGTGCAGTCATGGGTCAGCAGAAGGCTCAGCACACATCCTTGGGGGGCCCCTGTGTTCAGTGTGATGGTGCTGGATGTGTTACTGCCGACCCGTACTGCCTGAGGTCTCCCGGTCAGAAAGTCCAACAGCCAGTTGCACAGCGACGTATTGAGCCCCAGCTGGACCAGTTTATGAATGAGCTGTTGAGGGATGATTGTGTTGAATGCTGAACTGAAGTCTATGAACAGCATTCTGACATTCAAGTCTTTTTTGTCCAAATGTGTGAGGGCTTTGTCTATTAAAACTTTGAAAAAATCATACCGGAACATTCAAATCTGCATTCGCGCTGCTGCTGATCCAGAGAGCAGACAGTTAACATGTTTAGGTAAGAAAAAGCTTCACAAACAGTCTTTTCAACTACACAGTATTATTTCTGTCTTTCAGTCATTCATAGAAATACTGGGATAAAAGTTTATAGTTCGGCTACGAACATTGATGTCTATGGTAGCGATAAAAATAGAGCCACTCATCTTTTGAAAGCAACTGGCGCTTCAAATAACGTTTGTGTCGATGGCATAATTTCGCCACTAGGTGGCGACAAGTGACTGTTAAAAAATGTATTTGTTATTGAATCATTCATTCGAGATTCGTTCAAAAACACTGATTCATCCATTAATGAAACAAGTGAGGTATGAGTGAGTCATTGAATCATTAATAAAAATTGCTTAAATGTCTTAATTGAACTATGATCTAATCCTGGCTTAGTCTAAGCCCGGTCTGTGAAACCTGGCCATACTGTATTATATATTAAAATGTTTAATAATTCATTTAAATTAAACACTTTTAAATAGAGTGCAGCAATTAATATTTTGTTACACATTATTTTGTTTAGTTCAGAATCGTGGGAGAATCGTAATCTCTATTTGAGAAAAAAAATCGTGATTCTCAATTTATCCAGAATCGTGCAGCTCTAGGCTGGGTGGAGGGCAGTGGCGATGGCATCATCGGTCGAGCGGTTGGACCTATATGCAAACTGGAAGGGGTCCAGGGAGGGGGGGGGGACAGATTTGATGTGTTGCATGACTAGCCGTTCAAAGCACTTCATGAGAATAGGAGTGAGTTCTACTGGACGGTAGTCATTGAAGCAGGATGGAGATGACTTCTTCGGGACTGGAATGATGGTGGTAGCTTTGAAGCATGTGGGGACAACAGCCTGACTTAGTTAGATGTTGAAAATGTCTGTGAAGACATCAGTGAGTTCCACTGCACAGTCTCTCAGTACACGCCCAGGAATGTTGTCAGGACCCGGAGCTTTGCGTGCATTGATCCTGCTGAGGGATCTCCTAACGCTGTCCGGGGACAGCATCATCACCTGGTCGCCGGGAGGAGGTGGAGTCTTCTGTGCAGTGGTACTCTTTTGTGCCTCAAAGCGAGCAAAGAAGGTGTTCAGCTCGTTCAGCAGGCAGATGGTGCTGTCACAGGTCTGTGGTGGGGGCTTGTAGTCCGTAATGTTCTGTATCCCCTGCCACAGGCTCCGAGTGTCTCTGCTGTTGCTGAAACGATGGGCTATCCTCCTGGAGTACTGTCTCTTGGCCTCTCTGATGCCGCGGGATAGGTTGGCCCTAGCTGTCTACAGGCCCTCCTCATCTCCAGCTCTAAAGGCAGCGTTCTGAGCCTTCAGGAGTCTGTAGACCTCCCCTGTCAGCCACGGCTTCTGGTTGGCCCGGACAGTGATAGTCTTTGTGACCGTTACATCACTTGGGTGAAGAAACACTTAGAAACACTTGGGTGGACTCTTTCCACTTGGTAAGCACCTAGCAACACATCAAAATCACTCAGAACATTTTAGCAACCAAATTGCAACACCTTAACATTGTGGCAATGAGTTCTGCGTGTGCATTTTTCCCAAATTTAAAAAAAAAATTACTTAGTTAATTTAACTTAGTTAGTTGTGTTTTGTTTAAATTTGCAGCATTATTAAAGGGATAGTTCACCCAGAAACGAAGGTTCTGTCATACTCACCCTCATGTTGTTCCAAACCCATAATACCTCCATTCATCTTCGGAACACAAATTAAGGCATTTTTGATGAAATCTGAGAGCTCTCAGACCCTCCCATAGACAGCAAGGGTACTACTATGATCAAGGCACAGACAAATAGTAAAGACATAGTTAAAATAGTCCATGTGACAGTGGTTCTACCTTAATTTTATGAAGCTACAAGAATACTTTTTGGGCACAAAGAAACAAAAATAACAACTTTATTCAACAATTTCTTTTCTTTCGTGTCAGCTTTTGACACATGCGTTCATGACAGTACCATGACACATGCGTGTGCATTCCTCTGCTTGTAAACAAGGCGCAGCGCATCCGAGTTCTACGTAGTGTTGTTTTTGGCGGCCTGTTTTAATTTTAGTTTTAGTCTAGTCTTTGTGTGAAGCTGTCATTTTAGTTTTTATTAGTTTTAGTCACGTTCATACTCTTTTTAGTCTAGTCAAGTTTCAGTCAACTAAAAGTCTGAGCATTTTAGTCTTATTTTAGTCAGGATTATCCATGACTATTTTAGTCTAGTTTTAGTCGACGAAAACTGATGACATTTAGTCTAGTTTTAGTCAATGAAAATTGTATTTTAGTCTCTTTTTAATAATGCAATTCTATTTAACCCAGTCAATATAGTATAAGTGCCTAGTAGTATAGACGAAACCAACATTTTCTTTTAGCCAAACCCATTTCAAACAAGGTTATCTTATTATATTATTGTTACCTTATAGACTCAGGAATACATCCAAAGACACTCTGATTTGTATTTACAACATTTATTTTACCAACCAAACATGTTAGAAGTACACACACATACATTTAAATAAATAAAAACAATAAATACAATAAAATAAATAAAATAGCATCACATGACAATGCCAGAAAAAACATGTAATACATTCAAGTTTAACAAAGAGAAACAAGGTGCTTGAATGCTCGAGCTACAATAACATACTAAAAAGTACAAATAAAATGTGTGTCTGTTACTTGTATTGCTTGTAAACTGAAGTCAGATGAAGTCTCTTTCTCTGTGTCATACTTAAAGGGATAGTTCACCCAAAAATGAAAATTCTGTCATCATTTACTCACCCTCAATTAGTTCCAAACCTGTATGAATGTCTTTGTTCTGCCGAACACAAAGGAAGATATTCTGAAGAATGTGGGAAACAGAGCAGTTCTGGGGCACCATTGACTTCCATAGTATTTTTTTTTCCTACTATGGAAGTCAATGGTGCCCCAGAACAGCCTGGTTACAAACTTTCTTCAAAATATCTTCCTTTGTGTTCGGCAGAACAAAGAAATTCATACAGGTTTGGAACTACTTGAGGGTGAGTAAATGATGACAGAATTTTCATTTTTGGGTGAACTATCCCTTTAACTTTGTTTGTTGTCGTCTTCTCTAAATAATGCCGCGAGTGGGGCTTGAGGAAGTGACGTTGCCTGCGTCTGTGCAGAGTGTTGCCAAGTCCGCGGTTTTCCCGCAGAATTGGGCTACTTTAACACTGTTGCCGCGGGTTGTTTTTCATGTCCGCGGGTTGAAGCGACCCCAATAACGTGATATTTAGCCCCTGGAATGCAAACTTTACCGGGGAACCCCCCTCGAAATGCGATTGGGCTAGTTTTGGGCTAGTTTTGAGTAGCAATTGGGCGGGTTTTGTTGCGAAAACCTGGCAACCCTGAATTTCAGCCCCTGAAGTGAGACCATGAGTGAGACACAGGAAACGCGACAAAACGAGACGAAATAACGTTATAACATTTCGTTTCGTCTCGTTTTGGTCAACGAAAATGAAGAGACATTTTAGCATAGTTTTTATTATGTAAACCACATTTAGTCTCGTTTTTATTCGTCAACGATATTGCATTATACATTTAATTATCGTCATCATCACATGACCAGCATTTACGTTGCGTCTCGTCTCGTTTTCATCACGTGATAAAGGTTCGTTGACGACGATATTTCGTCATAATTTTCGTTGACGAAAGCAACACTAGTTCTACGTCAGAACACCGACTCCTGTGTCAGCAGCACCAAACGCATACGTCGTGGTATTCTCCTGAATGTGCATCGAAGACTGACACGAAAGAGAAGATATTGTTGAATAATGTAGTTTATTTTATTTTCTGTGTGCACAAAGTGTATTCTCGTAGCTTCATAACATTACGTTTGATCCACTGATGTCACATGGGCTATTTTATTGACGTTCTTACTACTTTTCTGGGCCTTTACTGTGGTAGTTGCTGTCTATGCAGGTTCAGAAAGCTCTCGGATTTCATAAAAAATATCTTAATTTGTGTTCAAAAGATGAACAAAGGTCTTACGGGTTTGGAACGAGGGTGAGTGGCTAATTAATGACAGAATTTTCATTTTTGGGTGAACTACACCTTCAAAGGCTGTTCACATCAAGAACGATAACTATAATGTTAACAATAAATATTTTAGTTTTAAAAATCATTCATGTAAAAGAATAGCAGATTGCAGTCCACACCACAACTGTAACGATTATGACACAGTGGAACAACATCGTTGGCATCACTTTCAAAAGGATCTCTTCCAGTTGATGAGATATAAAAACAATGACCCATCAGAATTTACTGGACTCTGGAGCATTGAAAGTGGCAGACGACAGAACTGCAGTGTTGCCAAGTCTGTGTTTTTCCCGCGAAATTGGGCTACTATAACACTGTTGCAGTGGGTTGTTTTGCATGTCCGTGGTATCCACCTCGTTTTCAATTTTCACATAAGAGCGGGCGTGGCCATTAGTAAATTTAATGGGTCTGGCTTCCAGTCTCATCCGTGTCCAGGTATTTTTAGCTGTACAAAACAGCTCGTTTTGCTTCTTGATATTGTAACTTGGTGTGTCTTACCATATTATTTTGATGCATTATCTTAATTATGAACCCAATGGTTGTAGTGCAAACAGTTTTACCGTTCACTGCACTTCTTTATTCTTCTCGTTAGGTGGCTTACGAACCGGAAGTCAAACATATTAGCCTACCAGAAAACAGCTGCCCCTGATATTCCCTGATTTTATTACAATTTAACGAATGTCTGACGGTGTTGACAAAAGTGGGGACACAAATTTGAAATCTTATGGAACACGAATGTGTCCTTGAAAAACAACCTTCCTTTGATATGAGATATTATTAAGTGTTGCTTTTGATAAAACAATATATATATATTTTTTAAATCTATTTTATAGCATATGAATGATTGAACCCTTCTCTGTGGACACACTGTTTAAGGTGTGGTGAGAAGCCAATAAATGTCATCAATTTTATATAATAATGATAAAATTAAACTGAAAGGGATAATTGTGTTAAAAACATTGTTATTAATCCCTCATAACATTTACAATTAAAATATTTAAATTTTTTAACCTAATAGCCGTTAAAATTGCTGGACATGTTTTGTAGTTATTGTTCTTGGTGTGAACGGACCTTAACACTGTAATTTTCCTGTTTATTACAGTGAAGCTGCTTTGAAACAATCTGTATTGTATAACATGCTATATAAATAAATGTGTCTTGACTTAAAACCTTTAAATAACACAATCCATATGGAACACATAACAAAAAGACTTCCCAATTGATTGAGATGTAAAAAATATTTTAACAAATCACTTCGAGTTAGACCAGGAATGCTTTCTCATATAAAAATCACACATATTGCAGGCGAACCATTTAACTCTATATTCAATCAACCTTGTTGGCTCTGGTTTCTAATCACTGCCCACAAAATCCCAGCAGGGATACTCAGGTTCCATGTCACAGCCTCCACCGGATGCACAGGCTATCTGAGGACATCTGAGATGCTCGGCCATCTGGGTTAAACGTTGGTAGGAGTCACGCTTTGTCGCTGATGAGACGTGTTTTGCGGTGCCTCTGACGCTCGGTGCGAAAGGAGACTTGGAAAAGGACAGCTGTTGCTGGAGAGCCACAGAAAAACAGTTCCTGCATAAAGCACCAAACAAGTTTTCTATCATGAAATGTTTTGGTTCTAAAATTGAATCCTTCAGATTTAAAACTGTAAGACTGAACCACAGACGTCCAGCAAGCTTATACATGGACATTAACAGGTCTGGGAATAATTTCCTATTGTCATTTATGTCTTTTTTCCAGTCCTCGAGCAATAGCGCGCACTAAAGCTAGTATAAAGCAGATGTGCGTTGCAGGCCTGACCTTGGTTGCTATGGGTACTAGGGACAGACTTATATTCAACCGCCTGCCTGAGTTCCTGCTAATTGCCGTTGTCATAGCAACGAAGCACCTGATGTAATGGTAGGAAAGGGCAATAATCTTACAAGGGTCCATTTATTTATAGGGAGCTATTCCACCCTGTGCCTGTCAACTTGGAAAATGGACTCAGATTAAGAGCTAACATATCGAACAATAATGTTTATTAAAAAGAAAAAAAAAAACATATGTTCGAGAGCACACATAGGGTAATAATTTTGTGCAATTTCCTGAAACAAACAGCCACTGTAACAGCCTGTCATGTTTCTGTTTTTACACCTAAATTCATCAGAAAAATGTAGTTGGATCCTAAAGTCTGACACCACAAGTAAAAACGCTTTTACTTTTAAAAAAATGTTAATTCAAAATAAGAATAACAATATAAGTGAAAAGTTGAATAAAAAAAAAATATATATATTTTTTTTCTTTTGTTCCCACTGTACTTTTATGACAGCAACGATCAAGCTGCACGAACTCCACAAGTTCAAAACCTGATGATCCGTGTTATCCAGCATGATCATTGTCACATTGTTTATTTCTAGGTTTAATTTAGATTTTGAATCCCAAGATTGCATTTTAAATTACGCAGCCATGCGTAGCTGAAAGCTGTACCTGCATTAATAAGAACGAAAACAGACATGACGAGTGACACCTTCACACTTTAATAATTATCAAAAAGGTAAATAACATACATAGCACTGCTGTTGTGAAAAAGGAAAAAAAGCATTACTCTCGAACAGCGTTGACCTGAATAATTGAGCATTCAACCTCTATATTCAGACTGGAAGTCGATGATAATGCAGAGAGAGAGACAAACAAGACTTCTGGGTTCATGGGGTTTCTTCCTCCTCACATCCTTCTTGCTTTACGAGGGCGACAGCCATTGTGTGGCACTGGGGTGTTGTCGGTGATGGAAACAACCTCCAGTCCTCCCATGGTTAACCCTTTAATGGCAGACTACACAAAGGGGAGCAAAATCAATGTAGGCCAAGTCAGCTACGAGATACAGTTCACAACAACACAATCTCTCTACAAGAGACATGCGTGACTCCAATGACAAAATGATTCAAAGAGTCCTAATACTATTGAACGTTATACAACCAATATTCAACCATTAATTTTAATTTGCTGAAAATTTAGGCATCCAAGATTTTGTTTCTTCATTTGAACAGCTTACCAATGGATCCTCCAAAAACTTTTTTTTTTTACTGGAGAAAGCATTATTATGGACTATAGACGGGTATTTTGGCCAGAAGTAATGGTTTAAAGTTAAATGTCTTAGTGATGGATTTATGGATTTGTTTCTAATAAACATGCAGCTTTTCACTTAACAAGACAATAATTGATGGACTGGATTGGTGTGGATTACTTGTGGATTATTATGATGTTTTTATCAGCTCTTTGGACTCTCATTCTGATGGCACCCATTCACTGCAGAGGATCCATTGGTGACCAAGGGATATAATGCGTAATTTCTGTAAATCTGTTCTGATGAAAAAGCAAACTCGTCTATATCCTAGATGGCCTGAGGGTGAGTATATTTGAAAAAAATATAATGTTATAATGCCTTAATTCACTTGTAGCATTTAAAAAGACTAATTTGAATTTAATAAGATTACATAGATAATTAAATAGAATAGGCTATAATATTACCTGCCATTTACCAGCAACAACATTAAAATAATTACTGGCCAGAACTGTAAAATCAGTGCATCCCAGATTCCTATCCAACTATCCAAATTTACATCTATTCTTCTACAACAAGAAGTTTTTACCCTGACCTGCCAATTTAGTAATTTGATTCAAATAAGTTAGCACTGCAGTTGGTGGCTTTGCATTGATTTATTTATGCCCAACCACCATCTGCTTAAATGCAACTTAGTCTGGAAGCTTCTGACTGTGAATAAACCAAGGGTAGGTAAAAGAGTAATGCAAGTCTTAAAAGCCCCCTGTTGCCTGCAGCTCTGGAGGGGCTCATTAGATTCTCACCCAGCCTTAATGTCCTCCCACCCGGCTCAGAGTAAGAGCATGCAGACCGCCGCTGAGCTCACAGAACTCATCGGTCAGTTTCAGAGTATTGATTGAATAGTCAGCACGCATAACTGTTGCCGTACCATAAAGGCACATACAGAGAATAATAAATAATCAATGCTGCCACTCTACTGAAAGAATCACGAAAAGAAACTGGATGAAACCACCGTGATGTCCCTATGCAGTTCCTGGGTGGTGTCACAAATTAGGAACAATTTTTATTTAATTCTGTACAAAATACTGGTTACAATGGAGCTTTTTGGCTTGTTTTCTGATGTGTCTTGTGATTGGTGGATATCAAACCATCTGTTTTGATTTCCTTATTGATGGGTTGCAAGTTTAAACTTGCTATTTGTTTGCATTTAGATTTTTTTTCTTCATTTGTAATTGTTTAGTCCTGATGAAATCCTGTGTGCAGAAATGCGTTGGCACAATAAAGAACTGATTTTCTATAGCTCCTTTTTATTCTTTGATTTCTACACTCCACAAGTGTTGCTGGTTTTATAAGTACCTTTTTGCTTTTTCCACACACCTCGCTGGTTTTGTGAAGTTGCACCAGAATAACCTCATAAGATTTCTGGGTGGATGGGCAATATAAGTCAAAAAGAAGTCCTACCCTAAGTCTCAATGATATTCTGGCCTCTAAATATGGCTTAGGCCCCTCAATAGATTTTTAGTCCTTTTTTTGGCTGCAAATCACAATAGTAAGTTTAAAAGGTAACAGCACACCTCAAACAGGGCAGAAAAGGTGACGGTAATAAGACTAGTTTTACTACACATTTCAAACAAGTCTTTTGTTTGTTCGCACCCCTGAACCTGTTTTTACTGATTTTGACCTCACGCTGCAAACAGAACCTCTAATTCCATTTGCACGCCACGCAACAGTGTTTAGCATCACTTCCACTATATTCGTCCTTTGTTTTTTTCTTGTTTATTCTTTTATTAGTGGTGTTTGTTAAGGCATACTCAGCGTTAAGGATCTGAACAAACAAACACCAACAAGAATAATCAACATCAAATAAAACATTGTCTAACACCATTTGTGCTTTGTTGAAAAGAGTGGCATTACGGTTTTCTCCTTGCACGATTAACTGGGTGGAAAGAAAATCTCATACACATACACTACTGTTCAAAAGTTTAAGGTCAGTAAGATTTCTTTTTTGAAAGAAATTCAAACTTTTATTCTGCAAGAATTCATTAAATTGACCGAAAATGACAGTAAGGACATTTATAACGTTACAAAAGATTTCTATTCTAAATAAATGCTGTTCCTTTGAACTTTCTTTTCAAAGAGGGTCTGCACAAAAAATTACTCCAGCACAACATTGAAAACATTGAAAAAGATAAGAAATGAAGAGCTTAGATGCAAAAGTGAAATTTTCTTCCAAAATTAGCATTTTTCCTCAGGCTCCTATGTTTGTTTATATTCAGTTATTTCACTTTAATGCAATGAAAATAACCTATTCCTTGCCATTAAAGTGAAATTACCGAATCTACACACAGGAGATATAGTCTGATAAAAATGCTGATTTTATAAGAAAGTTTCAAACGGCACTTAGAGGCTTTTACATCTGAACTCTTCAAATGTTTCTTGAGCACCAAATCAGCATATTATAATGATTTCTGAAGAGTCATGTGCCACTGAAGACTGGAGCAATGATACTGAAATTTCGGCTTTGCATCATAGGAACAAGTTACATAAAAAAAAATATTAAAATACAAAACATGCATTTTAAATTGTAATAATATTACTATTTTTACAGTATTTTTGATCACATAAACACAGCCTTGGTGAGCATAAGAAACTTATGTGTATATTAAAGGAGGAACACAAGTCTTATCTATGGACTAGAATATCATAAAGACTTGAAAGTTGGCTCTTTTGACCACAAAATCACATAGCCAAAAAACAAACAAACAAACACTCAAAAACACATAGCAGTCACAAAGCGACCCCTCTAAAACCACACACAACAAACAACTTTCACAACATTAAGCAGTCATTTTCTTTAGAAAATGTAAAGTGTAGATGTTATTACTATCTTCTTTTTTGTATTAATTATTAGTTCTACATTTTTTCTTTATTTTATTCAATAGCTGCCTGCTCCCTCTACGCATTTTCTAGGTTTCTTGCTCTTTTTTTTCCTCTATTGTGCACATGAATAAAAGGTGAACAACAATATAGAGAATTTTGGACCCTTGAATTACAAACATTTTAATTATTACTATTTTGCATTTGCATTCTTTTACCTTTCACGACTGTGACATTTTTTGGTATTTACTGCAAAATTCACTGCCTAGTTTATTAGAAAACAACAACACAGTATTTGTCTCAACTGAGAGTGGAGGTAAATTATGATGCCGACAGCTGTACAGATTCAAGACGCCCCATTTGCATTCAAATGTACACAGGTTCACTTTGGTTTTCTCACAGTTACAGATAAGCTGTCATATGAAAGTCATACTGCAATCATGTAAAATATAGGTAAATGGAAAATGTCAAAATAAATAAAAAGTAATATCGTAGTTCCCAGGAAATTCTCACCTACAATGTAATTTAATCTACAAGGAACTGAGGATTTTTCAGAGCTTTTTAAATTCTGTAAATCTTTGGCCTCAGTAAGCTACTCACCAAGCGCCCTGGACCGAGTCCTTTCACCAGCACACGGACGTAGGTGACCCCCTTCGCCCTCGTCTTCTGCTCAAGACAAACATACATACATTTAGAACATTTAGCATAATAAAAACTAATGAATCACTGAGGAAACACAAAATTGCAGGAGCCTAGAATCTGAGGTCTGTCCGAAACTACTAATTTAGATCATAACGCTTGTGTCCATACAGCAAATGAATGGTTATCAGTGGGAAGTCATATACTGATTATACAGCCTGCTGTGACTCAGGGTTGTCATTAGACTCTTCACGACACACGCTGATGAAATTACAAACAAATAGCGTGGAAGTAACCGAAGAGACGTATAAACATGAAACCGAAGATTTGAAATGTTATTTTTAATTTTTCTATTTCTCCTGGCCAGTCATATTATCATTATAAACACTGAAACAGTCAATAAGACACTGCTGATAATCTCAAACCTGAGGAAACATACACGCACATAAGACCGTCATATTTAAAAAAATATATATATATATTTCATAAGTTCTCTATATTTCAAGTTATGTTTTGACCGACCCAGTTTCTAAAATTATATTTTATGTCTGTTCTGAAAGAATTTTTTAGCATGACTTTAAATTTAAAGCAGAAAACCTGTCAAACACAATCTAAAGAAGGGTACTTTAACAATTAAACAGGGTGTGGTAAATTACTACAAAGAAACGTGCTGCCATCAAGTGGACAACATCTAAATGACAGACAGAAAAAAGATGCACAACTGCAATTAGAAGTATTAATAATTACTTTTGATGGAAATGTCTGATATATCTCTCTCTACTAGACAGTTCAAATGAAATCATATATGGTTTATGCTTTGACAACTATACAAAAAAAATTGTATCTATTGCACTCAGGATAAGTCTGCATTAATTTATTTTTATTAAGCAAAATGTCTTAAACAATCCTTGGCATATCTATTTCAGTATACAATCAATATGATTTCATATTAAATCCTTATGTTTTGTCCATCTTACCGCAGCGGCTGAAATCCCAGCGGTCTGTGCTGCAATGGGAGTGGATTTCTTCACATTCTTGAAACCCTCTGATCCACACGAGGTTCGGACCATGTACTGGCCCAGACAATCTGTGACGTGGATATGTGTGCTTGAGCAAGAAATTAAGGACAAAAGACAGTTAGCTATATGTAAACATGCAATATTAGGTATAAATAATAATTATAATGCATATACTATGAACATACATAGTCCCTAGATACACCAAGAAAACACTGTAAATTCATTTCACATGGGCATCTAAACTAAACGACATGATGTACAGTAGGAAATGTTATGCAACAAAAGCACTTTGACCAACACAACAGATGGATAAACGACAAGAATAGTTAAGAGATGAAATAAGCTTATGCTATAGCTGCATGCACAAAGCAAAAAAACTATAATCAAACTATATCTGAACTAATTCCATTTTAATTTGTAAATCACAACCATTTTATTTTTTGTCAAGCAACTTACTTGTTATATGTGGCTTTTATGTGTGCTATTGGTAATTCTTCAAACTTCTTGCTGTCCCATGTCAGGGAGCTCTCCTCACCCGGAAATGGAGGGAAGAGACTAAATAGGGAAAAGAGTATAAGCAACAACAATAACAAACATTTTTACAATTAAATCTGATTTAGAACTTCAACATATTTTTATATCGATCAATGTTTTTATCTATCTATCTATCTATGTTTCTATCAATCTATCTATCTATCTAGAGAGAGAGAGAGACAGAGAGAGAGATACTTTATTATAAATGATAACTATTACTATCAATGTCAAAAACAGTTTTTGCTACTTAATTGTTATTTTTTTGGAAGAAACTGTGATACACTTTCACTCAAAGGTTTAGGGTTTTAAATAAATTAATACTTTTATTCAGCATGGATGCATTAAATTGAATAAAAGTGACAGTAAAGACATTTATAATGTTACAAAAATCATCAATCCATTTATTATTTAAAATCTCTGGTGTTGATTTATGTGATAATTTATATCCTAAGAACTGACAAAAAGATTAGAGAGACCCTGAGTTAAAACTATATTTGAAAGCAGGTGTGTGTCACTGTTTCTGTCATACTCTTTCAGTCTTTTGACAGGAGCTGATGGCTTCTTGGTTTCCACTGGTTTGGCATCAGCCTCTTGTAATCGGATGGCACTGCTTGACAGCGGACGCTGAAGCCCCACATTTCCACCACTACAGGAGACAACAATCAATTAGGTCCGTTAGTAACAAAACACATCCAGAGTGTGCAAAGCTGGCCTCTAGACACATATGGTGATGACTTTGAAGAAGCTCAAATACAAAACATTTTATCTTGTGTTATTTCATAGTTTTGATTATTACGCAATTATTGTAAAATGTGGAAAAAAGGTAGTAATAAAGAACGAGTATGCGTCTCCAAACTTGTCACTGATAGTAAATATGATACTTAGGAGGTATGTCAAAGAACCCCACTGTATAATCATGTTAAATGGGGAGAAAAAAAACAGTTTTAGTGTGGTACATGTTCAGGAAACCATGGTATTATTACGATGCAATGTCAAAAAGGCATATTAATATCATATGCCTTTAAAAATACTATTAAGTCATGTCCAAACAACATGGTATTACTATAGTACCATGTCCAAAAAAATGGCATAACCGTTGTAGTATGGAACCATAATCAACCACCAGATTAATATTATGTCAACATTTGATATATGATTGTTGTGTTGACTTAAATACAGCGTCAACACAAAACATTAAGTACAGTGGATGATGATTGTGTTACACAAATCTCACTTTATCAGATGTGCTGCTATAACAACCACATAAGCTACTTACATTATCCGTCCAGATGAATTCAAGGGCTCAAAAAGCTGCTGACACGAACCTCGAATGAGGCTATATAACCTAAGATACATAGTGTGTGTTTAAATCATGCAGTTTATTCACAAACACACACACATGACTTTAGGTAGCTTGGCGGACATTGACGGTCATGTACAGTGTGTTTAATGGGAACGTCACAATCATACTATATTTCAGAGGGGTGTTTTATTTATATTTTAGACACCAACGTATCGAATGTGACGTAAAGTATTTTGTATTAGATTAACTGTAGTAATAATAGCTAATATAACTATAGTGATACTTTACTTTCATTAAATATACTTTGTGAATACCGCCAAACCTTTTTTTCTCCTAAACTAGTTCCCCCTATTTTTGAAATAGTCGCGTCTATTTCACAAACTCCGCAAAGCACTACGGGAACACGTGCGGTCAAGATGGCGGCGCCCTTCACTAGAGTTTATCGACCTTTATGGAGAATAATAACTACAACTACATTAAACAAAGGCGTGCGAAATGTTTCGTCCACTAGGCAACAGTGGTCTGCGCAAAATGTCAAAACTGCGGGTGCCGCGTCTCCGTGGGCGCTGAATGGATCCGTATGTCTGCAGCGGCTGCCTGTGGTCTCTCAAGACAGGAGCCCTATTGAGGAGGAGTTCATGGAGCTTATGCACCAGGTATGAAAGAATCAGTATTTTACACGAAATATATAATGTGACCCTGGACCACAAAACCTGCTATCCAATTTTTTGAAATTGAGATTTATACATCATCTAAAAGCTGAATAAATATGCTAGTTTCCATTGATGTATGGTTTGTAAAGGATAGGACAATATTTGAAAATCTGGAATCTGAGGGTGCAAAAAAAAAAAATATTGAGAAAGTTGCCTTTAAAGCTGTCCAAATGAAGTCCTTAGCAATGCATATTACTAATCAAATATTAAGTTTTGATATATTTATGGTAAGACATTTACAAAATATCTTAATGGAACATGATCTTTACTTAATATCCTAAGGATTTTTGGCATAAAAAAAATCGATAATTTTGACCCATACAATGTATTTTTGGCTATTGCTGCTGGTTTTGTGGTCCAGGGTTACTAATATTATAAATACACCATGCTCATATATTGTTTTCGGACAATGTATTTGGTGACAGGACCATTTACATACGTATAATTTATTTTATTTTTCTAATATATTGTGCTATGTAGCATATTTTGAGGCTGTGTGTCTGTACGCATCTTAATATTGTGCTCTGCCTTTCAAGCATATCCTTATAATGCTGCCCATCCATTAATCTGCTCGCCATGAGCCACCTGTCAAACACATCTCACAGGATTGCGTACTGTTTCAGATGGAGTTAGAGAGAAGTCTGCTTTCGGACCATGAGCTGAGGCTCCTGGAGGATGCTGCACGGATGAGCCGGAAACAAGAAGAGGATTATGATTCAGATGAAGAGGAGGAGGATTATAGAGACAAAGAAATTGTCACAGCCCAAGATCTGGAAGATATTTGGGAACAGAAACTCAAGCAATATCAACCAGCTCCGAGGTCACAAGGTGAGCATTATATCGGCAGTGATAGTCTAGAAAGTTTTTAAAAATTAGATTAAATCATTGCTTTTGATGTTTTTAAGACATTTCAGACATGTTGAATGTACACAAATTACAGGTGCTGACGAGAAAGGCGTGAGTTCTTCAGAGCGTTGTTTAGCAGAAAGCCTGATCTTGCTGGTGAAGAAGGATGTTGGCAGTGAAAAGCTTTGGCTCCTGCCTCAGATACAGTGGCAGACGGGAGAAACACTTCGACAGACGGCCGAACGTGCTCTTGCAAGTCTTCCAGGTACATACAAATTTGTCTATTTTGTTTGTTTATACATATGTGTATTTTATTCACATGTCTTAATTTTTATTATCTGTGTTGTTGTTGTCTCTGTGTACTGGAAGCTTATTCTGTCACCAAAATAAAATCCTTGTGTGTGCAAACATACTTGGCAATAAAGCTCTGTCTGATTTTGATGCTTATATTGTAATAGTCATTTAGACAGTTTCAGGTAGGTCAGTTTGAACTGGAGAGTTGATGTCAGCTTTTAAGAAGAGTTGATAATCAAACATTTTAATAAGCTGACAATTAATGATTACAGTTTTAACACTGAATCACAAGCAGGGCAAGAAAAAAAATGTCAATGAAACATGATTACATTTTCTGGTTAAAGAAAAGGACTTTGGGGCTGAATAAAATTCTTTATTCAGTCTGAGGGTGATTATATAACAAGACTGTAATTCTTAAATCGAATGGGCTGCAGTAGTCCAGGTGATATGTGAATTTTTTTTTCACTTTTTCATAAAAGCATGAAATTTGGTACACTTGTAAAGTTTGCGGCCCTAAACATTTTCAGAAATGGAGCCATTGCAAAAACACCTTGTGGTTGCCATGGCGACCATTTTACTTTCCACCATAAACAAATTATGTATTTTGTGCCATAGAATAAAACACAGAAAAGGTGATATCTACCCCTATGTTTTGATGGTCAAGGATTACAATGATACCATATACAACAACATAAACTGTTCAAGTGAAGAGTTAATGGTGAAATCAGCAATGAGCATCACAGTGACACAGCATTTACAAAAGTCCATATTATGGCTATTCATTTTTTCTTTCTTTGATAATTAACTAATATTTTATTCAATAATACATTAAAATATTTTTTTTCAAGAATACTATCATAGAATACTATCATATATTTCAGAGATATATATATATATAAAAAAAAAAAATCTCAGGTAAGTGTATTTCCAATACATTCTTGTTCTCTCTCAACAACGCTCTAACATCACACCCAGACGGCAACGCAATCAGGTGAACAGTTAATGGTTAATTTAGTGACTTTATGAGAAGGATTACAATGAAATTTCAGAAGATGCAGAATGAAATTTCAAACATATTTCATGTAAATTTAATTTACAATCACTCTCTGGGGCCAGAGTTGTCTATTATGTTGTCCACAAGAGGAAAGCCAGAGTCCTACATGCGGGCGCGAGTACACGCAGGTGAACCGCTAATATTTGATGTAACAGGTGGAATAGTATTTATGTGTAGGGTGTGGTGCGGGCCAGACGGTGACAAGCACGGGCGGGTTGCGGGTCCAATAGCCAAGACTATTTCGACCCGGTCCAGTACACGCTGAGCAATGTAGCCAATCGTGCTGCCACTGATTGACAGCTGTACTGATTATAGTAAAGGGGGCGCTCTTTGCTTGCTTTCTGTATTTAATCTATTCACAATTTGAATAAAAGTTTTAATAAATGAGATTTTTCTACCTCAAGTAGGAGATTTAATGCAGGTGTGGTTCGGGTTGTAGTTTTTATGTCAAATGGGTCGGGTATAGGATTAAATTAGTGTTGCTGTCAGATAATGTGTCGGGTGTTCTGTTAATTACTGCGATTGTGGGAAGATCATTTCACCAGCCAGGAAATGTGAACGAAAATGCATCTCTGTGATGTTACCACAAGGCATCACTTACTTACAGATCTCAGGCTTCTGGAGGGGATGTAGATTCGTAAGAGTGAGGAGGAAGTAGGAGGGTGTTGAGCCTGTGGCTGTTCTGTACACAAACATCAATGTCTTGAACTTGATGCGAGCTGCAACCGGTAGCCAGTGCAGGGAGATAAAGAGAGGCGTGAAGTGGGCCCTTTTGGGCTCGTGGAAGACCAGTCGTGCCACTGTATTCTGAAACATTTGTTGAGGTTTAATTGCGCATGATGGAAGTCCAGCTAGAAGAGCATTGCAATAGTCCAGCCTAGAAATGACAAGGGCCTGGGCAAGAAGTTGTTCAGCATGCTCTGTTTGGAAGGGCCTGATCCTCCTGATGTTGTGCAATGCAAACATGCATGATCGAGCTGTCTTTATAATATGGTCCTTGGAGGTTAGTTGGTGTATATGGTATCATTGTAATCCTTGACCATCAAAACATAGGGGTAGACATCACCTTTTCTGTGTTATCATGTTTGGTTCAGGAGATATGACACAAAATATATAATTTGGTTATGGCGGAAAGTAAAATGGTTGCCATGGCAACCACGATTTTGCAATGGCTCCATTTCTGAAAATGTTTAGGGCCGCAAACTATACAAGTGTACCAAATGTCATGCTATTATGAAAAAGTGAACATATCACCTAAAATTTTGCACATATCACCTGGACTACAGGTTAAACTATTAAGCTTCTGTTTAATTTGTCCTCTGTAGGTGCTGACCTAAAGGCCACTTTTCTTGGCAATGCACCCTGTGGATTTTACAAATATAAATACCCAAAGGACATTCAGAAAGAGGGCAGTGTTGGAGCCAAGGTGTTCTTTTTCAAAGCTGTGCTATCCAGCCATAAGCACTTACCTCTGGAGAAGAACTCATTTGCCTGGGTAAAAAAGGATGAACTCCAGGATTTCCTGAAGCCAGAGTATCTGAAACAAGTCAGGCGCTTCATTATGGCTCTGTAATATGAGAAGACATGGACATGATGGAGAATATGTTGGAAAACAGATCGCAAGTTTATTCTTTTCATATTTTTGGACTATTATTCCATGAGTTTGGACCCTATTCCATCATATGATGGCAATATATGTGATGTTCAGGTTGTCGAATAGATGTTATACAGTATGTTTCATACACTCTATTGTCATCTGCCATGTATTTGTATATTTTTCCTGCTTGTAAATGGAAACTTGTATGATGATTAATGCAATATTAAAAAGGTTGGCTTTTGACTTTATAGCATGTGATCTTGTTGTGGAGAAAAGTCTTCTCTGTCTTGCAAAATAAAGCTCAGGAGGCAGAGTTCCAGAAGTCAAAATTAGACTTTATTGCAAGAAGACAACAAAGTCGAGATGACTGCAGAACATCTGAATCTTTCTTTGTCCAGGATACCATCTTTATACAATTTTGTTATCAGTTGCTGTCCAATGAGCGTACAGACCACTTGTTAATACGTCATTCCCAGTACTTTTCCACAGTTGTTTATCAGTTTTCATAATGCTTACTTTCATTGTAGAAAAACACCTGCTAGTCTGTTTTTTTTTTTTTAAAGAACTTCTCTTATCTACCCCTTTCCAGTTGCTCAAGGTTACAAAGGCAGATACATTTTAGGATTTTAATGAGTTGTTCACACATGATCTATTTCCATACTATCTCATCCTGTGGCATCTCCCATCTTTGGTACTTCCTTCTGTATTCTCTATTCATAAGTACAGTCACGCAGGCCATGAGGCCTACACAGTCAGTTAGTTTGGCCTTCAGGCCTTTAAAATGCACCCAGCTCATATGAGGCAGACTAATTTTCACAAAGAAAATGTTTCATCAATCTCATCTTTTTTTTAAAGTATTTTGTAAAATGTAGAATGAAATCATTTTTCCAGCAGGGTGGTAGTTATATTGTTTGTTATTCCTCTGCTTCACTGTCACTTCTTTATCAGTGTACGTATGTTGTCCTTTAAAAACTACCACTTGAGGGCAGTAGATGGACAAAGAATGGAGGACAGACCATCCAATGGGAACTTTTCCCCCTTCACGAAAACACAAAGGATATCCAATTATGCTTTTGGCCAGTATATTTCTGTCTTGTCAAATTTAAATGCCTTGTACTTGGGGTTTCTCTTATGCACTTTTATGTCTCTCTCGCTCAGTTGTCAAAAAGTCATTGACTTTTGTGCTGTGCTGGTGGAAATTGGGATTAGTAATACTATGAATTATTTAGGCACCTTGATTATGTAGGTCTCTAAAAATTGGCTGTAGACAGTCATTTCTGCCAGCGTTTTGGGATTTGGAGGAGAAATTACTTTCAAAATTCCTCATAAATAGTGCAGCTGTGGGCTTTGCAGTGGGAGACTTTTTTAAAGAACACACACTTAAGAAAGACCAGTTTTCGTAAGGCTAAGTGATATATGACTTCTTTGGAAAAACCTCAACCGTCCTAAAAATAGGCTTTATTGTCTTTATCTAAAAATTATTTCTTATTTTGTTTGGGGGGGTAAAACATGACCCAGATATTTCTTGACAGTTTATGTGAGAAGTGTCAATGCAAGAGCTTTTCTTTGTACGCTGAAGCTGTACACTCCCTATAAAAAGTACTTTTCATGTTTCTGCTTTGCATTCACCCCAATTAAGTAGCAGCAGTTTGTGGGTCACTGGTGACTGCAATGCTTCTCCATTCTTCTTTCAAAACCGCAAACTGCATGTTTCTTTCTGCACTTTTCAAGTCCATCTATAAATCAATTGGATTGACTGATCTAGCTACTCCAGGACATGGACATTAACAACATCTATTTAGCTTTGGATATTCTTTCGTGTCAGTGAAAATTTGCATTTAATGAGGATAGGTATTAAATAATTATTTACATAAGTATTCATCCCCATCAAATCAGAATCAAGTAGATGACCGCAATTTCAGACTTGCATTTATGAGGATAGGTTTTACTGGCAACTGCAGTGTTTCTCCATTCTTCTTTCAAAACTGAATGCTTCTTTCAGCAAAATATATATCATTTCAAGTCATAGGAGTCTTGTGGTTTTCCTGCAGGAGTTTCCTATATTTTGCACATTTCATACCTGCACATGCCTTCAAGGTCTTGCTCTAGAGAAGCATCCCAACAACACGATACTGCCATCACCATGCTTCACAAAAATATGTTGTATTTGGCTGACATGTATTTAGTTTGATGGCTAAAAAGCTTTATTTTGGTCTCTTCAGATGACAGAACCCTCTCTTCCAGCTGGTCTTGGTGACCTCCCTCACATGTCCTCCATACGGTTTTTGAGGACAGCCAGCCTAGGTAGATACAGCACCATGCTTCACTTAATTAAAAATATCCAAGGGTTGACTTCTTAGTCTTCTTTGTTCCCTGCTGCTTTTCAATTACTTTTCCGTATTTAGTTTGTCTTAATTATGGCTAAAAAGCTTTAGAACCGAATCAGAACGCAGATTTGGTCTCTTCAGATCAATTAAAATATTTGTCCTTTGTTTCTGACAGAACCCTCTCTTCCAGCTGGTCTTGGTGACCTCCCTCACTAGTGTCCTCCACGGTCACTCGGTTTTTGAGGACAGCCAGCTCTAGGTAGATTTACAGCACTGCCATGCTCTTTCCATTACTTAATTATTGATTTAACTATACTCCAAGGGATATTCAATGACTTCTTGAAGTCTTCTTGTAGCCGTTCCCTGACTTGCGCTTTTCAATTACTTTTCCGCTGAATTGCTGGAGGGTTTTTTGTCTTAATGATGTAAGTTATGCCACAATATTGACTCACCAGAAGTTTTAGCTCCCAGATAGAGTTGCTTTTATACAATCAGCTGAAACTCTGACTGCACACAAGTAATTTTAACTATTGATTTATTTACATCATATAAAAGGGGGGTGAATACTTATGAAATTAATTAGTTTGGATTTTATACTTCGTATTATTTGAAATGCCTTTATAGAGTGTTTTTCTGTTGATCAGTGTCAAAAAAGCCTAAAGAAGTCCAGTGTGATTCATTGCTGTAAAGCCACTAAACATGAAAAAGTATTTTATAAGCACTGTATCTCAAGTCTGCCATTAATCCAGATATTGGCATATTGTTCTAGTTTTATTAGTTCAGGTATACATACAGTGCTCTCTGCACCTAAGCATACTCAAGACGCTAGTGTCTAACCTAATAACGGTGAGAATAAAGAACATTATGTGTGTTTGCTGCAAAGACATTTCGACCCAAATCCCATTTCAAATTAAATTGGCCACATTTAGCCCATAAACACGTTTTACCTCAACAGCTTAATTTATAATTGAAGGTTAAAACGGGGGCTCAGAGGTCTTCAGAGACATCTAAATGGAGCCGGGAAAGCAATAAATGGGTGCGAGTACGAACCTTCCCTCCCTTTAAAGACCTCAAGCGCTGAGCTCAGCTGTATGAGATCAGGTGAGGTTATTGAGGGGATGTACAACAATTAGCTGATCAGCATGTTTTGTCCTCGCTCACGTCTCACATCTCTATCACGGTGCTTTGTCATGTCTGAGAGGATTAAACATCCTTTGATGATATTAGAATTGATATTTCCTCTGCACTTTTACTATCCTGTTTGTTTGTTGTTAGACACCAAATCCCATTTCAAATTAAAGTGAATGACTGCCTCTAAAAAACAAAGCCTGGAATCAATCAACCATTTATAAAAAGAGAGCACAACGCAAAATCTTTGGCTGTACGGAATGAAGTCCCAAAGAAAAAAATTAACCCCAGTTAACCTAACACTGTTTCCATTTGCTTGATTTTTTAATCCAGAAAGACAGTTTCTTTAAAGGTCTTTAAAACTTTAGCAAAAAAAAAAAAAAAATTATATGCTTATCTCAGAGCCAACAGTTTTTAGACAGGGGTTTTCAAAGTTTTTGATACTGAGGAATCCCAGAAGTGAAGTGACCCCGATTTACAATATTAAGGCAGCTATTTATTTTCATTTCAAGAACGTGAGAGAAGTGTAGCACTTGTTTACAAAATTAAATAATTCACCTTCTGTGACATATTGTCAGTGCGCTTAAGTCAAAACAAATATAACAAATATTTTTATAATTTACTATATAATATTTAATTTATATTAAGATTTTTTTCTACACAATTAGGCGTGATGAAAACCATTTCCATTGTTACACTATTGTTGTCTTATAACAATATAATAAATAAAAGATTTAAAAAAAACATTCCCATAGAACTAGGTTTATTTTACATAACATTATATATACATATATATACATTTTACATAACATTATATATTTTTTATAATTTAATATAATAATAATATAGCATTCGGTAAAAAAAAGGTGTTGTGTCACAAAATGTTATGTTTAAAATAAATAATCTTAATTTAATGCCTTGACTTCTACAGTCAACACATTTTTTTCCCTCTCAAATTTTCCGCAGATCCTTTAGCACCCTCTTGTGGTCCCTGGACCCAATTTGAAATACCTCTGGTTCTCTACGGTAAAACTCAAATGCATTTCACTAATGTTTAGAACTCATTTCTAGAGCAAACTTACACTACTAAAGAAGAATCATACAGTATATGCTGGGATTTACTTGCGAAAAATTAATCAAATCGAAATAAATGGTTGGCTTGACATTTCAGTGACAAAGTGACATAAAAACAGAGTCATTACACCATTGAGGAAAATCTGACACTGAATATCCTTCACTGAAAAAACAACATAAAATGTGTCTTTGAATATGGGTTCCTTGAGCACAAAGCAAATGGTGTCATTAGGTGTCATTAACAGTTATAGTCAGTGATTTGTTGCTTTTTCATACCTGGCCTTAGGTCAGCTCTCAAACACTGTGCTGCGGATGCACACTCGTGAGTGCGCTCCTTTGAAAAGTCATTACATTTGTGAGAAACCAAGATGGGTATGACCCCCTTGGCAAAAAAGAACTTCTGGAAATTGCCCCATCCATCATAATTGCACCTATTGGGCAGCGCTAAGGAAGACAGGGGGAGCGAGCCCCTTTCCTGACCTGGTACGGATCCGGACAATGGGAAGACTGAAATTGAACTGAAATCCCTTTGGGGGTAATGGAGGGATTAGGAATGTTTGAAGAAGTCCCTGTTAAGGCGAGAACTGGATTTTACAATGGTTTTGGGATTTTTTACCTTTGTCTGGGTATTATCTATCTCCATAGCATCCATCTAATGTCCTTGATTGATACCCTACCAACAATTTACAAATTTATTGTCTCCCTCTCAAGCTTCTTTCAAGACAATCTAACCATTTTGTGTTAATGGCAGAAGCTATTTTGAAAAGTGTTGGTAAATTTAAAATGTTTGTATCTGAAATGGCTGAAACAGTGTCAGTGAATTGCGGGACTTAGCTTTGTTAAAACACAGTGAATCACAATAGACGCACATTTTTGAAAGCAATTGCTCCACACTGGCCTGCTAAATGAAGCAATTACTTTTTGCACTTGTTTGTTGTGTTTAAATTAAGCCATAGAAGCCAGGAAAAGGCACTGAGGGTCATCAGTCAATTAACATGCAACAATTCACATTACCATTTAAAAACACTGTGGTGCCACACAAAATGCATAATTAGCGAGAAACATATGGCTGCATCATGCATGACTTTGCTTGGCTGAGCTTACCGTATTCAATGCCTCCACAGAAAAAAGTACATGAAATGTTTATGCACACTTTTTTGGGGAGCCAAACACATTCAACTAACAAAAGAGCATTTTTTTAGGTAATGTGAATATGTCATAATTGAATTTCACTTTTGCATTTGACTTAATAATAGACTTCAAAATTCACTCCATTTTTAATTTAACATATTGCTTTATCAAAACAAACTTGGAAGTGCACTACTGTGAAATTTCAAAGGAAGAAACACTAAAACAATTACTGTCAAAACGTTATCAGAACAGATTTCCATAAATGTAGCATTACATCACTTGCTCACCAGTGGATGCTCTGCAGTGAATGGGTGCCGTCAGAATGAGAGTCCAAACAGCTGATAAAAACATGTGGATTATTGTGATTACTTGTGGATTATTGTGATGTTTTTATCAACTGTTTGAACTGTCATTCTAAAAAAAAAAAGTAGCTGCCAAAAGAAAAATCTTCTCACCTCAGATGCATATGATGTATTACATCATGCCTTACCTCAAATAACTGAGCCATTAACAAAGGTATCATGTACTGTAATCCATAATTTGACAGCCTGCGTGGATTAATGAAAACAATTGGCCTTGCTGTTTAAACCCTCATATGCTCTTACGAATTTTAATGCATTTTGCTGGTCAGGATGATATAATGAGTACTCAGTATGGACCATTAGACATCAAAGCACACAAGGTTTGCAACCTATGCAACATTTCCAGTTGTGAGAAATGATTTGTTACAATAGTGCACCACTGAAATGAAACCAAATCACGTGCAACCTCTTTAAAGGTGTGATTACTCAACTACTACTGTTGGATTTGTTGTCATAGGTCAGTAAATATTGGAACATGAAACAGCCAAAGCAATTTCACAGGTTAATTGAAAGTTTACCAACATTGCCCTTTCTGCAATTTTTTGTCCAGTTCTAGTTTTTAATCACTTCCAAAATCTATTGTGATAACACTAATAACCGGTTTTCACTCCAATATCATCTTCTCCCTAAGGATTATCAGAGTCCTTGAGAAATCCACTCTCACTAGAAGGAGATCTCATAATTAGATCTGTCTGTCTTAATGCATTCATGATATAGATGGCATGAGGTGTTAAAACCATGTGCACATAATCACCTATTGTGCTCCTTGGTGCCTTTTTAAATGGTTTATTTTCTTTTGTGGTCTTGTTTTCTGCCTTTTCCCATATGGCGGTATCGATTAGGTGGCATTTATGAGTCAATAGATCACTATAGATTTGAATGATTGCTGTGTGGCTCTCTTAGCCGCTGCTCCATCACGTCGCTTGAAACCGCTGGGCCTTGTTTCTAGGTGACATGGAATCAATATGCACTTCACACTACAGCTTTCCAGAACAGTTTGTTTGTCATCAGTTAGTTCGGTTAGTGTGAAAGCGGTATTTCAAACTAGATTGTGGAATAAGAAATGTTGGAACTGGTATGAACAGCAGTTCATCCTAAATTATGAAAAAGTGAACTGCTACTGATTTTGTATAATTTGCATCTTTGCACACTCCTGGTTACATTTATGTATTATATTTCTCACAGCTCCTTGAGCCTGAATAAATTTGCATTCACTCTTTAATTTTATGCATTACCTCATATCACTGCAGATAGATTAATAATATAGTCCCAATATAATATAGAAAATCTCTTTCTGGCAGTTTGTCATTTGGCAACACTGGATTGGCGCTCCTCCTGTTTTGTGTCAGCTTTTTCCTGAGGCCTATATATCTTGACAAGCTAATGATCCAATTATGTGTCTGTCTCAAAAATCTACAGTTTTTTTTAAACTCCAGATTCTGTCGATCACAGAATTATCTTTTACGGTTTTAAAGGAACAGTTCACCCAAAAATGAAAATTTGCTGACAATATACTCACCGTTAGGCCATCTAAGATGTAGATGAGTTTGTTTCTTCATCAAAACAGATTTTAAGAAATTTAGCATTACATCACTTGTTCATCAATGGATCCCCTGCAGTGAATGGGTGCCGTCAGAATGGGAGTCCAAACAGCTGATAAAAAATATCACGATAATCCACACCACTCCAGTCCAGTCACTTCCAGTCCAATTGACCTATTGGTAAGCCCCTCCCCTCAAACGCAGACGAGCCAATGGCAGTCGAGTATCAGTTGCATGGGGAGCAGAACTTGGACATCTTTAGGTTTCAGCGCCATAGAGAAACATTAGAAGATCCGAAGCTTTCATCGGTTTGATGGTGTTTATGCTACGAAAATGGAAAAACGATGTGACTGGGATACTTGTAACACTGATTCCAGGTATCCTGTGAGGACGGCAATAGAATTTATTACATTTCCTAAACCCAAACAAAACAGAGCAAAATGTCCCTAAGCATTCAACCCCAATCCCAATGAAGACAAAAACGTTCATTTTCTGGTTGTCATACACTCATTAAGTTACAATTTTCATCTGCTCAAGCAGAACGTTAATGTCATCTTGCGTTTCAGCAAGGTATCTCTGGCTAAAACCAGCTAACGTTAAAGTTAGTGAGTCAATGCTATTACAAAACTAAATAGCGAACTGTTCTCACATCATGTACAGTGTAAGTCAAAAACACATAAATGAAGGTCTACATTTCAGTGCCTCTCCATATTAAACTGGTTAAATGTACTCTGTGGTACGGTGTTGATCCTGCATGTTGTCATCCGCGATTGTAATGACCGTAATATAAGACTTCTCCTGCTTGCATTGTGATCTGTAAACCCTCGCTTTGAGTTACCCACCGTATTTATTTTTAAATATTTTATAAATCCCTCCATGGAATGTTTAATTTCCACTTGAATGGTGGCCCTTCTGTGTCCAACATTGTGCAAAAACATTGTGGGACAAGGTTTTCGCACTGCAGCTGTCATTGTAAGACAGTGAGCAACTCCGTCTATTTGTCCGAGGGAGCAATGTTAACTAAGGGGGGCGGGGCTTACCGATAGGTCAATTATCCATAATCCAAATCTCCAGTGAGAAAATCCATCCCATATTGTCCTCTCACATCAAAATTTACAGATAAATCACGTGGATTACTTGTGGATTATTGTGATGTTTTTATCAGCTGTTTGAACTGTTTGAACCGTTCATTTTGACGGCACCCATTCAGAGGATCCATTGGTGAGCAAGTGATGTAATACTAAATTTCTCCAAATATGTTTTGATGAAGAAACAAACTCATCTACATCTTGGGTGGCCTGAGGAATTTTTATCACATTTTTATTTTTTAGTTCATCTGTTCCTTTAATATACTGACTAATATACTGATACTTTTAATTAGCTGTGCTTTTTAAGTCAAAAATCACCTTAAAGGGATAGTTCACTTTGAAATTAAAATTTGGTATCTATCAGCTTACCCCAAGGGCATCCAAGATGTAGGTGTCTTTTTTTCTTCAGTAGATCCAATTTTGATGTTTTTAGGTCAAACCGTTCTAGTCTGTCAGTCATATAATGGCAGGTATAGGTCACTGTCTCTATAAGAGGGAAAAAGAACATGCACAGAGAAATTCAAATTAAACAATTCCCCATCGTAACTACACATTGATGGCCTAAGACACGAAACGAGCGGTTTGTGTGAGAAAACGAACAGTATTTATATCGTTTTTTACCTCTTGTACACAACCATGTCCAAGTGATCTGAGTGCGCAAACACATCCGGTGTGTGACGTGTGTGTGCGCGTGCGCTTGACGGAGGGCGTGTCTGAAGTGTGGTGCTGACTCAACTTCGTGGTATTTTCTTGTTGGAAGACGCGCACTCAGTGTTGCCAGATTGGGCGGTTTTGAATTTGATTGTGCCGGTAAATATTGGCTTGGGCGGGTGGACAAAATTTGGGCTGGTTTTTGGTCAGTTTGGCGGTTTTCAAAACATATAAATTGTATAGGCTAATTGGTTAACAAACAAGCCCAAGTGTGCATATATAGCCTACTGCATGCATCCAATCAGTCATCACAAAGTTACTAAACACACACGCACGCTGCAAAGAGACTGGTGCTGATGTTGACGTCACGGCCGCACTTTTAGCCAATCACTAGGGATCAGCAGACAGACGTGATGATTCATGAGTGACGGGTTTTTAGCGCGATAACGGATCTGATTTTGAATGTATAACTGTAAGTGATCATAATGCCTATATAAGTTCGATGGTAAAGAGTGGAGTGTGTTTTAACTCTCAAAACGTGAATTACACATGTTGAGGGAGATGACATGAAGACGATGATCACTGCAACTCCGAAATCAGAGCACAGTTAAATTATTTAATCAAAATCTATTTATATCTATACGATCCTGTCTTTTATCTTTTAAACGGTCCAGATTGGATCCTTTAAAGCTGATGGACTTGTTAGTTTTGACTGTGTAAAGTTCTACATTATGCTCAATATGAACTTCACGAAAGACTTAGTTCTGTGTGAAATTATAGAGCGACACGAAGGTAAGAGCATTATTGTTGTTGTTACATTTTTTTATTGTCGGATTATCATACAGAATGACACAGTTTTGACTGTCATGGTGTGTGCATGAACCAGTGTGAAATACCTATAATTACTTTGCTTATTCTGATCACTTATATTGGGCACTTTTTTTGCATTTAAATTCTGACTGTTGACATTGAAAATGATGCATGTGTTTTTCGAGGGTATCGGTTAATTTCTTGATTGCCGTTTTGACAGTGTCTGCTTGCATATTTATTTGGTAGTTCTCTTTAATGTATTTGCCCCGATTTGATCCATGGGAAATTTATCTAGCATTATATTTATATTATTTTGTCTTCATTATTTCATTATAAGGAGTTAAAAATGGCTCTTATCAACCTCTTATCAACAGTTAAAGTTTTGGGCTTGATTGCAGAACACAAGATACATTCTATCCCACCACATAGACCTACCTTTTGACAGTTAACCCCGCCCCCTGGATCTTTGTTCTGCAGTGAGGGGCTACTGGGTTTTTGTGAGCTTTTGGGCTGGAAATCGTCCATCCAATCTGGCAACACTGCGCGCACTGTCATCGCTCGTGTCGTTTCTGAACTGTCTACTCTAGGATAATGATGACTTCTTTTAAGCAGACCCGCTTGCTGTCATGCATTGTATTTCTATACGAGCGCTCCATGTATCCGTTTCATTCATCTGTAACTCGCCGTCAACGCTTGACGGAGGGCGTGTCTGAAGCGTGGTGCTTTAAAAAAATATTTGAATTGTTTGACAGTATTATTATATACGGTTATGTATATTCCTTTTGGTACAAAATGATGGCTCTTTAATTTCGGAATGGCACAAATATTATTCATGGACTAATCCTTCGTCATAGTAAGATTCCTTTTTTTTTTTCTCGCCGGTGTCATGTCTCAATAAACTGTTCCTGGATCTGTTATTTTTTACATGGTTAGGTGGAAGTGACGCAGGGTGAGGAGGGTGGAGTTGCGGCATGTGTGTTTGGCTAGTTACAGATGAATGAAACGGATACATGGAGCGCTCGTATAGAAATACAATGCATGACAGCAAGCGGGTCTGCTTAAAAGAAGTCATCATTATCCTAGAGTAGACAGTTCAGAAACGACACGAGCGATGACAGTGCGCGTCTTCCAACAAGAAAATACCACGAAGTTGCGTCAGCACCACGCTTCAGACACGCCCTCCGTCAAGCATGAGCCAGAGCGCGCGCACACACACGCACTCAGATCACTTGGACATGGTTGTGTACAAGAGGTAAAAAAACGATATAAATACTGTTCGTTTTCTCACACAAACCGCTCGTTTCGTGTCTTAGGCCATCAATGTGTAGTTACGATGGGGAATTGTTTAATTTGAATTTCTCTGTGCATGTTCTTTTTCCCTCTTATAGAGACAGTGACCTATACCTGCCATTATATGACTGACAGACTAGAACGGTTTGACCTAAAAACATCAAAATTGGATCTACTGAAGAAAAAAATACACCTACATCTTGGATGCCCTTGGGGTAAGCTGATAGATACCAAATTTTAATTTCAAAGTGAACTATCCCTTTAAGTGAACCTGAAGCCCTAATTTAAAATATTAAACTTCATCTCACACCAATTTTGGATATGAATTGTACCTCAAATCATGTGACTTTTTAATAAAAGGTGTGCTATTAATTTTCTGTGTGATCGTACTCACACTTTTGTTTTGAAACACCTTGCATCACCAGAGAAACCAGCCAGAACACTATAGTAACAACTTAGCAACTACTTTGGCACTAAGAGTAACTTCCTGAAACTCTTACATTTTGCATAGGTAAGCAAGCACCGTTCAAATTTTCTTCAGAAAATATACCAATCCAGTTGCTTCCTGAGGAGATAACTGATAAAGTTTCATAATGTGATACCTTTTTTCAAGGGAATAATTCTGAATATATAGCTAATGTGGATGAGTGTTTTATTTCAGCTAACAGATAACCTAAAGGATTTAAAACTAACCAAGTCTTTCACTTTTCAAAGATCCTGCAAACGATCCATAGGTAGCAAACTGAGCCAGCATCAACAGACTCAAACATCCCAAAGGTCTGGATGAGTGGCAGCTTGGCATCACCCTCTGTCCATTTAAGATGACAGAGGCAACTCTACAGCCAGGGGAAATTATGCAAATGTTATATTCCCATAAGTGAAACTTGTCATATCTGAATGTCAATGCTGATGTACCTACTGTAGAATTTGAACATGATCATGCTATGAATCCAGATGGTACATGTTATAGCTGTTTAATGAATGTTCATGGCTTTATTTGGATTATTGATGATTTAAATCTCAATGTCTGGCATCTTAAATCCTGCAGTGATATTTTTTTATGATTCACTCTCACTTTAGCAGAGAGGCAATATGATCGGCATACACTAGAATGACAATTGCTTTATTTTATATTCAAGGTCTAGTAGCTATATAAAATCATTCAATCTGTTCCTTTAGTGAGCAGAATCAGCATCCAAGAATCAGCATCCTAGACAGAAATCTATATTTTTGCAATGTGCATTCAATTACAATCCTTTAGATTTTTCTGGGTCACATTCATGGTAATGAATACCTAAATGATCTGTCTCAAAGCAAACTCTTGTAAAGGAGACAGATGTGCTGTATATTGCTAATAATAAGTCAGGCTCTGTTAAAATGCTACTGTCAGGCTAACATAGATTACACAAATGCAGAGAACAGAACTCTGTGTGACTAACAAACAATGCAGTTATGCTGGAGGCGGTTGTGTACATGAATCTCATTTCTAGTAATACAATGCACTAATGGCATTTACATCTGTTCATTTAGTACAGCTTTTATCCAGAGTGATTTGTAAACAAGGATGCTACTGCTACAATGCAAGGATTCATTTAATACGTTTGATAACCACAGTTTTATGGTGTGCCTACTTTCATAGATCACTTACTGTGTAACAGGACATTTTTACAGGTTGCGTTGTTGCAGATAACTTTATAAAACTGCGACCCCAGCAGGACTCGAACCTGCAATCTTCTGATCCGAAGTCAGACGCCTTATCCATTAGGCCACGAGGTCTCTGTCTATGATGGGGGATGTTAATCTAAAACAGCGGCTCGGCCTTGTTCTCAAGACTGCTTCAGAAGCAGCACAAAGACGGCGTTGTCACGTGATACTTTATTTCTGCGCTGACTTCAGTAATTCTTTTACAAAAATACACTGGAAGAATTTTTATTGAAATATCAGATGACAGTCATATGTAATAGATTTTATTTTTTATTGCAATTTCAAGGGTTCCGTTTCAGTTTGTTGCAAGATTCAGCTCAAACACAAAGTAGGCTATAACTTAAATATAACCTAATCATTAAACAAGAGGGAAATTTATTTCAAATAGATTTTTTTTAAGCACGTTTGCATGTTTAATAAAAATATTCATCATTACCTCGTGAATAAAAAACTCAGTACAAATGCTCAGTTGTCGAACAAATGGCCAAAAACAGTCGGTTCTCGATTCAATGATGAGTCGGTGACTTAAAAACCGCTCTAGGGTGCTTTTCCCAAAAGCAACTGTCGCAAGTTACATCGTTATATAGAGTTCAGCGTAACTTGCGATCATAGAGGTCTAATGACGCTTTTGGGAAGCTCATCCCTAATCGATTTCTGAACGAATCGTTCAAATCGTTTGATCGGTTAAAAAGACTTGACTCTACTAACGATTCGTTGATTCTAGCAATGGACGTTACTAGATATAAATGACAATTATATGGCAATGCTACTTTGTTATTAACCACCGGCCTTGTGGCCTAATGGATAAGGCGTCTGACTTCGGATCAGAAGATTGCAGGTTCGAGTCCTGCCGGGGTCGTTGTTTTAAGAGGATCAGTTGAACCATTCACCTATCTACCACCCACCGAATCTCATTAGGAGAGTTTCACGCCAGTATTCGTATCTGCTCACTATTCGACTATGCCTTTCCGTACCTCCTACTTCCCCGTCAGCATCTATTGCTACTACTCATGCTAAAGGTAGCACTTGAGAAAGAAACACCTTTCATCTTGACAACTACCAGCAGATTGTCTTGAGTGTTTTTTTCTAACACTCTATTCACTGTCAAGTGAGTATTAACCCACCAATGCAACTTGCAAGTATGCCACAATTTTGTGGACATGAATACTGATAAATATATATTTTTTATAACAAATATTATTGTTTATAACAAATATTTAGTACATTAATTTCCCAATTAGTTGATTTGTTAACAAACTGTGATTTCTTGGCTAGCTTGCTTGGTAACTCTCTGTATCACACATACCAGTAATCCAGCTGAGTACAGTTGTTGGTTTTGGAGGTGTATTTGTGACGTCTAAATGAACAAAACCATATCTAAATCCATAATACATCTATTCTTGTGAATGATATTACTACATTTGCATTGATCCTGTGTTGACTACTGTTTTTTTTTTTTTTTGGTATGTACTTGGAAATTTGTGTTTTAGTTAATTTCTTCTTTAACTTCTTCAGAGTCTAAATGTACAATGTACAGGTATTGTGACATTCACATGCAATTTGTGCACAATTGTGTCTAGCTTTACGTAACAACAGAGCGATTTGTTGTTGAAGACATTGAGAACCATTCAGGATTTACATGACATTAACAGGATTTAATATTTGTATATAGTTTATTGCACAAATATTATTAACATATCTTCTCTTTGTTCTCTTTGGACTCCACCATAAATCTAAACAGCAGCATAAATATCATTGTCTCCTCAAATAAATAACCACTAATTGATGTCGTGGCGACGCAATATATTTCTAATCAATTTAATGCCTCTCTTTAAAGTAGAAAAACACCAACTCAGCATTTTAGTGAACATTAGACTCCCCAAAACACATTAGAGAGGGGAAGATTAACTTACTACAAATATATTTCACCTAGCGTAACCTAATAGACCTACAGACTTACTGATGCAGTCAATAGCATGCAAAACACTCACATTAATGGGTTTGATCAGATTGAAAAATGCTGATAAGGGCTGTTTTGGTTACTGGAAACCATTTGTCTCTAATTCGAGAGCTACGATCATTAGTGTGAAAATGTGTCTCATAATTGTATTAAACAAGATGCCCTCCATATAAAGGCTTCCAATTTAGATTTATTGCTCTGTTAGGTGTTTTTATGGCCTCTGGTGGTAAACTGGACCCCAGCAAAGAGATATTCTGAAAAGAAAAATTCAGCAATACTGCACTTTTTCCTTTATTTTTTAAAGATTTTATGAGACAATTGTGGTTAGTAGAACAATTAAGCAGACTAAGGTTTACAATAGAGAATGCAGATTTCCTACACCATAAAAGACTGTAAAAAAAGGTGCTGCACATTGTAGTTTTGGTTGTATTACTGTTATTTGTCTTCAGTAGCTTATTTTTTGTCCATTATAATATAGTTTGGAAAAGTTCGGTAGCCTTGGAAAGACTGTTATTACTACGGGTGTTCAGGGAAAATGCCTACAACACAGTTTTGTACTTAATCTATCACTGTTACTATTGGCCGGTTAGGGATTTGTGTTATGGACATGAGTGATACATAAATGGACATGGTGATTAATTGTGTGGCTTGTTGAGAAGAGGTGTGATATTACTTTCAAGTGGCCTGAATTTCACCTCATATGAAAAAAAAGACTTGAATTGAAGGAAGAGACATATCTAGTCCTCATTCTGACCCTCAGAGGATTTTCTTTTTCCTGAAAATGTTATCACATTGGACAAAACCTACTGCTCACAACAACTTGTTTTGTTCAATCTTTTTATCAGCTTGTTTTCTTTTAATTAACACAGGTTTTGCTTTTCTTTTTGGAAGTGATTGATCATAGGCTTCTCTGATCTGAGTTTATGCATCTCAGTTTTTGAGTAAACATTGGCAAAAAAATAAAAATATATATATTTGAAAATTGAGGTGCATATAATCTCAGATAAATGAGGCCTACAATCAAAAAGTTCCAAAATGAAAACAAGACCTGTTCTAACTGAAGGAAATAAAAGTTGATTGAATTCAAGATTTGGTGATAACAGCATAATGAGAGATTTACATAATGAGAGATTTTCCAGTATGCTACTGGAGCACTTTCCATTGCCACCAGTTTATAAATGTCAATATAGCAAGAGAAGTCCTTTTATTGTGTATCATTTTATTGTATATTTACATATAACAGATATATCTCAAAAAAATGGGTCCTTCAATGTCAACTCAACCAAAGGTCTTTGTCTAAAAAAAAAAACTGATTACTGAGTAATCCACTGTTTTGGAGAGGGCGGTCAAAATGACAATTTTCACCTTAGATTTGGAGCCAGATTACAGAAGGGGAAAAATAACAATTAATACTTTATTTTTAAACAGATGTTGAAACTATCTTGTTTTCCACTATCAAAACACTTGTATAAAACATACCTGTCTGAGTGGCAAAAATATTATTTTTGCAAAGTTTGCATGGCTGTAACTCAAGATATATCAGTAAATTATAATTTGCATTGCACAAGACAAACCTCAACAGATTGAGTATAATGACATTTACTGTACATGTACATTTAATCATTTACTGTTCACTGCACTGTTATTCTTCTTATTTATTTTTAGTGGCTGATGACGTCTTGCACATTTATGGAAAATACCTTAAAAATGAAGGTGGATAATTCACACACTGTCTGTGGGTCTTTTTGTCTTTGGCATTAAATCAGCACTCACAGTTTAAAAAAAAATGAAAAAAAGAAAGAAATCTGCATCTGATAAAGTCTAAAATCATTAAGATCGTGTCATTCTGGGGTATCGAGCTGTGAATGACTCAGTCCCTGAACATGTTCGCTGTACTTTTGTAGTCTACCATCTATCTTCCTCGAGACTCTGGGATGAGCAAACAGTTTAAACTGTCATCTTACTGTACTGTCATCTATCATCTCATGTCTTAATGTTGCAGACCAGCACAACTCAACCTTCACTGTCTCTTACATAATGACAGGGCCATGAGTTTTCTTGCTGGAAAGGCTTTTGATAAATGAAAGCCCCAGTGAAAGTACATTTTGTTTAAGCCTATTTTTAATTATTACTTCATCACGATGCACTCACAGGTCACTTTGTTGTTTTGTGAATAAATTTTGCACTGTGCATGCATGTAATATCATAATAATTTCCTCATCTCTACTCTTTGTGGTTTAGTTGGCTAATAAAATGCCATATAAAATGAAAGGTCTTTGAACAACCATAATGCTCTCACTAATAGGTACGCAGTGCGTTACAAGCATAATCCACAGAGCTGACTGTTAGTACAGCTAATAGCTTGCCGTAGCCTTTAACCCTCTGGTATTGTTCATTTGGGGGTCACACTTGTGTTGTTCGCGGTCAAAACTGACCAAAGACCTGAAATTTAACTTTTTCATTTTCAATATATGAAATGTAATATATTTTTGTTCCATAATATTTTTTATTTTGTATTTTGAGAGAATTTCATGGTACTAATTAATATTTATGCAATAATTATGATCAATATTTTCCCATTGAAAATAATACAAAAATGTTTTTCTAAGATTTTGATATTACTTTTCAATTATGGCAGTATTTCATGTTAAAATAGAGACAATGCCTTTAAAATCCAATTTTTGAAGTCAGATTAGTGCCATCTGGTCAGAGAAAAAAAGAAAAACATTTGCAATTCCGTGGTTTAGCCACTAGATCCCTATATAGCTCTATATAATAGGCTTATAAACTCTCTAGTGGTTTTTAGGCATAAAGACTTATTTTTATTAAGTTGTGGATCTGGATATATATTTAGACCAGGGGCCACCAGACTCGGTCCTGGAGGGCCGGTGTCCTACAGAGTTTAGCTCCAACCCTAATCAAAAACACCTGAAGCAGCTAATCAAGGTCTTACTAGGTATACTTGAAACATCCAGGCAGGTGTGTTGAGGAAAGTTGGATCTAAACTCTGCAGGACACCGGCCCTCCAGGACCAAGTTTGGTGACCCCTGATTTAGACATTCTAAAAGACTACTTTTTGTAAAGGTTTAGATTTTTTTGTTTAAAATTTTTGTTTGTAATGTTAGTTTTTGCATTAATTTTACTACAGTCAAACCTGAACACAGAGAAAGGCCTTTTTGTGTTGTGTGTGTGTGCGTCTGTATATGTGTGTAAGTGAGTGTGTGTTTGAGTGTGCGTGTCTGTTTTGTATTCTTGATGTTTTAGTGTGTAACCCCTTCCTTGGTGTCTGTGTTTTGACTGAATTATTGATTTGAATGCATTTGCAGAAACATGCTTTGTGTTACAGTCACTCTAATTCATATATGTGTGTCTGTGGGGGGTGGGGGTGGGCGGAGTGTGTCTATTTTGCACTCTTGATATTTTAGAGTGTCACCCCTTTATTGCTGTGCACTCTTTTTCTGCATCGTGATTGATTTGTAGATTGTACACACAAAAAATTCTCTGTATTTTCAGATCTTTGCATATTTCCCATTCATTTCCAATGGCGGTCATTTTTGACCACGAACAACACAAGTGTGACTATATTTTTTACGGCCATTTAGCTTTTTCGAATCAAGTCCACGATTTTTTTTTGTGGTCACATAGTGACTGCTATAAAAGTCACCAAGTTTCGTACTATTCCGATGAAGTAGCAATTTTTTAAAAATTAAAAAAAAAAATGTTTTCGTTCTAAAATGACCGAACAGCACCAGAGGGTTAATTAAACACTAGGTGAGCACAAAAAATGGATTGCTTTGCCTATCTATTGGTTCCTTCATCTTCAATAATTTACATTTAATCACGTCTTTCATGTATGTGCATTGTAAATAATGGCTGCCTTGATGGATATGCACACAAACCTGAGCCTAAAGGAGAGAATTAGAGTCCGATCTGTGTAATCATGTTTAATGTTTAGTGACCTCATATCTATGAAATGTCATGTCTGGTGTTTGTGTAGATAAAATTAGGTGGTGAAATCAGGCTCAGTTTTAAATTCTGCTCCATAGACTAGCATATAACAGCAGAATGCACTGTTTGTTGTTGCATATGTCTGCTGTCCATCATACCAGGATAAGTTCAGAAGATGTTTGATATGAATCTTTATTAAATAATTACCTTACTTGAAATCCAACCAACCTTTCTCGCAGCAGCCATAAGCCTTGTCTTTTTTTATGAAATAAACTGAGAATTACTGATTCTAGGCATTGCCTGTGGATCAAAGCTAATGAGTGAATTGAATAGAGAGAATTTGATTTGATTGTTCTACCGTTGTTGAAGCTCTGAATTATAATTGGATCACAGCTCTGCAATGCTAGGTGTCCTTAAATCCCCTCTGCACACCTATTTTAAAGTTACAATTAATCAGAATAATATTAAAATATGAAACATCTAAAATGATCACAAAACAAATGTCTGTTTTAAATGTTTATCTATTTTATCTCTGTCATGCTGGTTAAAAGTTTATATGAATGACAGCTTCTTGTCAGACTCGATTACTGGAAGCTGTCATATAAGATTTGATCATGGCTGTGAGCCAGTAATGAAATTTAAAACTTTGAACTGAATGATTCAATCATTAAAATGTGTCATGAACATTATTTCATTAAAGTCAAGTTAAAGGCCATTCCTGACTTACCTGTTGACAAGATATTTTGGTTCTACATATTTTTGGTTCTATTAAGTTCTACATGACAAAAGACAAAGCACTGAAAATGAATAAGTTCAATCTGTAGTTTTAACAAAAGCCTGAATCTTTCAAAAGTCTGTCAGATGATGCAAAATGAAATGTTTTGCTCATCCAATAGACTTTTGCTGACAAATAAACAGGGATATCTGGGTGCAGGTAACACGTTTATTGTAACAACACAAAGCTGGTTAAAAATGGACAAACTTGGGCAGCAGATTTCCTTTAAGTGTTTAATCCAATTTTATTAACCAATATCTTTGCTTTGCTTCAACCATATGAATGAGCAAGAGTAACTTTAGTTAAACATCACATTTGTGACCCTGGACCACAAAACCATTCATAAAGGTCAATTTTTTGAAATTGAGATTTATACATCATCTGAAAAGCTGAATAAATAAATTTCCATTTCCGTACCATTGATGTACGGTTTGTTATGATAGGACAATATTTGGCTGAGATACAACAATTTGAAAATCTGGAATCTGAGGGTGCAAAAAAAAAATAAAAAAAATTGAATATTAAATAAAATCGCCTTTAAAGCTGTCAAATTGAAGTCCTTAGCAATGCATATTACTAATCAAAAATGAAGTTTTGATATATTTACAGTAGGAATATTTACAAAATATCTTCATGGAACATGATCTTTACTTAATATCCTAATGTTTTTGGCAAAAAAAAAAAATCAACACTTTTGACCCATACAATGTATTGTTGGCTATTGCTACAAATATACCTGTGCGACTTATGACTGGTTTTGTGGTCCAGGGTCACATTTGTGTTTCATTGCAGAAGTGAGAGTGTTGAACTTTCTTCTCCTGCAACCTATTCTTCATGCAATCCAGAATTGAATTGCATGAAAGGTTTGTTTGAGCTGGTTTGTCCTTTACTCGTTTACTTTTGGTGTGAAGCTGCTTTTACATTTGCCAAACATATATTTTTCTAATATTAAAAACAAACAAGCAAGCCCAGCCCAGATGAGAAAAGTAATGCACAATTAGTTACTTTTTTAGGGAGTACTGCAATATTGTAATGCATTAATGGTTCAAAATTATCTGTTTCTTTATTATTGTTCTTTTGTATTGTAATCTGTTTGAAACATTTATTTGCTTTATGCATTTTTGTGAATTGTTTTATTGTATTTAAATGTTAAAGGTCCTTTTGTAATTTGAAAAAAATACTAAACGTTTCTGCTAAAAAAGCATTTAAGTTGATTTTACACTCATTTGGAGACTCATTTCCAACAAGCAGAACCTCGGTCCAAAATTATGCTCTTATTTGAAGTACAGAGGGTTCATTTGTTTTGCACACATTAATTGCTTCATACAGTCGCCTACACACTGATGTCTTGTATTAAATTCAATGTAATGATTTCATATATATTTAATATTTTCAAGGTATTACTATCGCACTGGAACATATGTTTCATATAGGCTACCCATACAAGGGCATATGAGATTGAAGGAAGATGTAAAAAATATTACAGTTGCCCTCTGTTTCCTCAGCCGGTCATTAGATATTTAGCCGAGTAAGGTGTACCTGTGAATACAGAGATATGGTAATCTTCTCATGGTCTGCATGGCACATGAAGTATTCAGTATTTTTCCCAGCACAAAATGTGCTGCTTCTTTGACCGTATAGTGACAGAGGTTGATTTCTGTCTGCTCAGCACTTCAATAACATTTCCATTCAGTGCTTTGACACTTAAGAACTGCAGTTTGCCTTCAATCAGGCGTTTCCGCCAAGGATGTGACCTTAACCTGCATAAAGTAATGCTTTATACTCTGCAGGCTCTGTCTTGCATAAGAGGTTACCTCTATATGTCTGTCTGAAACTAAAAAAAAAGCATGTGATACCAAACTTGGAGATGCACATCTTATGAAATTATATTCTCTGTTAATAAAATTCACCAGATAATCAGGGTTCAGAGCTGGTCAACTAGCCATGCTGTATTACACAGTTAATATTTGATGTATTTCTCAGCAAGTGAATCAGATTTTAGAGGTGACTCACTTATGGAGACATCAAAAATGGACTGGAGTGGCTGCTTCCGCTCTTTTATGTCAGTGGATTGTATCTTCATGGCAAATGGAGTGACAATATTTCCCTTTCATCATCATTGCTCAATACATGGCTTTACCGGCTGACGCATTTTCACAGTAACGGAGCAGAACTGAATGGTGTCCTTGGAGGTGTCTTGAAGACAGTTCGTGAGTGTCAGGGGAAAAGTTGGTAGCGCTCTGTGACTATACTTGTTGACTGTCAAGGCCTCTGATACACCTGTGAAATTAAACACAAGCCTGGGCCTCTGACTCATCCACATGTTCAAGCCAGAGCATTCGTTCAGTTAACGAACGACTAAAAATGAGTTCAGAATACATTTGTCATACAAAGCAGTAAGTCATTGATAATGATTATGTATGTGTGTGTGTGTGTGTGTGTGTGTGTGTGTATGTGTGTGTATATATATATATATATATATACATATATATATATGTATATATATACTGTATATATATATATATACTGTATATATATATATATATATATATATAGGCTATATAAATATACTTAATATTTTTTGGTTAAATCTGCACCATGGGAATTTTATGTATTTATTATATTTATTTATTTTTACATGCTTGTCAATTGCTCGCCATGCTTGGTCTTGTTTTTGATTAATGTACAAGGGAACCAGGGTTCAAATCCTGACCTAAAAAAAATTAAACAAAGCAAAATTGGGTGGATAGATAATAGAAAAAGGTTCATTTTAAAGCCGGTGATGCAAATCGATTGGACTGTCCACATCTTTAAATATTACTGAGTAAAAACCTTTTTTTGGATCAGCAATAATAATAAAACTTATTAAAGACATTATTCAATATATTATTAATTAGGTATTGCATTCAAAATCCACATGACTCAACAAATAGAATCAGTTTTTAGTTCATCTTAGTCTATCTCTGCAATGTTTGCCATTTGGTAAAAAGCACTGTATTTTTGGATTTTCTGCAAAATACATTATGATTTTCCCAATGTTCAGTCAAACTGAGTTTTATTCTGTAAAACAGAACAGTGTAGAGTAACCAGTAAAGCAACATTCTCGTGCGTGTTAAATATGCTTCAGTGATGAGTCAAATTGTTTGCTGCTCCAATATTTGACAATGACAAACATTTCAAATGCTCATTTATTTAGGACCATGAGTTATCTTTCCACCAGAATGAAAAAATGCATTTGAGGAATGAGAGATATCTAGAAGCTTGACTGCCAATCCTCATTTTTCTTTCTTTCTTTCTTAGATCTTCACTGGAGAATCACACTGAACTTGCTAACAGGACTAATCATTGTTATTATCCCTTACCAAAAAGTAGTATACTTCAAGTGTATTTTATTAAGTATACTTAATTAAAGTTCAAGTATATTTTTAAGTATACTTTATGTAGTAAGTATACAAATATCAGTGTACTAGTAACAGGCAGTGTTGGGCACGTTACTTTATAAAAGTAATTAGTTATAGTTACTAGTTACTTCTCACAAATAGTAACTGAGTTAGTAACTGAGTTACATCATTATAAAAGTAACTAATTACCAGGGAAAATAACTATTGCGTTACTTTTTTTTTTTTAAATCAAATGTCAAATAACTTGGATGCCCCAATATTAAATATGTTAAATTAATGAAATGAACACTAAATAGAATAAATTATTATTATAAAACATTGTACATTAATCAACACTATTTATCTACTGACACTTAGCATCAGTTAGTCAATCATTAATATGATATTATGATAATTTAGCATTATATGATGATAGATCTTTAGTAATTAGAATAACCAAGTATGAATTCATATTTGTCATGTTGACTGAACTTAGGACTGGTGCTTAAGATATTGTTTGTCATTTAGTGTTTCTATAAAAAAAAGGGGGGGGGGGGGGATTTATAAGATAACAAAACTACTACGAATTATACCACTAATAACAATATAAAACGCACTAAGGATTAATGAGCTGCTGGGTTCATGAATATTAATCACGTTGTATGGGTTCGCTCGAATTGATTCGCTGAAATCAAATGAGATTGTCGTTTGCGCATTAGCTCCGCCCACTAGCGGAGTTCTTAAAAGCTGAAGAATTCCAAAGGAACTTCGTTATTTTGACAGGAAAATACAACAAAGAATATCGTTTACATGTAGCGCGTCAATTCTGCATGTTATGAAAGACTATCTAGCTCTGTATCTTTCTCTGCGCGCGCGCGCGCTGTGTGTGTGTGTGTGTGTGAGACAAAGCTACGGCGAGCCGTGCGCTTCACACTAGAGTTTACGGTACGTCAAATACAGCTACACTGCTCATCCATTCAGATGAACTGAAAAATAAAATGATAATAATATTATAATAAATTATAGTAACGATGCATTTTATTGTCAGTAACGGTAACGGCGTTGTAACGGGGGAAACAGTAATTAGTTTGATTACTCGTTACTGAAAACAATAACGCCGTTAGTAACGCCGTTTATTTATAACGCCGTTATTCCCATCACTGGTAACAGTGGCGGACTGGGACAAAATTTCAGGCCGGGAAATCTCACACTCATCCAGGCCATCCCATACACCCACAACAAATTCTGAAACATGGACCACCCTATTAGCCTATTTGTATGACCATCACATAAAAAGGTCGACGTCTTTAGTCGGGGCGTGGAAAATAATTAAAGGTTCTCTTTTGAACTGCACCTTCACTTCCCTTTTCTTCATTTTCTCCAATATCTCTGTCACTCCCTTTTTTCTTGTACCTGTCACTTCTTCACCAGCAGGTCTACTGTTATTAACAAAACTGACCTTGTTGCAAAACAACCACCTCATTGCAATTTGTTTGCACATAATGTTATTTCTCTTAAAATGACTTAAATACCCAATATTTAACAAACCTATAATTCATACAAATATATTTAAACAAATTTTCTAAAGTGCCTAAATGCCAAACTTAGTACATTGAAAATCCTAATACTGAACACACTATTGTATTTTTGGGCTGACTGATATTTTTGTGTTGCTGTTTGCTCTAGTTCCCTCCCTTTCTATACAATAAATCCATGTGAATATCTGCCTGCTAAATTTATTAATGTAACTTTCCAATCAATAATGATGTCCTTTAGCACAATATTCTGACTGATGATAATAATGGGGTGCTACAAATTACAAATTACAATTGTAGCTCTAGACAATTACCCTTTTTATTTATACAGTTGTCTGATTGATTTTATGGTATAAAGCATTCAGAAATCATGCAAAAGAAAATTAATCAGTTTTACTACAAAAACCATGGTTAATTTTTGTAAGGGTTGTGATGTCCACATGTTTTTTGTTGAATAAATTAGAGGCTGTGTCATCTATAGCAAAAATGTGGCCAAAAAATTAAGATTAAGTGGATATTTGAATTAAATGTTTGGTCAATAGCCTATTAAACAAGGATATGATCGTCGTGTAAGTGTAACAGCAGCAATTACCAGGCCTTTGGTGCCCTTTACAGGCATTTATAACATGTAATGTTGAAAAAAAACAATAGACATCACAACAATTTTAATGGTTTTACTGGTTATAATGGGACTTGTATTGGTTTTAATGGAAACTGTAATGGACCCTGTGGGTCTCTACTGGTAATTGGTCTCCTTCTATTGGTGGCTTGTTAAAACCAATAAATCCTAATGAATATGTCCCAAAACACACTACAGAAAACCATTTTATAATGGTTTTAATGGTTAAAGGTTGATGGTTTGTAATGGCATTTGTGATTTATTTGTGATCCATTTGTGATGGTGTTAGAATTCGCTGTGATGGTCTATATTGTTTTTTTTTCAGCAGGGTTGCCTCATTACATTTACATTTACATTTATGCATTTAGCAGACGCTTTTATCCAAAGCGACTTACATTGCATTCAAGTTACAGTTTTACATTTTATCAGCTCTTCAGCTCATTGTTTTATATAATGCATTTTAAGTAATTTTAAATGTTGTTGTTGGCTTAGGTCTGTTTTTATAACCACAAAAAAATAATATATATATATTATCTTAATACTTCTTTGATTATGAATGTAGCCTACCTGAAAGTGACTGCGGGCTTCTTTTTTTTTTTTTTTTTTTCTAGGCGCCAGACTGCTGATGTATTTTCATGGGCATAGTTGTCCATCAATTATGATCATCTGCATTCAGCCGCAAACATGAAGTGAGAGCGGTCGCGGATGCGTGAATGGCGCGTCACTGTTTTTTTTTTTTGAGCAACTGGGATGTGCCCCCCCCCCCAGACCTCAAGTGGTGAAGGTAGGCCAGTTCACCTCAAACTCCATCACCCTGAACGTAGGAGCCCCACAGGGTTGTGTCCTGAGTCCCCTGCTCTACTCTCTCTACACACATGACTGTGTGTCCTCTCACAGCTCCACATCTATTATCAAATTTGCTGATGATACTGTGGTTCTGGGCCTCATTTCCAACAATGATGAGACCGCATACTTGGATGAGGTAGAGAGACTCACATCATGGTGCCAGGACAACTGTCTCTCTCTGAATGTGAGCAAAACTAAAGAGCTGATTGTGGACTTCAGAAAGAGACACCTGCTGCCCTACACTCCTCTTATGATCAGTGGGACCCCTGTGGAGAGAGTAAGCAGCTTCAAGTACCTCGGTGTAAACATCTCAGAGGACCTGACTTGGACTACACACATTCAAACACAGGTTAAGAAAGCCAGGCAAAGGCTGTACCATCTGCGACAGCTGAGGAAATTCAGGGTCTCACCAACAATCCTGAAAACTTTCTATTCAGGGACCATAGAAAGTGTATTGACTCAGTGCATCTCAGTGTGGTATGGAAACAGCTCCAGTCAAGATTGCAAGGCCTTGCAGAGAGTTGTGCGCTTAGCTGAGCGCATCTCTGGGTCTGCTCTCCCCTCTCTGCAGGACATCTACCTCAAACGCTGCAGAAGCAGAGCTGTCAAAATCATCAAGGACTCAAATCACCCTGGTAACTGTCTTTTCACTTTGCTGCCATCTGGTAAGCACTTCCGCTGCCTGATGGCAAAAACTGAGAGACTTAGGAGGAGTTTCTTCCCCCAGGCCATCAGACTCCTTAACTCAAACTCAGCCTCTTAACATCACCATGACTTCACTTATTAATCACTCACAATCAGTAAGATACTCACACTCATTATTCTCTACCTCATACTGACAGTGTCATTTGCACACATCACTTTCTGTGTTTTGGTATCTTATTTCTTTATTTATTTTTTTGAGATTGCTGCTACATGTCAACCATGTACAACCTATTTGCACATTCCTCTCTTGTACAGTCATGCTTATCTTAATATTTTAGTCTACAGTATACTATCTTGCACATTATTTTATATTTTGTTCTTTATATCTTTTTTTTATTCATTTCATTTTATGTATACTTCTTTGTGTTGTTTTCTATAATATTGCACTGTCCATGGAGCGGACCTGACTCACATTTCACTGCTGGTTAATACTCTCTGTATAATCGTGTATGTGACAAATAAATCTTGAACTTGAACTTGAACTACTATTTTAATACTCATTGGGACTAAATTGGCCCACTTTCTAGTATATAAAAGTATACTTTTAAGTATAGTATAACAGTAGTAACTTTGAGTACACAACTAGTTTACATCAAAGTTTTTAGGTTGTACTGCAACTATACTAAAAGTGAACTTATAGGTATACTGATAGTTTACTAATTAAATACCTGTAGTAGCATTTTAGTATACTTATAGTACTTATAGAAGTATAGTCTCAGTAAACTACTACTAGTTTAGAAGTTTTATACTGCAAGTTTTCTTTAAGTGAACTTCACATCTTACTTTAAGTATACTACTATGTCCCTATTTAGGTATTCATTTGTATATATTTTGTTATATGAATATTTGAACATACAAAACATCAAAAGAAAGAACATGGTATCTGCTTGTAAACAAAAATATTTTATTCTAGCTTCATGCATTCTTTTTTAAACACTTGAATGTGGGTAAGTTTCATAAATAAAAAATAAAGAAATAAACAACATTTTGAACAAAAAGCTGAAAAAAGTCTATGAATTGGATTCAGATTGATAATCAAAACGTAGATGGAGTCGATCAACACCCCAAAGCTTGACAGTCATTATTACCTCTTCATTGGTCCACATTTTATTCCAAACACAGTTTTGATGCTGTTTTATGTCTGATGATCATGTTAGATTATATGTGGAAGCATCTGTTGTTTCAGTTTCTTCTTCACTTGTGTTTTTTTTAGAAATTCTGTACAGAAGATGAGTAAAGCGTCCCCTACCATATAACAATGAAAACACGGATTCTAGGAGCACAAATATAGCTCAAATATATTTAGACTTTTTCTAAGTATAAGTCAAGTATACTTAAATGTCATTAAGTATATTAAGTATATTTCTGAGAAGTACATAAAAAGTAGACTAAAAGTATACTTTCCTATTTTTAGTTTAAAAGAAGTATACTAATAGCACACTTGAATAAACTTATTTTTCATAAGGGATGTAAGAGTATAGATGACTGCATATGGTTATAAACTTACAGTTGTGAAGCACAGTGAGGAAAGATACTACATTCGGTCTAATTTCAACTTGAAAAGGACATAATTATCATGCATGATAGTGTTGAACATCAGTTCTGAAGATTGCGGCTTTGAGGCTGCCACAGTGATAATTAACAAGACTACTAAATCAAATTATGATAATATAACATTATAAATAGGTCAAATAACAGATAAACAAATGAGGTACATATGTCCTGTGTAACATGTACTGTGAGAGTGCAGTAATTATTCTCAAATGTAATGTTCTGCCATATGATATGAAACCCATTTTTGTGCGCCAATATTTCCCAGCATGCACATTTGCTCACCCACATAATGCAGAAGTAATTATGATAACATTTCCTCTTTTATGATAAAACTATACATAATTTGAAAAGCTTTGTGCGATGGTTGCTTTTATTCAGTGATTCAATTGGTATAATTTGTATAGAGGAGACCAGGGCAAGTTGTCAAAAGGCTCTTAGTAACTATAAAGTATATGTATATGAATGAATTATTATTTGTTATAATTTAAAAAAATTAAATAGAACCATATATTAAATATAATATGTATATAAATTATATTGTGTATATATTCAGTACCCTAAATAATTAAAATTCCTCCAAATTGCTACTGCTGCTGTAAACAGATAAAGCAATAACATCACAAAAGCCTAAAAGAGAAGAAAAGAATCAGCTATTAAATAAAGGGGAATTTTTATTGAAAATATGAACTGTTACAAAGAGTTTATTTCATAAATATAAAGTTGAGGCAAGTTCATGTAAGTGTTCATGTAGTATTACAATTTTATACAGTTTTTACCAACAGAGAGGTTTAAAAAAATGTATGTTATCTTTTTTCTGTTTAATGTTTTGTACTATTTTACCATGCAAAATTTATATTTAAATTTTGCAGAAAAGCACAGTAAATAGACTATACATTCTATTTATTATCTGTTTCCCATTGTGACAACCTACTATGACATTACACTATGCTGCTGAGGCATGTTGTCATTATGTTTAATGAACTGTAACGTTTTACCTGTGGAACATGGTGGAAATGGCTTTTTGCCCCCATACTCCCCCATGTCAATTATTGGAGTGGATATAAATGCATACTAATGCGTAAACATGTTTTGCAGCTTAATGTTCCAGCTAAGTTCACGGTGGGTAATGTGGTTATGTATAATTGAAACAGAGTCATAATGCATCATTATGCAGATATGGAAGACTGAGATTTGAGATCTTCTCATTTCTGTGTCTCTCCCTCTGTCTTTACCTTTACTAAAGTGCAAGAGTTGAGAAAGGTGACAGAAAACATCATTCACACATGGTCTCCAAGCTAACACAGATGCTCTCACCTTTATCACCCCTCACACACACACACACGTCTCTCCTCTCACATATCTCTCGTCTTTCTTTTACTGCTGTTGATCAGCAGCATCTTCACCCGCGCACTACTCTCTCTGCCACTGTGTGACACACACAATAACTGAGACGGCACTTTCATCCCACATTATTTCCCCTTACTGACAAAAAACACCTGCGCTTGATGTTCTTCAGACACTTTTTTTATTTCAAAACGTGTCTCACACAACATGAAATAGGGATTGTAAATAACTACATTTATTCAGCTCTCTTTCTCATTTTTTTCACACCATCTTCACTGGCAACAGCATCATGATAGTAGATATAATTTTAATAGGCATCATTTGGAAGATGAATATTAATAAACTAGATTAAAAACTAGATTTTTGTTTGATTTTGTTTTGTTTGCTTATGTAGAACTTGCCAACACAATGCAAGTCAGTGGGATTTTAAGTCTATGGGATTGGTAAGATTTTTTTTTTATTCATTTTGAAATAAGTCAAGTATTCAAGTCAAGTCAGCTATTGAGAAATATTATTACAATTTAAAATAAATGTTCCCTTTCGAAAGGGAACTCCACAGGATGCAGCGTCTCGTTCCCTATTCTCAGGGAACCATGGTTACACGCATAACCTGAGACGTTCCCTTTCGAAAAGGAACGTCATCCCCCTAGCGCCCTCTAGAGGATGCAGCGTCTCGTTCCCTATTCTCAGGGAACCATGGTTACACGCATAACCTGAGACGTTCCCTTTCGAAAAGGAACGTCATCCCCCTAGCGCCCTCTAGAGGATGCAGCGTCTCGTTCCCTATTCTCAGGGAACCATGGTTACACGCATAACCTGAGACGTTCCCTTTCGAAAAGGAACGTCATCCCCCTAGCGCCCTCTAGAGGATGCAGCGTCTCGTTCCCTATTCTCAGGGAACCATGGTTACACGCATAACCTGAGACATTCCCTTTCGAAAAGGAACATCGTTCCCCTTTCCCGCATTTTATTTCATAATTCTTTGAGGACTAATGTCCAAAAGAACAGCATTCATTTGAAATATAGATCATTTTTTAACTATGTAAAAGTCTTTACTTTCACTTTTTATTTTAATGCATCCTTGATGAATTAAAGTATTAATTTCATATGAATGGTAGTGTGAATGTTACGACAACCCAAATCTAATAGACGTAAATTGCCATTGCTTCACTTAGAAAAGTAACAGCACACCTTAACTGAAAAAAAACAAACAAAAAAAAAACCCCACACACACATTTTGGGGTATTTTAGGTGGTTGGACGAACTTTAAAAAGCAAAAAGGAGTTAGCATATTTCAGTTTGACACGCCATGCAGTTCCACTGATAAAAGCACAGATTAAGATTATGAATATGCAAAATGACATGACCAGAAAACTTTGATTAGTGTTAATGTACCGGCGTGCATCTCTCTGGAGCATTGCACTGCTCTCGGCTCGGTGAGCTGGACGCCTGCCCTCTTGGCGAACCGCCTAGATTACCCAACTCAAAGTCTCAGGCCCAAAGTTCAAATCCACCTTGGAGCTACAGCACGATCCACCCCATTAATTATTCTATATTAATTATGGCATAATGATCACAAAATCGTGCTAGTTTATGACTGAAAACTGGGGTACCTTGTAGTTTTAATTCTCAGGGGGATCTTAAAGGAATAGGCCGTGCCATTTTTATATCTGACAAATTCTCATTGCATTGCCTTTTCAAGCTGCACAGCCTCCAGCTTCACAGTTCACATTTATAATATAACTTATAGCTTTTCAACTCTGGTGCGTTCAATCTCTGGTATTTTGGAACAAATTCATCTGTCTCTTGGCTATTATTAGTAATGCATTATTTGGCTCAGTGTTTGTTCTGTATGTTAGGCTAGTAAGTCATATTTCTGTTCTTTTAGCATTTATATAATTGTGCTATTCATCCTTTGTCATGTTAATGTAATATTTAAAGTTTTGCTTCAAGGACATTTCTGGTACTTTTGTGTCTGTAATTCTGGTACTGTCATTAGGGATGCACAGTATACAGTACATTGGCCGTTGGCCAATGTTAAAGATTTTTTTTACATATTCATAAATATTTGATATCATCAACTGAATTAGGTATGCCCATTTCCCCTATTTTTTGTGTTTAAAATTACCTTTAACTTTTAATAACAGTGTTAAATTGATAGTTCACTCAAAAATTTAAAATCCATTTTCATACTGTACATTATAACTGTACATACTGAACATGCTGTACATTATATATACCCCACATCCTAGTACATCCCTACATCTTATTCTATTATATTCCTATTCTAATCTATCTATAGCACAACTGTACATACAATTTATTTTATTTTTCGATTTATTTTTCTACTTTTGTTTATTTATATTTACATATGTGTATTTTTATTCTCATCTTATATTTTATTGTCTCTGTGTTGTTGTTATCTCTGTGTACTGGAAGCTTGTGACACTAAAACCAATTCCTTGTTTGCGCCAGCATATTTGGCAATAAAGCTCTTTCTGACTTCTGACTTCTGATAATGTTGCAAAGTTTTAATTCACTTGCAACATTAAAAAATGTTTAATATTATTGTTTTTTTTTCTTCAGTTTTTCTACTTTAAATGTTTAATTAAATGTGTTAATTTCCATTTATTTGTAATAGTTTGTAAAATTACTAGCAATTTCTATGTTAAAATTGTTCCAACACCATATTTTTCAGTGTATAATAATAATAATAATAATAATAATAGATCAGAATAACCCTGCCGGTCAGAGTGTTTTATTTTGTTTGCAAGCATCTCAATCATTTAAGCATGTTAAAAAAAGGTTAAAACTTCCTTTTATGTAAGATTTGATTATTGTATAATCAAAGATTATACAAACTTATTCAGAAGGATTAAGGGTATGACAGATATAATTTGCTAACTTTTGTGTGTTATTTTGTTGGTCGTGAACATATCATTAATTTCATATTCTGACATCTAAGTCATCCACTTGAAACAAAATCAAAATGCACCCCATCACACTGTTAATAATGAACACAGGGCTGAACTCATATGATGCAATTAAATGTCTGAATTGCTGATGATATATGAAATGTCTGAATTTTTGACGATGGTATAATTATGAGTAATGTGCTGTTGTTGGACAGCTTTTGAAGTTTTGAGAGTTTTTCTACCTTTCAACTCACTCTTTCCAACTTGTCCTTGAACTGTATTTTCAGACAAGATCAAACAACCATCAGGATCCAGGATAAAGGTTCATCTTGAGTGTCTTTGATGTGAGAAGAAATAATGAAACTAATGGCACCTTTCCTTGTGTAAGCATAGAATTAAAAAGAATATTCCTTACCTGCATTACGAATTCAATCTGACTCAGGATGTTTCGGTCCTGTTTTAATTTTTTGGAGGAAGAAATTTTATTAAATCATAACCACATAATGTATGAATATTCATTTTTGACTTGTTTTTATTTGTAAGCTTATGGTTAATTTGGGGCAAAGAGTTTCAGAGAAGTTGCCTTAGGGGTTTGCCAGAATATTTTTGTAAAAGAAAAAACTACATATAGACATGAACAAATGGTGTCATTTCTGGGTGAAGCTGTATTCGCAACTGTTCATGTTCAATTAACTTCAGATTGTCTTAAATGACACATATCTAAAATCATTTGAAAACTGACACAGATGCTGTTTTCAAATGCCATTTGCCTCCTCCTGGGGATGCTGCATATTGTGTTTCTCTCTCAACATCCTCACTGTGAGAAGGGCAACAAATTAAGTCTAACTTTTTCATTGTGACAAAGCTTGTAGGTGACCTTTAGTTGACATGAATGTCGCCAGGTGCTGATCCGCTGCAGTTCTGAGAAGTACCACAGCTTTCTATTTATTACCCTTAACTGGGCCTCCTTCTAATAAACAGTTTAGCCACTGACAGAATTTTATTGGTAGTTTATGAAGATAAAAAACTGCCAATGTACACGACTGTTCAAAAGTAGTGTACTGTAATCATATAAAATTTAGAATAGATTTTTAAGATCCTCTTCATTTCATACAAAACCTGTAATGAGCAAAGACCAAACTATATTGTCAACTCTCATGAATTACATTCCATCAAGAACATTGTTTTAATTTATTGGAGGTTCCCAGCAACAGACAAAAAAACATTGGTAATTCAGCTTTTGTAAATTATGCCCCAAAGTTATGGAATAATTACCAATGGATATTAGGGAAGCCAGTTTGCTAAATCAAGTGTATTATTATTATTATTATTATTATCATTCCAATTTAAAATATATATATATTTTTTTTTAATGAAAAATACAGTAAAATTGTGAAATTCTGTTACCATTTAAACAATTGTTTTCCATTTGAATGTAATTTAAAATATCATTCATTTCTATGATGACAAAGCTGAATTTTCAGCATCATTACTCCAGTCTTCAGTGTCACATGATCCTTCAGAAATCATTCTAATATGCTGATTTGCTGCTCAAGAAACATTTCTTATTATCAATGTTGAAATGCTACTTAATATTTTTTGTGGAAGCCATACAATTTTTGAGCATTCTTTGATGAATAGAAAGTTTAAACAAAAACATTTATTCAAAATAGAAATCTTTTGGAACATTATAAATTACTTTAATATCACTTTTGATCAATTTAATGCATCCTTGTGGAATAAAAAGATTATATTCTTTAAATTCATTCTTAAAATCTTACTGACTCTAAACTTTTGAAAGGTAGATTATGTATTCTACTTAAAAAAAACAAAAAACAAAAAGAAAGAGCAGATTTACGTGCTCAAAAATACAATCTGCTTTCTACATGAATGCGTTATTTGTAAAATGAGTGTCATAAAGAATAATATTTTAGCAAACACGGCACTGTCTTTCTCTCTGTAACACTGCAGTTGCATTGTTTCATCACAATTCATCTTGTGCCAACTGTACTTCAGAGTGCCGTCTGGCTGAACAAAAGGGGTGTTATATAATTTCTTATCACAGACACTGGTACTGTGACCTGAAAATCTCTGTCGCTCTGTCTCTCTCCTCACTTTTGATGAATTCATTTTTAATTAAGGGTGACAGTGTAAAGGTCCCCTGATATGTATTTCCCTCACTCACTCACTCACTCACTCACTCACTCACTCACTCACTCACTCCCTCCCTCACTCACTCCCTCCCTCACTCCCTCACTCCCTCCCTCACTCACTCACTCACTCACTCACTCACTCACTCACTCACTCACTCACTCCCTTCCTCACTCACTCACTTACTCCCTCCCTCACTCACTCACTCACTCCCTCCCTCACTCCCTCACTCCCTCACTCCCTCCCTCCCTCCCTCACTCACTCACTCACTCACTCACTCACTCACTCACTCCCTTCCTCACTCACTCACTCACTCCCTCCCTCACTCACTCACTCACTCACTCACTCCCTCGCTCACTCCCTGCTGCCGTGATGACGGGGGACGACGAGCCCCCTTTGGTATTGTCTCGTTTGACCATCTGATAAATATGGAGGCACTGATTAAACACTGCGAGACATACTTGATGATCTAAGCGCACTATGACAGAGACTCGTCTCACTCACTCCCTCCCTCCCTCCCTCCCTCCCTCACTCACTCACTCACTCCCTCACTCCCTCACTCACTCACTCACTCACTCACTCACTCCCTCCCTCCCTCCCTCCCTCACTCACTCGCTCACTCGCTCCCTCCCTCGCTCGCTCGCTCGCTCACTCCCTCGCTCACTCCCTCCCTCCCTCCCTCCCTCCCTCACTCACTCACTCACTCCCTCACTCCCTCACTCCCTCACTCACTCACTCACTCCCTCACTCACTCACACTCACTCACTCACTCCCTCCCTCCCTCACTCACTCACTCACTCACTCACTCACTCACTCCCTCCTCACTCACTCACTCCCTCCCTCCCTCACTCACTCCCTCACTCCCTCCCTCACTCACTCACTCACTCACTCACTCACTCACTCACTCCCTTCCTCACTCACTCACTCACTCACTCACTCACTCACTCACTCCCTCCCTCACTCACTCCCTCCCTCCCTCCCTCCCTCACTCCCTCACTCACTCCCTCCCTCACTCACTCACTCACTCACTCACTCCCTGCTGCCGTGATGACGGGGGACGACGAGCCCCCTTTGGTATTGTCTCGTTTGACCATCTGATAAATATGGAGGCACTGATTAAACACTGCGAGATATACTTGATGATCTAAGCGCACTATGACAGAGACTCGTCTCCCATGGGCAACCTGCTGGGAAAGTGAGCGTTTGATGAAGTTCCTGGTAGAGAACTTCATAACGGCATGTGTAATCCCTCAAAGATGCCTGACTCATGGGGATTTTGGATTCTATAGAACAACACCTCCCTCCAACCCAACCCAATCCACGCTTTTGATGTAATACAAGGCAAAGCGCTACTCTAATGGATGTTTGATGAAAGTGGGTTTCGCTTCCATTAAGTTATGAAGTTTTTTTTTCAGAGAGCACGTCTCATCTAAAATAGGGCTCTGTATCTTTTTTTTGGCACCTGTGAATGAGATAAGAACAAAAGCCGATCAAAGTTCTTAGGGCAAACAAAAGCTCACCTCTGAAATGAGTTCAACAAACCGAATCAACACATTCTGTGCACGTCGAGTGCTTCAACAGCTCTGCGTTCACAGTGATCTTGTAATAATCTACCTGCGGAGCCAGTTTGATTACTATTAATCACTAAACACTTTCCATGAAGAGCGGACAAAATCAGGCGTATTTTTCAAACAGCTTTAGCCTTTAGAATGTATGGTTTGTATATGTATGGTATGTTCATGTGCTTTATCTTTTCTCTATCTGTTCTTTTTTTCAGTAAACTTGGTAACATGTTTAAATAGTTGGGCTGCCGTATAGAAAGGTTCCCATTAATGTCATTTCCTGGGGGTCACACATTTATGTAATATTCCATTATTTGCAATCAGGACATTTGTGCTGTAACAGCTTGTGTGCAAAAAAAACAAAAAAACAAAAACACAATCAATAATAACGGCATAGTTTATTATTAAGCATTTGCATTTATTTGATTTTAATCATATATTTAAAATGCATTTTGCCCAAATGTAGAACACTCACTCCCTCCCTCCCTCCCTCACTCACTCACTCACTCACTCACTCACTCACTCACTAGAACAAATCTCATTGTGAAAACCATTAAATTTATTCAGTTAAAAAGTATGAACATGGTTAAAGGGGGGGTCCAATGCTGTTTCACGCATGTTGAGTCATTTACACTGTTAAAGAGTTGGATTCTCATGCTAAACATGGCCAAAGTTTAAAAAAACGAAATATGATAAAACTAAAGACTTTTTGGAGATATGAAGGATGCAGTACTTCTCTATAGGTACTCAAGATTAACATGAGATTGGGTGAAACTGTGTGTTATGCCCCCTTTAAAATGTTCTGTGGACAAATAATTATTCAGTTAAAATGTGTAAGATTGAAAGAAATTGGATTTATTATTGATAAATATATGAATATTTAAAACAAATTCAGTTTATTAGTGTCTTCTTATCTGTTTTATTTATGTCTAACAAATATGCATCACATTAAGTAGCTTTTGTAAAATCTAAATGCATACATATTTTATATGAAATGTAAATGTAAAACAAGTATGAATATTTTTAATGAATTCTTGAGTTTTAATTTAACAAAATATAAATTATAAATATTATATAAATATTTTTAAAAAAACATGTCTCGATTATTAAAAGGCGAAGTCTTTGTTAGCTTTATGCCATGTAATTTTCCAAATCCATTACATGTTTATAAAGGAACATATTGCTGCCTTTTTACCTGAGGCTTAAAATCTGGAGCCATTACGGATGGAGAAGATCCAAAAGATTGATTAGATAACCTCTCAGTCCAGAGAGGATGGCAGTTTAAAATGACAGCCAGTCCTCAAACAGGTGATTAGGAGGATAATAAGACTGACACATTAAATACAGAGGAAATAATATATGGCAGCATTTATGTTAACAGAAAGACAAGGGCTGTATATGTGTCTTACGATCAGCAGGGGTCTGACAGGTAGTTAGAAACTAAAAGGCAGGAGGGGAATTATCTTTCTTTGAAGATGCTAAAAGCAGTTAACATTAGATGTGAAAAAGATTAAAAAGATCTATCTATCTATCTATCTATCTATCCATCCATCCATCCATCCATCCATCCATATACAGTATATATATATAGTGGAGCTTAATCACCCGTACTATAAAATGTTGTAGGATTCGTTAGTTAAAGAACAATTCAATTTTTTAATAGTATAAAAGGTTGGCCAAATAGCTGTACTGTACACATGCAGCATAACACAACATTCATTTCTCATTTACGCTCTAGCACATCATATTACTTTTCTGAGTTTTAGACTCTAATTAGCATCATTAAAATATTTTCACAAATGAAGGCACTCACTGCTCTTGGCATCCAGTTAGGGGGAATGTTGTCCTGAAACAACTGTAAACAAACTGTAATTAAATATCCTAAATTGGACTGAATTCTGGGCTGAAATGTGCTGTTAAGTCATTGCTGTATGGTTCATTAGATAAGCGCAGTACTTAAAGAATTAAATGACAGCTAAATGTGGGCTAGTTTTGGCTGTTCACACCTCAAGCTTCTAATGACATTTTTCTCGTTTGTTTGTTTGTGAGGTCATTCACAGGACATCTTAAATGTTACTCAAATGGGACAGACACACTCATAAAACACCCTCCTCTGGTATGTTCTTTATATCAACAAATTTAATAATGACATTATACTTTTCCTTATTTGCATTGCCATTTATCTTGTCACTTTTTACAGTCACTGTTCAATGAAAGTGTCACAACTTAATGTATAATCAATATAAACAATTACATGCTTGCATCTTTCTGTATACTTTATATAGTACAGCTCATTATTATTTTATGATTCATACAGAGGGTAAATCAAGCATGCAGTAATGGCCAATGTAGAGCCACATCTATGGTGTGAGCTTTGAAAGACATTTTGTGTTGTTTTGTCAAAACTTGAACGTACGTGAACTTGAGAAGCAATTAATTATCTTTATTGTGTTATCTGTTTAAGCTGAACAAGCCCATAATAAACCTAAGTCCAAACAATTTAAAGGGATATGTGTTGTTTCAAATCAGTATGACTCTTTATTTTGCGGAAAATAGAAGATATTCTGAACAATGTTGGTAACCACCAGCTATTTTGGTTACCATTGGCTTCCATTGTACGTATGATAGATAGATAGATAGATAGATAGATAGATAGATAGATAGATAGATTACGGTGGCTGAGAGAGCTCAATGTGCTCCAAATAGAAAAACACCTGCAAATTACAGTAATCAAATCAAATCTCTTTATTGTCACACATCGTGTACACAAGTGTACCGATGGTGAAATTCTTAGGTACAAGACTTTGTGCCATGGCAGTACAAGCAACAAGATATGAAAAATTTACAATATACATGAATAACAATACACACATTTACACAATATACACATTTGCACAATATACAATAGACAATTGTACACAATATACACATTTCCACAATATACGCATAGTAAACTGTATTCTCAAGAGACTTATAGATGTATGTATAGCTTTTATGACTTACAGTGATGTATACCTGAAAACAACTTCGTAAGAAAACAACTTCGTCAATTTTACAACACATGCGCTGCAAATGCTCGCAACACAAACAAATAAAGAAATGCACTGCTAATAGAAAAAAACACCTGCAAATTAAGAAAGCAACTTCATCAATTTGACAACACATGCGCTACAAATGCTCACAACCCAAACAAATAAAGAAACGCACTACAAATGCTCACAACACAACCAAACAAAGAAACACACTGCAAATGCTCACAACACAACCAAACAAAGAAACACGCTGCAAATAAAATTCTTTATTTGTTTGTGTATAGCATTTGCAGCACCTGCTGTCAAATTAATGAAGATGTTTTCTTGATTTGCTGGTACCACAAAAGAAGGTAAGTTATACAGGATTGAACAGCATTATAATTGTTGGGTGATCTATCCCTTTAAATCCCCAAACCAAAATACTGAGATCTGTACACCTCCATAAACTGGATCGCCTTATGAGCCAAAGACTTTTAATAAGCGTTGCTTATAATACCTGGGCATGGCAACCCATCAAAAGCGAGCTTTTTAAAGCAGCCTTCCAAAACGCTAATTTAGGGGGTTCACTCCCGTATTTAAATACAGTTGTCACTCATGAAACTTTACAGTGTGTACCTGGCCTGTAAGTGGTGGGATGCTATGATATGCTGACAGGCTTTAATGCTGAAGTGAAAGTGAGTCCTGCCCTTGTTTCTGCAGTCGGTTTGACAGCTCCTCATAATTACCCTGGGGCACTCTGTCGCCTCAGGTGTGGCTCAAAAAAACCTGAAGAACTTACACTACGCAGTCTCCTATTTATTCCTCATCAGCAATGATGCTGTACATGACACGTGAACCTCTGGCCTTGTAAAGGTGATCACAATATTGCATTAACCACTATGAACCACAATGATTCATTTCAGCTTTTTTTATTTTATTTTTTTATCCTAGTTTAAATTACACTGTAACCTTGCATGAAACATTTTCACCCCATTTGAATGATCTGGAATTGTGCTTGAATGGATCAAAATAATGTCAGTTGATTGTTGTCAGGCCATAATAACAAAGGCATCTTTATTATTAAGCTGTACCATGTGAGATAATTACATTAAATATGATTAAAATACAGAATGCACAAAAATCATACGTATTCCAGTGAATGTCACAAAGACAATGTCACATCTCAACTCAAAATTAAAAGTTTTGCGTAAAGAAAATAAGATTTATTGATTTAAGATTTATTGATCGGATTATTGATCGATTGCATGGCATTGCAACATTATTTTTATGGCATTTAAGCGCACCCCCCCCCCCCCACCAAATTCTTGTTACTGCAGTGATTTTTTATTCTTTTTTTTTCTCAGTGGTGATTCTCATTAGTTTCACATTACTGTAATATGGTAACTCTTACTGTATTACAGAAAAAGTACTGAAATACAATTATTTAATGAAAAATAAATGTTAGAATCAAATTGTTTTTTTATGATACAGATTTTTCATATTTATTTTTAGTATTATTTATTTGATTGTATTTAGTACTCATAAGTATTTATGCATTGTGATATAATATAATATAATATAATATAATACTCCCTAAATCAACAGTAAATCAACTGAGTGCTTGTCTCAGCTGCAGAAGCCTGTTTTCCAGAACACAAAAACGTCTTTGTGTAGAGTGTACTTCAATTGCTTGTGAGGCTTATTTTTGTACCTGGTTGTTTTTGCATTGATTGCTCTGAATTACTTCTTGGAAGGCAGTGCTTAAATGATGTAATGATCAGGGTGAGAGGGTCACTGATGGTCTTGCCTGTCCTTTTACGGGATTTTAACAATAAAGAGCAGGCCACAACCAGTGATTCTTCCTGCTGAACAGGTGATGCGCTTTAGTCAAGCTGTGGTTTTCAGACCAGCATCAGGGGTGTGGATGGATTCGGTGGTGTAAAAACAAGCCATCAAAGCTTGTGGCATGTTGAATTTAAAGGGACAGTTCACCCAAAAATGAAAATTCTGTCATCATTTACTCGCTCTCAAATTGTTCCAAACCTGTATGTATGAACACAAAAGAAGATATTCCGAAGAATGTTAGTAACCAAACAGTTGCTGGTCCCCATTGACTTCCTATAGCAGGGGTCACCAAGTTCGGTCCTGGAGGGCCGGTATCCTGCAGAGTTTAGCTCCAACCCTAATCAAACACACCTGAAGCAGCTAATCAAGGTCTTACAAGGTATACTTGAAACTTCCAGGCAGGTGTGTAGAGGCAAGTTGAAGCTAAACTCCGGCCCTCCAGGATCAAGTTTGATGACCCCTGTCATGCTGTAACTTGAAATGCAAGACAATACTGACTACACCATTCAGTGAATGAGCTCTCAGCTGTGAAAGCAAATTTTAGTGGGTCAAGTACTGCAATACTCGGAGGGCAACCCAGAATACATTTCCATAACTGTTTATATGAAAATGTGCAAGAAGGGTATTTTTACACTTGTCATCGTGCATTAAAAAAACAAGCCTCTCTGGGGTTTAAAATTTATTAAAATATGCATTTTCCTTATCGACTTGTTTGTCTTGCTTGCTGTGTGTTTACATATAGTCTGAGTAAACGAGGAAAACCCAAACAATATTACAATTAGCCCTGTTCTCCTCTCACAGAAAACAATTAGCACTCATCTGGCATACATTGACACATGCTTAATAGGATGTGTTGAACATTATGTATTAAACAAATGTATTTTAATGAATTATTTTGATGTACCCTATGACTTCATTATAAATAATGAACTTGCAGGCTGCATTAAATTTCAAGATATCACTATACAGATAATAGCATCTAGAATCTATTACAGTGTAATAGATTGATACTGTAAATCAGATTGATACAGTCACATGTGAATAAAGACTGTTCATTTGTATGGAAGCTATGACACAAAGCACATTTTTAGGTTAAAGGACAACAATTTGGACATTAATCTATAAAAATAATCAAAAAATGTGTTCACAGTAATGCACTGCAATGAAAGCCTGGGTATTATTATTAATAATATTATTTTAAATACTATTTATTTCCATATGTGTAAAAATAATAATAATGATGAAATTATTACTTTTATATTTGCAAAACATAGCTTACTGAACACAACATCCTGACTTTTATGAAAAATACCCTTTTCCTGAGAACACACTTGAATTTGCAGTGTGCAGTTTATGAATTTATGAGTTTTGAATTTGCCGTTTGGAACTCGTTTGAATATATGTCAGAGTTTTATGAATTATATAAAATTATGATGGTATTTACATTTTACTTTGAAGGTGTCTGAAACCAAAATAGGCTATATAAGGAAACATTATATACCTTATGGCAACTTCCTCATGTGACAACTAGCCCCGGTTTTTCCTATTTGACAAATCAATTCTCAGTACAGTATGCATACTAACACCATGACACAAAGTCACTGACAGAAATCAACGGCAAATCACCAATGAAACTGAAATAAACGACAGTCGTTGTATAGCTACTAATATCATTTTTTTTGTTTATTCTGCGCAGTGGTCTTACATAAAAGCTTTTGTTGGTCGGGAATCGGATTCCTCCTCCTCCTCTTGCAGGTGTCAGTCTTAATTCTGTCCAGTAGGTGGGACTTTATACTCGTCATCCGGAGCATCGCCGCTTTCAGCAGTACTTTCCTCCGGCTTGGACACTGAGAGCATCTCTATGATGGACTGTGGAACGGAAAGTCGAGGCGAGTTGTGGCATTTGCACTTGTTCTTTTGATAAGGCGACCAGATCACGAGCCCAACCTCGTATGATGTTCCCAGGCGCGCGCACTCTTATGTAGCCAACGCGTTTAGACATTTTAACACTCATATCTTCATCAGCGATCTTCATCATCACCATCCTCATCAGCACTGGAAGACGTCGAGTCGTTTTGGAGCCAAAAGTCATGGATGTATGGTTCTGTTCAGCGGTTCCAGTGTTCACCTGGAGGCTTCTCTTTCTTTCAAGCATCTTCCAGGGTTATTGGAGCTCTATGCTCGATTGTCCACTAACATGCAGCTGTTCGCCCGTTGAGATCTATTGCAATAAGTCCGACAGTGGAAATTTCTTCCCTTTACTTGCTCTACAAGATCCGGCGAGCAATGGCAGTAACAATAATGACATTGAAGAGCTCTTCAGGAACATCACGTCCATGTAAGTGGGCTTCTGTGCGTCCCTCTCCTACTGCGCAAAATGTTGATATATATAAATATATATTTCGCCGCGACTTCCTCATATAGTCAAACTTGGGTTCTATATCAAATATGCACCGTTATATCAACTTTTATGTTGTATTATATGCATTTCAAAACTAATTCGATGATTTAGAGATTTGCAATCTCAGTATAAAGACACCAAAAAAATGACCCCCCCCCCCCCTCCCCCGTTTTATTTAAGAGCTTTTCAGCATATTATCAAACATTGAGGATATCGATGATGCTAATGCCGTTTTGCTGGTGCCAATTTTATGTCGTGCTTCTGCATTCATTAATGATCAAAGCGAGCAAGAACCTGTTTGCGTTCTCATTGATTTAATCAATGCAACCAAGTCTGTTTTTTTATGTTATTGAATGAAACCTCCTTAAGGAAATGCTCATTTTGAAATCACTGCAAGCTTAGACATTGGAATTAGTAGCTTGTTGTCCACTCTACCCTTATTGCTCGAAATGGATTGTTTGTAAGTGCTCATTAATATTCAGGTCAACATAAATCCCGTTTTCGTGACATTTATAATATAGAAGTGATTGCAGTGATAATGTAACGCTGGTAATGAATGATTTGAAGAGAGCAGCTGTGCACCAACAGGTTACAGAGATTTCTTTCATTCAGCACTCTGGACAGCTCCTACAAACTGGGTGATTAAATTTACAGTCTTGATCTGTTATAAAACTTACATATTCATATAAAATATGAGAGTGATCTATCTGTTTTCCTTGCTGTCACTCTGTTTCCATCTGTCTGTTTGTCCATTTTACGGCTGGCTGTATACCGTGCTATGACAGTGTTTTTTTTAGGTTTTTTTTTAGTGAACACATGATTTATTTAGTTGCTGGCTCAGAAAATGGAGGGGATCCGTCAAAGTTTCAGTTTTTCAGGCAAAGTGTCTGTCCTTCGTGTGTGAAATTCTGTATAAGAGCTGGTTTGTCTTCCTCACTGAATGTTTTTGAACCAAAATCTTTTAATTTTGAGTTCAGTTAAGTTTTGTCTGAGGCTAAATTGATGTATTTAGTGCATGTTTGTAAGTTACCTAATGTGTCTTTGAACCAAAATCTTCTAATTTTATCATTAACTGAGTTTAGTTTGAGACTGAATGGATTTATTTAGTATAATTCACATTTGTAATGCATCTATTGCAAAGCAAGCAGTTTACTCTAAATTTAGGTTACCAAATGCATCTTTGATTTTAGTCTGGGTTTAGGTTTTGTCTGTATTTAGTATTATAATATTACATATATAGTACAATTGAAGCAAGCATGCATATGAAATGCATTGCAATAGCATTATGACTTACTACAAGCACATCATCAAGTTTGAATGAGGCCGTTTTTGTGTTAAGTAGGTCAGGACTGCCATTTGAGAATTAAGAAGAACATCAGGGTTTGGCTCTTTACTGGGAAGAAGCATAACTATAATGGCACTGACCCTGTCTCTTCCCTGCAGCCCCTGATATCCATGCAGTGCTGGATCCAAGTCGTCCTTTAAAGGAAATTTGTGCTCAAATTTGTTTGTCTCTCTTGTAATGGCTATAATAGGGATTTTTGTTGGGGAAGCTGATTGTAGATCAGTGTAAGCGGGCTACTCTGAGCCATCTGCGGGGGCCCCTCTTTTACTGAGGAATATAAATGAAGCACCTTCCAAGGCAACAATCAAAAGACGCATTGATAACCTGTGGGAGCAAAGGAGGTTCAAAAAGGAAGCGCTTGAGATCTGGAAATGAGGTTCGGGTTGAGCTCTTTGAGCTTTTGAAGTTTGTTTCTAAGGTGATTGTATTTTAATTAGCTTATGATGAATCATGGAAACAAACTATAGTCGTGTTCGACATACTGTACTGTACAGAGAGAAACTGCCAGAGAAGAGAAGGTAGCCAGAGGCTGGATAGCAGTTTTCTTCAGTATTTCATATATAAATAAAAACTTAAATCAATTTGCTAAATGTTGGAATTTCCAAAGAAATTCAGTGTATCGAATAATAGTGATTTAATGACAATTCAGGCCCTTATACAGGGGAATCTCAATAGACTTATTAATAGACTCAATAGACTCAATAGGTCAAAAACAGCACAGGTCTGGATCATATTTAAAATCAGATCAAAAATCAAGAAGTTTATTAAATAATTATTTTTATTTTATTTATTAAAAATAAATGAATAAAATAATCATTATAATAAAATACATAAAAAATAAATAAATAAATCTAATTCTCATTATTGTAATGCAAATTTTTATATATATATCAACGTGTATTTATCAAGGCATTATTTAAATATGGTAAAAAAAAATACTATATTACTGTATTACAGTAATGAGAATCTAATGAGAATCACAGCTGAGAATAATGATAATTACAACAAAAACCCCTCAAAAGTAAAACATCCAGACACATTATGGTAATGAGAATTTTGAGGGAAATGTGCTTAATTCCCATGCACATAATGTCACAATGCAAAAAAATCTTAATGGTCCTAAAAACAGGCTTCATTTGCTTTATGCAAAATGTGATTTATTTTCCTTTTTCTTTTAATATTACATTGAAATGTAACTGTCCGAGATTTGCCTGTACCAATTTTCACTTGAACACTAAAATGGTCATGGCTCCTTGTTTAAAAAGTGATAATACACGTATAATAGCATGCGCTATTCCATCATTCATATTAAATGATGAAAATGAATGAATAAGATCCACTGCCATCATTTTTCCTGATTATTGTGCTAGATTGTGAGGTTTGAGCTCATTTCTCCATCCTAGTCTGGTCTCTGAACATAGACGCTCACTAAATGGGTGATGGGAAAGAGTTTAGGAGAAGAGGACAATGCCTTGGCGCTCTATAGAAACAGTGAGGATTTATTTTTGAACAGAGCTCATAGAGCTCTTTAAAGTCTGTTTTTTATTATAATCAGCAAATGTATCCCACAATGTAATGTAATAAAGAGTTGATTTACCCTGCTGCTTCTTTAATTGGAAATGTGCCCATGTCAAGCTCTGTCTGTGTTAATGGTGAGGTTTTTAGGTCAAAACAAGCACTATTCTTTATAATTAGAGAGCCTTCCGATAGCTAAAGTTCATCTGAAGGAGCTGCAGTGCTTAATGCAGCATAATGCATAATTATGTTGTATGATATGGATATAGAGAGCAGATAGAAACTAGACCCAGAGCTTCTGTTCAATTTGAGCCAGTTTAAATTGACATAACATTTTATTTGATCCAGCGCCAATTCTTGAGGAAAAACATGCCATCATTTTACTTGTCATTAGTTTTGAAAATGGCAATATTTGTACTTTAAAACCCTCCCTGTAATGAAAATCAAGTTTTTAATATTGTTTAATATCTAGTGTTTTTTTTCAAATTCATTAATCAACACCATTTTTCCTTAAAACTGCAGTGCACCAAAGACAGTCTCAGAATTGTGATTTGAAACAGCTCCCGTTTCCTATTGTCACAAACATGTGACCAATTCCATCTACTTGCAGTTTGGGGCTTTTCATATCATTAGCAAAGTGCTTCTACCTAAGGATGTTGATTTTTCAAAGAATGGGAACATGGTTTGTGAACATTAGCAACACATATACTGTTTGTCATAGTCAAGCTAAAGGCTAATGATAACAATACCATTATGTGTCCCTCTGTATAATTCACTCTTCCTCTTCTTCTCTAAAATCAGTTTTTGGTTCAAACATATTTGGATGAATTAATCCAATATTGGCATTTGCCATTGTGTAGTGTTTACTATTTCAGTTAAATGATTGAAAATGGATCCGGTAGTCCAAGTTAGGGACTAATTTAAATATCCATGACCCCTTGTATTCTAAATGCGGTAATATTCAAGGCATTTTAATGGCACAGACATTAAAATATGTCAATTTGATAATCAAAGATGAGTTTTAAGGGATAAAATCAATGACTGCAGGGGGACTTTAAAATTAATTAGAGATAAAATGAATTGTTCTGAACACAAATGTTTCATTTAATTTTCTCTAAAGAAACAGTTTTAAATAATTTCCATCATAGTTTCCTTTCTATGTCCTGTTTTGTCCCACGTCTCAAGAATCAGTGCAAGATGAGGGTAGAGAGTAGAAAAAACATGAACATTTTCAAATTAAATGAGCAAAATATCTCATTAAAAAGATCACATCATGAAAAATGATATGGTCGCTGTAGGAAATAAAATGGGAGGCACACATCTCACATTAGTGATTTTTACCCTTGGTGTCTGTTTCTCAAGGCGGTAAAAAACAAATCTACATACAGTATAGTTTAATGGCAGCAGCAGCAGTATGACAGCAGCGCGACGGCACAATGACACTCTTTTCATCGCTGCACAGACTTCGTCTGCCACCACAAGACTCGACTTGAAGACGGCATTATTCCACCATGAAATATTGAACACTTTGAATCCATGAACAAAATTCCTTTGATCCTCCTTTTCTAGGTCACGTAAAATCCTACATGCCACAAATTCCTTACCAACACAACTATTTTTAGATCCAATTTAATTAACATTTTCTCTCATTGAAAGCCTAATTTGTGCACACTATGCTAGTAATGATTGCATTTTAAGCTAATAGGGTAAAGACCTAGGCTGCGAAGTTTTGGATGCGGTCCACAAGACAGTATATTACAAAATGTATCACGGTCCTACCTGCTGCATAACATGCTTGAATAGATTTCAGCTGCCATTTGACAGAACCTCAGACATACAGGTTCATATAATATCATGAAATGAAATCTGTCAAACATTCATGTGTGCCTTCTTTCCTTCAAGAATAGAAGCTGAGTAGATATGGAGATTGAAATTGAAATCTGCCAGGAAGATTTTAAATGGAAAATGTCCTATCCTATTAAAAGTATGTACGGTTCTTGTCATGTGTGAGATTCTCCAAGGGCTTGGAATATGTGAGAAATAGATGTATGAAAGCGTCTCAGAATCCGATTTGACATATATTACATGAAAAGTCTGCTGTCACTGTCTTTGATTTTATATTAAACGTCTCCGTTATTATAATCCAGCTTCAGGCACCATACTTACATTACTTGTCTCTGTTATGCGTCTGTATACATACTGACTGTGTTTTAAAACCTGTTCACTTCACCTTTAAGGCAGCATCCTAAATATAATAGAACCTTGTAACTGACAAAATAGCTCTCCTCACACAAAGTACACAGGAGACTCAAAATATATAGAATGTATTGTAATTCTCTCTCTCTCTCTCTCTCTCTCTCTCTATCTATCTGTATATATACAGTATATATATATATATTAATGTTTGTGGTAGTGCGTGTGTAAAATTCTGGAAAAATTTTGCATTGCCTTCACTGGGAAGGAAACAAGTGGCGTGGCCTCAGAAGTTAAAAATAAAGCATCTTGGGAGGCATCATAATTATCTATCTACCTGTTGGAACAGACTTTGTGTCAGTAGCATGCCTGTAAAATGCTGTCTAGGTAGGTAGCACATTCGATTTACAGAGTCATTGTGGATCTTTATATGGAATCTCACATTTTTTTCTGTTTTGATGATGGATTTCAAAATGTTTTATATTTTATTTTAATTTGCAACCAATTATAGAACTTCCCTGGTTGGCTACATGGTTAGTTAGGCTTGGCACAGTTTTTTGATCATTATTTTACAGTTGACAACGGGGCCATTAATGTTAAAAGCATCCATTTTTGGGCAAAAACCTTTGAAATAAGTCATTTAGCTGTTGATTACAGAAGCTTTGTATATGTTTCCCCTCGATTCAGCTCCAAAGGATCAGTGTAAGCAGGCATAATGAAAAGAAAAGGATCAAATCTTACAGAAAGCTGCTTTTATGTGTCCCACAGGGTCCACAATGGAAACGCAACACTTCCGAGCCACTATTTCGCAGTCGGGCTGCATGATTTCTCACAATGCATATCCGTCCTTACTTTATTTGAACCAGAATGTAGTTAGTTAGCACTTGTTGTATGCGTGGGGAACTAGAGGAAGTTAGTGTACACTTGTGTGTGAACACACACTATGTTTGCTGTCCCAGCCGGTGGGCTGCAAATTATGATCAACAGCATGTATGTACCGGACCCCAGATGGGACGTGCTTTAAACACACTTTATTTTCACAGCTGAAAGTTTCCCAGATTTGCATGCTGTATGGCACTTTGGGCTTCTTGCCAGTACAAAAGAGAACAGTGATCCAGTATTTTATTTAAAAGCTTCTCGTACAACAATGGGCTGCTAGAATGCTCATCAGGGGATGTGCCATGTATTGCTCAACTCAAGACAAGACATATTGAGTGCACAAAAGAAAGAGCTACATGATATAGTAGAAGGCTTGTTGACAGGCGTACCTGCTCCGACACCCTCCTGCTGATGTTTTGCACCACGGAATCAAGCAAGCCATCGACAGCAGTATTTTATTTTTTAATGTGGTGGCCAGTGAAAATCTAAGGGTGACACCCATCCAATAAAGACTGCAGCATCAGTAGTTTAAAGCTTCAGTGGTAAGTTTAAAATATTTACATGTAATCTGTCAATGAGCCATTGTGAAACACTAAATTATTTTAAAATGGTAGATTAGTCTCTACACTCTTAAAATAAAGGTGCTTAATAGGTTCTTCACAGCGATGCCATAGAAGAACCATTCAGTCAAAGGTTCTTTAAAGAACCATCTCTTTCTTAGCTTTTTATAATCTGAAGAACCTTCTTTTGCCACAAATAATCTTTTGTGAAACAGAAAGATTCTTTAGATGTTAAAGGTTATTTATGGAACCATCTAGACAAAGTATATTGTTTGTTATCGCTAAAGGCCAGTTATATATTTTTTTCCATTTCTGATAAACCAACGATGAAGCCGAAGCTGTTTTTGAATGATTCAATGACTCACTCATAAAGAAACTCACTTGGTTAATTTAGAAGCAATGGTTTTGAATAAGTCGTTTACATCAATGATTCAATGATTCACTTATAAATCATAGTCCTCTAGTAGGCAAAAATCTGTGTGTAAAACTTAATTCCCAGTATTCATAAAACAGTAGGTGAAAAGTACCTGGACTATTATCCCATGAGGCCACAAAATAATGTGATATCTGACTAATCAGATTAATTTATCATACTTTAAATATCCAAAAATGACATTTTCATTTACTTTTCATTAATAATAAACATAAATGTACTAAGAAATTGTTCTACATGATTTGTTTGCTCTCAGAAAAGAAATGTCTAATGAGAGAGAATTTGTAAATGGCAGTGAAGTGATGCTAGTGGTGCAGTATGTCACATTAAAATGACAAGATACATTCATACAATATAGAACATACTTTTTAAATGGTTGCAAAATAATTACAAAAGAAGTACCTATTCAGATGCAATTTCATTTCATTTGCCTCTGAATGAATCTTTACTGAACAGCTCAAAGAATCACTTGTTGCCACCTACTGGTTTATGAATGTAAACTGAATAACTAAAATAACTAAAAAGTCCACCACTGATGCAGATACTGACACTCTGTTGTAATTTTTTTAATTTAGAACTAATGTTTAGTAACAGATAAGCACTTTTACAATTAGCATTTACAGTTAAAACTGTTTTATAATAAGAAAAATATGAGTGGTCAGCTTTAAAGCCATACTCTAATTACTACAAAAATAATAATAATAAAAAATAAATACATAAAAAAATGCATCTTCTCTCATGCTTGTACTCATTTATGTTAAATTAGCTGGACACATTTTTACAATTAATATTGTGTATTTGTACATTAAAATTCCAGGCTGTTGGGTCCCTAGGAAATTCTCTGTTCTGTGTTGAGGTTTGAATCTGGTGAAACATGAAGCAATATTAGTAATGTAATTCAGTGCAATAAGGCAATGCTCATTATACATATTACCCCCAGGCACATACACACACACACAGAGTCTTAATCTCCCCCTTACAAATACTCAACATAATAGACAAAATATGCCAAGAAAACTTATAAAACTCATTTACCCCTAAACAATAATCCTTTCAGCCCAGTTTGTGACTGTAATCTTGTTACCTAGTGAGGGCACCACGGCAGACAGTCTCACCTGTCTGTTCAAAGACATTGGAAACAGGTTCTGCCTCTCCGTTTCTGTCTCTTCTCTGCTGTGCTCACTGCCACTGTCTCCTGTGTCACACTCTGTGCTTCCCAATGACTTCCTGTCCTGTCAGCCTCTTCCCCACCTTGCCTTCTTCTGCCTCAAAGTAAGCTATAGCTTTCTTGTATACAGTTGTATACATACAGTACAGATACACTAACATTCAAAAGGTTTGGTGTAGGGGTGTAACGGTACACAAATATGACGGTTTGGTACGTACCTCGGTTTTAACATCACGGTTCGGTATGATTTCGGTAAAGTAGGGGGAAAAACTAAACTTTTTTTAAAAAAAATTTATAAACTGGTTTACTGAACAAGTTGCTCTTTCTTTAAATACATTCAGTTATAGTTTAAGTTTTCTTAGTGATAAAAATCTTCATTTTAACTCCACAGCCAGACATGCTGCTGAGTTGATGACCATCGCTGTATTTTCTTGATATATTCCCCTAACCAGAGAGCAAAATTTGGGCCTGTTTTTCCCTGATAAGTGCGGGAAATCAGAATCGCCTGCTATTCTGTGTTAAGGAAGTCATCTCATGCAGGTTTTCCAAACAAGTGCTCGCTGTAGCCTTTGGCGTGGCAAGTGACATTGGCATCCCAAACACCAGAAAGATATTGGCGTCCATGCCGCTATTGCTGCTCTGTCTAATGCTCTCTGCCTCATGGGACCTAATTATGCTCATTTTCATTTTGGCTGAAGCTCAGGAGTGGATGGAGGGTAGAGATGTGCAGAATGTAGATATAGCTCAGAAGGGGTTTTGTTGTGCCTATATTTAGACTTCCAGTTCTGGCCATGGACCATGAAGCTGCGATGCATTGCACACAGTTAATCTGAGGCACACTGATACACGGCCTAAATGCACTTGGGATCAGAAATACTTAATATGGAGGAAATCTCCTTTGAGAATGTGTAATTGCTTTTTTTTGCTGGTCAGATTCAGATGACTTTTGGAATAAGAATAGTTCACTACAAAATGAAAGTTTTTGACTCACCTTTATGTCATTCAAAAGCTGTATAACCTTGTTTTTTTCTTCCATGGAAAACAAAATTAAAAATTATTTTTATCGGTGAGTAAAGAGTAAACAGAATTCTCTTTTTGGGTGAATTACCTGTTTAAAGGAATAGTAAAGACAAAAATTAAAATCTGCTGAAAATTGACTTACCCTTAGCCATCCAAGATGTAGATGAGTTTGTTTCTTCATCAGAACATATTTGGAGAAATTATAATTACATCACTTGCTCACCAATGGATCCTCTAGTCTAAAGTAAATGGGTGCCATCAGAATGAGAGTCCAAACGCCTGATAAATAATTCCACACAACTCTAGTCTGTCAATTAATGTCTTGTAAAGTGAAAAGCTGTGTGTTTGTGAAAAATAAATTCATCATTAATACATTTCAACTTTAAACTAGTGTTTCAGTCTAAAATACGAGTCCTCAATCCACAGTTTTGCTTTCTCCAGTGAAAACGTTGTCATATCTGAATCAGGAGAGAGATATGCACAGATCAATCATATTCTGGCCAGAAGTGATGGATTAAGTTCAAATGCCTTAATTATGGATGTTTCTTACAAATATACATTAATTGTAGGGTTGGGTATCGTTTTTTTTTTTTTTGATACCGGTGCCAAATCGATACTTTTAAAACGGTGCCGGTGCCTAAACGGTGCCTGAACCGATACTTGTTATATATATATATATATATATATATATATATATATATATATATATACATACACACTCTCACACACACACACACACACACACACACACACATACTGTATATGGAACTAATGAAGCTCCAGGAAATCCCTAATATGGACAAAGGCATTGCTATTCCTGTAACTGAGTAAACAGAGGATATAAACGTTTTGAATGATAAAACAAATACATTAAACACTCGACTACGACAATATATAGTTTGTCTGTGTTATTCAAGCCATCTCTGGTATTTTCATAATAATTAAGTATATTTAAAATCCATTGATTGCTAATCAATGCATTAGTAGCCTATGGAACATATTTTCTGCCTCATTCTGTGACAAGAAGCTATCAGATCACAAAAGGAAGCATTTAACTGGTGTTGTGGACTAAAAAGGTTATAATGTTCTATTTTGTTTAAACAGGTTTAAAAACGCGAATACAAGAGAATTTTAGCTTTAGGCATTTTAATTAAAGCTAGGGCTGGGCGGTATATAGAGTTTGTACGATATATCGATATATTCTTTATAATCGATACGTTATTATGAAGCAATTAAGTTAATATTGATATACAGTAGTTTGATACGAGCGCATCTGATAAAATATTTAGGGAGGACACAGACTGAACTGCTGTGGAGAAAGTGCATAATACAATTTGTTCTAAACATGTGACAAGCTTTATATGAAGGGCTATAAAAAAAACTCGTAAGATACAGTAGCCTATAGTTTATAGTTTCAGTTTAAAGCGGCTCGCGCTCACAGATGCTCTGACAGAAAGGCTGCGTGTGCCGCTGACAGAGATGCTTCTCGCGCTGTTTAATGTGTTTGCTGTTTTCCGTAATGCATAACTTACAATTCACAGGTATATTCTCCATCTGTAAATGTTAGAAAGCCATGGAAATATTTCCATTTTGCTGTCAGAAGTGCGTGAGCTTTTGCTTTGCGATTCTCTGCTAAACTTCACAGACTTAGAATGAGCGCCGCCGTGCGCATGCGCGCCAAACAGACGGCGCGCAGTGAAATAGGAGCGCAATAACTCTGACTAAAATATACATTTTGCTGAAATATTTGTAGTTGTAGCCTGTGATGCTTCTTACGTGCGTTTCGGAGAAACAAAGGACAAATATTTTAATCGATCGCTCAGGCATGGCACCGAAATGAGGCACCCTTCGGTACCCAACCCTAATTAATTGATTTACTGGAGTCGTGTGGATAACTTGTGGATTATTGTGATGTTTTTATCAGATGTTTGGACTCTCATTCTGACGGCACCCATTCACTGCAGAGGATCCATTGGTGAGCAAGTGATGTAATTATAATTTCTCCAAATCTATTCTGATGAAGAAACAAACTCATCTATATCTTGGATGGTCTGAGGGAGAGTACATTTTCAGAAAATGCTCCCTTTCGAGTAAACTATTCCTTTAATGATGGAGCTTTTATCATGAAGTCCGGGGTCAGCCAGATCTTATTTATGATCTCATTTATGTTTTCTTTAAAATTGACCATGTCCTTTAAGAAGAGAGCTCAGATTTTTTCAGGTGTAAAAATCTGTTCTAAATAAATTACATAAACACACATTTTTCTGATATGAAGATGTCAAGAATGTTGAAAGGCATTGCTGATAGGTGTAGTGAATAGGGAGACATTTGCACATTTTGAAAGGTCACTGCTATATGGAGACAATGTAATTGCCCTATGTATGTACTAGAGGTGAGACATTATCGTGATTTTACCTCTATTGAACACCTTTTCCTGAGGAAGTCAGACCAATTGATCAGAAAGCTCAATATTTCAATACTTTTTGAAGTCTAAAGTGAGCAAAGCAGTCAATACACATTTCACTCATTTCCAGTTTTCGATTCTCAGCTGCAGATCTCATTTAGTCCTCGCTGTCTCACAATGTATCTGCCTAACCAGTGTTGGGGAAGTATTTCAAAAAGTGTATTTTGTTAAGCAAATCATAATTTTAAGTATTTAAACTATAGGCTTGTTAGGTCCTAAAGTTATGTTTTATAAATAAAATATACTCACCAAAGCTACAATTTAATCAAAGCCATATTGTTATTTCATCTCAATTTACTTGAACATGTATATGTATACTACATGCAACAAAACACCCTCATTTATGATAGTAAGCCTACATAATATAATGAGTTAAGACATTTCAGTGAGTCATCTTTGTGAAGCTGTTCATTTAACTGTCCAAATGAACCGATTCACTAGAATGAAAACTCCATATCATAGAACACTTGAGTGTTTACTTTGTTCACCCATTTGTGCACCTGTTACGAACATCACAGGTGTTTATATCCCACCAGTCACAGGGATGTGTATAGAAAAATAACTGGTGTAAACTTTTATATATCTTTTCCATTTCAACAAAGTGGTGGTTCATCTTGTCACCAGTACAGAGCAGGACAACCATAAAGGGTTATCCACTTTTTGTTTTACCCCTCTACATCTCTGCTGTGCATCTGTTGCATCTCTTTTCTGTGAAAGCTCAAAAAGTTTCATTACGCAATTTCATTTTGCATGTAAAAAAAACCCTTTTCTAACATTCGCTGCAAGTGTTCAGTTTTTTTATGTTTTGACATTGCACTGTTTGCACTGTTGTTTTGTAATGTGCTCCTTTTTGATACCTCAAATTATGTGGCTTGTTCAAGAGAGGTGCTCTATTATTTTTCCTAGAAAGCAGTATTTTTTTCCCCCCTGACAGCAATACATTTGAGGTGTATTCCCATACAGAATTAATCTGAGGAAGGAACTTTGCTTTGTTGACCATCCTGAACGCCAGACAGTAGCAAACACCTAGTAAGTATCCAAAACACCCTGGCAACATGCTGACAACCAGTCTGAGAGCCTTAGGAAGCACATAGCGTGGCCTGGCAACCCTCTACAAAACCCTAGCACTTGGACGGACAAACAACACTCACATTTTATGTTCTTCATTTAGAAAAAAAAATCCTGCATACTCTAACTGCTATGTAACAAATGCTAACAAACCTCAGAAGTGCTGTCTCACATAAGGCCACATATATTTCCAGCGTTTAAAATGCAAATCAGCATCCAGGCACTGAATGATTCATAGCTTGTTAGCGGAAAAGGTGAGGCATGTTGTATTTATACACTGGAAATGTAAATCCTGGATTGAAACCTGAAATCAGCAACAGATGGAGGCCAGCTGTAATTTCATCGACTAGATCCATTAGAAATTAGGCATGTTGTACACCTGTCTCCGAGTAATTACATTTATTCAGATGTTATGTGGGTGTAGAAGGAACTCCAGTGAAGAATCGGTGAAGAGTAAACAGTATGTTTATCAACTCTAGCAGTCATGTTGAAATGTATTGTACCTTTATACAGATATGTTTGCTTGCTATTATAGTATTTGAAATCATTTCATTGGTTGAATTCATAATTGTGCTCGCCAGCGTTCTTTACTTTTGGAATGGAAGTGCAAGATAATGGAAAGACTTGGTTTCCGGCTTTTTATGGTTCTTTACTCAAAGCCTGACTCTGTGATGAAAAGGAAGGTGTTGATCAATGCCTGAAGAGCACACCTGAGACAATCTGTTTTATTAAATGTTCTTCCATTAAGCTCTATGAAGTTGTGCCGTAGATCATTTAAACAAAGTCATTAATCATGCCCAAGCATGGGTTTTGGGAACAATGGAGAGACTAGAGAGAAGATTATGGAGAAAACAGCCTGAGAGAGGCTATTCATCAGATGCTGAAATGAAATGTGCTCAGAGCATTTGACTGATATTTGAATGATTCACATGGTTTAGGATGTGCAGCTGTATAAACAGGGTCGCTCCAATGCATCTGGATCACAACAACATCCAGACTCAGTTATAGATTTTTGTGCATCCTGCAAGCGATATCTGATTATTGAACAAAACATTAAGTGTAACTGCTTTGTATATTATGTAAATCACTGGCAAGTACTGGCAAATATTAATATAATTCATAATTTCATTTTGTCTAAAATACATATTCTATATAAAAATTAATTGTTAAAGTATTGTTATAGATTATTTTGATTGATAAAAAAAACTATTTTCAGTCTTACTGATTCACTAAGTCACTAAACTAAAAGGGATCAGTTTCCTTAGCAGTAAAATTTAGTTGGGGACACTGTTGTTTGCAATATTATGAATTATTAATATAATTTATAATATACAAGGCTACTGGTGCTGACAATTTACCAATTTTATAAATACATACATATAAAAATAATTGTATTAAGAGTATTGTTATAGATTTCTCTGCATCCAGTAAGCAATGTCTGATTAACGAACAAAACATTAAGTGTAACTGCTTTGTATATTATGTAAATCACTGGCAAGTACTGGCAAATATTAATATAATTCATCATTTCATTTGGTCTAAAATACATATTCTATGTAAAAATTAATTGTTAAAGTATTGTTATAGATTATTTTGATTGATAAACAAACTATTCTTTAATGAGTCTAACTGATTTGTATATTATTTGTAAATCACTCAACTAAAAGGGATTATTATTTTAATATTTTATTATTATAATGATACAATTCCAAAAATAATTTGATATATTTTATAATTTATTGATTAGAAAAAATATCCTGCATACTCTAACTGCTATGTAACAAATGCTCACAAACCTCAGAAGTGCTTTCTCACATAAGGCCGCATATATTTCCAGCGTTTAAAATGCAAATCAGCATCCATTTTATAATAAACATTTGTACGTCGCTTTGCATAAAAGCGTCTGCTAAATGATTAAATGTAAATGTAAATAAACAGTTTTATAAATAAATTAATTAGGGCTGTCAAATCAATTAATGACGATTAATCACATCCAAAATAAAGGTTGTGTTTACATAACGTGTGTGTGTGTACTTTGTGTATTTATATGTATATATAAATACACACACATATATATATTTAAGAAATATTTACATGTATGTATGTATGTATGTATGTGTGTGATATACATATTCATATTTATATATTATGTAAACACTTTTATTTTGGATATAGATAATCACGATTAATCGATTTTAAAGACCTAAAATAAATAAATAAATAAATAAATTTATTTGCATCCATTTAAGTGATTTAAAGTTATTAGCATATTAAATCACTTAACTAAAAGGTACCATTTTTTAAGTAGTAAAAAAGGTGGGGACTGTTGCCAATACTGGGAATAATTAATATCTTATAATTAAACATAATTTAACATGTTAAATGAAAATTACATTTGATATATTTAATAATACATTAACAATATGTGTGTATACACACACACACACACACACACACATATATATATATATATATATATATATACAGTATATATATATATTAAATATATAAGATTAATGTCAAACACATTAACTTTGTCCATTAATTACCACAATTCTGGATCGCCACATGATGACCAATGTAAAATCTGGGTCCCGAAGCAAAACCACCGATCCTCGACTGGTTTTAGGCATGGTTCAGTGGTGGGCTGAAGCCGATCCTCAGTCAAAGCTCTTTGGGGAAATTAGTGACCTGAAGACGCTGTATAAAACCAATGGGCAGTAAAGGAGCAAGGCCTCTGCTATGTTACATTAACTGCAGTGTGACTCATTTGTAAAGTGTCACTCTCTCCACTGCTGTAAACAGAAACATTAAATCTACCTGATGTACTGTGCTGGACTGTGCTTCTAGGTGCTGGTGGCATTGTCAGGGTGTGTGTGTGGCTCTAGAAGCGTGTTTGCTTCTGTGTGTGCTTGTGTTCTGTCAGTGGCACATCTGTGATTTCTCCTGCTTGGAACACTTCTGTCCAGATTGTGTTTGTTTTAGCTGGCAGATAAGAAGCCTGTGGAATAGGAAATAAAAGCAGTGCCACCGCATGCCCTGCAATAGCTGAATTTAAATGCAAGCGTGTTTTCAAGCAGATTCTGACACTGATAATGGTGTTTCAGTGGCAAGGTATAGGGGAGAGCAGGGATAATTGTCATAATTTAAATTATTTTCACTTGGATATTTGGATTTATTCAGAAAGGATTTAGCATCAATGTGATTGAACTCATTTGACACTGTGCACTGTAAGTCACTTTGGATAAAAGCGTCTGCTAAATGCATAAATGAAATAAATGAAATGAAATGACACCCCTTTACTTTTTGTTTTGCATTAAAATGCCTTTTTAAAAATTCTGTATATATTTTTTAAGTGTTCATATCTATTGATGTTTTGACATTAAGGCTGACAAAGAAAAAACCCAGGATTTTAAAATCTCATGTACACATGTTTTTCTTGCATGGCTGGGATTTTATAATGTGCTCATTTATGTTTATCAGCATATTTTGTGCATGTAAACACAATTATTATTGCTAATACTTAGGGTAAGTTGTTTGAACAAACCTCTACCATAAGTTTTAAACTTTTGCACATAATTCATCCTGCTCCGTTTGTGCTACGGAAATGAATGATACGTCAAATCATGTGGCTTGTTCAGGAGAGGTTTTATTACTTTTCCAAGAAATCGGACTGCAATTTTTCCTGGTGGACAATAAATGGGAGAGAGAACAAATCCTACAGACTGTCACTGAAGGAGGAACTTTTTCTTTTCACTTGGATTTTTGGATTTATTCTGAAAATGTATAGCCCAAAGCATTGAAAATGTGCTTCCAACTATTTTTCTAAAAGTTTATCTGTCATTACTCAATTAAATCATACACCATTGAAATAAAATACACAAAGGACCAAGTTATATTTATAAAACAAAATGCTGTCTAAATGTAAAGGAAATAGAAAACTCTCTATAATGTGAATGACTATATTTATAACATACACTACTGTTCAAAAGCTTGGGGTCAGTAAAATGTTTTTGAAAGAAGTCTCTTATATGCTAAAGGCTGCAGTAAAAACAGTAATATTGTGAAATATTATTATAATTAAAAATAAAAAAATTCTATTTTAATGTATTTTAAAATGAAATGTATTCCTGTGATCAAAGCTGAATTTTCAGCATCATTACTCCAGTCTTCAGTGTCACATGATCCTTCAGAAATCAGTCTAATATGCTGATTGGCAGCTCAAGAAACATTTTTTTTTATTATTAATGTTGAAAATGGTTGTGCTGCTTAATAATAATAAATGCACATTTTATTTTCAGGATATGATGAATAAATCCAAAAGATTCTTTTATTCAGATTTTTTTTTGGTTGGTAAAAATATAAGAATCTTTTGTGTCATATTTGATCACTTGATCAGTTGACTGAACAAAAGTATATATTTTTTTATTTTAATGATCCCATACTGCAAATCATTTTGGGAAGAGATAGAGGTTTAAATGAAGCTTGCACATGATATGGCTATAATGAGTGCACTGTGTGTTATATTACGGATCGTACATTCCGTACGAGTGCTGCAAGTCGACTTATGTCTCTGGTTGTTCTACACAGTATACATGATAATTATCTTTGTGCTCCCCACATGTTCTATGCATTTGACCTTACAGTCTAGGGAGAAACAAATTGTTTTGCTAATTATTTCACGGTGTGGTTTGCACATAATCGCACCCTTAGGCTATCTGCCTAACCAACACACCAATGCCTCTGAGAGGAATGTTTCACAAGCACTCGCTGAACTATGATACATTTTTCAAAACTCCAGGGACCTTCCATTGGGTTCTTGCCCCAGCCATCAAGCGGAAAAACACATATCCCCTGCTTGAATAAATTGGTGGTAATGGTGGTGTTTTCAATATTTTATCTCTTTCTTTTGCAGACACATAGAGAACTGGACAGGATTGCAGATTCTTAAGGATGTCGACATGGAACTGTACACGGGACTCCAGAGACTGTGAGTATGAAAAGAACCGATCCTATACTGATTATATGTATGTGTATTACACTAAAGCCTGGTGCACACTGAATGATTTAGGCTGTCGAACGCTTCCTTTAATCTCAGGGTAAAGCATTACTGACATTTGCTTAAGGGATTGCTCGTGTTTGTGTGATACAATTTCAGTTTTGTTTGTCAATGAGGATGTGAAAATATGAGATGATTGATTGCACATTCAACGCTGTCAATCGTGACTAAAGTCCTGAGATCTATATCACACAGTCTGACAGCTGATTTCACACAGTCTCCAGTGGCATTTACCCAAGAGGTTTCACTGGGGTTATATCATACAATATGACAAGTAACAATTGCAAAAAGTGATGGTAAAATCACAAAGTGTGCAGTGGGTTAATACATTTATATTGTGATATTATTCATTTTGTTATTGTGAAAGCGTTATTATCTTTAATATGAAGATAATAGATATATTTACGATTTTTATATACTCTTCTATTCAAAAGTTCGGGCTCAGTAAGATATTTCTCTTATAATAGTCAAGAATACAATCAAAAGCATCAATATTGTGAAATATTATAAAAAATTAGAACTGTTTTTTATTTTAATATATTTTATTTTGTGACCATTGCTACAGTTTTCATTGTCACATTATCCTTCAGAAATCATTCTTATATGCTGATTTGGTACTCAATAAACATTTATTATTATTATTATTATTATTATTGGTTGAAATTGGTTGTGTGTAACATGTAGAAGTTTTTTTTTTAATTCAGGATTCTTTGATGAACAAAGTGTTTAAAGAAAAGTATTTATTTGAAATATAAATAATTTCTAACATTACAAATTCTTTACTTAACTATTTACTCAAATTTTTTATTAATTTAATGCTTTCTTGCTGAATAAATGTATGCATTTCCTTAAAAAAATAAATAAATATCTTACTAACCCCAAAACATGTAGCCTAGTTAAAAAACATGTTAAAAAAAATCTTCTTCGCACCTTTCCTAAGAACTTATGTTGCTTATATTAGAATAATTTAAACTTATTGTGACATTTTTATAACAATGATTCACTGTGCCAAATGCTGCCATTACCAAGCATTTTAGAGAACAATTTAATTTCTCCAAAAATTCTCAGAGTGGGTTTATTAGGTACCAATATCAAACTGGTATTTTTTTGAGAATAGTAATTTCTAATGCAATTGAATAAAATAACAAGTTGCTCATCTGTTCTTCATTTCAGAAAATATAATCAGTTTTAACATCAGTGAAGCATAGTTAAACGTTTTCACGTAGTTAAAAGTATATAAATATATATATATATAAAGGCATATAGATGAAAAGGTCTAGTGGGAGGAAACAGACTAGTCCATCTGCTGTGGATCCAGACCTCCCACAGAGTTTCATCACTCCTGCTTATGAGCTTCCCTTCACCTCTGTCAAGCCCTCCCATCTTTCTCACCCCATACTCTCTTCATCGTATCCTCAAGACAGAGTTTCCCCCTCCACTCCCCTTGATCCCTCAGTAAGGAAGCCAAGTGGACTATTCCAGCTTCCCATTTGCATTTTTCTCATTAACATTGCTCTCTCTTCTGCTGATGGTGGGCTCTTCTGGTCCATCCCATGCCTGGAAACAGCTCTGACCTCCAGGCCTCTAAATTACCCTCTGAGGTTTCACTAAAGGTCATCAGCTTCCGCATGTGTTGAGCTCTGCGCTTCACAACTTTTTTTAAGCACAAACACTGAAGATAGCAACGTTACATAACCAAACACATGAATGCAGGACCTGTCTGTGGAGGTTTGGTGTGGAATAGTTTAGTTGAGTCATACAACATCTCAGCCCATCTCTGGGGTTTTGATTGGTAAACTGGTAGTTTTGTGCACTGATATTGTGTTGATTTAACAATGATGAGTTGCCGTACAAACTTTTTTCAAATGTTCTAACCTAAGATTATGTCTGTCAACCAGACATCTGACCATCTATCCATCCATCTGTCTGTCTGTCAATTCATCCCTCTATGTATCTGTTCATCCATCTATCCAACCGTCTGTCTATTCGCTTGTCTATCTATCTATTGTGACGAGTCAGCTGCCTCCCCCTAATTAACAGCACTCCCCGTCCCTTAATCGCCGCCCTTCACCAGGCTCCCGACGGGAGTGGGTGTGTGAGAGAGGAGGGGCGCTGAAACAGCCAGGTCTGGCGGCGTGTGATGAGGCACACACCTGAAGTGAATGGAGCCTCATCACCGCCGCTGTTAAATGCCGGCTGCGCCTCTCCTCTGGAGACCGGTCTCTTCCCCCGTGCATGCACGCTGGTGTCCTCGTGGGTCCAGGAAGGGAGCGCGGAGGGATTTCCGCGCCACCAGAGTCCGAAAGCCGCACCCGTTTTACGGCCGTCGGGCCAGGATGCCGGGCCGAGCAAGTCCCGCCGGACTCCGCGGAAGAAGAGGAAGAGCCGCCGCTATGATGAAGCCGCCGCCTCTCGCACCCCGGACCAGAGCGGGAGCGCGTGCGGCCGCCGGACTCCGCCCCTTACCTGGACCCTCCCTTCCAGAACACTGCCCTCCTTCACGAGCCCCGCAGCACAACGAGGACACCAGACCCCCTGTTTCTTTTGGACACTTTTTCCCCTTTGGACACTTTATTTTATTATTTCTGTTTACTAAAAGCCTCTCCGAGGCCTGACGCCACACCCACTGTGTCTGTCGTTTGCTCCTCCCGCCACAGTGGTGGAGAATGCAGGCAAGGCGGAGCCTAGACAGCGCAGTTGGGCAACACCGATGACGTCATCCCCTCTCGCTCGCAGAAGTTCGTGAAAACCCGCACTGGGACGGAGGAACGACGGAGACGGCCTCCCAGCCACCTAAGGGGTAAGTGGGATTTCCGCGCCACCAGAGTCCGAAAGCCGCACCCGTTTTACGGCCGTCGGGCCAGGATGCCGGGCCGAGCAAGTCCCGCCGGACTCCGCGGAAGAAGAGGAAGAGCCGCCGCTATGATGAAGCCGCCGCCCCTCGCACCCCGGACCAGAGCGGGAGCGTGTGCGGCCGCCGGACTCCGCCCCTTACCTGGACCCTCCCTTCCAGAACACTGCCCTCCTTCACGAGCCCCGCAGCACGACGAGGACACCAGACCCCCTGTTTCTTTTGGACACTTTTTCCCCTTTGGACACTTTATTTTATTATTTCTGTTTAATAAAAGCCTCTCCGAGGCCTGACGCCACACCCACTGTGTCTGTCGTTTGCTCCTCCCGCCACTCTATCTATCTATCCATCCATCCATCCATCCATGCATCCATCTATCCAACCATCCATCCATATGTTTATCCATCTATCCAATCATCCGTCCATCCATCTGTATATCTGTCCATCCATCTATTCAACCGTCTTTCTATGTATCTGCCATTTGTCTGTCCATCTGTATATCCGTCTTTCCATCTGTCTGTCTATCCATCCATCTATCCATACATTCATATACAATATCTATCAATCCGTCCATCCATCTAAACCAAGACTTAAAGGAATAGTTCACTTGAAGATGAAAATTCTGTCACCATTTACTTGTTTCAAACCTATATGACCTCAGTTCCTCTGTAGAGTACAATTTTTTTATTTTTTTATTTTGTTGTTTGGAAATATTGTTTGCACCCAAAATATTTATTTTGTGTTCCACAGTTCCATGAGTGTAAGTAAATGATGACAGTATTTTATTTTTGGCTGAACTATCCTTTTAACCTTTATAGATCTTGAGGTTGTCAGACCTGTGTCCCCATGTCCTGTGTTTCCCTCCCTCCTATGTCCATATATGGTTTTTCCTGTTCCCCGTTCCCATCATGTTCTTTGATTTTCATTCCTCCCAGCTGTGTGTTCATTAGTTCATTAGTCTCCGTCTGTGTTTGATTACTCCTCACCTGTTTCAGTTCTCCTCGTTTAATTCCCCTGTATACTTAAGCCTTGGTTTTCCCCGTGTCTGATGTCCGGTATTGTTTGTCAAACCCCCGTGTTCTATGTGTTGTCTCAGTAAAGGATCATTGAACGTTCTCCTCGCTCCTTCGTGTCCGTGCTCCCCGAGCCGTGTGACAGAGGTATTCAAAGCACATAAGGCCTGAACAACATTTGAAGTGCTAGGTTTTTTTAGCAGTTTTTTAAAATTCAGCCAAACTTTGCCAAACTTTTCTAGTTCAAACATTGGTAGAGATCTCAGACCTGCTCGTAGGGAGTTCACTAGCACACACAGAAGCACCATTGCAGCAGCGCTGGAATGAAATATCTGCCTACACTCGTAATCCCACCCCCACAAGTTCAAACGTGTCACGTGAAGGACCATCAGGAGGGTTTCATAATAAGGCCCCTTGGATTTGTTTTCAGGCTTTTAAGAGCTGAATGGTTACGAGGAGAAATGGTATAAACACAGCCAACATCCTCCTTACATCTTCTACATAACAGAGACGGATAATTGTATTCCAAGAAATAGTTATAGCTATAGAGCCATCATCATAATAAAACTAATTCTGTACTGATTACTGTTCACCGGATAAGGGTGTTGTGAGTGTAATCACTTTTTGCATTATATTCCTGTAATGAAAAGGATGCAGTCATTACCAATTAATGCCACTGAGACTGTGCACAGAGTCTTTAGGATGCACAATTCATTCCAGCTGCCGCTGCAGCACAGTGCTGTTAAATTGGGGACCCTGATGATACCATTATTCTAATGACACTCTCTGAAGAGATGGGAAAGATGGTGAACTGAGATTGCTTCTGCAGTGTATCATCATAAACGGTGTATATCAAGCCGCAAGGCTCTAATGAACTGTTGGCTTCCTCAGGTTTGAATGATCGACTTGCAATGCCAGGTGCAAATGACCAACAACAGGGCCCTCAGTCAAAATTACTGGATGAACCGTGCTGTGTGGAGGCTGAAATAAATGTTGTTGGTCTCACCTTGGGAAATTAATTTGCCCTCATCATTGCTGGATTGATGCTGCTCATTTGAGGCCAGCCAATGACACCTGTCATTCACAGATTATTGTGCATTTTTGCTGTCAAAATGAGTCGGAATGCGCACGACCTCAGGCAAAAAAAGAGCAAAAGGTCGATTTTGTTCGAATTTGAGGTATATTATGCCCTCGTCTAGCAATCTCAATGCAACAAATACAAATTAAACATCTAAAAGTATCTTTATTTGTATGTTTTCTGAGAGGAGTACCTTTTCTCTGCTCGCTTCTCGTGCTGACAGTAAAAAGAAAAGAGGGAATCACTCACTGCACTTGATTACAACTGCTTTTGTAGTTTTAATAATCAATTTATTTGTAATGAACACACTTGAGTGATTTTTACATTTTAATATTTGTTTTTCTTACTTGAATGCTTATGTTTAGATGAAAAATGTAAAAAAGTAATACACTATACATTTGTTTCGTTCTTATATTTGTTTGATAGTCTCTCTTTCTCTTTTCAGGACAATAATAAACTGCAGTTTACGGACAATCCAGGCACGTGCATTTGCGCAGAACCCTCACCTGCGCTACATGTGAGTAAAATGTCTTTAAAGTATGTTTTTGTCATTCTCTGAATGAATCTTTTAAGTGAATGAATCATTCTTGTTCGCTTCCATGCACTTGTAAACAGTGGCTAATGTTGGGCAATTTACATTTAGTGCTCTGATTATATTACTTGTCAATAGTAGCTGGTGTAAAGAGACAGTGGACAGAAAGAGTCAGTGAATGAGTCAAAAGATCTAGTCTTCTAATGTTTTTGATCATTAAGGTAGTTCAATAAGTAATCAACTTGATTAATTTTCAACCTGGTGGTGACCTCCCAGAAATGTCATGCCTATCAACAAATCATAACCATAAAATCAGAGGGCAATTACTGGTTAGACAAGCCGTAAAAATATTTTCCGAAGTTGCAAAGATTATTGGAGTATGTTTTATAAGAAAGTACAATTTTAGTCTTTATACTTCAAAATTCCATGTTTAATTCAATGTGTTACTTGCCACATTGAATTTACTAGCAATTCCTGAATGAAAATTGTGGTAACACTGCTATATAATGCATTATAAAAGTAGCTTTAATGCATTAATTGTGTCTTGTAACACACCGTATAGTGCATTGTATGATCTCATGATTAATTGCATTAACAAATGCAATATATTATAATACTTATCTATTCATTGTTACAGCTTTAGAAAATATAATAAGACACAAAAAGGCACATTACAACCATACCTTCAAATATTACAATGCATTTTAACTTTGGTTATAATCATTTGTGAAAAGATATAATGCATTACAATGCCTTAGATATACCTTAATAATGCATTATACACTAAGGCTTTAAGTATGGTGTTACCAAAATTGTTTCTACAACTTTTTTTTTTCATTGTAGAAACAACAAATGATGTTGGGGAACATGTGTCCTACTGTAAATCAAGTTAATATTGCAATGAAACTGAAGTAACAACAGATCTTTTTTTGCATTGTGACGTACATGCAAATGAAAGAGACTATTGAAAAGGAAACATGTTGGGCAGGGACTAGGTTCTATCAGTCAGTTGTTGATTAGATGGCAGATTGGTTGAATGTGCAGCTTGCAGTCAGTTGTAAGAAAAGAGTGCGGTTTAAGCAGACTAAAGTCCAAAATGCATCACCAGAGAGAAGTCTGTAATTTCACTGGAAAATCGAGTTATGACATTTTAATTAAAAATTACGAAAATTAAAACATGCATGAATGAATCGTTCACAATAAGACTGATAACGTGCCTGTAGAAAATAGATAGGGTGAATTTTTATTTTAATGCCAACTTTAAACAGTTTCCTGCTGATCATTTTTTACTTCTGAAATGCGGGTGCCAGTTGGAGGGTTTATCTCTTTTGGAAACATAGCTTTTACTTTTCATGTTGGCTAACCTTTCTTTGAACCGTTGCACAACTAATGGATTGACCTTCTTTTTACCATAGCTAGGAGAAATCATCGTGATACTCTCATTAATACATTTTTTACCTTTCATGCCAGTAAGCAAAATGTCTACCTTTGACCTTTGATGTCTGTCAGAGTCTCACAAGCAGAACAATGCATGATTTTCTAGAGTATGCGATAATGGTCTCAGTTAAAGGCAATGAACAGGCAAAGCACTGAATGGGCTAAAAAGTAAAAGATCTTGTGTTCACTTGAGGCACGGACAGAGCAGATGGTCATGCTAATTGCGGGCTCATTAAGAAATACGGTCAGGAACTTCAGTAACAAAGATGATGACTACTTGTGTCTTATTCAATTGTGGCTCTCAGAGGATTAAAGTGGCCACTTTTGAAGCTGTAATGGCCGATGGAAATAAATTACATTCAGTAACGGGCAGCATTTTCAAAAGACAAAACATTGATTAAGGCCATGTGGATTAAAGGCCATTGCACACTGAGACCGAAATTCTCGTCTGAAATTTTCGCACGTTAAAAAATAAATACGACCTTACGTTGTGCCAATCATGTTTACAGCACCGCCGCTCCCTATACGCAGAGTACACAGTTTGAGTAGGGCACCAGCTCCCAGGGGGGGGGGCACCAGTCGCTAAAATAAAAAACACACAAAAAAAAACTTTCATTCTATATTAATATTACCACGTACATATACATAAATAAAAATATAAACATACAGCATTTTACGGTGAACGCAGTAGGCTAAGCACACGTGACGTGCCATTCCCGCATCCGTGCCCGCTCGCACCTCATGTTTGCGGCTGACTGCAAATGATCGTAATTGATGGACAGTTATGCCCGTGAAAAGACATCAGCAATCCGGCGCCGAGAAAAGAAAAAGAAAAAAAGATGAAGCCCGTGCATCACTTTCAGGTACATTCATAATCCTGTGAAACTTTTTTGGCTGTTGACGTTAACAACGTGTTTTGATGTGTAATACTTCACCACCACCAACGCATCTAATATTCTCTCTTGAGTTTCCATGTTCCCTTACGAAAATTAGCTATGCTTTTTACTATGAATAAAACCAAAAAGCATGGTCCTTGTAGCCATGGAAACCACAAATTAACCACGGTTTTGTTCCTTCAAACAATAATTTACAAAGAAGTATTAAGATATTTTTTTGTGGTTATAAAAACAGACCTAAGCCAACAACAGCCTTTAAAATGACGTAATAACACTGTTAAAATACGTAATGTAATACAAAATAAACAATTTATGTACATTACATATTATTACATTATTACATGGTTGGTGTGCCGCCGGGAGCATGGGTTGGTGCATGCGCTTGGGCCCGGCTCTGGTGTGGGGGTCTTCGATGCATCGGTGCCTCCGCAGGGGGGGGGTCCAATAGAGGCGGGGTAAATGGGCTTTACCTGGGTGTCTTATTGTCTTTTGTAGTCTGGGAGCTGACTGAATGATGGGGTGGGGTAGTTTTTCCTCTGCTGTGGGGTCTGGTGGGCCGCCCCGGGCTGCCATGGGCCCTGGTCTGGATGGGCCTGGGCCCCCCGCCCTGGGCAGATTTGGGGTAACGGGGGTGCCTATGGGGGTATTTTGCCCCCTCTGATGCCTTCCTCCCCATCCCTAGGGCTTCACTTCTCCCGCTCCATCACACCAACACATAGGTAGGGTTTTGAGGTGCGGGTGTGTCGCTGGGATGCGGGGGAGGTGGTACTCCTCTGTCTCCTCGTGGCTGCCTGCATCTCAATCACACATTACAGCTTAGACATTCTCATTACTTACTGTCACATGACACATACATATAGGGCCTTGGGGGTGGGCACACTGAATGGCATCCGGAGGGCGGTCTGTTCATTCAGCCTTCCCTCTGGTGCCAGTGCCCACTTCTCAATTTTAAGTTGCACATAGACATTGAGGGCTCTAGGGAGGGGACGAGCTGACACAAGCTTGTGGAGGGTGCCCCTCCCCTGTTTTAAAGCACCCCTGTTTTAAAGCACCTTAGAACAACACACACCAACACTACATTTGAGCGGGTGGGGTGAAGCATGGGGTCTCTTTTTTTTTTTTCTTCTTTTTTTTTTTCTCACACCCCTGTTCTCTGTTCTCTGTCTGGGGCCGGGGGCTGTGAGGATGAGCTGGCCGCCCGGTTGGGGTCTGGGCTGTTGGTTTTCTCTGCTGCTGCGGGGACCGGGGTGGTCTTCCTGTCCCCGCGCCGGAGCGAAGGGGGTTCAGCTCCGGGATCGGGCGCTGGCTTCCCCTCTGGGGGTGGTGGTGCCTGGATCTAGGAGTATAGAGTGCATATGGGGAGTGTGAGTGCGGGTACCGTGTCCATTTCTGTGAGTCTACATGTGGGGTGAGGGTGTGAATATTCGTTTGCGTGCATGAGGGTGGGAACGTATGCTTGTGTATATGTGTGCTTGTTCGTCTACGTCTATGTGTCAGGTCGGGCCTTAGACTCCGCCTCACTCATCATCTCAGTCGACCCCCACCCCACCACTATGCCCTGCCGGTGGAGGATGCCGCCGGTGCATTGGTGGTTTCTCGCGCCGGGGCAGGATGCTCGGGTGAGCGCCGGCCCGCTCTCGGCGGTCGCTTGGCGGGGCCTGGCCCTACTGGCCTTGCTGGGCCCCGATTGGGGGGTGGGGGGCCTTTGGATCTCCGGGCCCAGGGCCCGGTCTGCCCTGGTGTGGTCGGCTGCCGGTGGAGCCTGCGGCCTTGCCGCCACGGCACCCTGGGGCGTCTACACTGTGACTGTCGGAGGTCCCACCTTCGGGCTCTCCTCTGCCCCTTTCTGGGTGGGGGCCGCGGTTGTCCCTGCGGTGGTTCTCCAGGGGGTCTCGTGCCCTGGGGGGCCCCCGGATGTTTGGGGCCTGGGTCTTTTCCATGCCTGCTTCATGCCTTGCGGGATGGGGCTGTTGTGCCCCACACACACTATTAAACATTTACATGGAGGAACCTTATGAACACAAGCGCGATCACACACACAGGTGTACACTCAAGCATTCACATTGGTGTAAAAACAGGTGCTCACAGACACGCATTGTCTTGATCTGCTGTTGCTTCAAAACTTATTTTGTAATATTATGTGTGCTGCCTAATAACATTTAACATTTAGAATTTATTGTGATTCATACAGATGTTGGTTGTTGCTGCAGTCTCTATGATGTTGTGTCTTCTGTTGTTTTCTACTGTTGTTTTTTCTTTTTGTCAGCAGGTATCGAAGCAAATTGTCTGTTTTTTTGTTTGTTTGTTTTTGTTTGTTTTTGTTGTTTTCTGTTTTGTTTTGTTTTTTCCTCTCTCTCTCTATCCCCCATTCTCCTTTTTTCTCTCTCTCTCTCCCCCTTCTCTGTTGACTTTCCCCACAACTTTTTTTTTTTTTTTTTTCTTTCCTCTCCTCTTTCTCTCTCTTGTTTTCTCTGTCCCCCGGTCTTGTCTGTCATAGTGTGGTTAAATAAAAGGGTATATAAAAATTAAATTAATTTATTAATTAAAAAAAAAAACAAAAAAAAAAAGGCTGTGAATGATGATAGCATAGCTACACATACGTACTGTCATGTGTTATCTGTGTTACTGACAGGCCGAAAAAAAAAAAAAAAAAAAAAAAAAAAAAAAAAAAAAATGCCTGCAAAGGGAGCTGGATCGGGTTCAATTTTCTGTGTTTTCGCATCCGTAGCAAGTACGAACACCCCCCTTAAGATACGAAAATTTAAGCATACGAAAATTTCGGAGTCAGTGTGCAAGGACCTTAATTAGGTACAGTACAACTGAGATGTTAGACTTCCTTGACCGTCTCCGATAAGTTTGAGTTTCTCTTGATAACAAAACATACAGTATTCAGTGGATGAATAAATCTTTCTCTCTCTGTCTCTCTCTCTCTATCTCCTCATGAGACCCCCCCCAAAAAAGCTTTGTGAATTTAGTATTTTTTCATGTCATTACATTGTTTAGAGCAGGGTTCCTCAAATCTTTCCCTGGAGGTCCAATCTGCTGCAGAGTTTAGCTCCAACCCTGATCAAACTCACCCCTACCTGTGATTTTCTAATGATCCTGGAGACTCTGATTAGCATGCTCAGGTGTGTTTGATTAGGGTTAGAGCTAAACTCTGCAGGAATGGTCCAGATTTGAGGATCCCTGGTTTAGAGCATAAGAAAAAAATGGAAAAATTACATTTTAGAAAAATTATATTTTATTCATATTTTATTCCATGTCCTCTGTAGAGGACACTAGGACTCAGTTTTTCTAAAAATAAAATGGCATGAATAGACATCAAAAAGGCAAAAACAATGGTATTTAAAAAAGAAATCACCAATCATTTTTAAGTTTCAGGATTTTTTAGACTAAACTCTGTTTAAGGATGATTCTCAACTATGTTATAAAATATATAACAAAATGATTTGATATACCATTTTGTTTTAAGCAATATGTGTGTAAAAATTTCCATAAACTTGTTTTCCCATTAAACACAGTGTATCTATACACTGTATCTAATTTGCATATTAATGTGTTGCTGTTGGGTGTCAGACCTCTGTCGTGTGTGTCTTGTGTTCCCGCCTCTTGTTTCCATATTTGGTTTGTTTCCTGTCCTCGTCTGATGTGATTATTAGTTAATTCTGTTCCAGGTGTGTGTTTGTGATTATGTGTTAATTATCCCTGGTATTTAAGTCCTGTCTGTTCTGTGAGATTTTGTCTGGTCTACTCGTTACTCCCGGTGTTTCCTGTCTGTAAGCCTTGCCTTGTCCTGTCATGTCTAGCTCTGATGTTTGATTAAATAGTATTATTTGAGTTTACGTCCTCGTCTGCGTGTCCTTGTTCCTCCCTGCTGTGTGCACCGTGACATTGGGACAGCATGTTGAAAATAGAATTGTCATAATGGGAGTAATAACTGGCCAGATTTTCATAATAATATCTAATATTTCATAGGAAAATTGATATATAATTTATTTTCCTATTCAATTGTTATGTCTCCTAAAATGCGTAATAAACATGCTTTTAGTCCTGGTGTCCTCTACAGTGGACATGTATGAAATGATGTCCTGTTTCATAACAGGAAGTCATATTTGAATTTGAAAACCCATAAAATTTTCCTGAAATGTTGCTTTATGACAAACAATTTGAAAATTATTCAGATTTAAATGACAATATTTCCATAAGGATGTAAAATGTTTCACTAAATTAAATTTATCCATCTTTAAAGACATAGGAGAGAATGTGCTCTGTACAGGACATCCAGACTTAAAACTGTGACATGTGAGGTCTCAGAGAAATTCACTAAAATAGAATGTCCACTACAGAGGCAAAAACTCCATAGCTGGGTCTCAGGAGGATCTATATAATTAAAAATAAAGGTTTCAAAAGGGGGCTTCTCAGCAATGCCATAGAAGAACCATTTTTGATTTCCACAAAGAACCTTACAGTAAACAGTTCTTAAAATAAAAAAATTCTTAGTCTGAAGAACATTATAATAATCTAAAGAATGTTTTTCCACTATTAAGAACCTTTTACACCTTTATATTAGAGGTTCTTCATGGAACCATCAATGCTAATGTAATGTGAAATAAATAAAAATAACATTTTGCATGAAGAAAATTAAGATTATTTTAGTACTGATAATATATATATATTTTTTATTTATTTTCTATCAAAAAGAGACAATTTTTGTCACATTCTGTCACATTTTAAAATATGACCTTTTATGAAATAATTTGCAATAACAAGGATATATAAGTAATTTATTTCAAATTATTTCAAATTTCTGGCACACATTTTTTTTTTGACTGATAGCACACTCCTTAATCTCAACCGAATTTCCATCACAATGAATTCCCCAGCTCCCAAAGAAACCCGCTTGTTAATTCCACACATTGACTTGAATGAACCTTTTGGTTTTTATGCGTCCTAAACGTCCTGTGTTTTAAATGACGGAGCGCAGTCTGGGTGGCCAGACGTTGTGTCTCCACAGCCCACATATCAACAGGAGCCTAATAAATTTGAAGGACCCATTGTAGGGAAGGAGGAAAGGTCATATCCTCTTGGGAGGGCGGAGAGTCTCTCCCTCATTAAGTGTTTCTCCTCTACGTGATTCTCCTTTCCCAAAATGTCACTTTCTTCACTGAGCCCCCTCCTCTGACATCCCATTCAATTAGGGCCAAATATTATGTGTTCATTTGAACATGACTCAGATCGGCACAAGAATATTTCTAACAAAATGACTTCACTGTAGGGCTGAGTGATCTTATGTGTGAAATACAGCTAGACATATTGTAATATTATAATAGTCTAAATGCTTTTTGTTGGTCATATTTTTCATATTTCATTTCATCATACTATACTTACAGTTACATACTGTCCTTTTTTATAAATATGGGTTATGTGAAGTATACATTCAGATTTGTGATACAACGGCATTGCTATGCAGTACAGGGAACCATTTTTGTGAATATTAATATTTTAGATAATTTTTTTGGTTTTTGAGGTTGTTTTAGCTTTTTTAATGATTTCTTCTCAGTTTCAGGTTTCTTTCACTTTAGCTATAAACATGCATTTTAATCATGTTTACGTTTGGATTTAATTCATTGGCTATATACAGTTCTCGCTGAACTAATTATCATGCATTGCACGTGCTGTCATGTAAAGCACTCTGGAGCCAATAACACAAATGCCAAGTAAATAAAGTTAGACAAAGAACAGTTACTGTAGATGCAGTTAATAGGACAGTTAGATGCATTAGCTGCCTTAGAAAGATGATTAGCCTACATATTCTAAATATAACATGCATTATGGAATATTAAAAGTCAAACAAAGAAGTGGTTTAGGTTGCAAGGACAGCAAAGAAAACCAAAAATACCTCAATCCCATTTCCAGATTTTGATCCTGATGAATTTGTACAGGAGTAAAAAAAAAGTGCATTATACATTAGTGGATATAAAAAGAAGGATATTGTGTCATTTTTATAATTGTATTCATGATGTACTGTAATAGCTATTCATGGTAGAACTACTAGTAGGCTGAAGAAATTAATGGCTATTAGAAAAACTGTGTCATATAACAATTTTATTAAGCTTTATATATTTATATGTGTGACTATAAATAAAATAACCTCAAAATCAGTACTTTCCAGTATAGTTATTTTTAGTATAAAACCCCTGAGATCCCGCACTGATCTTAAGAGCTTCTGCCCAGTGAAGCCTTATTTCTTTTTGTGGTCTTACTGATTTGTTGTTTCTTCTGGCAGATCACTTTACTCCATCCCAACACGTTATGTGGACTCACCAGAGAATGACATAACTGCTTTTTTTGGCCCTAAATGTTTTAGTCAGACTAGTCAGACTCCATTTGGCAGATGCAGCATGTATTGTACATCGAGACAACGGTTGGCGGTAAAATGGTGTATTCTTATTGCATTTATTTACAGTTAGTGTCCATGCATGTTACAGTGAATTTCTCAAACGTGAGCTGCTATTTTCACAAACAACACAGCCATGAATGATATAAAGAGATATCATGGAGGGTTTTCTTTAAAATTTATGGACACTTAGGGCTCCATCATTAGTTCAAGACTGAAAGCTGTAATGGCCGTGAACATTGTTTGTTTCCAGTGACTGGCGCACCACCTGACTCCCAGAAGTCACGTATCGCATACCGATCGGATTGGAACCAGCGATTTTGCAGCTCTTGCCATTATTGTGCGTGAGATGGCCAGTGAACAGACTGTGAGCTGCCCACAGATTTGGATGTAGCTAAGTAGGACGATTTTAGAGGCTGTGAAAGCTTTCCAAACATCCCCGTAAGATATGCAGAACACACAGCATTTAGCCTTTGCGGGTGATAAGCTAATAGCTGTGGTTGGGTACAGAGCAGGAATTCAGAGGGGTCTGGCCACTAACGTGATACTCTGCTTGGATTAATTGCTGCTTTTGCTAAAGGTTGAATGTTACACCCTTTTGTTTGTTACACCGCTTGGTAAGCACTTTGTCGTTCTTTGTGGTTTCAAAACATTAAAGGCGTTATACAGTATCATACTTTTTTTGAAATCAATTAAAAATACATTTTTAAAGATTCAGTTTACATTGTTAAGACCCATAGCAATTTTGAAAAGGAAAAAAAAATTTGGGCTATCAAAAGATTTAAATCATTAACTTTCCTTTTTATCTTGTATTTAATACTGTGCCTTTTTAATGAAAAAAAGAAAAAGTGTCAAGAGTTGTCTGACTTCATTTTTGTTAAACGTCCCATCTGCGTTTCATTCCATGAATAAATTATCCGTTAAGAAGTACTTCATCATTTACTGATAAACGGCAGAATGTCTTGGGATCTTGTGCATCTTACGTGGCGCTTCTTCATGAAAATAAATTAAATGTTCTACTGTGACTTTGTAGAACAGTTTTCAAATATTGAATCATAAGTCTGAGAATCAATTTATACTGTATTTTATTATTGATATTCTGCCCTGCTTGTCTTGTGTCATTTGGGACACCAGCTGAAAGGTGCATTCTGCCATGTTTTGCTCCTAAATTTGGTTGTCAATCAGCAGCAGCACAAACTTTCTTTTAATTTATTCTGAAGAATATTTATTTTTGCTCATGATGTGAACATATCATCTGTCCATCAATTAGCATCTTGTGAAGTGAAAAACTGTGTTTGTAATAAATAAATACTTAATTTAACTTCAAACCGTTACTCCCAGTTAAAATAAAAGTCAATATCAATAATAGTTTCTCTTTTCTCGACCAGGAGAGAAATATGCACTCATCAAGCACAGTGAAAATAGTCCAAAACAGGTCTGAATAAAACATGTTGGTGGATTTGTGAGAGGACAGCAGTGGATGGAATTTTTTTTACTGGAGGAAGGGTTAGTATTGATTATGGACTCGTATTTAGGCTGGAACTTAAAATGTCTTAATGATGGATTTGTTTCTTACAAACACGCAGCTTTTCACATTACAAGCTATTAATTGATTGACTTGAGTGTACTTGTGGATTATTGTGAGGTTTTCATCAGCTGTTTGGACTTTCATTCTGACGGCACCCATTCACTGCAGTAGATCCACTGGTGAACAAGTGATGTAATGCTAAATTTCTCCACATCTGTTCCAATAAAGAAACAAACCTACCAACATCTTGGATGGCCTGAGGGTGAATGCATTTTCACCAAATAGGTATAGCTGATATGCGTGGTCGTATCTTAAGTTTTTTTTTTCAACCTGCTGCATTCACAATGAGCCTTTATAATAATAAAAATAGTATTTAATAAATATTACATTATATTATATTATTTTTCTTATCACAAGTGTATAGTTCTCCTTTACCAGGTAGCTTTCATGCTGGAATCTGTCAGTGGAAGCCAAAGATGATCTATAGTGAGTCACTATAATTGCAATATGGCAGATATATGACACACATGTCATATTGTTTTCTCTGCAGGCTTAAACTAATATAATTCCCCCCCCCTCAAGATTTCTGTCTTTTAAATAAGATTAGGTCGTATTGATCCACCCCAGCTCACGTGCTTCGCTCAGTCAGCAGCTTGGATTTTGACAGACAGTTACGGGCTCTGGGCCTGACACCATGTGTACACAGGAAAAAAAAGACTCTCCAAGCCGCTGTCACTCATTCCAGTCTGAAGCGTTTTATCACAGCCGCAAGCTCAAGCTCATCACTGTCGGCTCAAACTCCGGGGGATTGTGGGAAGATGTCTTCCATTCACACCCTGTCCACTCACCGTTGGGGTCATCTTGTTTTAGCCTGCTTTCTCAACAACAGCTGATAGTTGATTCTGCAGCACAGAACAGGATGTGTTTCATGCAAGACGATGAAAAAAAGAAAGTTTGTTGGTGTACTCAACATTGTTTGGTCTCAGTTGGGCGGCCTGTTTAACATAATTGCAGAAAAATGTGAACAAAAACTGAACTCACGGTGACATTTATTCAAGTTGTTGTTTCTGAGATGTTTCAGGCAGTGAGCTAAGTTGTTTACATGACTGGTTCAGTGATGCAAATTTTCACATATAATTACATTTTTATTTCCATTTTAGTTTTTTCCCACAGTAACTGTGAGTTTCTCTGCGTATAAGAAACAATCACACTTTTATTGAATTACAGGCTGCAGCTGCATTCGTCTTCACTGTTTCTGAATCATTTCACTTTCCTGAACATGTAAGCTGAAATTTGACAAATAATTGAAAAAGTTAAGTCTAAAACTGATATTTAAATATAAATGTGAAGCTGAAGCAATACGCATGAACCATTATGACATGCAGGCTCGCTGGTTACACTTTAAAGGGGTGGTTGATTGCGATTTCACTTTTTTAACGTTAGTTAGTGTGTAATGTTGCTGTTTGAGCATAAACAATATCTGCAGAGTTACGACGCTGAAAGTTCAATGCAAATGGAGATATCGTCTTTTAAAATTCTGGCAGTTTAATGCCTACAAAAACGACTGGTAAGGGACTACAACGAGTTACTTCCCGGGTCTGATACGTCACAGACCCAGATAAACCCCGCCCCCGGGAACACGCAGCAAAGGGGGCGAGGCCATGCTGCGCTGCTTTAGAGAAGAGGAAGAGAAAACTAGGGATGCACGTAAAAATCTATTCATATTGAATCGCGATTCTGTCTTCTAACGATTCTAATGGATTCACACGTTTCAAAATCATTAAAGCAGCAGTTCTTAATACTGTTACTCTGTCGCCATGCTCTGCATCTCTCTCTCTCTCTCTCTCTCTCTCTCTCTCTCTCTCATTCAGATCGTCAGATGAGCTCCAACAAACTGTTCCAATTATACACTTATTTTCACACAGCAATGAGAAGCATTATAAATGGACACGCGTGCGGTTGCTGTGCTGTATTAAAGCTTTAATCAGGATAAAACCGTATATTAAAAGCTAACAGAAGCAGTAGCACTTACAAATAGCAGCGTATATAAAAGTATGAGACAACAACAACCAAACATACCATTAAGAGCCGTGCTTGCACAGGTTCTGCACGATCCTCTTCACTAATATCCTCTGGGTCTCAATCGGGCTCAAATTGATAAGCATTATAGACAACGCCACTGTTTACAATTCAACCGGAGCACATGCCACTGAGGAGAGGGGCGGGACGTTCAGACATGCAGTAGAGGCGGTTTAGCCAATCACAACACACTGAGCCAGCTAACCAATCTCAGCCCATCGCGTATTTCTGAAGGAGGAGCTTCATAAAACCAGGAAATAAATGGAGGCGTTTGTCAGAGAAGGGACAGAGAGGTGTGGAATAAAGGTAAATTATGTGAAAAATAATGCGTTTTTAAAAAAACCAAGCATGAACACATGCTAGACTGCACCCCATAAACACAATCAAGCCTAGAAAAAAACCAGTCAACCACCCCTTTAAGATTTAGATTTTCTGCCCTTTAATTATAAAATTAATTGTAATTAATTAATAAAAATGAATGAATTTGCACATATAGTATGGTTGAGTTAAATCTGAAAGTATTGGACATTTATTTGCAGCATGCAGTACTGTACAAGCACAGGTTTCATGCACAGTATTATGCTCACGCTGTGCATGGATCTGACTGATCTAATTTAAACCCACAGAGGCCTAACAGGCCAGAGCTCTCCTGTCAGGTTAGGCCTCCAGACAGAAGGACACTGGCGTTGTCAAATCTCACAGTTTTTTTTTTTTTTTGCCATATCGGTCAGCTTGGCAGAGATGATGCCAATAACTGAAAGAGGAAACTTATGTGGGCAGTGTGATTTCATTTCATATCCCACCACTATTCAATCCATCCTTTATAGTCCACAGCTGACTTCTAGATTTTTTTTTGTGCCAGACAGTAAGTCACGAGAAGCCATGAGAAGCCTTTACAGTGATTTTTCCTAGGGTGACCATACATCCTCTTTTTCCTGTTCTGGCCAGAATAAATTGCCTAAAATGTCCAGGCTTTGGCTTTTTTCCTGTTGACATGCTCTATATAGTCCTACATTATATGTATGTGTATTTGCATTGCTTTGACTGTTCTCTTTAGATCCCACTTTCTTGCATGCCACAATTGGTCAATTATGTAAAATGTCTGCATGCTATTGGTCAAACTACTTTTCAGTCATTACCTTTGGCAGGTATGAAAACAAAGCCAAAACTGGGACATTTCTGTCAATTTAGAAATCCAGGCCTGGACATGTCTGGGAAAAAGAGGACATGTTCACTCTGATTTTACCATTTTACTATTTTACCTAATTCTACAATGATTAAGCCTTAACTGTGGTGAAATCACTTAATATTAAGCATAACAATAAACATTTGTTGTTCAAAGTAATTGATGAATGTAGAACATTAGCATAACTGTATGTTGTTTACAGGTGCCAAGCATACTATATATATATATATATATATATATATATATATATGTATACATGCATATATACACATGTATATATGTATACACACAGTTATTTTTAAAGAAATTAATACTTTTATTAATTTCATTAAAGATGCTTTAAATTAATGAAAAGAGCCAGTAAATACATGTATAATGTTACAAGAAAATTCCAAGTCAGATAAAGTCTGCTTTTTGAGCTTTCTAGTCTTCCTGAATAGGAAGAATACTTTTTAAAGAATTCTTAAAAAAATGATAATCATGGTTACCAGAACACATCTGTTTCCAGCATTGATAATAATAATAAGAAATGTGTCTTGAGCAACAAATTGAGCAAGGAATTCTGAAGGATCATGTGACTCTGAAGACTGGAGAAATGATGCTGAAAATTCAGCTTGGAATAAATTACATTTTAAAATATATTCAAATAGAAAACAGTTATTTTAAATTGTAATAATATTTCACAATATTACTGTTTTTATTGTATTTTTGATCAAATAAGCAGCCTTGATTAGCATAAGAGTATAGTGTTAGGTATCTCTTTCCATACTTCTGGTTGATCTCAATAATATAGTGCGTCCAATTATGTGAGGAAAACCAAATCTCTAGCCGATCGACTAGATCAAGGCAGCCCACTGATTGAGTTTTGCAGGGGCGTGCAGCTTTGCTCCAAACACCGTAACCCTGTGCCAGTTCAACATTGCCATCTGCCCCTGTCTCTCAACTCATCAGAGCAGCTGAAGGTGGCGGGCCCAGGTGCCAGGGCACGGCGGCTCCGTGGATGACAGCTTTGAGCTGCTGTGAGGTGCCGGCATTCTGCCAGGCCTGGGCACAGTGACAGTTCAGCATTCATTAGTGCCCCTCACACCTCTGTCGTTCACGGGACCCTCTAGTATCTGTCCTGACAAGCTTTGCCCTTATCGGTGCATTTGAAGGTATAAAATAGGGTTGGGCTGTATCGACCATGTATAGTATAGTATAGTATAGACCAGGCTATGGTAGAAAAGAGTCAACTGCCAGATACCGTTCAAAAGTTTGGAATTGATATGATTTTTTAAATGTTTTTGAATTAAGTTTCTTAATGCTCACCAAGGCTGCATTTATTTGATCAAAACACTGTAAAAACAGTACTACTGTAAAATATTATTACAGTTTAAAATATCAGTTTTATATATATTTTAAAATGTAATTTATTCCTGTGATGCAAAGCTGAATTTTCAGCATCATTACTTCAGTCTTCAGTGTATTTAGTGCCAGTTTATAAAAAAAAAAAAAAAAAACATAAAAATTATATATATATATATATATATACAAAATTATAATTTTAAATATAAAATAATATAAAATATTATATATAATATAAAATAATTTAAATAATAAAATTCCTGCTAATGTAACTATTGTTATGTGTGCCGTTACAGTGATATAAAATGAAAGCTTTTAGTCCAGAGTGTGGGAACAATCTATAACATGTACCAGTCCAAATTAGCATGGCTCATGAATACTAATTAGGTGACACTGGCCTAATAGTCATAAATTATTTTCTGAAAAGCTGCTTACACAGCAAAAAAAAAAAAAAAAAAAAAAATGTATTCAGTACATTTGTCTTGTATTCCTGTAAAAATATCTAACCATACTTATAACAAAATAAATTTGTGAGAATCGAAATTGTTATGATGATATACAGCCTATTTTAGAAAGTATTTGAATTATTTGAATTCTTACCTCATTGGCAAATTGTTTTTATGCTTTAAGCATAAACCTCATAAGATTATAATTTATGCTTTTATGCAATTTGCAAATAAACTTGGAAAATAAGTCTTTATATATAACTTTTTCTGTATTAAAGATGTTTCAGTGTTTTGCATCGATGCTGTGTAAGAAAATTATTATTTGCATTGTGGATGTGGAGAGAGGTTTTCAGAGGTTTCTGTTTGGTCTTAAAGCTTCAGTGTTTTCGTTTTCGTCTTTGGCTAAGCAAAACTAAGCTCTTCAATTCTAATGACCATTGCACAAAAAGTTGGAGGGGCAAAATGCCTATTTACGCGCAGCTTTTATAACTGGGCGTTTTATAACTGGGCCCACCGCTAGCACCAAAAAAGCAGAACACATTTTAGCAAAGTGTTGATTCCTTTGTAGGCCTTTGGGGAAAGTGAACAGGTGACTTTTATAGACAATGCTTTTGCTACTGGTGACGGCTGATGAGACTCTGAATGGATTTGTGAGTGTAATAGGAGAGCTATTGAAGGAGACAGCAGAGAGGTAGTTTCACCTGCTGGGTGCAGAGACCACCCGGAGGAATTGAAACACAGGCAATGCTTTATTTGGTCTGGCTGCAGTAGCAGCAGATCTTTCATGTCCCAAGTGTTTTTGTTCCCCATCCCTCCTTTCCCCCCACCTGAGCTTATATTTCCTCCCTTTTCAAGCATCCCCTGCCAGGATTATGCCTGAAAGCATGATGTCCCATCTCATGAATCTATTTCCTCTTATTGTGCAATCACTGAAACCAGCGTCATCAAAGCCAGACAATCAAAAGGGGACAGTATTTGAAAAGCCATTTGCGGGGCAGTGCGCCTCTTGCAATGCAATCCTCTCAGTTTTCTAGTTCGGAGACTTGCAATATGTTACATTTAAAGTACCTTTTCTGTTTTCCCTTTTTTTTTGGTGCCACAAAGCATGCAAACGCTGATGAGATGAGTCGGTTATTTCATGATAGTATACACAGCACCGGTGCTTATTACTGATTCGGTCTTTTAAAAAAGGCTTTTTTGACAGCAAAGAGCAATTGGACAGCAGTTACACCAAATAAGGCATTAATGGAGCCATTTTAAACTATTGCACTTGCGTGCCTTTCTATGCAACTTCTCAGTAATTAAAGTGAGCGTGTTGACGTGAAAATAACATATTCTGTTAACAGCACCCACTTGTGTCTGGGAAAATATTTCTATTGTGTTTCCTGTTGCTACGTATAAGAGTTGAACACATTTATTCCTTTGAGTGTCTTAATATTAGTGAGTTTGGTGAGCCATTGTGATAATTAGGGATGCACCATTCAAGATATTTCATGGCCGATTCCAATTGCTGAAATTTTGCAAGCAAATGGGCCAATTCTGATGCTGACTGCATTTTTTTCTTTGTTAAAGCAAGAAACAAGAAAGAATGAAAGAGTACATGAACAATATGTTTATTTGCTCTAAGCTGAACTGTGCTTAAACAAAAAAATATCTGTAGCGATTTGAAATGAAAGGCAACTATCATTAAGCAATCCAGATTAATCAGGGATCAGCCATAATAAAACAATGTTTGGAGCAAAAACTCTGAATACTGTTCACCGACAGTATGAATATTTTGAATTCTCTTCTGCTCGCCCCACACCTGCATTTATTTGATCCAAAAATACAGCAAAAGCAGTAATATTGGAAAATATTTGCACTTTACTTAATTTAAAGTAACTGCTTTCCATTTTAATATATTTTAAAATGTAATGCTGTATTTTGGATCAAATAATTGCTGGCTTGGTGAGCAGAAGAGAATTCTTTAAAAAAACATTACAAATCTTACTGTTCATAAACTTTTGACTGGTAGAGTATATATATTTTTATTTTAGTTAGATGTCACTTTGAAGTTTTGTGTTTTGGAATAGTGTATGAAGTCTTTGAAACTCAAAAACTGCCAAGTTTTCCAAAGTTTTGCCATGAAAGAAATGCTGTTCACCTCATACTGACATAGACAGTAAAGAGGATCTTTAACTATTTCCGATCAGCATAAATTCAAGATTGGAGTGGCCAAACGTTTTAGGGCTCGTAAGCTGTGTTTTAAATTTAAAGCAGAGGTATCTGCAGTTATGAATAATAGACGGCAGCATGACTCAGCCTCGTGAAGAGAGAGAGAGAGAGGCAGAGGAAACTGAACAGGGTGGGTGCACGCTGCATCTCTGACAACACAGCTCTTAAAAGTTAGCTTTAGCCAAGCCAAAAACAGACACTGGCAGAACTCCATCTCAGCCCTTGAACCAGAGCTGAGCAATTAAGCTCCCGGTTGGTATTTTTTTCCCAAGCATGTCATTCCAGGGATTTTTTTTTTAAATAAAAAGAGAAATATTCAGCCAGTCTTTAAATGTGCACAGCTTAACTCCGTTTATGACTCAATGTGTGCTTACACAGTCTGTAACCTTTTTGTGATGGATTGATTGATTTGAGGAGCTTTGTACAGAGCTTCATGTGGATGTATTGCCTGCTAGATGTTATAAGGTCGCTTTCTGAGGAAAAAGAGCTTGTCAAATGAATCATAAATTGTGCATAGCTGTAAAAGGTAGACTACGTGCTGTATAACTCAGCTTCTTTCACCTAAAGTTATATTGCATCTCTCATGATTAAAATAATTGAATAAGTGCATAACTAATTAAAAATATTGGTCACTTTATTTTAAGATCCAGTTCTCACTATTAACAAATCATTAACTATGACTTTACCTCAATAAACTACTAGTTTGCTGCTTATTAATAGTTAGTAAGGTAGTTGTTAAGTTTAGGTATTGGGTAAGATTAGGGATGTAGAATATGGTCATGCAGAATATGTGCTTTATAAGTACTAATAAGCAGACAATATGTTAATAATATGCAAGCTAATAAGCAATTAGTTAATTGTTCCCTATACTAAAGTGTTACCAAAATATTATTAAAACTATAAATGGATATATAAATAATACTAAAAAAAACACTATTAACTAGTTGCTTATTAACATTAGCATACTGACTGTTTATTAATACTTATAAAGCACATATTAATGCCTTTTTCTGCATGACCTAAAACAATGTACACATATATATGTGTACATATGTGTGTGTGTGTGTGAGAGATAGATAGATAGATAGATAGATAGATAGATAGATAGATAGATAAATAGATATGATTTATCCTTCAGGATATATAATTTTTTTAATATTTTATTTGGAATTTGCTTTTATTTTTATGTTTTCAATTTTATATGTTTTAATATTTTCAGTTTAATGTTTTAATGCTTTTTATTATTTCTATTTCTATTTATTTCTGTTTTAGTTTTTAGTAATTTTAGTACTTTAACTTATTTTATTTCAGTTAGTTGACAAGGCAACACTTCCAATTTTCTTTAATATAATCTCATTTTTATATTTTATTTTTAAACTTTATCTTGATTAACAAAAAAAAAAGTTTTTGTTTTAATCAACAATAACAACACTGCTGAACACTTAAAAAGATTTATATAATATTGTATTCAACATGTGTGCATACATAGCATAATCATGTGGTATACAATTTATATAAAAAAATATATATATATACATATACATAATTTATTTGAACAAATTGTAGAAAAATTGTAGTTCACAGTCATGGCCTCAGCAGAGTAGTCCACACCCACATGTGACAATGTGTGGTTCATGTTATTGTCACTGAATCACTGGCCTGCCTCTCAATCTCTGATTAAAGAGCAGTATTGAAATCATACCCTCACTGACCCAGACGTAAAGAGTTGCTTCAGAAGCGAGTAGCAGAATGCCTGTGAGCGCATTATGATGATTCATAAACCTCCTCTGTATATCACTGATTGTTGTGAGGTTATATACAGTCTCATTTTCCTCTGAATTCTGTTGTAGAAGTATATCCTTAGATGTATTTTGCACTGATAAAGTATAATGCTGTACTCAGAGCTTGACTCAAGACTGTATAGTGCGTTGATTACCATATTCATGTCACATGATATTTACCTGACTCAGCGGTACATGATCATGGTATTACAATGGTACTCTTTAAATTTGACATTTGAATTTACATGTGTTGCAGCAATTTTCCATCAAATGACTATGTGACAGTCTGAGATCAATGCTTTTCTGTGAAACGGACAGAAAAATGTATTTTGAATATGTTTGGGAGTGCAGAATTGGAAAATGCAAATGTTCTTTAGGCATGATTATTTCTGTGTCTCTCTCCTAGACTGCTACATTTTTCAGTTTTGCAATAAATTCAGTGTGGCTCCTGCCCAACTGGTGCCAAATTAATTTATTTCTTAATTCATTAACTACCATCCGCCCTGTTCAATTTGCACTGACATTTTTCTTCACAGTGCTGAAAGATGACCTTTTAAAAGAGCAGCTCCTGAAATATGCAGGTGGCTCTGCACAAAACAGCAAAACATTTAGATTTACATTGAAGGCATTTAGCAGACTCTCTTATCTGGTGAGACTTCAAGTTCAAGTTGAGCTTTATTGTCATTCCGCTACATGTGGGGACATGCAGTGGAACGAAATGTCGTGCCTCACAGGACCACGGTGCTACATAAATACAGACATACAACAATGAAGTAGAACACTATAAACCTATACACAGACTAACCTACTGACAGATGTTGACTAAGTTTACTATATATATATAAATGTTTACCCTATACAACTAAGATAAAGATAAAAAATACAAACTATACAAACTATGCGAATGCTTCACATAAATACTGTACATGTGCAGAGAGAAACATTGTGAGTCAAGCAGCTGGCTGGGGGACAGTATAAGATGATTTGTAGTGGTGCATGAGCATGTAAACATACATATACATATATTAGTCTTTTGTGGGATTGTGTACATATAGCAATGTAAGAAAAGTGTCTAGTGCATAGAGGAGAGTGTGTTACTACAGGTGGTTTGTACGGGCCCACTCACCTGTGTGTAGCACACTTGAATTGCACAAAAAAAAGTTCACAGTATTTTTCTTTGATGAGGTAAGGTGGGGGGGGGGGGGGGGGGGGGGGGGGGGGGGGGGGGGGGGGGGGGGTCCATGTTTCAGGAGGTAGGGGGTTGCATGGGGTTTCAGAAGGGGGTGGGGTGATCTGAGTTCAGGGCTCTCACAGCCTGGGGGAAAAGCTGTTGAGCAGTCTGGCGGAGCGGGCTCTGATGCTCCGGTACCGTCTTCCTGATGGTAGGAGCTGGAAGAGACTGTGGGAGGGGTGGGTGGGGTCCTTCACGATGCTGTTGGTTTTGCTGGAGCATCGTGCAAGGAAAATGTCCAGGATGGATGGAAGAGGGGCACCGATGATCTTTGCAGCCGTGTTCACTGTCCGCTGGAGGGTCTTGCGGTCAGCAGCACTGCAGTTCCCGTACCAGACAGTGATGCAGCTGGTCAGCACACTCTCAATGGTGCCCCTGTAGAATGTGGTGAGGATGGGTGGTGGGAGACTTGCTCTTTTCAGCCGGCGGAGAAAGTGTAGGCGCTGTTGTGCCTTCTTGGAGAGTGACATGGTGTTGGTGGTCCAGGTGAGATCCTCCGTGATGTGCACCCCCAGGAATTTAGTGCTGCTAACTCTCTCCACAGTCGAGCTGTCGATGGTCAGTGGGGGGTGGTCAGTGGAGTTCCTCCTCCTGAAGTCCATCACAACCTCCTTTGTCTTCTCCACATTTAGGGACAGATTGTTGGCGCCACACCATTCAGCCAGCTGTGCCACTTCCTCTCTGTAGTGCGTTTCATCGTTGTTGCTGATGAGACCTACCACTGTTGTGTCATCAGCAAACTTGATGATGTGGTTGGAGCTGAACTTGGCAGTGCAGTCATGGGTCAGCAGCGTGAAGAGCAGCGGGCTGAGCACACAGCCTTGTGGGGCACCTGTGCTTAGTGTGGTAGTGCTCGAGGTGTTGTGGCCGACACGGACTGACTGAGGTCTTCCGGTTAAAAAGTCCAGGATCCAATTACAGAGGGAATTGTTAAGGCCCAGCAGGTTTAGTTTGTTTATGAGCTGTTGTGGGATTATTGTGTTGAATGCCGAGCTGAAGTCAATGAACAGCATTCTAACATAGGAGTCTTTGTTTTCTAGGTGGGTAAGAGCCAGGTGGAGGGTAGAGGAAATTGCGTCGTCCGTAGAGCGGTTTGGACGGTATGCAAACTGGAGCGGATCGAGTGTGTTGGGGAGGCTGTTTTTGATTTTTTGCATGACTAACCTCTCAAAGCACTTCATCATGATTGGGGTCAGTGCTATGGGACGGTAGTCGTTTAAACAGGACACAGGTGATTTCTTGCAAAAGTGTTTCAGTTCCAATTGTTTCATTTTTCATTACTACAGTCTTCAGTGTCACATGATCATTCAGAAATCATTATAATATGCTGATATGCTGCTCAAGAAACATCACTTTTTATTATCAGTGTTGAAAACAGTTGTGCTGCTTAATATTTTTGTGGATTTTTTTCAGTATTCTTTGATGAGTATACATTTTAAAATAACAGCATTTATTTGAATTTTATAATATGTTAAAGTTTTATGGTCAATTTTGTTCAATTTAATGCATCCTTGCTGAATAAAGGAATTAATTTATTTTGAAATAAAAAGTAGTCTGTTCCAAATGCTAAATAGGAGGCAAAAAGATTATGCAGCTTTAAGAAACCTAATTTTTATTTAATCTAATTATATGGCAGCAGTGTTTGATCATTCAGGATAAAGCAATCCCAGAATGCATTGCATCAAATGTCCATTCTAAATGTACTGCATTTCATTTAATACTAAAAACAGTGTACACTTGTAACCGGGCTACGTCACCTGACCAATTGCATTGTTGGGCTTTTTGAACTTGATCCAGGCATCAATAGCAGGTTCATAGCAGAGGAAATACATATGAATATCTGGCCTGGTTTAGGATCAGCTGGGCTGCAGAATTCACCATGTGCTGCAGACATTTTATTGCTCATACTGGGCCGTCGGCCAACAGTGAGTTGCAGTAATGAAGATGAGACCAGTGTAAGGGCTGTACTGTAGTAAATCTCCTGTCCAACAGACAGGAATAGAAATCTAGTGCTTTGAATTCACAGGTTTGTCATTATCTTAAAGGGGTCATATGATAAGCAATCACATTTTCTTTGATCTTTTGAAATAAATGAGTTTGATGTACTATGAAAATGTACTGTAACTTTCACAACTCAAAACCTTTTTCCCAGAAACACTGCTTATTGAAATGAGTCTGCAAAATCAACTCTTCTGAACTTCCACAACTTTCTGATGACCTACAGATGCATTAAAGGAATAGTTCACTTAAAAAATGAAAGTTTGCTGACAATTTAGGGCATCCAAGATGTAGATGAGTTTGTTTCTTCATCAAAACAGGTTTGGAGAAATTGAGCTTTTCAACCCGGATTCCGGAAATGTTGGGACATTTTTTAAATTGGAATAAAATGAAAACTAAAAGACTTTCAAATCACATGAGCAAATATTTTATTCACAACAGAACATAGAGAACATAACAGATACATTTTACACTTTTATCCACTAAATGAGCTCATTTCAAATTTGATGCCTGCTACAAGTCTCAAAAAAGTTGGCACGGGGGCAACAAAGGCTGAAAAAGCAAGATATTTTGAAAAGATTCAGATGGGAGAACATCTAGCAACTAATTAAGTTAATTGACATCAGGTCTATAACATGATTAGCTATAAAAGGGATGTATTAGAGAGGCTGAGTCTCTCAGAAGTAAAGATGGGCAGAGGCTCTCCAATCTGTAAAAAATTGCGTAAAAAGATTGTGGAATCATTTAAAAACAACGTTCCTCAATGTCAAATTGAAAAGGCTTTGTAAATCTCATCATCTACAGTGCATAACATCATCAAAAGACTCAGAGAAACAGGAGAAATCTGTGTGCGTAAGGGACAAGGCCGAAGACCTTTGTTGGATGCCCGTGGTCTTCGGGCCCTCAGACGACACTGCATCACTCATCGGCATGATTCTGTCATTGACATTACTAAATGGGCCCAGGAATACTTCCAGTAACCACTTTCGGTAAACACAATCCGCCGTGCCATCTGCAGATACCAACTAAAGCTATATCATGCAAAAAGGAAGCCATATGTGAACATGGTCCGGAAGCGCCGTCGTGTCCTGTGGGCCAAGGCTCATTTAAAATGGACTGTTTCAAAGTGGAAAAGTGTTCTATGGTCAGACGAGTCCAAATTTGTCATTCTTGTTGGCAATCACGGACGCCATGTCCTCCGGGCTAAAGAGGAGGGAGTCCTTCCAATTTGAAATGAGCTCATTTTGTGCATAAAATTAAAATTTCTCAGTTTAAACATTTGTTATGTTATCTATGTTCTATTGTGAATAAAATATTGGCTCATGTGATTTGAAATCCTTTTAGTTTTCATTTTATTAAAATTTAAATAAAACGTCCCAACATTTCCGGAATTCAGGTTGTACATCTCTTGCTCACCAATGGATCCTCTGCAGTGAATGGGTGCCGTCAGAATGAGAGCCAAACAGCTGATAAAAAAAATCACAATAATCCACCAGTAATCCACACCACTCCAGTCCATCAATTAACATCTTGTGAAGTGAAAAGCTGCGTGTTTGGTAGAAACAAATCCATCATTAATGCATTAAAACATTACTTCCATCTAAAATACAAGTCCTCTGTTCATAATATTGCTTTCTCCAGTGAACTCTCACCTGAATCAGAAGAGAAATATGCACAGATCAAGCACAGTTTATAAGTGAAAACAGTCCAAAACATTTCTAAACAAACATGTCTGTGGATTTTGAGGACGAGAAGGATGAGAAGGAATGGACTTGTTCTACTGGAGAAAGCAATATTATGGATTATGGACTCGTATTTTTTGTCCAGAAGCAACAGTTTAAAGATAAAACACCTTGATGGATTTCTTTCTTACAAACATGCAGCTTTTCACTTTAGAAGATGTTAATCGATGGACTGGAGTGGCGTGGATTACCTGTGGATTATTGTGATATTTTTTATCAGCTGTTTGGACTCTCATTCTGACGGCACCCATTCACTGTAGAGGATCCACTGGTGAGCAAGTGATGTAATGCTAAATTTCTCCAAATCTGTTCTGATGAAGAAACAAGCTCATCTACATCTTAGACAGTCTAAGGGTGAGTATATTTTCAGGAAATCCTCATTTTTAGGTGAATTATTCCTTTAACACATGACCGTCTGCAATTACATGTTGTTTTCTGTGTAGACATTTGGCTGGTCTGGTCATGGTGAGTTTAAAAGGAGAAAGCACTAGAGATGTTATTCCTAAACATCAAATCATGAAATATGGAAAAGTCTGCCAAACCTTGTGCTATTCCTAACTGTGTGTAGCACCTGTCACTCTGCATATCCTTCTTAACAATCCCAATGTTAGAAACGAGCAACTCAAGTTATTTTTAACAAAGTGCCTGATCATTTCAGTCTGACTATTCATTTATGCGGCATATTTCAGCTCAGACGGTGTTGCAATTTCATAGTGTGCATGGTTTTTGGATTTTGGATAAGGTGGTTATAAAATATTTGGACCCCACAACAAAAAGCAAAGTGTTTCTTAAAGGCAAAGCAGCAAAAACAGACGAGTCAGGGGCAAAAATTACTTGAATCTCAATTTGAACTTTTCTTTTCTTGGACTATTCTTGGACAAATTAGATAAGTCAGTAAGTCTATAAGAAGATTTCTTGTTTCTTCTCAGATGTTGTGACTCTCTGAAAATAAAGATAATTTCTCTAGCAAAAGAAAAACTTTTTTTTACAGAAAACTCTTGCCTGAAAGATTATTTTATAAATGATCCCTTGCTAACCTGTAATGAATATTTTTTAAAAGTTGATATTTAGGATAAAATAGTATAATCAGTATAATCAGAGCTGGGTAGATTACTTACTAATTGTAATCCATTACAGATTCCAAATTACGTGACAAAAATTGTAATTAGTTTCATAAGTTTCATAATCATTGCATTACACATTTTAGGTAATAATAAGACTACTTTTTGATTACTTTTAGATTACTTTTGACCTAGCTTGTTTATCACATTGATTTAAATAGGATAATATTGTACCATATTGATTTAAAACTGCAAAGAAAAATAAACTATATTCCATTTGTTGTTGACATGTTGACATGCATTAAACATTAATTATGTCAAGGTTTCCCAAACTGGGGTTTGTAAAGGAATTGCAGGAGGTTTATGAGTTTACTGAAAAGCAAATTTATTTAAAAGATGAAAAAGAAGAATTAGGGAGAACCAATAAATTATGAATAATTTATTGCTATTGAGTGAATAATATGTAATCATGTAATCAATAAAACAGTAACTGTAATCTGATTCCGAGAATTTTAAAATGTAATTTAATCTAATTACAAGTACTTAATTTTTGGAATTACGTAATCCAGATTACATGTAATCAGTTACTGCTCTGTATCATCATATTTATCCTCTGTTGCCATGTCAGGGTGTTTTTTTGATAGCACCACAGAGATACGGAAAAACATTTTACAAACATTTTAACAGAAAAAGTGCACTTTAATATGCTTCACCTTTAAGTAACACCCACAAAGATGTGCAATTACATAGATTGACTAATGCAACACATTTTAATAAGACTCCATCAGAAGCTCTTGAAGCAGAAACTGAATGGTTGAATTACTATGAGTTTCAAATAACAAATGGACTAATGCTCAAAGGCCTCAGTCGGAGTGTACGCGTGTGTGCTTTTGAGTGTGTGTTGTGGGTGTTGACACTTTAAAGCTCACAGCGGCAACAAAACCCCTCCCCCTGCATCAGGCCGCATCAGAGAGCTTGTTGCTATGGCGACTGTCTTTGGCAGCCAGCAGTGCTTGTTATAAAACTCATAAGAGTTTCTAATGACCCTGAGAATACGCCAGTCGTCTAGTCAAAATAGCTTCTTATAAGACATGCATCCGTCACTCCAGCCATCTTACATCTGTGTGTTTCTCTAAAGAGCAGATTTCTAGAGAAAAAATACTATGTGGTTGCTAGGTAGTTGATTAATAGTCCAAGTCAAAAGAGCCCGCCAACAAGTGGTTTTGGTCTATCCTTCAGTCTAATTTTGTTTAATTTTTCCTATTTAATCATGCACTTGGGCAAAAATTGTTTGTCTGATCTTTATGACACAACTTTCCGCAACAAGCTGCACAATTTGAGTTATCCGTATCACAAATAAGACGAGTTACATGATAAATATTAAAATAGTAATATTGTGAAATTTAGCTTTAAATTGATAATAAACACTGAAATAACTGTTTCCTATTTTAATATATTTTTAAATGCACACTGTAAAAAAATGGACAGAGTGTTCTTTATAATAATTAGTATTTTTTGTATATGATAGCAAAGCTGAATTTTCAGCATCATCACTTCAGTCTTCAGTGTCACATGATCCTTCAGAAATCATTCTAATATGCTGATTTGCTGCTCAAGAAACATTTCTTTTTAATAAATCAATGTTGAAAACCATTGTACTAAATAATTTTGTGAAAACGGTGATTCTCTTTTTCAGAATGGTTTGATTAAAAGCCATTGATTAAAAAGGCTTTTATAATCTTACAAAAATATTTATTTTTTAAATAAATCCTGTTATTTTTAAACTATTTTTTGTTTATTTATAAATCTTTTGTAAGATTATAAAAGTTTTTACTGTCACTTTTGATCAATTTAATGCATCCTTGTTGATTAAAAGTATTCATTCATTTAAAAATATCTTGACCCCAAAATTTTGAACCATAATATTGATGGTCATTTTATTGGTGCTTATTTTATAGGAAAGTAGAACCTTTTGAAACACTGAGCCAGATGCTTTGTGAAGGTTAAAATTAAATAATATTACTCTGAGAACTGCGCACACTGGAGGGAAACGTAATCGGCGACAGGAAACATTCATTATTTTAAACCATGTCAAAGGATTATTTCACCATCCTATGTGAACCTGAGAGGAGGAGATATATTGAGAAACTACATTTTATCGGTCTATGTCAGTGCCCCTTTTCCTTACCTTCCTTTTGTTTGAGAAATAATCCAACTGAATGGCCCAACGTGAAATATCCCGACATCTACAACTATTTGTGTCCTTAAACGCTCGTTTTTTTGGGGTCAACAGCTAATAAAAACATAGCTCTTTTTTAAGCTTGTTTACTGTACATCTTGTCACATAGCAGCTTTTAGGCATTGTTCTGCTTTTTGTTCTAAGTTAGAAATGACAAAGAGGCAGCTTCCCGCAATACAAAGTCAATGGAGAGCATTGGATTGTACAACCCCCCCCCCCAAATGTGCTCTGTCTCTTTTCTGAGGGAAACATAAAGGCTAAAAGTTTTTTCTGAGTGCTTCCTTAAATGTATTATTTGATATATTTGAGATAGACAGGAACAGATCTACCAAAAGGTTTCAGACCATGGACCATTTATAACCATATTTTGCACTGAAATCTAAAACAAATGCATTGATAAAAATTATTATATTACCATTTTGCCCAAATATTGATGCTTAATATGATTTAAGTTGAATTACAGACCCATTCTATGATGTCCGTTCTATTTTTCCTCCATATCACGGATGTCCATCTTTCTTTATAACCAGTGGATTTATCTAATGCCCCCCACCACATATCATGCCTTTGGCTTTGTTGGTTAAAAGCCATTTACAAGTCCCAGACCACCTCTTTGTATTGAATTTGTTGGCTTTTAAAACCTGCAGTCTTTCATTGCATCTACTGAATTTGTAGACGGCGAACTGCTCAAGTTCTCTTTATTGATTTGGCTGAGCGGCCCCTGCAGCTGCTCCTTTTCTCTCAGCTCCTCTTGGCAGTGATGGAGGCTCTCTCTGATTTCCTGTTGCATAAAGTCCTTCTCTCTTATGTTAACTCTTTCATTAATGTTGTGTTTCACAGAACGTGTTCACTGAAATACACTTTTTCTTGCACTTTATATTTGTGTCTAATTATTTCTAGCATATGTACACTTTTAAAATGTACAGTATTTGACTCATTTTGCACTCATTGATGTATGCACATTTGAAAGTTTAGGGTCGGTAATACATATTCAGTGTATTTGAAAGTCTCTTCTGCTCATCAAGGCTGCATTTATTTGACCAAAAATACAGTAAAAACAGTATTTTGTGATGCAAAGCTGAATTTTCAGCATAATTCCTCCAGTCTTCAGTGTCACATGATCCTTCAGAAATCATTCTAATATGCTAACATTCTAATATGTTACGTAACATTTTTTGGAAACTGTGATTCATATTTTTAAGGATTATTTGATGAACAGAACGTTCAAAAGAACAGCATTTATTTGAAATATAAATGTTAACACTTTTGATCAATTTAATGCATCTGTGCTGAATATAAGTATTAATTTCTTTCAAAACAAAACATCTTACTGACCCCAAACTTTTGTACAGTAAAACCGTTTACTTCATCCATTTGTTTTGGGACTACAAGAATCATTTGAGTTTCTCCAACTGAAAAAGGCAGTCGATTTTTAGTTCCCAGCATGCTTTGCATAGGGCTGAATCAGGAGAATAAATGTGCAAATGAAGTGCTTTTTCATGTTTTTGAGTAAACAGAAATACATGTTAATGTTTAATATTCACTTATGTTTGACATTTTAAGAGAGTGTCTGGTATATTATGTAATTCTGCTGTTTACCATTGTGCTGAAGAGTAGAGCTTGTGGTTATGTGGCTCTGAATGAATACTATAATGTATATAATAATGGATAATAGCTGTGCTATTAGTACTGCTTGTTCATGTGCTATGCTAAATATAGGTACATACATAACTGAACTAAACTTTCTGTTTACTGAAATACAGATTTGAATATACTGAAATCTACTCAGTTTAATACAGTGAATATTAATAAAAAACAAAGTTCAACAAGTTCTGTCATTTATTTGGTCATCCACAAGTTGTTCCAAACCTGTAAGAGTTTTGATCTTTTGCTCCACACAAAAGAAGATATTTTGAAGAATATTGGTAACCAAACTATGGACGTTTTCTGTATTATAGAAGTCAATGGCTACCAGCACCAACATCCTTCAAAATATCTTCTTTTATGTTCAGCAAGAGAAAGAAACTCATTCAGGTTTTAAACAACTTGGGGATGAGTAAATGATAATCATTTTCATTTTTGGGCAAACTATCCCTTTAACATGTATGTCTAAAACTAAGATAAATTAATTTTCTTTTACCTGCAAAAAGCATTTTTTTCATTCTATCCTATACTATCCTATTGTAGATGCATCATGATCATGTAATGTCCCAATTTAGACAATTTATTATATTTTTAAGGTCAATATGAAACCAGAATTGATGTGCTTCTAGACGTATTGTGCTTAATTCAGAGCATGTTCTTGAAAATACAGAAAAAAAATCTTCATGATCTCTCATTAAAATGTACAAATTTGCTTCATCTTTCTCTCTTTTTCAGTCGATGTCACAAATCTCACGGGAAATATCACATTTTGGGAGTAAAATGTGTCGCAAGCCTTATGTTATGTTGATTTTATTGCTTCCTGTGTTCACAGCTAAATCATAAATTGCTGCTCCTCTTTCTTCTTGTCTCCTTGCACAGAAACCTGTCCAAGAACCCTCTGACGACACTCTCTTGGCAGCTTTTTCAGCACCTTCAGCTGGTCGAACTGTAAGTCCATCCTGCATTAGTTAATAATATTTCCAAAAGTGATATAACTGCATGCATTCAGTTGCCAAATCGCAGTTTAAAAAACACACCAAGCACTAATTCCTCAAAACTCTCTCTGCGTAGATTTTCTATGATAACCAGCACTCACCTACTAAATTGTACCCTGAAATCCAGGCTTGATGCTCGATCGCATTGCTGTGTTCATTAGAAATGTTTTCAGCACTTTACTGTCAACTAATTTGTTTGTGCGCCCACTGCTCCCATCATCCTCCGATAGACTTGTGTCTCTGTCAAAGCAAAACATCTCCGGTGATGAAGCAGAGACACTTTTTCCATGTCTGCGAACAGTCGAGTCGCTCGTGCTGGTTAATTAAGACATGGCAGTGAAATGTATTGGTCTTGTCTGCTGGGAGCCTGACCTCATTTTCTTGTTTGTCATGAATATTTGAGCAATCTGCATGTACATAAAGTGATGAGTTTGTTTATTGATTGTGAGCGACGATGTGCATGTCTTCATGTTGCGCTTTAAATGACAAAACAATTCAATTCTTTTGAATTTGACACGTCCCGTCCTCGTTCTTTGTTGTGGCTGAACACAATTTGCAGAGCCGCTGACATATGTCCTGCTTAATTTTTTATTATGCACATTTTTGGCCTTTCATTTCAGAATGTGTTGGGGGATTTCGGGACCGTGCACATTGCTGTCTTTTCCTGTCCTCCCTATTGTGGATATTGTGGATGACATAAACAACTCATGCCATTTGTCCAAATCGGTCCTCCAGGAAATTAGTTTTACCAGAATCTGATTTGTATTAACTGTTATGGTGAATTAGGCATATTTACCAGGTGGGTGCTTTAGAGATAATTTCAGCACAGTTCAGCTAAAATGCAAGATAATTTAGTACTGAATTTAATAAGTGTTCAACTCTAAAATGTGCCATTATATGGCAATATCAAAAGATCAACCTGGCTCAAGTACTGTTTTGTGTGATTCTTTGATTTTAGGCCATTACTGGAATAACTAGAAAATATCAGGAAAATTATAATAATCAGACCTGGGAAAGTTGAAGAAATTAATGAATGTCATGGACATTTTTATAATGAATGTAAATCTGTCTAGTTACTCCTGTTAATTTGTTATTGTTTTTAATGAGTGAAATCTACAGTAAATTATGATAAGAAGCTTTATCTATTAATGATGAATAATTGTGAAGTGAATTCTTTGGATAATAAGAAGGTGTTGGAACTTTGCTTAAGTTATATCAGTGTTGTAGTGCACACATTATCTTTATTGTAGGTGAGGATATAAACAACATGTCATTTGTCTAAATATGTCCTCCAGGAAAATTGTTTTAAAAAACTCTGATTTCTTTTCACCATATTGGTGAATTAGGCATATTTACCAGGTTGGTGCTTTAGAGATAATTTGAGCAAAGTTTAGTGCTAAACTGGAAGATATTTTAGTACTGAATTTAACAAGTGTTTAATTGCACCTCTATGTGCTATTAGGAGCCAATATCAAAAGATAATCCTGGCTCAATAGTGTTTTGTGTGATTCTTTAATTTAGGGCCACTTACAGAAATAACTCTGTAAGGAATAATGTGTAAATGTCATGGAAATTATAATATTCAGACCTGGAAAAGTTGTGGAAATTAATGAAATCTTGAAGTCATGGAAAGTTCTATAGTCAATGTAAATCTTTGTAGTTATTCCAGTTAGCTCTTTTGGTATTGTTTTTTGATTAAAAACTCTAGTAAATTATGCTAAGAATCTTTGGGCCAGATTTACTAACAGCTTGCACTAACGCAAACCCTCTTTTGGCAATAAAACTGTAGTTTATACAGTATACTGTCTGGATTTACTAAAGGCATGCTGTGAAAGGGCTTTGGACAGTTATTTTTGCAACTGACCTTTTTTTGCATCTGCATTTGTAGGAGTTTTCCTTTCAGATGCAAAATTAAAGGGAATTATCTTGAATAATTGGAATAAACGTGATTTACTAAGATTTGCGCTAGTCAGTTTACTGGAATTTGTGCCATTCTTAAACGCCATTAATAAACTGATTTTTAGGCTGTTTTGTATTGTTACAGTGTTGGTAGTATAAGTAAATGAACTATAAGTAAAGTTTATTATTTTTCCATGTGACCAGCACCAAGATATCTGTTTATTTGTCAGCAGAAGACCACCAGATAACACAAACCTTTCATCCAGTGGACTTTTGACATCTCACTTTTGACATCTTCTAGGGCTTTTATGAAAACTGCAGATCATACTTCTGCATTTTTGTATCCCTGCTCATGAATAGCCTGATCAAGCCCGGTGCATTATAGGTGTTGAAGTTTTCCTACCTTTTCTCACTACAACCCTTTTTCAGCTATATCTAGTCATGTAGCACTTATTTACAAAAAATAAATTGTGTTTCTACTGCCTAGACAGCCAACTTGTAGTGTACATAATACAAAATACATCAAACATTTCCAAACAATGATGATACCGACAGCCAGAAAGAGTTTAGCGATATAAAATTAAACAGGACATAAATGCAGCTTTTAAGTTTGCAATGTTAAAGGGATAGTTGCTAGACAATAATTCTAGACAATGAAGGGATGATTCAGCCCAAAATTAAAACTCTGTCATCATTTACTCACCCTCATGTTGTTCCAAACCTGTATGACTTCCTTTTTCTTCTGTGGAGCATAAAAGAAGACATTTTTAATTGTTTTGTTTGTTTTCTCCATACAATGGAAGTTAAAGGGCTCCAATGTTGTTTGGACCACAACGTTCTTCAAAATATCTTCTTTTGTGTCCCACAGCAGAAAGAAAGTCATACATTTGGAACAACAAGAGCGTGAGTAAACGATGACAGATTTTTGTTTTATTTTTGGTTGGAATAATTTTTTAAATGTCTAAAAATATGTGCATGATTTGTTAGTTTAAAATGATGTTTCAGAGTTCAATCAGAGCATGTAACCAATCGTAATGTTCTTGCTGTCCTGTATTATCTGAAAGTGACTTGGTGATACATTCACCACTGGCATGATATGTCATCAAAATGATTGATCATATGGTTAATCTGCACTTAAAATGAAAATGGAAGAATGCATTGCAATAAATCCAACAAAGTCATTGTCTTCAAGGACACTTAGTACACAAACATTTGCAGACACACTTCATCAGCATAAGGTCTGTGTGTCTCCTCTGTCTGAGTGAGTGAGTACACCAAGGAGAGCTGGTGGTGGATTTCAGGAGACAGAGCAGAGAACACACACCCATCACCATCGACAAGACACCTGTGGAGCGGGTAAACAGCTTTAAGTTCCTCTGCGTTCACATCACCGAGGATCTCACATGGTCCACTCACACAGATGCAGTGCTGAAGAAGTCACATCAACGCCTCTTCTTCCTGAGATGGCTGAGGAAGTTTGGAATGAGCCCCAGCATCCTCAGATCATTCTACACCTGCACTGTGGAGAGCATCCTGACCGGCTGCATCACCGCCTGGTTTGGAAACAGCACCGCTGGCAACCGCAAAGCTCTGCAAAGGGTTGTGCGAACTGCCCGCCACATTGTTGGAGGTGAGCATCCCTCCCTCTAGGATATCTACACCAGGCGGTGTATAAGGAAAGTCCGGAGGATCACCAATGACTCCAGCCACCCATCCCACAGACTGTTCTCTCTGCTGCCCTCGGGAAGACATCTCCGCAGCATCCGATCTCGCACTAGCTGACTGAGGGATAGTTTTTTCCCTCAGGCTATCAGGCTAATGAATAGTCAGAACTAATACACCCTACAGCACACTCCCACTTTACGATATGCCACGCACTGCACTTTAACTCCACAGTTCAAACTGGACTACACGTACACACTGCACAAATACAACAATCTATCTGCTACCACTGGATACCATCCAATGCACATCCATGACATTTGCGTATCCAGCTTATGTATAATCTACTGCACCTTTGCATATTATTGTGTGTATATGTGTACATAATGTAGAATGTGTACATACGGTGTATAATGTGTATTGATAACTAAGTATGCCTAACAGTACACTGTGTGTACTGAGTATATGTATGTGTATATTGCACATTGTCATCTGTATAAGTCTGTAAGTATGTAATGGTACTGTCTATATGTTAATTGTTTCCGCACTGTATGGAGCACGCTCTCAAGAATTTCACTCATCAAGGCACATGTGCTGTGATGATGTGACAATAAAAGTGATTTGATTTACTTCCTTTTTTTTCAAAGGAAGTGACATCAAGATGGGCTGGGGGTTACAGATCATAGCAACATTTTTCAGCCTGTTGTTTTGACAATATTCAATATGACTCTTGGTTTGAAATTATAGTTCCTTTTATTGAAAAAAAATGAATTTATTAGTTTTTTCACTCACAAGAGCCTTCCTTTCAGCAAAACAATCATTATAGCCAATTAGATTCAAAATGTTTGATGCAAAAAGTAAAATAGAGACAAATTTTCACTAATGTAGCAATAACATTTTTTATATTTATCAAAATGTGTGTGTGTGTGTGTGTGTGTGTGTATCATTTTAGTTTAAATGAATGTATGGCTGAATGGAGGAAAGAAAAAGCAAAAAGCATAGGAAAGAACAACTGGAAAATCTACATTTATTTCCACTGAATATACTTTGTAAACAAACAAATTTGAACTTCACTGAACAAATTGCATGTATTATGGAGATAAATGGTGTAGATTGTTATCAGTTATGTTGCTGTGGTGCTGTAATAATGGTGTAATCTTCAAAGCTAGATGAGATTCACGGGCATTATTGATTTTCAGACCCAGTGAATCCATCCTAACAGTCATTGTAATATAATATCAGCCTGAGGGTTTGGAAAAAGAATTGAGAATTCAGACTTTTATCCATTAGGACAGCGATTCTCAACTGGTGGGTCACAGGTCTGTTCTGATGGGGTCATGAATAGCAGAAGAAACCATGAAAATACTGAAATGCAGAAAACAAACAACATCAAATTTTAAATATGTTTTTGTTTACTTTTAAACAATGTTGGTATTGTTTTGGGTCTCCACTTAATGTCCAATGTAAAATCTGGATTCTGAAGAGAAACCAGAACCACTGCTTTAAAGCACCACAATGTTTTGTTTTATTCTTCAAAAAGAAAATTATCCCATTACATTCTGAAGAGTTTCTATGCATCTTACATTTTCATTTCTCAATAGCTATCAGGTGCACATGCACAACTAAACATCATCAGCATGCATAATCCTGTTTTGGGCTGTCAATCACCGTTGATGATAGTCAGGCCCCCCGTTGGCCGCCGTTAGGTTATTCCTGGCAGCATAAATGAGTTTAAGCTCAAAGCACGTGTAATTACTTAGAAAACAAAACGCATCTTTTTTTTGTTGCTGTTGATAGACTCTCTCGCAACTTCTTAGTTTACTTCATGAACAAACTCTTTCACATTTCGGTGACTCTGCCTGTCAGCTCATTCCACGTGCTACAGATGCGTTTGTTCTTGCGGGTGACCTGACTCCTGGAGGTTTGCAGAAAGGGATTTGCAAAATAATGAAGGGCTCTGAAAACATACAGTAGCGTATTTTCTAACCCGAGCATACAGATTAATGGACTAAAGTTTCACGCTGAGATCAAAGCCTGTGGGTAATGATATACAGTTCATCACGTTGTGAGCGCCTCATCTTTCTTTCCATTCAGCCACTGCGACTCTGTTTTTCACAAAGTGATATGTTGTATTGTTCCAGTAATCAATGTCCGCTCACCAAGTACAGCTGTTATCACATTCTTATTTGTCAGCATAATATGCACTTCATGTAAGAGTTCATTAGTTTTAGAAAATATGCTTTGTACATATAAATAATATTTCTTATATAATGTAACATCATCCTTGACCCGACAATGTTTTTATGCAAATCAAATAATGATGCACCCAGGATTGGAACGATATTTTCACTACCAAGATTTGGGTCGGAAAGATTCTTTTAAAATGTTTTTGAAAGATGTCTCTTATGCTCACCAAGGCTGCATTTACTTGAGTAATATTGTGAATTATTATTAAAATTTAAAATAACTGTTTTCTATTTGAATATAGTTTAAATGCAATTTATTCCTGTGATGTAAAGCTGAATTTTCAGCATCATTACTCCAGTCTTCAGTGTCACATGATCCTTCAGAAATGCTAATTTACTGCTCAAGAAACATTTCTTAATATTATTATTAATGTTTAAAAAAACATCTTATTGACACCAAGTGTTGATCAGTAGTGTGTATGTATACTTTGTTGCATGAAATTGTATTTTAAGTGTCTTTGTTTTGCAGTAAAAAACTTGTTTGTGCTCCAGAAGTACTAGAAGTAGTAGAAGCACAAGTACTAGAATGCAAATGCTCCAGCTATGCAAGCTCGATTTCACACGTAGTTGCTTTCTGAAATGTTTCTGAACATAATTCATAATTCTGCAAAAGTACGTGTTGTGTTCTGAGGCATTAGTGTAAACTGCCTTCTGTAGGCACTAAAGCAAGCAGCTGTCTGCTGCAGTCACTTCTCTCTTTTCACAATCTTGCAGTTAAGTTCAGCTGTCAACTTGTTGTAGCTAGCTATCTGAATAATAAGACATCTGTTTTAATGTCACAGACACAGAGAGGAACTCTATTACCTACATCAGGACTGAGATTTGTCACGGGACAGTGTGCTTACAATGTGTTGGCCATACATATTGACGTGCTTGCATATGTTTCTGGTCTAAAATAAAGTAAATATATGGAAGCTATTAAGATGTGCTTTCAGAGAATGTAACTTTTTTTTTTTTACTTATTTGGCTTACTTGGGTTTTTTTTTTTACTTATTTTTTGCATAAACATATAATTTATAATCTGATGTTTTAGTAACTGAATCTAGAATTTCGCAGCTGGGAATGGGAATTGTGTGCTTTCTGCACTTGCCAGTTTTACAGCTTTGAAATGCAAATAGCCATGCTTTTAATGCTGTTTATGTTATGCATACACAGTTGACAAAATGTTCATGTGTGCAATGCATGTCATGCAATAGTAAATGCAGTCAATTAGCAGATGCTTTTTTCAAAACAAGCTACACTTACCAGGGCTTGACACTCACTTTTTTCCCTAGCTGAAAAACTGAAAAATGTTGGAGTGTGTATTTCCTTAATAAAAGAACACAAGGACATTTTTTTTAATTTATTATAATACAATACCTGTATTCCTATAGTTTAGGAATATTTTTCTTTAACCAGAATACCAATATTACACAGGAAAACTATTTTCCATAATGCAGGATTTTTAATTATAAACCAGCCTGAAATGCACCAGGACTCTTATTTTGAAATGTCTATGCTTTACTATTGCTGGCTGCTTGTTCAAAAACACAAGAGAGATAAAATATACACTCTTACAACAATTTACAATATATTACAATATAAACACCATAAACTAAACACTGTCGCAATTCATCATGTGTTACAGGTATTCACTGATTGCGAGCTGCTCTGAAACCGCGAGCCTGTAGAATGTGCAACAGCGCCACGTTTTGACTTTGAACATGTAGCACAAAATGATAATTAGGATTTACCGCATGTTATAGTATTTATAAGATCTTTACGTTTTTTTAAACAACTGAAGGGACTTGTTTTATTCGCACAGATGCTCCTACTGTAAATACATTTTACAGTTCTCGCACCTCTATTTTTAGTGGCAAATGTGAGTGTAATGCTCGCACCGTTGAGCCCTGATGCCTGTGGTTATGAGACTTACTCAAGGGCATGATGGTGATTGCTTATGGATCTCCCCATGTGGGAAACCTACAAGCTCTAAGTAATCAGCCCGGGTCACTATGCCACACCACCCGGGAGATATAGTGTCACAAACCTGCTGCTTTCAACCAACACAGGCAAAGTTTGATTGATTTTGCATGGCCAGCTCAGAGTTAACACTGCATGAAAATGCTGGAGTTTGGGGATTGTATAACTGTTGGCTGTATGTTGTTGATGCAGGAGGCTGGAGGGGGTCATCTTTGACTGCGGCTGTGAGATCCGATGGATTCAGCTCTGGCAGCTGCGAGGTGAGGCCGGCCTGCACACCCAGCACCTCTACTGCAAGAACGGTGCAAGCAAGATTCGTCTGAGATCAATGAGCATTGCCCAGTGTGGTAAGACATCTTTCTTCATAAATAATACAGCTGTAGGCCAAGCACGCACTACGTATTGTTATATAAGATTAGATTATTCGTATGATGCAATATTTATCTCACATTATGATGCAGTATTGGGGAGAGGGAGGTAAGATCTGTCAGTTGTATTGCTCTCTTAATGAAGGAAATCATGCAAACATGTTTTTTTTTTTTTCTTATTCTTTCTTCCTTTTTTTTTTTTTTTTTTTTTTGGTCATGCTACCAAAAAACATACAAATGAGAATTGCACATTTTATGCTAAAATATGCTAACAATAATAGTAATAATAATAATAATAATAATAATAATAAATTAATAATGTATCCAATATCCATGTCTAAAAATCTAAATCATAAATGTTGGTAAATTGCCAGTTTTAGGGTTAAGATTTGCCCCGAATTATTGCAATTAAGTCATGTATATGTGGCCATATTTTATAGACCAGTGTCATTTTAGTATTATTTATAAAACATTACAGTATTTATTGATATTTTACATTAAATTAAAATGAAAACAGATATAAAAATATCAGTTTCAATAATTAAATGCTTTTGTCATTTTTGTCATTTATATAATTCATTTATTGTATATATTTCTTTAAAATTATTTAGGGTTTAAAAAAATAATAATTTTAGTACTTCAATTTAAATGTATTTATTTCAGTTAGCACCAAGGTAAGGATTACATGTCTTTTTTTTTTTTTTTTAAGCTTTATTTCAGTTACGAAAAATAATTTTTAAAGGGTTACTCCACCCCAAAATGAAAATTTTGTCATTAATCACTTACCCCCATGTTGTTCCAAACCTGTAGAAGCTTCGTTCGTCTTTGGAACACAATTTAAGATATTTTGGATGAGAACCGGGAGGCTTGTGACTGTCGTAGAAACCGTGTGGTGCGGCTGACACAGAAGAGCGTACGTAGTTTGCGTCCAGCGGATACTCTCCACAATGGCTCTACGCTGATGCAGAGGAGATTAATTGTTGAATAAAGTCGCTATTTTTGTTTTCTTTGTGTACAAAAAGTATTCTCGTAGCTTCATAACATTACGGTTGAACCACTTATGGCAGATGGACTATTTTGACGATGTCTTTAATACTTTTCTGGACCTTGACAGTGTTAATTGTTTGGCAGTCAATGGGACAGTCCCAAGCCTCCCAGTTCTCATCCAAAAAATCTTAAATTGTGTTCCAAAGACGAACGAAGCTTCTACAGGTTTGGAACGACATGGGGTAAGTGATTAATGCCAAAATTTTCATTTTGGCGTGGAGTAACCCTTTAATGGTTTGGTTGTAGTTACAACACTGATATAGTCATATATATCATACTATATCAGGGGTGGCTAACTCCGGTCCTGGAGAGCCGCAGCCCTGCAGAGTTCAGCTCCAACCTTAATTAAAACTCACCTGCATGTAGCTTTCTAGTAACCCCTCAGACCTTGATTAGCTTGTTTGTGTGTGTTTGATTAGGGTTGAAGCAAAACTCTGCAGGGCTGCGGCTCTCCAGGACCGACATTCGCCACCCCTGTACTATATAGTGATATAGTTAATCAGTTTATGGAAAATTGAAGCAAAAAACAGCAATTTATAATGTGTATATATAATAGCACATCAATTTTTTTTTTACAACTAATGACCATGCTAGCCATACTTTACACCAACTGTTATGGTATGAGCAAACAAAATTCAGAAAGTTTACACCAAATACCATTCCAATTAATTAATTATGGACTTACAGTGGTAAAAATGTCTGTTTTAGGAAGTATTTGGCTGAAACTGTGGTTACTATGGTAAATTCTTGTAAGAGTGTGTTTAAGTAATGTACATAATAGTCATTGTTGTGATCTAGACCTGCCAGATATCAGCGTTGCTCACAGTAACCTGACTGTGCTGGAGGGTGGTAACGTGACGCTCAGCTGTAACGGCTCTGGGTTTCCGGTACCTGAGGTGGACTGGACTGTGAACGGCCTTCACTCCATCAACACGCACCAGGTGAGCGACATTCATCTCACACCAAACACACTGTTTGACCTTATTTTCAGTCTAACCGTAGCATAATGTTTCTGGTCTGCCCTCCAGTCGAATGTCTACTGGCCCAACATCCACTCCATCAACCTGACGCTGGTCAACGTGAGCAGAGACGACAACTTGTTTGTTCTGACCTGCATCTCTGAGAATGTGGTCGGGATGACCAACGTGTCCCTTCAGCTGGCTGTGTTATGTACGTATATAGTGTTTATTACAGGTTTTCATGTCTCATACTTAATGGTGTTTGCTATTGCTCATACTGCAGTGATACATGATACAATTATGCAGCTTGGTGAAAAAAGGTATGTTAGTACTTTTAGCAATCAGAAGCCAGATTTACAAAAAAATAAATTCCAAAGGATAAAATACTTCCTGTTTTTTTAAGATAAAGACAAAACTTTGAATACCTAAGAAGAATTTGAATTCCTAAAAATAATATTCTTAAAAATAATTGTAATTAACCTGTTAAAGTTAGGATAGCTTCACACTTGTCTTAAATCCCCAAAGGTAAAATGTTTAATGCATTTATTGTCCCCCCCCCACAAATTTTAAGCATTACAAAATAACACTAGCTACCAGCAATATATACTACTATTACTATGGATGTGCACAAGTACTCTAAAGTGACACCGGTGATCGATAATATATTGTAAACATTGATTGGTCATGATTATGTGTGATGCAAATTTTTTTTTGATGATTCTGAAATTCAGTACCTCTACAAAATGACTCCAATATAGGGACCTAGTTTTTAAGTTTATAAAAATTAAATAACAATTAAAATCACAATCAGAAAAGTCATCCCTTCTTCTTAAGGATATAAAATAAGTGGTTCTTAAGAAAACATTTAACATTACCTTTAACATTTGCTGCAGAACATGTAATGCTTTCAGCTTTAGGAAACACACTGAAGCTATTCATTTATCCACTGCAAAACAAGTTGAATGTACTTTAATTTTTATGGTATTTAATCTGCATCCTGTAATTGCTGCAGGTGTGTGAAGAATGGCTTCATTTTACAGACAAAATGAGAGGTCAAGATACCAGCAGTGTTTTCTGAATCTGCAGCAGCACAGCAAACATATTATATATTGCTGCCAAGTTAAGAGCTTGTGAACTGTATACAAAGAGTATGTGTGCTTCAAATATATAGAAACACATGACTGTTGTGTAGCCCTCGCTGACTGCACATGAAACAAAAATACAGTGCAAAGCTGTGCAGTGAGTTAATGAATCACTCAATTGATTAGTTTTATTAAATCACTCCATCTGACTGGCAGATCAGACCGAATCAAACAATACTCATTTTTAAGGTTTATGAAACGTAAATCAAACTACTATTTTCAATGATAATGTATTTTACTTTCGGTTTTAGGGTTTTGGTGTTTTAAAAAAGTAAAAGTAAAAAAACTTTTTGTTGTGAAAAAAAGCACAAAAAAAAAAAGGTGAATAATTGTTATTCATGCTATTTTATTTAACATAGTCTGTGAATTCTTACTCAGATGTCACCTTAAAAAATACATTTACTGATGTTGCAAATTTTAACGCATATAACACCCTACTCTCTTATGAAGAAATAACTGTACGGACACGTTTAAAATAGAACAAGGTACTAAATGAATTGATACAGCAATTAACAGCTCTGAACCTGTAAGTCCTTGTGTTAATGTAATCAGAGGGTGCGCGTGTGTTTAGGGAAGGCGTAAGGTTGTGATGCATACATAAAAATAGACCTGCACTGCACCGTGTTAAACTGGGTTAAACGGGTATAAGATGAGAATTAGCCAGAGGCAGGATTGAATCTGAAACATCTCTGCAACTTTTCTACATTTTAATAGGAATGGAGGACTTTTCTCGCTGATGCCTTAATGTTTTAGGACTCAGATATGATCTGACACTCAGGCATCATTATGCTCATTAAACAGCACATGATTTTAAGACAGTGTGTAGATGAAAAGCATTACATTTTATCACTCTGCTGACTAATGACTTTGACGTTAAATTGAAATGACATTGGCAAGATATACAGGCGCTGAGTGGAAAAACTGTCAAGTTTGGTTTTGATAACCAAGTACATGGTCTTGTCTTTATTAAGTAAGAGTGAGTAATGATTTCTGATGGCTTATAAAAGCTTTATATAGCTAATTATATTATATTTAGGTTTTTATCCTGTTAATATTTGGTATAACCAAGTAAATATTATATATTATATTATTATATATTGTATATCATTTGTATATATTTTTTATATAATTTATGTGTGTGTGTGTGTGTGTGTGTATGAAAGATTAAATTTAGAAAATGAATACATTAACTAATGAATTTACAATTTGAATTTAAATATGTTATATGAATTTAAACAAACATACATTTTAAAATAAATAAATATAACATTTCTGTATATAAATGTATTTTACATTTTGTAATTAGTATATATTTATATATTAAAAATGTGTATGAAAATACAATTATTTAATTTAGAAAATTAATATTTGACAAATTAATTCAATTATATTTGATATATAAAATAAAGTTTAAAATATACATATAAATATACACAGTACACACATATTTATTACTGTATATGTAAATACAAACTTTTATTTTGGATGCGATCAATCGCAATTACATTAAATATTTGATTGTATTTTTTTATGGTAGCCACTGTAGACCAGGTCTTGACTCTAATATCAGAACAGACAGATGTGATTTCTTCACCTGACAGTATGGACAATCAGCCCTAAAGATCAGATTTGAGAACCATCACAACTGGGTGCAGAGTCAACAAAACCAAAAGGTTTGGCCCTGTTCCACTGAGCCGCATTAATAATGCTAATGAAAAGTGCACCAGTTGGGTTTTAGCATTCCGATCAAAAGCTCTGGAATATGAAATGCACATCCCTCCCGTTCTCTTTCTCTCTCCTGGTGGGATTGCAGCAGGACTCTCTAAATGACAGGCCTCATGCAGCAGTGAGAGCAGACAGGCCGAGAGCAAGGGTGCTGCTGCATGCTGATTCTAAAACACATGTCATCTGTTTAGGCGGGATGTGTGCCGCGCTGCTCTACAGGAGGGATATATCTCTCGTCTAGTCTCATCAGTCAGCCGAGCACAAATCACTTCGGCGAGAGAAGGCAGCTGACAGTAATGATGCCTTCTCATTTGAATGACAAACAAACGCGCAGTGTCGGACAAGACGTTTGCATGCGGTTTACCTTTGAATAGTGTACAATAATATATGGTCTGTGACAGCAAGATTACGAGCTGTCCCTTCGTCAATTTCTACTCTGTCCGTTTTTCATCAGAGTACTGATGAACTAGTATTTCACACTATTTATGACCATATAGTGCATATTAACATAATAGTGGGCCTTCTTTTGACTTGACAATGACTCCATTGTTAAGAAGTATTTGCATTTCACAAAAAGTAAGTCTTTGAGCATTTAACTTACATTAAAGGAATGAAAATTGATCATCATTTACTCACTCCTCTTGTCGTCTGTCGCCTTTGTCAGTCTCATGTTGTGTGTATTCTTTTCTTTTATCTGTGAAACATAAAATGAGATGTTAGCCTGAATGTCTGAGATTCAGTTTTCCATACAAGGAAAGGGAATAGAGATGTATATTTCCAAGCACATTAGGGCTCCATTCACACTGCACTTAATTCTGATGTTTAAATCTGACATTTAGGACTATCCGAACACATTGTCATTTTGCAGATAATGCAATTAGATCTGTTTCTTGCCACAGTGTTGATTCCAGAAATATAAAAGTCGTTGTGGGAAGAGAACAGAAATCTGGAAATTTGGCCTCTGCTCATGCTCAAATGACATATTTGTACTATTTCTTTATATTTTATTTTATTATTATTCAAAGAATAAACTAGGTTTTACCCATTTGCCAGCAAGAATATTTTAATCATTTAGAATATTTTAATATTTAGTATTATCCCATTTTGTGTGCATATATATCTGTTACAAATACAATGAATGATGATGGAACATTATCTCACCCATATTTTGACATTTGACAAGTTATACCAGTAAGCATTTTAAATGCAATTGTCTGTGAAACCATGTATATAAAATCAATTTAATTTGATGCGGACACCAAGATATGATGTCTCATCTTTTACACACACAATAGAAATATATTTTATATATATTTGTACGTTATACATTTGAAATTTATTCAACAGTTTAGGTTTGGTAAGATTCGATAAATGACAAAAAAATAAAAAAATAATAATAATAATTACGTCTGTTTCTTGGTAGATTGGATGCCTTGTTTGTAGTGTTCTAAAGTAACAGCTTACCATGGGAAATGTGTACTTCACTGATGAAAATTTGCTGTCAGCCATTCTGTCCTGTATCTCTTACATAAAAGCCTCCGTCTTCCTATAAACCCTCTGTTTTCTTTCCTCCTAACAGTTCCGCCAGTAATCCTGAAGCTGGACGAGCCGGAGCGACGGCATCACACCTGCATTGAGTTCACTGTGAGGGGCTTTCCCCATCCCACACTGCGCTGGTTCCACAAGGGCCGCGAGATCCTGCAGAGCGAGTATATCCGTATGGAGATGGAGTACTACCAAGATTACGTGGAAGGCTGCTTGACTTTTCAGAACCCAACGCATTACGACAATGGAAACTACACCCTAGTAGCCTCTAACTCTCTCGGGTCAGTCACCAAAACCGTCTACGGCTATTTCCTTGAGCCACCGTTCATTGAGGATGATGGTAAGTTATTTTACATTTACATTACATTTACATATTTAGCAGACACTTTTATCCAAAGCGACTTACATTGCATTCAAGTTATTTAACAGCATATTTACTCTTATGAGGAATGACTTTATTGATATTTATCGGGATGACTCTAAAATGTATTTTATATACAGTATATATACCTTGATGTGTGTGTCTGGTTATATATACAAAAACTATATGATACTACATATTATATATGAAGTTTGAGGTCGGTACGATTATTTTAATGTTCTTGAAAGAAGCCTCTTATGCTCACCAAGGCTGCATTTATTTGTTTAAAAATACAGTAAAAATCACAATATTATGAAATATTATTATAGTTTAAATTAACTGTTTTCTATTTCAAAATATTTTCAAATGTAATTTATTCCTGTGATGCAAAGCTGCATTTTCAGCATCATTACTCCAGTCTTCAGTGTCACATGACCCTTCAGAAATTATTTTAATAAACTGATTTGCTGCTCTAGACACATTTCTTAATATTATCATTGTTACAGTTGTGCTGCTTAATATTCTGTGTAAACCATGATACATTTTGTTTTTCGGGATTCTTTGATGAATACAGTGTTCAAAATAAAAGCAATTAGTTAAAATATTTGATTCATAATTTTAATATGTCCTTGCTGTATAAAAGTATTAATTTTCAAAAACAAAAAGTCTTACTGACCTCAAACCTTTGAACGGTAGTGTATCTTTTACACATTTTTATACTTTAAAATGTTTTCCATTTTTAATCTTATAGAATTTTCTTTTTTATCCTCTTACGCTGCTCTTTTAGGAATAATTGAGTACAGTAAGTGCCTTTCTCTTTTTGACCAAAAAATAAATACAGACACAAATACATATTAATCATACAAGTCACATCTCATGTCCTTGTTCTGCTTGTTGAAATGAAAACAAATATTTTGCTTCAAATACACTATAATCTATGATAAAATGTTCAACATTGAAGAATTAGACAAAACAACATCATCTTTAAAGCAAAACTTATTAATAATAGCTCCTCTCAAGTGCACCAAGAACACACAGAGCATAGCACACTTGCATCATCCCATACTTGAAATCTTCCTCAGTATCTGTAAAAGAGGACAGCCCTAATGACTCTGTACAGAGGTAGATTGAAGAATAGCCCTTATGAATTGCAGCATGTGTTTGGCACGTATACGAGCTCTATGCATTAAGAGTTCAGGATGGTGTAATTGTTTGAGAGTCCAGCGGAGGACGGCTCGTGCTTTGGGTGCGTGATGCAGCAATATGTGAGCCCTGCTGCACCTCTGCCATTATGACTCAATTAAATGGCAATTCCTCTCTGACACCTGTGAACAAGCCACACACAGGTTCAGACAAAAGCCTCCCCAACCAAAACAGTTTACACTGTGGCTCTCAGGCAGCATCATAAATGCACAAGTCATGAAGTGAAACTGAAAATAGACATATCTAGTAAGGAACAGAAATAATTCAATATATAGGGCAGAGCTGAGCTAGTTCTCACGGGGAAAGTTGTCACAGGGCTCTATACTTAAGTCAAAATAAGATTTATATTTTAAAATTCTGATATTATGAAATTTGGCATCACACTAGCATACATTAGGACTGGAGTATTTTTATATACGGTACATACACATTTCATGTTAGGGCTGGTTGTCTTAATTTTGTTGTTGGTTAGTGGTTATCACATGATTTGATATGTTGTTATTTTATACAATTTATTACTTATAATATCTATTGGGGGGGAAAACAATGGTTTATTTTTTATTAACTTTTTTATTTGTTTGTTTGTTTGGCTAGATTTTTTCCGTCTGAGAAATAAAGGTGAAAATGTTGTTTAGCTTTGTTGTAGCCAAGGGTGAACATTAAGTAAATATTAAAAGTACTAAAATAAAAAAAGTGTGACAACAAGAGTTTAGCATTATTTATAGTATTTATTAATATTTTGAATTACTTTTATATTTTATTTTACGTTTTAGAGATTTTGTTATGTGCTGGTTTTTATGTTTTAGGGTTTCTTATATTTTTATTTAGCTTTCATTTATTGTTATTTTTTTATTTATTTTCATTTTTAGTTTTAAACTTTTTCAGTTGGTTGCCAGTGCAACATTTCTAATTTTTTATTTATAGTTTTTAAGTTTTTAATTTAATATTTATATTTCAGCAGTATTGCAATTAACAAAAATATTTTTAGTAGTTTTAGTTCTCAACAACAAATCCTTTAATTGAGCAATGTCTTTTCTATTTCCTGTAGCTCCAACACCTGAAGATGAGGCGAAGAGTCCTGAAGAAGATTCATTTGGAGTAAGATGTTCTTTCTGTCTAAAAAATCAAAAGGCTGAAGTTCTTCTTTAAATTCAATTGACTGCTTTAATGCTTTTTTCCTGTAGATGTCGATTGCTGTTGGTCTGGCTGGCTTTGGCTGTGTCTTCCTCATTGTGATTTTCGTCCTCATCAACAAATACAGCAGACGCAACAAATTTGGGATAAAAGGTATGACTAGAGTATTTTGCTGCATTTTCGTAATGTCGAAATGAAGGCAACTTCTTGCTCCATATTTTCAGGGAAGTCAATGGATATCTGTCTGGATGGGAATTGATTGATTTGTGGAAAAACGGTCTCTTTACGACAGGTGGTTGGATGGGAGTAAATACATTTTGATAAAAGACAACAAACATTTGTGTCTTAATGCGTAGTTAAGTAAAAAGGGTCCAATTTTGATCTCATGTTAACTTTAGGTATTTTATTCCAAGTGAAAAAAGCTAAACTACCTTAATTCTCTTCATCCTTTCTTGAAGCAACACAATAGATTTCCTCAGTCTTTCAGCTGTCAATCATCTCGCGGGACTCGGTAACATAATAGAAGTTCTCGGCTTTGGTTTTAGGCTATGTTTAGAGCCTGCTTTTAAACAGTGGTCTGGCACATCATGAGTCAGATAGGGTTTGGTTTGTGCTGTGTGGGTTTGTGTGAATAGAATTTGAGTTGAATGCATCCTCCAGTCTCAGACCTTGGGGAGGCAGTTGGCGGAAATGCCAGCGAGTCTTTCTTTGGTTAGCCTGACTTCCTCTGCTAATATTAAGGTTTATATCACTGTGGAGCCAGTGCTTTCAGAGATACAGTTTATATTCAAACCTACATATGTAGTAGAGGTGGGCAGTACCACAAAAAACATATGACGATATGAGTAATTTTAGATCACAGCAACTGTATATACAGTATCACATAAGAACAGTAAACAGTAATATTATAAAGTATTGTTCAGACTCTAAATTCTGATTGGTTGAGTCGTATTCAAAGTTACTGTAAAGAGTCAATACACTATGATTTTTTTTAAATATTCTGAAAGTGTCTCTTAGTAATATTGTGATATATTACTGTAATTTAAAATTACTGTTTTTTTATTTTAATATATTTTCAAGTGTAATTTATTTCTGTGATGCAAAGCTGAATTTTCAGCATCATTACTCCAGTCTTCAGTGTCACATGATCCTTCAGAAATCATTCTAATATGCTGATTTGCTGTTAAAGAAACATTTATTATTATTATCAGTGATTATTATCATTATTATAAAAAGCTGTGCTGCTTAATATTTTTTTGGAAATCATGATACATGTTTATAAGAATTATTATTATTTTTTTAACATTGTGAAAGTCTTTACTGCACTTTTGATCAATTTAATGCATCCTTGTTGAATAAAGCATCAATTTCTTTCAAAATAAACAAAAATTTTTTTTAACTAACCCCAAACTTCTGAATGGTTGTGTATGCAAAAGTGTAGCTAATATACATATATATATATATATATATATATATATATATATATATTATTATTATTTTTTTAATTTTTTTATCTTAATGGACAATATGTCTAGTCTGAGGTTTCAACAAAATGAAACATTTTATTCAGAATTATTTGCTAAATAGAAAGTTCATTTTAAAATTATTTTCTTTTTTTCAGTAAAAAAATCGTACTGATTGTAAAACTTTGGGTAAAAATCAATAGAGGGAAATAACGTTAGCATATTCATAATTTAAGCTTATTATCAAGTTTTCCCTCTAACTTTCTTGAGAAGTTGTGAAGTTTGGCAACTTTAGACAAGACAACTAAACTCCACCTCATATTTCAGTCCATTATAAGTTCTTCCTAGTTATGTTATGAGCAATGATAATTGTGAAATTGTAAATTGTAAATATCAATTTTTACAATTTCAAGTAATAAATGTAATAATTTTAAACACTAAAATAATATTAAATGTAAAATGGTTAAATAAAAATGACTGTAATTTCTGGTTTGAATTGTAATGTAATTTATAATAAATCAAATTGTACATTATTTGATCCTAGACATTACATTTTTATGAATTGTTTCTATTAACCTTTGCGTGCTTCTAGTTATACATTTAATTAACATTGGACATTATTGTTGAAAGGTCCAAACTGTCTGAAATTTCCAAATTTCAAAGCTAAACATTTTACAAAAACTCCATATAAGAAGTGTTTCTACTCCATCACAGTTATTTAGCTGAGACTGCCATCTTATCCCAGCATTGCCCTCATTTCACTCAGTCTCTGAATAATGACCGTGTGTCCGAGGCAATATGTCAAAGAGGAAACAAATTACAGAAAATGATCTTTTGTTTTCCCATTCCCATTGCAGACCTCACATCCATCTTTGCTTCTCAATGACTGCTCTCCTAAACCAACATAAACACACTGACTTTATGCATAACCACCTTGACCCATCACCCCTTGCTCTTTTCTTATATATGTGTCATAAGATGAAAATGCTCTCTCACTTTGTTGTGACAGTCCTGCGAGAGACAGTAAATATGGGCTCCGTTCACTCCGAGAGGAACGGCTCATTATGTCTCACGATCGCCAGCAAGGTTGCAGAGGCATAAAAGGATTGACACTCAAAGCGTGACGTCAATACGAGCCCTTTTCAGCACGCTGGCCTTCCCACAATACACCACTTGTACTGTTTTTCTCTTCAAATCAGCTGGAGGTCTTAGGCAGCCATTACCTCAGATTGAGCTGTATTGGATTTTTGCCTCGCTCAATCATTCTTGGAGCCTTTTTTTGCCGTTGGAGTTTGATCACAGACTATTTTAGGGCAAGCAGTAAAATCTGATTTTGTGTGTGTGTGTGTGTGTGTGTGTGTGTGTGTGTGTGTGTGTTTCTCGTTTTCTGTGTTTGGACCTTTAGTTTGCTATTAAATCATCAAATCATGAACAGAGGTTGTGCTGCGCAGCGTCCGACTGATTTTACTTGTCTTTCAAGTCGTTCAGGGTATTTCTGCTAATGTTAAAGCTTCATAATCTGCCTCAGTCTTCATTTTGGTGTTTGGTTGTAATTGTGGGTAAAAATCAAAAGAGAGAACTTATGTTTGCATATTTGTAATTTAAGCTCATTATCAAGTTTTCCCTCTAACTTTCTTGAGCATTTCTCTTGTATACTTATATTATTCTGCAATAATAAATGGATTAGTCAGACAGTAATTATTTCTTAAGGTGAAAGCATACACTTTTGTATAGTTAGTTTCTGTAACATGACTATATTCCAACATTTTAGCAAGGAAGAAAAGCATTGTTATGCATAGACTATCTGTTGCTGCATTTGTAATGATTAATTTTAACAGATTTTGGCCCTACTGTACTTAGTAGTGCTCAAAAATGAACAGTTTTATGCTTAATTTCTCCTTTTCTTATACGATACTAATTGACAATCTTTGTGTTAGTCAAACTACAGCGATAAAAACCACATATTATTGCCGATAACTGATACTTGTATAAAGCAACTACTGTTCAAGTAAGGCCTAAATGCCTAATTATTTTTAGTGCAAGGAGCGGCTTGATCATATCCTGTCTCATCTTTTATGTAAACATGCAAAATTTCCTGATTCTGTGGAGGGAAACTTCTTTTAATCAGTTCATGTCCGCTATCAATCAAAATGCCAATATGAAAACAGATAATTGATTTGTATTACCGAGAAGAAAGTACACAGGAAATGTTGATTTCAAGATTTCAAGCTCTTTGCAACATTTCCACTGGGGATATTTAAGAAGTTTTATTAAATTCAGTTCCATATAATGCATTCATTTCCTGTAAGGAGAGGATGTTTTAAGAGAGCCTCAGGCTTGTGTCTTATCCTATGGTTATTACTTTATCTGAATTATAATCAGACATTTTGTCCAGCCTCAGATCTGTAATATAATCAGATTGCTTCATCCCTGCATGATATACAAGTGACATTACAGATAGATTGGGTCTCATACATGCATATAGTGTATACAACCTGTGTGCTGTGTTTTTATTCAAAAATCTTGATAGAAAAAATTTAAATGTACTTTTTTCCTCAAAAAATTATTTATTTTTGGTATATTTATTAAAAATGAATATTTAAATTTTATGTATATTTAATTTGGGATTATTTTTAGAAATTGAACAACAAAACTACCCTACAATAAGTATTTTTATAAATTATTCATATTAAATATAAAGCTATATTTAATAAAAAAACAACAATGTAAAAGCTTGTTTTGTGCACACAATTTCTTCATGTACTCTACAGTTTTTATAGAGTGTAAGGGTATATTTGCAGACTGTGAGGTTGCGCTCATATGTAGATGTTTCGGTCGGGTATTATGATAATTACTAACTGTGAGTATGCGCTTCTGCATTTAGAATAATCCGGATTCATCAGGATATGATGTTGTGCTCTAAGGCTTCTGTTTTTAATAAATAATACATCCCCCCAAAAAAACAAATAATAATACATTTAAAAGTTAAAATATACTATCTGCCTCACTGTCCTGGAACACTGCAGTGCAAACCAAGAAGCTTTGAAGTTTGTATTCACTTTATTGAGCCAAGAGCTCAGTCTGAGATGTTTACATCCTGAATTGGTTAAATATATGTTCATTATTTGAATGTGCAGGTCATAGTTCAACAAACCTGAATGTTGGAGCAGTATGCAGCAAAAGACAAAACGTCTGCATGTGTTTGAAGTGCAATGTAATTATTTGAGGATACACCTGTTGTGAATCTGGCAGAAGTTTTGAGTGAGAATATTTTCTCTGGACCATTCAAATACAATAAAATCTGTAATTCATTAATTCAATAATTAAGACATATTATTACTATTCTAAGCTGTTTTCTATCTGAATATATTTTTAAATGTAATTTATTCCTGTGATGCAAAGCTGAATTTTCAGCATTGTTACACCAGTCTTCAGTGTCACATGACCCTTCAGAAATCATTCTAATATGAATGACACTTGGAAAAAAAGGTTGCAAATTTATCATCGCAAATCCTACAGTGACTCTGAACATGTTGTCAATTTTACTTCCAGCCAACTTGTGTCTGCATGCTTGACAGATAAATATTGTACCTGAAAAAGCAGAACAATAACATGCATTACCCCTTAGGGCTTCCGTACAACAGAAAAACATGTTAATTTTACATAATGTTTGCTAAAATGTAAGTAATCTCACTCATTCTAATATTCTGACTTGCTGCTTAAGAAACATTATTATTATCAATGTTGAAAACAGCTGTGATGCTCAATATTTTTGTGGAAACATTTTTTCAGATTTGATTAGTTTAAAAGAACAGAATTCGTCTGACATATTTTTGTAACATATTAAAAAATCTTTACTGTCACTTTTAAACAGCTGAACGCATCTTTTCTGAATACATGTATTATTTTCTTTAAAATTCAATTCAAGTTTTCAATTCAAGTTTATTTGTATAGCGCTTTTTACGATACAATTGTTGCAAAGCAGCTTTACAGGAAATTAAGTTTCTACAATATATTTATATATTGTAGAAACGTACTATGTTTAACTTATGGCGAAGTTTGGTAATTCTGTATGTTGTCTGAGGGTTGGCATCCTCTGAGGTCCTCCGAGGGGTCGGCATCATCTCTTCTCAGGTGTTTGGTCATCTCAGATCATTTAAGGGTTGGATCCAGACTGAAGCTTGTGTAATTCCTAGTTACCAGAAACAGAGAAACAAATAGAGACATAATTAGCGTAGCTGTTGTTCCATCCAAGCAAAAATTATTTGTTCAACCCAAGCTAAAGAATAATAATGTGCGTTTGATCAGATATAACTGCAGTACAATATTATGAGATGCATTATGTGAATGCATTATATGAATGCTTGGCTAAAGAGATGTGTCTTTAATCTAGATTTAAACAGAGAGAGTGTGTCTGAACCCCGAACGTTATCAGGAAGGCTATTCCAGAGTTTGGGAGCCAAATATGAAAAAGCTCTACCTCCTTTAGTGGACTTTGCTATTCTAGGTACTACCAAGAGTCCAGAGTTTTGTGACCTTAGGGAGCGGGATGGATTGTAGTGTGATAGAAGACTAGTTAGGTACGCAGTAGCCAGTGCAGAGACTGTAAAATTGGGGTAATATGATCATATTTTCTTGACCTGGTAAGGACTCTAGCCTCAGCATTTCATGAACTAGCTTTTCTGCATCAGAAACAGGTAACATGTTCCGTAGCTTGACAATGTTTCTAAGATAGAAGAATGCTGTTTTTGTAACATTGGAAATATCATTTTCAAAAGATTTTTAAAAATTAAAAAGAAAAAAAAACACTTAATACTCCCAAACTTTTTAACGGTAGTGCACATTCTAATCTATAGTATGCTTGGCCAAGTCTTTAATGTCACACCAGACATCTGAAATGGCATGAGATTTGCTTTTTGCCAAATATTAGTGAAGAAGTCTCCCTATGAGATATGACTCATGATGGTAACAGCACTAACTGCATGTGACAGGGTTTATTTTAGCTTCACCGCGAAAACCCTCCCCTTTGCCTCCCTCCACGCTCTTTGTCCTGATAGCTCACCTGCCTATTAAGATCCTATCATCGCTGTCACAAGGGCTTAAACCTTCCTCGGCTACATTACTGCAATAAGCCAAGGGCTGTTTAGCACACATCATCAAACCCAAAGATTTCACGCCTGACTGACTCACCTTGCCCCAGCCAATGAAGCAGTCAATGGAGCCACACATAGAACAACAGCTCACATGTGAAGACACCCGCCTACATGTCTGCAGCAACCCTGACACGCAGTTTCTTTGACAGACAGCCATGTACAAAGACACACTGAAGATTTCGCTGATATGGAACAATGACCGTTTTCTGATGTGAAAATCACAGCAAGGAATAGCTGCCTTTTTTCCTCCTCTTCCAAAGTGGAACAGGGTCATTCAGCTCCATTTTTCAATTTTGAAAAGCACTTCACTCCATTATGATTGGGGTTTAAAAGGATACTTTCCCCATTGAATTAATGCACTGTGCGGTTTCAACCATATTCCTGCCCTACCAGCGACCGAACGAGTGTCTGTAATCACATCATTTTGGTAATAAAACTGAACATATACCCCTCTTGAGGTAGAAAACACCTCTGTTCCAAAAAATCCTTGCTCATCTCATATTTTATCATTGTTTCAGGTTCATTTGTTGCTTAAGTGCTCCCCAGCTCTTACACAGTGCCAGTATGAACCCATTATGCCTGACTGTAGCAGTATTTGGTATTATAAGTGGTGTTTGCTAAAGCATTTGAACAAACCTGAAAAAGTATTCAACTTTGATGCATTACTCATCCTGCACTGTTTGCACTACAGACATGCATGACACCTCAAATCATGTGGCTTAGTGAGACCTTTTTTAAGGGATCAGACTTGCATTGTTTTACGGACTATAAAACGGATGAAAACAGATTTTTTTTTTTTAAATGCTAAGGGTTGTACAAAAATCAGCCAACTGGCATTTAAATTCGAATCATAAGATAAGATTCAGAATTTACTGAATCTTATCAATCCATCCATCCATCTATATCTATCTGTGCATCCATTCATTCCATCCTTCCATTTATTCATCCATCCAGTCGTATGTCCATCTGTCCATTTGTCTGTACATCTATCCAATCATCCAATCCCTCCATCCATCTCTCCATTCAATCCATCCATCCATCCATCCGTCTACTGTTCCATCCATCCAGTTGTCCATCCATCCATCCATCCATTGGTTTGTTCATCTATCCATTTTTCTGTCCATCTAACCATCCAATCCCTCCATCCAATTCATTCATCAGTTCATTCCATCAATACATACACCAATTTGTCCATTCATTCATCCATCTGTCCACTGTTCCATCCATCCAGTTGTCCATCTGTCCATCTATCCATCTGTCCATCCATCCATTTATCTAACCATCTATTCATTCCTCTATCCATTTGGTCATCCATCCATCTGTCTGTCCATCTATCCAAACATCCAGTCCCTCCATACATTCATCCATCCATCCAATCTATCCATTCATTCCGTCCATATCCAACTATTTTTCCATCCATCCATCCAATTGTTCATCCATCCATCCATACATCCATCTGTCCACTGTTCCATCTATCCATCTATTCGTGCATCCATCTGTCCGTCCGTCCATCCATCCATCCATCCAAATGTCCATCCATCCATCCATCCATAAAATTTGACATTCATCTTTGAAATTTAAATTGCAATTGTGTGTATTATTTGCTACCTCAATTAAAATTCAACTGAAATTAAGGAATTTAGAAGGCATTCTAAATTAAATTCGGAAATACACACTACAATAGTATATATATATATATAATTTTTTTTTTTTTTTTTTTTTTCAGTATGGTCCTTTTTATAGTAACCTGTGGATAAACTATGCTTCTCTGTGACTGAGCTGCTTTTTTCCAACATAAGTACTACATAGTAAAAACACTTAACCTCTCAATGCTGTTCACCAGACAGATACTGCCCATCTCAACTCTATTATATAGGGAATAGGGGACATTGATAAACGCTGTTCTCTCCCTCTTAAGGCTGTATGAAATGGAGATGAAGGTGTGTGTCATGCAGAGATGAGGGGTCATTATCAGCCCCCTAAAGGCAGTGCACTAAATCAATTTCATGCCAGTGAAATGGCTCAGTCCCTCTTGCCGTAACACCATTAAACATGATAGAAGTTGACGTGGTCTGGATGTGCTTTGATAATGATTGGGGTGAGCTCATGTAGATAATACAAAAACAGTTTGTGCGCAGTTAATTGTGAACTGGTGAGATGAAAATATTCTAGAACATTCAGTCCAGGGTCAGAATTCTCATTACAGATGTGTTTGGTTTATTTTGGGCTTGTGTTTGTAGATCATTCTAGGTGAGGAGCAGAAATCTTCAGCTAAAACTTGGCCCAGAATAGAAACTTTAGATTAGACAAATGCATATGCACCAGAATGAGAAACGAATGTCTGGTTATTATGCATGTTGTTTTAAAAAGTTTGACTATAATACAATAGCTCATTCTGACTTTGAGAAGACTATCCATTTTAATCACAGTCACCTTAAATCAATGGCTCCATTCTGGTATGTAACGCCCCCTTTTCATGATTAAACAAAATACTTTTAGGTGCAGTACAGCACAAATTGATCTGCAAAATTTAATGGATTATAAATCAGTAAAGATGCTAAAACATATATTGTTAACTGTTATTACAGTAAAAATAGTAATATTGTGAAATATTATTAAAATTTAAAATAACTTTTATACTTTAAAAAGTAATTAATTTATTCCTGTAAATAAAGCTGAATGTTTAGCTGCAATTACACCAGTTACATGTCACATGATCCTTTAGATATTACTCAAACATGCTGATTTGCTGCTCAAAAAACATTTAATATTATTATCAATAAGAAAACTGCTAAATATTTTTGTTGAAACAGTAATAATTTTTTTCAGGATTCTGTTGAAAGTTTAAAAGAGCAGCATTTATTCGAAATAGAAATTGTTTGTAACATTCTAAATCAATTTAATGTGACCTTGCTGGATAAAGTTTTTTTGCAGCACCTGTTTCCATTTAAGTATATGTATGTACAGTATGTACGTGCATTTATCCTGATTTTGATTATCCACGCTCTGTATCCTAGTTTTCCAAAGACTGTCTGTCTGACCTGTGCAATACTCTTTTGAAAACACGGGGGCATTTTGTGCATTAACTTTAGTGGAACTGTCATCTATAATAGGCAATTTCTGTGATCGTCATGGTGTGTTGTCACGGTTGTCACAGGAGAGGAGGACACAATAGTGAAGAGTGCTGTAGGGATGGAGAAATCATTTCTTTTCCACAGCGAATCAAGACTGTGCTTCCCCCTCACCAGTGTTCTGCATCTATTGATAGATCACTTAATTTAATAGAGGCTCCTCAATGCTCATAACGTCAATGATGTGAGCTGTCGCGGTGCAGAATCAGAGTCTGCGTTAGTGTACACATCTCAAGCCTTTGTGTTTCGTGAAGGAAATACCAGCGCTTGCTTGACAGCAAAAATTATATGCAGTATATGGATAAACAGATAGATAAATAGACAAATATGTGACGAAAACAAGACCAAGTGCAGTTCAGAATGCAGATATTATAATGTCATCACTGTTGGTTACACTTTCAAACTTTGTACTTTACTTTCTTAAAAAGTATATGGTTTATACTAATTAAATGTAGACAGCACACCTGAGGCTAAAATTATAAGTTATATTTATAATTATACGTTTGAATAGAGTCTGTATGTTAACATGGTTCAGGCTGACTTAACAAAAGTTTCAAACAAAGGCAAATAAATACAGTGTTTCATTGCTAGCAGTGTAAAGCCTTTGTGAGCATAAGAGACTTTTTTCAAAAACATTTTAAAAATCTTACCAACCCAACATTTTTGAATTGAAGTGTACATGTGCTGCACTTCAAAATGTTTTTTGTACCTTCAAACAACTTCAAGTTTGGGTAAACAACTTTTGTTATGTACTGCTGAAATCTACAGAAAATGAAGTCTTACTGTAATAATGACAAAATAAGGGAAACAAATCTAATAATGCATGGCCTCTTAGGGATTTCCGTAATGTCCTGCATTAATTAATGACTGTAAAATTAGTCATCACCCAAAAGGCCGAAGTTTAGATGAGCGTTCGCTTCTAAAAGGCTTCTGTTCTCATGTCACAGCTTTTGTAACTTAAACTGTCTTAGTGCTGGTTTTCTGCTCCAGTGGGAACAAATGCAGCCAATTTTTACTCATTGAGCGTGATAATTAGCAACAATTGTAAAAGTAATTTCCCAGATTAAGCAACCTCAACAGAGCAAAGCATGTCTATTAGCTTAAAGCCGGGTACACACTGTATGATTCTTGCCATGATTTTGTCGTCTGAGACTAAATTTGCAGGTCGCATAGTGTGACATGCTCACCAACGGCTGATTAATTGCCTTTGTGCTGAATCTTGTACAATCTGAGAAGCGTTAATCGTAAAGGATGGTAAAAAATTACGCAGTGCGCACTTGGTTTAAAATGAAAATGAGGCACATGGTGACGCTTCTTGGAATAGGACTTCATTGAATTGTCAGTTAAAGGAGCAGTTCACCCAAAAATGAACATTTGCTGAAAATTTACTCACCCTCAAGCCATCTGAATGAATGAATGAATGAATGAATGATGCATTTATATAGCGCTTTTATTGTGTATTGCCATACACCCAAAGCGCTTTACAATCATGTGGGGGGTCACTCCTCAACTACCACCAGTGTGCAGCATCCACTTGGATGATGCGACGGCAGCCACAGGACAACGGCGCCAGTGCGCTCACCACACACCAGCTACAGGTGGAGAGGAGAGAGAGAGATAGAGCCAATCAAGTTAATGGGGATTATTAGGAGGCCATGATTGACAAGGGCCAGTGGAGGGAATTTGGCCAGGACACCGGGGTTACACCCCTACTCTTTACGATGAGTGTCATGGGATTTTTAATGACCACAGAGAGTCAGGACCTCGGTTTAACGTCTCATCCGAAAGACATCTAAAATGTAGATGATTTTGTATCTTCATCAGAACAGATTTGGAGAAATTTATCATTGCATCACATGCTAACCAATGGATCCTGTCCATCACAATAATCCACAAATATGAGTCCTCTATCCATAATTTTGGGTGAACTACTCATTTAACGCCATCTGACCAACAGGTCACTGAAGTGAATAAAGAAAGTGAATTATATTGGAACTCAATCAGTAAGACATAAATGTTAAATGTATCGCTTCCATAGTAGATGATTTTGTGGTGGCTAAAGGCAAAAAGGTTGCTGGTTTGAGCCCTAGATGATCAGATCCATGAAGTATGACCATTGTGCCTTTGAGTAAGGCACTTAACCCTAGGTGCTCCAAGGGAATTGTTGCTGTGGTAAATGTAATGTAGGTTGCTTTGGATAAAAGTATCCACTAAATGAAAATAAATCTCTAAATCTGTCATTTTTCAGTCACCAGGGTTAAATTTAGGTCCCGTCATGACAGGACAATTTGCACAATTTATGGCGTATTGTGATAATATTGCATTGCGGGATCCTCGGCAACTCCCAAATCGAATGTTTTCCTTATTTTCTTTTCAGCATATTTAGGATCTCTGTTGAAGGCATGCGAGGAGTCACGTATCTCAGACATTAGTCAAAGATCCAGTCGCTCTGCTAGAGGAACACTTGTAGCCTTTCACTGTACATCTCAAAAACACCGTCTGCCATGTTCTGATACCAGCGTCATCCCTCAGAGAACGCGTCATGTTCACTGTAGATGAGTGGGCGAATGCAAATCAGTCTTATTTCCAGCGCTCTAGTGTTTGTTACCACAGCATCCCTCAGAACGCGTCATGTTCCTGTAGATGAGTGGGCGTTGCAAATCCTTATTTCCATGGCGCTCTACTTTGTGTTATGTTAAACAGTTTTGACAAAATCACTGCGCTGTGTTCACACATTCCCTGAAAATAGTCTATAATTGTTTTAATCCCAGATGTGGGAGGAAGTTGCTGTTTTAAACATCACAATTTGCTTTTGAAAAATGTCAGCACACACGGTGTGTTTGAGAACGTGAAGCACTCATCTTCCTCTTATGCTGATCAAACAAAAGATGTAACACTTACTAGTCTCAATATCTTTTCTTGATCAGAGGGATTTTGAGCCTTGGCCTTTAGCAGTGCGAATGTAACAGAAGGAACAATAAACAACTTTGTAACATATATATCTAAATCTACTAGAGACACAGGTCACACACATGAGTGAGAGAGTCTGCATAGAGAGAATACAATTGTTTTTATTCTATATATATATATATAAACACACACACACACACACACACACACACACACACACACACATACATACATACATATACATATATATATATATATATATATATATATATATATACGTATATATATATATATATAAACTTTGGATCAACTGCAGTTGTGCATATAATGATTAGGACTGTCAATTTAACACATTATGTTATTTGCCCATAAAATTCAAGGTATGAGGACAAAAAAATGCCCCTTAATGGGTTTTGGTCTTATATTTATATCATATGATATACTTTAGCAATATCACATGAGCAAGAGTGCCATTTTCCCGAATATCTGCATGGTTGCATATGTGATACCGATTTTATATAACAGTCCACTAAACCAAAAATGTATATTCTGTTACATTTAGTATATATTGTTACACAATATTGTCTGTTTTCCCTCAATTTCGGCAGTAAAAACACAGCAGAACTGTTGTCTTTCCGAGCCACCCAGTGCTGTTTCATTATAGAATGAATCCATTTTTTTTGAATGAATCGATTGACCTGTTCAGAAAGACAGTCACTTGCTTCTTCTTGGATAAATTAGTTGTTTGAACAAATCGGTTGAATGAATGACTGAATGATTTCCTCGTTAAGACAGTGACTTTAGTTTCATATTTAGAGTATCATTTCTTTTTTTACATTTCATAATTCAAAATTCAGTTAAAAATATTAATGCCCATTTAAACTCATTAATTTCATAACATTATTATGCGGTTCTAATGGCAGTGTAAATGCATTCATGTAAATGCTTGAATGCATTTACATGTTAATTTAAATTGCAGTGTAAATGCTTCTGAAAAAATGGCCAAAAAAATGATGTCCCACTGTAGCCTTAAAGGTTTATGTGTAATAAATTCTATGCTGAATTAAAATATTTATTTCTAAAGATACTTTTTTTTGTAATGTCTATTCAGTGCTTTTCTCATTTAATACAATAATGACTTTAAATTAAAACATTCTCAGCCCAAATTGATGTAGAATTAATTTGCAATTAATTTCACATCAAGTAATTAGATTACACATTTTAATCGCTTGTCAGACCTAATAATTATATATCAACAAGAATATCTAATCAAAAATTCACTCCATATTTGAGTGTGCTCTGCTTATCATGTGTCACATTGTTAAGCACTTTGGTGAACCATGGTTGTTTTTAAATGTGCTTTATAAATAAAATTGAACTGAACATTGTTAGCTTAGCAGCATACACTCAAACTCAGCCATGAGTGTCTTAATTAAGAAATGCTATTTGTTTGCCATGACCATGAAGAGGGTTGATACCTATGTAGAGCACTTCAAACCAGTAAATTATGTCCATGACGTTAGTATGCTGTCTTAGAAGGTAACAGCCTAATTAGACAACAGAGAGCACAACCGCTCATTAGGGTTTGGAAAAGAGCTATTGTAAATCTGTCTCACTGCTGCAATAAGAGAGATGTGTCAAGAGCTCTTCTGAACGGAAGTGATATATTCAGGTGATTATATACAGTACAGCTGTGTTTTTTAATTGGCAGGATTTAATGGACAGCGTGGTCCACTCAAACATCAGTTTGAAATTGATTTAAAAGATAATGGTAATCATATATATGTCAATCATATATTATGTATTACTTGTCCCATTTGGTCTTCACTTTGAGTGACAATCTAATTACCCCCTCTGGGACACGGGCTTTCTGGAAATCACTTAGAGAAAAACCATGAATCATGTTGCATCCTCAAGAACTTGATGAATCAGACCAGTGCTGGTTAGTGTCTGCAGAATGGCAGCAACTTTAAGTGGCACAAAAAGCTACTCACTTATGTCAATCACAGGCATTAGCAGAGCGTCTTTCTGAGGACTAATACAGCAATCACAGATGGACAAGCGTGAGATATGGATATTTCTTTTGATTCACACATAACAAAACGACTTCAAGGGCAGCATCGGAAAATCAAAAAAGGGTTGGAACTTCAAAAACGTTGCTATCGTTCAGCAGCACACTGATTGCTGGAGGATATTCTGGCTCGTGTAAGAAATAAACTGAAAGGGTTATGGACAGAATTTATTGAAATCCTAACAAGAGCTGTTTGCTTTCTCTCAAACTGTGATAAGCCTCAGGCAGCATTCAGTGCTGCAAAGCCCCCTCATCGAGTATTTATATGACATCTGAAAGAGCAGGAATTAAGAAAACACAGTGTGAATGTTTGATAACTGTAGAAATGATTTAAATGCATCGGATGCTTTCTCTTTGACTAAAGCATAACATTGAAGTTTGTCATTAGTGCTGTTTAGAATAGAAGTGCCACTTTGCATTAATGTGTTACCCTTAAACAGGTCATGTCGTGAAGAATACTTTTTCTTGATGCTTTGGAACTAAACTGTTTGATGTAACAATTAATTAGTAAACCTGGCTATGCAAGAAACCATGACTAACATTTTCAAGGGCATTTATCCCCAAAATCAAAAGAAGAATCGAGAAAAAATTATTAAATATATAAAATTGTGCTAAAAGTTGGCGCCAATAACCTTGAGGGCAGAGCACTGACATGTAGTGCCGTTGCTCTTCGGGCGTCACGAGTTCAAGTCCGGGCTCGTGGAACTTTGCTTCCAGTCTAAATACTGTCCTGTCCTAATAAAAAGGCAAATATAGCAAAATTGTAACGTTGAAAAGAATATTACAATAAATAATAAATCAATTTTAATATATCAATATTAAAACTGTAATATTGCAATAAATAAATAATAGTGCTGTCAATCGTTAATTTCTTTTAAACGAATTAATCAAATTTTTTCTAAAATTAATTGCGATTAATCTCACCTAACTTTACAGTTTTTAAATATATATTTATATTGCAATAATTTCACATGCAATATTCAAATTAATGTACAAACAACATAAATGCAGTATATTTTTTACAATTTTTTTTATGACTGAAGGCGAACATCAACTGATACCAATACTGATGTCAATAATGATGAAAATGATTATTGATTATAGGCATTTAACATTACAGAATAAATGAGAGCTATCAATTTTAACATTTATTAAACTTTAAAAAAATAACAACTTTTAATTTAACTTAAAACAATCTTCACATAAACCCATTATAATAAATGTCATGCTACCTGTGCCCTTCAGCAAGTAGGAAATATACAGAAATTGAATAAAATTATCAGACACTAAATTCCAAATGAAATATAGATGAATCCTTAAAGCTACAAAAGTTATTGAGTTCCTCTTTTTTTCTTTTGTTCTTTGATTAACAGACATCACAGCAGCTGGTTATTAGTTGTTTTGGCTGCTATTTCTTTAAGAGCTGCCGCTGCTAAACGTGATGTGGATCTGACATGCATCGTCTTTTCTCACAACCTTTTATATAGGCTATAATTGCGCTTTAATCTGAAATGATATACAGCATGATATACAGTTAAAGGTGCTGTATGTAGGATTGACACCCAGTGGTTGAACTAGGTATTGCAGTCCAAATTCAAAATATTGGAGAGGGTTTTTTTCACCCGGCCCCTCCTCCTCAGACTTGACGCATACGCAGGTTGCCAGATTGACGACACCAACAGGAACGAGCGCACCTTCCTTGGCAGCTTCCATGTTTGAAATGAAATACACGGTGGTTTCCGCCAACTGGCAACCCGGGGTGCCGAAATACAATTGGGTAAACTGGCAGTGGGCGGGTTACACAAACCAAAACAGAGAATGACATTCCGACACGGAATGCACATTTTCAAAGGAGAATAACTGACTGTTGCATTGTTTTTCAGATTTTTTAACTTAGCATGTTTCTTACATATCTGCAAACATATTACGGTATTTTTATGCTTTAGTAGAGTCAAAAACTTACATACAGCACCTTTAAATATTTTTAACGCCGTTAAACTTGAAAAATTAATCATACGTGTTAACGCGCTAATTATGACAGCACTAATAAATAATAAATAAATAAATAAAATGGACCCACCGCATTATTCTAATACATTTGAATGTTCTCATTACTGTAATAACATTTTTTTAATCAGCACAAATTACATTTATTGCAAAAGGTTTTCGGTGGGAAAAAAATAAAATGCTTTAATATATTTATTTTTCCCAGTCAAAATGGCAACTCTGGTAATCCACTATAAATAGCAACATGAATCTAAATGAATATGAATCATATTTGCCTTTGATGAGCAAAAACAGTGTTGACAGGGGAATCCCTGTGTTCTAGGCACAGTAACAGGGTCACAGACACGACATGAAAACAAAATGCTTTTATTTTTAACAAGTCTTGAATTATTAAATTAAGTGTTTTGCACATTCTCTCGTTTTGTCCTCGATTTGAGCTTGTTTGTTCCTGTGAACTTGTCGCTTTGTTCTTGGGATGGGATTAACACAGCTGCATTATGATTTAAGAGCTGCAAAATATATTCCAAGGGCCCCTACATGTGTGTGAGTGTGTTTTGTTTGTCTTTAAAGAACCGCTTGGACTACCAGTGGAATTCTATCTAGAATTAACTGGAGAGCTAAAAAGAAATGCTGATTTGATACATGTTACGTAACCATCTGCGGCACGACTTGAGGAGAATCAGACAATAATTACATTCTTGCCTCCAGCACTGTGTCTGATTGAGCCCATTATGCTAACCCAGATTTTGGGTGACAGCGGCTCACCTCTGTGATTATCTGTACTGCACATTTAAGATTAGCTGGTGTGTATTTCAGCTTTCTGTTTGCCACGGTATTTGCAGATGTATTTCCTAGACTCCTCGAGTTGTGATTGAACCCACGCTGGTGCTTTGGTCTGGGGAGCTTCAGGAGATTGTAATTGTCTGTGGTTATTGATGTGATTTCCTTCCCTTCAGGCCTCATAGCACCAAACTTGGCACCCTGCATTCATTTGCAACCCAGGCTCATTTGAAATACGTGCCTCTAAATACATTTCTGCAGCACCGTTATTACGCACCTTACTTCACGTTTCGTGGCAGTTTCAAAGTGAAACGTCCAGTGAGTGGCGCTAAAACGCAGGTTCAATACGTGACCCTGCCACATTTTTGTTTTACGTTGATATAGGCACGTATTGCTGTGTTTGTATTACGTTGCTTCAGGTACGTATTGCGGTGGTTCATAATTCAAATATCCAAGGAGTGACGTTAAAAGTTGATGCTGTATCGTGTTGGAAATATCCCCTACACCAAACCCAACCCTAAACCTACCTGATAGTGTTAACAAATGCAAAAGTGATATAAAAATAAAATACAGAAGCAAAATACTGATATTTTGTTTACTTTTTATATTTATTTCATTTTTAACAAAATAAATGTTACCAACCATTGGCAGGGATGTCAAAATGTTCATTTAGGATGTAAATGTATTTGCTGTAAACCCTTGTTGTAATCAGTTATTGGCTCTCTTGACTTCATTATTGACTGGTGATTGTGTTCTTGACTAATTGAATAACCTGTATGGGATTGGTTAAAATAAAAAAAGGCTTTGTTTTTATTGCCAGGCTCTTTCGACAGTCAGTTTCTCATAGAAGTTTACATTGATTACCATAATAGCCAACAATAAACCGCACACTCGAGTTAATACAACCCATAAAACCGAGATTGATTATCGATACGTCTTAACCATTAACAAAAGGTATGGTTATGTTTAGAATGCAGTTTGTATACTGCACAGTATACACTGTATAATGCTTTCTATTTGGTAAAAATAATATGTGAAACAGAATGTGTGTTGCACATGTGTTTCAAACAGTAGTATACTACATTTATCACATAACCATGTTTAATTTAGCAGGTGGCATCAAAATTATATTTCAGAAATAAAAACTATTTTGGTTTATTGACTTATTTTTATTTATTTATTTAATTAAATAATGAATCAATAAGGCTGTGGTTACTATGTTTTGTATTTGTAGGCCAGTGTAATAGTACTGTATGTTATTGAGACAGTCAATGTCACGTTACTAAATCAGTGGTAAATGTCATGTCTATAATGAAAAAACATAATTTACACAGATATATATGGAAGCTTGTTTCCACCATGGGAAAAATTCCACCAATAAAAAAAAAGTTATTTGTGGCTCTTTATCTCAGAATTCAGACTTTTTCCTTTATATCCCAATTTATACTTTTTATGTGAGATAGATGATAGAATTCAGAGAAAAAAAGCCAGAATTACAACATATAAAGTCAGAATTGTGAGATATAAACTCAAAATTCTGAGAGAGAGAAAAAAAAGAGTAAGAAATGTAGGATATAAACTCACAATTCTGAGGGGAAAAAACTGAATTACAAGATATAAAGTCAGAATTGTGAGATATAAACTCAAAATCCTGAGAAAAAAAGTCAGAATTGTGAAATTAAAACTCACAATTGCCAGAAATATAAATAAGCTCACAATTGTGAGAAAAAAGTAAGAACTGTGAGATAAAAAGCTGCAATTTAAGAAAAATAAACTCAACATTCAGAGAAAAATAAAAGAGTCAGAAATGTAAGATATAAACTCACAATTCTGAGGTGGAAAAAAAAAAGATAAAAAGTAAGACTTATGAGATATAAAATCACGCTCACAATCACCAGAAATATAAATAAGCTCACAATTGTGAGAAAAAAAAGTGAGAACTGTGAGATAAAAAGTCACAATTACCTTTAAAAAAAAGTGAGATGTAAAATTTGGAATAAAAAAAAAAAAAATATTGAATTCTGAGTATCTCTCACAATTTAAACTTTATTTTTTCTCAGAATTGCAAAAATACTTTTTCTTATTATTTGTATTCTGTGGCAGAAACAAGTTACCATAGATATCTATACAACCTTAAACAGTTAGCGTTGTTAGATCATTTGCAGCAATTGGAATGAATATGTTTGCAACATTTAGTCTACATGCAGCCTGTAGCGTCCTCTCATTTGAGTGCATCAAGTGCTGCGCTAGCACTTAAACAGTCCAGATCTATTTTGTGTGCATCTGGGCCTGCCGCTGTGGGTTTTGAATGTGGCTCGTTGAACAGAGTTTTCTTTGCACTGTTGGATCAGTGAAGTCATGGGGCCGTGCAGTAGCCTGATCGATAGCAGTCTTACTGTCAGTATCTGAATGATCACGTTTCTGTGCGCTCCCTGCGACTCTGTAATAAAAGGTAAATATTTAATGGCCCCTGCTCAATCGTGGCCCACCACCGACTGCCCAGGATGATGCAACGTTATCAATTTTGATCACACCTCCCTCTGTTTAAATGGCTGAAGTGTGTCTGATGAAAGCAGCTCTTTATTTTTTCATTGCACTTCAGTTCAGGAGAATGTGTGCTAGTGTAGACTAGGAATCAAGCTGGGCCAATGCTTGTATTGTGCTTGCTTTGCTGTTCTAATGTATATGGAGCCTTGATAAAATTGTGTAAAACACGTTGAGTTGTAGTTGTTTTCTTGTCGAGTTTTCCAAATGTCCAGTTTAATCAATTCAATACAGTCACAGAATGGTCTTGGCTATTGAGTTCACGGTTATTTTTGTTTACCCTTGTAACATATTGTTCGAGATTTTTTTTTACTTGATTAATTATTTATTTATTTATTGATTATTTATTTATTTATTGGTTGACTTATTTAAATTTTGTTATTTTATTTTATTTTATTTTATTTTATTTTATTTTATTTTATTTTATTTTATTTTATTTTATTTTATTTATTTATTTATTTTCATTTTGCATAAGAAACGATTCATTCCGTTTTGATAAATATAGGAAATCTAACTGTTACAAAAACATATGGGTCATATTTAAAATCCAAATCAAAGAAAAATTATAATTTGCTTTTGAAGAAATTAAGCCTTATTTTTTTAGTGCCGTTAATATTTTTATGACAAATAAGCACATTTTCTTACTGTACTATTCAATTGCATATTCCCATTAATATTCAATAAATACTATAAAATGTATTTATTATTCATGTATAGTATGTAGTATTCATGGTAGTACTTTATACTGGTTTTATTAAATTTATGCTAATTTCATGCTGCGTAGTAATGAGAATCTGATCAGTTAGCACATAGAATAATTGTAATTAATAAATAAATAAATACTCTAATCCAGATCTAATGAGAATATGTTTAAATAAATGAAACAATTAAAAACTAAAAAATACAATAAAATAAAATAAAAAATAAGTAAGCAAGCAAATAAATAAATAAAACATCCAGATCTAATGGGTTGGCTTTCCTGTAGCTCAAATGGTAGAGCATGGCGCTAGCAACGCCAAGATCATGGGTTTGATTCCCAGGGAAAGCAAGAGCTGATAAAATGTAAAACTGTAACTTAAAATGCAATGTAAGTCGCTTTGGATAAAAGCGTCTGCTAAATGTAAATGTAATGGGAATACGATTAGGGTAAATGTGTTAAATTGTAATGAAAATTATGTCACAAAAGTCTTAAATTATCATTTTCTTAATTCAATAAATAAATATTTAAATACATTTATTAATTTTTCAGGGCAAAATTACCTTGGCATTTTGTGAGATTCAGCCTAAATTCAGTGGCTCAAGACAAAATAAGCTAGTATGATGCGTTTGGTAGGTTGAGCATTCTTGTAGAATAAAATATGCTCAAGTTTTTCTCACAGAGCTTTTTATATAATCGTAAACAAAATAAATGATCGGCCCAATGGAGGAGTCATAAATTTCCTATAGCCTGCTTTGTGAAGGACCATCAATAATAGTGGTCTGTATCCCTCAGAGTGAGATTTGACTGGGAACACCAAGAGTTACACTCAAATGTTTAATATTGAACTCTCAGATTTACTTTGTGCCCACAAGCATCATTTCTCACTAGGACCCTAAACGTCAAGCTCAAAAGACGTGTGGTTCTGTTCATGAGGTGTGTTTATTTTTACCTACATGTTCTGTCACCATATGAGCTACTGAGTAGAGACTTCACCAGTTCAGAGAACTGCAGACGATTGCAAAACTTTATCAATCTGACATATAAATCTTTAATTTTTAATCTTTACATTTAAAACATGTAGTAGATGCTCTTATCCAGAATACACATAAGAAACTGTTGTGGTCAAACATGCAATTTAAAAACATAGGGACTAGAGCTAAAACCTTATTCAAAGCCTAATAAATTCAACACGAATAAACAAGCCATGTCACTTGTGCACGTCACGTCAACAGCTCTGCTGTTATGGCAAGACTTCACACACCTTGCACCTAGGGTTGTATTTGCGGGGGTTACACCTACAAGTCTGGGCAATGCTCCATAACCCTGAGACAGTCAAGGTGAGAAAAAATATATATTTTCAGGTCTCTTCAACTGCTACTGACACAAGAGTTGGTGAGATTTATTGATTCAATGAAAAACTATTATTTCTGATGTTAGCCTTCGAAATTCACTGGATTTGACAAAGTCACCTACCAAGACAGCATCTGAAAGCATCTTGGGCACAAAGACTTGAAGATTTCTTCATTTGGCCAATTTGCATGATGTGTATCCTTCACGGAGAGGGCAAAACAAAAATGGATCTTGACTAGCTACGTGAAAATTAGTCCAAGATGGCTTGTGGAGACAAATATGTAATATAAATATATTTCAATCTTATTAAAAAGTGACTATTTTACCCAGTATTTCTTATGTGTGTGCATAGAGTGCTGCAAGAATGACAACCCGGAAGCCTCACTCCGATTTCCTTCAACAAAACTAACCTTACATTTAATGTAATTCTACAGTAAAATACTGTTCAATTTACAATTTTTGGAAGTGGAAAAGAACCATTTTATTGTGTAAAACTGTGAAAAACTGTAAATTGACGTTCCCAAAATTTCCTGTGTGACACTTCACATTTGATGTTTTTCGTTGAAATAACTGTGCTGCTTTGTTTTTTGATCACTTATTACATTAGGGTTTTAATGCAATAAACCAGTGGTTCTCAAAGTGTGGGGCGCGCCCGCCGGGGGTGGCGCACGAGTACTGCAGGGGGGCGTGGGCCATCCGCAGAAAAAGAAAATAAATAAAACAGTAAACAGCCAAAGGACGTAACTTAGAATGGGAGATGGATCGGTTTGTGAAAGGGAAGAGAAAAGCCATAGATGAAGTCGCACAGACACAGGCAGGTGCTGGACTGGTAATTCAAAAGCTAAATGTAGAAAATATAACAAGCCATATCTTGCTCTCGGCTTCACTCACTGTGTCTACACCAGACACTTCAGAACCACTGCAATAAACAATCATTTACTTTTAATTTTAGTGTCATGTTACCATGACAATGTTTAGTTTAGTAATTGTGTGAATGACACTGTGCACCTTTTATATATTAGTATTTATTTACTACTTCAGCTTGTGGAACAGCAACTTGTGATGAGCTTTGATTCATCATGTGACTTTCTCATCACCACACATTTTTGGTGTTTGTCAGTGTATTACAAAGGTACAAAACAGATATTAGTACTTCGCTAGGTTGGTACTGCATATTAAAATTATAATTAATTATATTAATTATACTTAAAAGAAATACTTTTTTACTGTCCATTTTAGTTAAATCTATAATACCTTAAATGTTGCTAGCATATACTTTATGGTAACCACAGCTGCTGTTTAATCTTCACAGACTTTTTGATACTTATATGTTTTGTTTAACAAGATGATCTTCACATATTAACACAACTTTAAGGAATTTTGAGCTTAATTACAATCGCTAGAAGTAAAATGCTATAAACTACAGCAGATAAATGACTTCAGTGTCACCAAACTTTTTCAATCTTCAATTAAAATCAACAATTTATGAAGTTTGAGTTGAAATAGTTTGCAAGAGCTCGATTATAAACATAACAAGGCTGTTAGAGTAGAGTTATATGAATTTACCTGTCCTCAACAAGCTCTGTAGCTCAATTTAATCACTTGCCACCTTTTTTAAGAAACGTAAAAGCTTAAATCACGAGTGGGGTATTACTGATATATTCATGTTGCGGAATAAAACTCAAATGAAAATTCCATGATCTTATTTCAGACATTTAACAAAAAAACTATTTGAAAAACCCACTGGCATCAGGACGATGGAACCAGCAAGGCAGCTCACTAGGTTTTGGAACAGAGCTATAGAGATTTTCATTAGAAAATCTGGGTATTCAGACAAATGGGAATCATTTTCACATTAGGATAACAGAATTTCACATCAAACATTAACCGACAAGAGCTCAGCTTGGAATGAATTCAGTGATATAATGCTCATTAGGTGGGTTCACAGATATGTGTCCAAGTCTGAAGCATTACAAACAGATTTTAGACATTTGAGGAGACAGAGAAACGGCATTCAGTACTTCTGTCACTCTTTGTTGATCATTTGTTTGGTTGGTCATGTTTAAACCGGTCCCCTGAGTGTGCTTGTGAACAAATGACTGTTTTGAAGAGTCCTGTTTTGAGGTGGGCTTGTTGAAAATGATATGTTTACCAGCAGTAACGCCTTCCTTCCTTCCCAATTCCCCAATTCAGCTCAATGGCTTTCCCTCAGGTGGCAAATTTAGATGATTTTAAACCACTGTCAATTTCACATTGAATAAATAAGTAGATGAGTTGATGAAAGAGTTTTTGACGTCTTTGTAGTCTTGTGAAGGTTTAATGATGTGAAATGAGCCGACAGTTGTTAAGTCATCTCGTTTAGCTAGTGTTTAAAGTCTAATGTCTCCTTTGGCTCTTTACAAAGACGTAATCAGTGTTTGATTTGGATGAAAGCCATCTTTGTTTTTTTCAATGCTTCAAAATAACATTCAATCTGGTGTAGGTTTATCATTACTTTGTGCTTGCTCTACAGGCCCAGTGGCAGTCATCAGCGGTGAGGAAGACTCTGCAAGCCCTCTTCATCATGTCAACCATGGTATCGTCACACCCTGCTCTCTCGACGCGGGACCTGACGCCGTCGTAATCGGCATGAGTCGCATTCCTGTCATCGAGAACCCGCAGTACTTTCGATATGGACACAACTGCAACAAGCCGACCACTTGTGAGTACAACTGCATTTGCAGAAATTCTACACAGTTTGTTATGGACTGAACTGAACAACTAGTTGTTAATGATGTTTTTAAATGCGTTTCAGATTTGTGTCTGTTTTCTGCATGTGCGGTGCAAGAAATCACAGTGAACCAGTTACGATTTGACTTTGATTAGTGTAACCAGATCTTTCTATAATAAATAGCAAATAAGAACAAGGCCTTAATAAACTTAAATCCAAATGTGTTATCTTGGAAATAAGCCACATACCAAAATATTGCGACCTGTGCCTGCCTACTTTATTAACTCCATAAACTGGATTGTTTTATGAGCCGAACCCAAACAACAAACCCGAAGCTTATAATAAGTGGACATGGCAACCCTTCAAGAGCGCGCTCTGCCAAGCAACCTTCCAAACATAAACAAAACATGACGGCTCTGTCGACGACGGTTTAATTAAAATCTCTCAGCATAATGAGTCTTTGGTCACTGTAATATTACCAAAAATAAGATGCCAAAATGTTGCTATGGTTACCACGGTGTCAATCATCGCAACTTTAAAAGTGAGTTTTGTTCCGTACACACACAAACCTGGAATACACTCCTGACACAAAATTTATATTTCAAATAAATGCTGTTCTTTTGAATTTTCTATTCAAATGTATCAGTTCCCACAATTAAGCTGCACAACTGTTTTCAACATTGATGTGAAATGTTTCTACAGCACTAAATCAGCATAATAGAATTATTTCTGAAGGATCACGTGACACTTAAGACTGGAGGAATGCTGCTGAAAATTCATTTAAATTTACTTTTTAAAATAGTAGAAACATTTTAAATTGTAATAAATCTAATTTCTGAAGGATAAAATGATACACCAACTTTTTTTGCTCATTATACTGTTTCACTCAGGAATACTTGTGTAAACGGAATGGCCGCATGGATTTTACACTTTAAAAAAATAAATTACTTCTTCATGGCCACATATCACATATTTCAAAAATAATATTTTTAAATAGTGATGGAAATAACCTCTGTGTTTATGAAAGGTTGCTACTCTAGACCTTTTATCTAGTATATCCTCATCATAAAGCACAGTATATGGGTCACTATGAAGATGTGTGAATAAGCACAATAGTGTTAAAAATAGATGACTTTTGGATACCCGTAGCTTCCACCTATTGCAGAGTGCATGGAAACAAATGCCAACTCCATTGTTTGTATAAATGGCCAGGAATGTAAATGCAGAGCTCCTGCTAAGATTTATAAGATCATTTATATATTTATTTGCTATTTTTGGGGTCCGTTGTGACTGAAGCCTTCCAAATGACTTTTCTGGAGCAAATGGTGTCTTAGTTTAGACCTTTAATGTAATTAATTGGAACAAATATACTTGTGACTTTACATAAGTGTTTTTGTTAGCCAGTTTTAGAGGGTAAAAGGGGCACTTATTGATTTATAGCACATAGTATGGTATATATGGAGACACAAACTTGCACACATCAACACACACAGTCTATTTATATTCCAAGCACAAAACAGTGGTCTATTCACAGGGTGAACTGACGGCTATGAAAAGGAATCCAAAGGCAGAGGACAATCACATTTTGCCCTCATGAATAAATTAACTCTTTATGCATAATGGATGGCATGAAATCTTTATGGCTGTAGATACATAACCATCATGGTGTGCCCACATCTGATGAGTGTGTGATATTTAAATGACAGTTAGTTGCTTAAGAGAGGGTATATTTTTACTTCTCGGGCTCTGGGCTACTAGAAAGCACTTTATGAGCAAGCTGTAGTAAGCTGAATCATTTATATAAAGATACACCTTATAAAAATGGTCCAAGGTTCAGCTCATGATTTTTTTATAGATAGAACATAAACTAGTAGAGCGAGGAGTGTGGGTTGGGTATCAGACCAGTTTCACCCAGTTAACAGTTGGCATTTTTAGAAATCTAATCACAATCCAAATCCATAAAGCATACAATAGACTGTGATTGTGATTTTTTCATTGTTATATTTATCATATTATCATTATAACAAGGTTTCTGCTAGTCTTAAAAAGTCCTTAAATCAAAGCAGAAACCCTTAAATTCACGTAATCATAGCATTAAATATTGCATACACATTTTTTTGTTTTCTCAATTCAAATATCTAAATAATATATATACATTTTTTGATTTACATTGCATATACTTTTGAAGGAAAAAGATTATATGAATTTGTTTTCTGAGAAATGGAAACAAATTAAGTTTATTCTTAAAACAAGAGATCTGTCAGTTAAATTAAGCAGATTTTTTTCTGACTCCATATGACAGATATTTGCAACAAAACTTCATTTGTAATTTTGCATGTAATTTTGCATCTACAGAAAATCTATCTTGATTTAAGAATATTTAGAAATGTACATTCAATTTATTACTTAAACTCTCTCTTTTACTTGGTCTTAAAAGGTCTTTGAAAAAAAACTTAAATTTACCTCCATAAAACCTGTAATATCAAAAATAATGCTTTTTTAAATATTTAAACATATTTATTTAGATTTTATTTACAAAGTAATACTTTATACTGCAAAATTTAAACAATTCAAAAAACATATGCATTATTGTATTCTTTTACTGTAATACTGTCACGGTGCACACAGCAGGGAGGAACAAGGACACGCAGACGAGGACGTAAACTCAAATAATACTATTTAATAAGATACCAGGGCTAGACATAGCAGGACGAGGCAAGGCTGACAAACAGGAAACACCGGGAGTAACGAGTAGACCAGACGAAATCAAACTGAACAGACAGGACTATAAATACACAGGTAAATCATAGATAATTAGACAAACACGGCTGGACAAGGATTAATTCATAATGACACTTAACGAGGACAGGAAACAAACCAAATATGGACACAAGAGGCGGGAACACATGACGCACACAACAGAACCCTGACAAATACATTAATCAGAATCTAATGGGAACTCAAAAGTAAAATCTGAACGCATTATGGTAATTTGTAGGAAAATGGCTTTAATTTTAATTTATGTCACAATTCAAGAAAAAAAATAATTTGATCCTAAAATAGGCTTAATTCTTTATATGAAATATGCTAAATGTGAAATTTACCTATAAGAGTTTAATTTATACAGCAATTTTGACAAATAAAAATATAACTTTGATTAGGTTTTATCTGTAGACTGCTGCAGTAGGTGTATTTGAAAGGAAGCTGTTGCACGGATTCAAGTAAGCGAGTCCCTTGAGCCATGACATGCTGACTTTTCAGGAATCCATAAGATGACTGACTCACACAAGCTATTCTGCAATTACAATTGAGTTGTGCTGCATTTACTTTCCTTTTCAACCCAAGATGAATTCATGTCTGAACTAGTGTTCCTGTGGCTCAGTGGTAGAGCATTGCGTTAGCAGCGCAACAGGTTGTGGGTTCGATTCCCAGGGAACACACATAGTGATAAAACATGTATATCCTGAATGCACTGTAAGTCACTTTGGATAAAAGCGTCTGCTAAATGCGTAAATGTAACTACACAGCATCTCAGTTAGAGGTTAGCACCAACTACAGTTTAGCTTCATATCCAATAATATAGATATAAAATAATATATATACTTTGCTTTTTGACTCATAGATCACAAAACATGCAATTATGTTAACATAGCACATTTATTTCAGAAGAGCAAGGGAAATTGTTTTCTCTCTCTCTCTCTCTCTCTCTGTGAGATTGCTATTTAATTTATAAAATTATTAATCATGAAATATTTGCCGCTGGGATTTCTGGCATAAGTCATGGGAAATACAGCGGCTGGATCACATGCAATAGACTGAGGATCATTATTCAGGTAGCAGTATTCCTAGAGGAAGTGAGTGCACTAGCATGTACAATGAGCTCCGGTGAGTACAAAGGCTATAAATATACGATCCTGACTGTGCATTGCAAATATGGATGATTTTGAGCAGGGCTGTGTCTGGCAAATTTATCAGATTGTCAGATTATGTCCCTCCAATAAAACAAAATGTCATAAATGATCCATCCATTAACAAATAACAAATAAATACATTTTATTTATTTATTTTGTAAGAAGTCTCTTATGTTTTATATTGCTAACACGTTTCAACACTGATAATTACAAGAACCATTATTAATAACTTAGCACCAAATCAGCATATTAGAATGATTTCTGTAGGATCATATGACACTGAAGCCTGCAGTAATGATGCTGTAAATTCAGCTTTGCATCACAGGAAAAAATTACATTTTAAAATATATTCTACGGCTGCCGAGAGAGCTCAATGCGCTGCAACTTCAGAAAACACATGCAAATAGAAAAAGCACCAGCAAATCAAGAAAACATCTTCATCAATTTGACAGCAGGTGCTGCAAATGCTCACAACACAAACAAATAAAGAATTTTATTTGCAGTGCGTTTCTTTATTTGTTTGTGTTGTGAGTATTTGCAGTGCGTTACTTTATTTGTTTGTTGTGAGTATTTGCAGTGCGTTTCTTTATTTGTTTGTGTTGTGAGTATTTACAGCGTGTGTGTTGTATTTGTTTTCTTAATTTGCAGGTGTTTTTTTTCTATTTGCAGCGCGTTGAGCTCTCTCGGCCACCGTAATATTCAGATAGACAATAGATATTTTAAATTCTAAAATATTTTTACAATATTACTGTTATCAGATGCCTTTGTCACTTGCATAATAATATTAAAAAACATACTAGAATACATAGCTACAGCTTAATGCATTCCAAAAAAGTCACATATGAATCTGTAGCAAGAGCCAAACTGCAATATGTTAGAAATGAAATCAATGACTTTCCATTTTAAATAACCAGTCTTAAAGATACAGTTGAGAAAAGCAATTATTTTATCGTACTCCAGCAATATCCGTTCATTCTCTCACTTCATCAGGTTAGTGACAATGACTGCTGATATTTGTATCCAGCAGTGACCGTGTTTTGCGTCCTGTTCACTTTGAACTGCTCGGGACGTTTAGATAAGATATGCTGATGTCTCCTGGGTGCACCTTCATTGTTCTGGACACAATTACTTCGATTGCATTGTTTCAAGGTAACATTTGATGACAAGCTGAATTTATCAGGCTTGAGAGTGAGAAGACAAAGGCATGCGCTTAGAAAAAGGGCATTGTAAATGAATGCAGGCCAGGTTTAATGGAGCTCTGAATGTGCACACCTTCACAAAGATTTTGATTTAGTCCATCTATTGTTGCTGCTCATAATTGGACTACCATCTCATCAAACAATCTCAATGAAGGTGGACACAGACACAAACCAGATGCTTGATAACAACTGATCAGCCATATTTGCAAATAGGTATTTTTGGGGGAAAAATCACTTTCTGCATGATGATTAATTTTGCAGTATTTTATGTTTTAGTTATATGTTCCTCTTCTAGTTGAAAATTCAAATTACATTTGTGCATTTCTTTGAATTTCAGTTCATTTAAATTTATTTTATTTATACCTTTCTTTTCTAGTTGAAAAAATAAACATATGGCATTTGTGAATTTCAGTTCATTTTAATTGTACTGTTTTAAATTCAAATTCGCATTATTTATACATTATTTAAACATTACACTTGTCACATTTGTAAATTTCTTTGAATTTCAGTTCATTTTATATCTACTGCCCTAAATTAATGAAAAATGTATCAAATAAATTAGCATTTTATTTTATTATTTATACATTCCTTTTCTAGTTGAAAGTTTGTGAATTTCAGTACATTTTAATTAGGCCTATACTTTCTTAATTTCAAATTTGCATTTTTTTTCTAGCTGAAAACTATACATTACATTTGTGAATTTCTTTAAATTTCAGTTCAGTTTAATTATACTTTCTTAAATTCAAATACGCATCTTATTTTTTATTTATACATTCCTTTTCTAGCTGAAAATGACACTTATTGCATTTATAGATTTCTTTGAATTAATTTCATATTGATTCTACTTCCTCAAATTCAAATTTGCAATTAATTTATACATTTCTTTTCTAATTCAAAATGACATTACATTTGTGCATTTATTTGAATTTTGGTTCATTTTAATTCTACTTCCTTAAGATGCAGAAAATTTAAATTTGTTGTTTTTTAATTATTTGTATTAATTTAAATGTAATTCAAAAGGCATTCAATTCAGTTCTGAATATTGTACTAACCTGTTCTTAATCGGTTAACCTCTACATACCTTCAAACAATCCAAATGGTTGAATATGTAAATGTGGGCAGTCATATGTGTTCAAGTCTATAACGATACAGTGATGCTTTCAGAATAAGCTTGTTTTGCATTTTAAATGAATGGTCTGCATGAACTGGAGGAATTCCTTTCTTGATTGCTTCAGTAAGAATGAACAGCATTATTTTTTATCACATATTTGTGCTGCCATAAACGCACCTGCCTGTGCTCTCCTAATTTCAGCCTTCAGGATCTGATACAGGTTCGGCCAGGGTGAGGAATAAATAAATGACGGCGAGTCTCAGGATAGTGCCTTTCTAATTCAGAGTCTTTCCACAAACGGATTGTGTTAAATAGGCAGCGGAGGGAGCCGGGCTTTACCGGTTGGGTGGGAAGCTGAAGGTTAAGTTAACCCATCCCAGACCCTTACGGCAGGTGCACATGTAATTGTTCACTCAGAGGACGGGACAAACCCAGTGGACCACTTAATGGAACAACAGGTGAATATAAATGAGGTTTTGGGGACAGGAAGGTGCTCCAGACTTCTTCAATCTGCTAGAGCCGTGCTCCTCGAGTCTCTGAGCGTCAGTGATGATTGTAGCACTTGATACTGGACGTCTGTCAGGGGCTCGAGTGTCTCTGATCAGTAAGATTTGTTGCCTTTATGGCAAGGTGCCATACTTGCTTTAAGCTGTTTTATTAACAGATTGTATAGTTTTATGAAACACTTACTGGTTTCAAGTTAAGTGTTTTTAATAAAATATTTAATTTATTGACAAGCTGTCAATTAAAAAAAGAGATTAAATTCAGTATAACTTCTTTCTATAAGGGCAACAATAAATGTGGTATTATAATTACAGTTATTATATATAAAGATATGATTCATTATAATGTGGATTATAAATATTTAAATAAACAATTAACTTGAAACCTAAACGTTTCATAAATTTACTATCCAGGAAAAAAGATATAATGCATTACAATGTAAATTATGAATATTGTGATAAATGAACTTGAAACCAGTTTTGAAATGTTTTATTAAAAAAAAAATCTTAATAGTTGTTATTACAAACATTTATTGCTTCAAGCTGTTTTATTGACAGTTTATGAACATGTTTTATAGAAGTATTTGTAATCCACATTTTAATGCATCAAATATTTTTTCCATAACAATTGTAAAATGACATTTATTGTATACCACATTTGAATACTAATCTAGTAATGCAACAATAACATCTACATTTTTAAAACGTTAGAATGTGACTGATGTACTTGTTGATCATATGCTTTGATGCATCATATTCTTGAAAGGTATAACAATATGCATGCATTTATAAGTATTAGAATTATTGTGAAATTATTGTGTATTATAAATGATTTAATTATATTAACTCTGGTTACAGCTAAAGGCTATAAAAGCACATTCAATTTATTACAAGGTGCATTAAAAGGCATTATATGAATACTTTTATAATGCATTATATAAACAGACACACACATGCCACTTCAATTAGCATTGCCATTTTTTTATGTATTTCTGCATGGATCTACACTCAGAAAAAGTACAAAAGCTGTCACTGGGATGTTACAGATGTTACATATTAACATCTAATAAGCACATTTAGTACCTAAATGGTACACATTAGTACCTTTAGAAAAGGTACTGCTCCAGTGACAGCTTTTGTGCCTTTTGTCTGAGAGTACGTTTGTTTACCCAGAACATGCTGATTTAATAAAACAGATAAGTACAGGACTATTTATGATCTTTTATTACGAAACATGCTGTTTTGCCTCAGAATGGCAGCTTTGACCGAGTGACTCCAACATAATGATAATTCACAATGTCTTTGTGCTTTGCTTCACCGTAGCAACCACAAGTTGACGCAATACAACAAATCGTTGCAGTTTGTACACACACAGAGCAAATGGTTATTTTTGATCTGACAGCAGTATAACAGGATATATGATGTATGTTTACACCATGTGTGTGAATAATAGCCCGTGGTGTCAGTTGATTGATTCAATTGGAAACTTATTTCTACATAACTGTTTACCTTTATTAATGAAATGTTTGGTAGAAGCCAAAGAGTAGATGTGTTTATTTGAAGTTCAAGATTAGATAAAGGAAAAGACAGGCTGTTATGTTTGTGTAGAGTCATATTTGTAGCCTTTTTTCTAGCCTTGATTTGTGGTAAAGCATTTTTGCTTTTAAGCTACTTTAAATGCACACAAATAATTGGAAATGACAATGAACATTGATGGCAAAGCATTACAAGTCCCAGGTGAGTTCCCAACAGATGGCAAAAAGAGACCTTTTACAATTGACTCTCATTTGCATCACACTCGTTTTGTTTTGAAAAAGAGAACTCAGAGGAGACAAAAAAAAACACAGAAAATATCCAGCTGTGACTGTGAGCAGCAATTCTAGAACACCATCTGCACGGGAACTGACCTTATACACAATGTGAACAACTCACTATTGAAGCCTTTATTTACACTTGTACACATATGCGTAAACAACACGCACAACGGGCGCATACAGATAATCTGTCACTCATATTTCATTTGGCTCAGTTTTCCGCACTCATTTTTGCCACCTGTTCCTGAGGGACACTGTCTCTTATGATGATATTATTTGGATAATTGCATACCTGGACCTTTCTCATTATTGTATTTTCATATATTATGGAAGTTGATGAGATTCACTGACAGTGCTTATTGTTTTTATTCATTAAAATAAATAAATAAATAAATAATTCCAAACCAATATGCTATTTTCTGTGGAAAACAAGGCATGCTGTAAAACATATCATACAACGTAGTTACCACATCTACAAAAAATATTCCAATTCTTCTGCCGCACAATGTATTGATATTGTTATCTAAACCCTTTAAAAATCAGTTAGAATTTATTAAATGAAATAAATCTAAAATAAAATATAAATATTAGATGAAATGTTGCCTTGGCTGTTTTAATATTACTCAGATACTGTTATAGTTTTATTACTATTTCAAATTTGTTTTTAATCTTATATTTTCTGTTTTCATTTTAGTTTTAGTGTTAATTTTTAATGTCTATATAGTTTTTATTAATTTTTATTTCAGTTTAATTCATTATATTAATTTGTTTATTATATTAATACTATGGGCAACTAATTGAAAAGTAAATTTAAGATAAAGTACAAAAATTACTAAAAATAAATCTTTAAAATAATGCTAAATAAACTAAAACTAGTAAAAGTGACAAAAGCAGATAAAATTACTAAAAGTTTTTTTTTTTAAAAACTATTAAAATGAAACTGAAAATTTAAACGCTAATTCAAAATATAAAGAAATACAATAAAAGAACAATAATATAAATCCTAAATTAACACTGACTATTCCTTTAAAACAGTACCATTTTACAATCCAGTCTCATTTTGCTGCATCACTGTGAACTGATAACATTGACATACAAAACACTAAAAATGTAATAACCGTTATGGTTTTCTCTTTCTGCATTTCTCTTTCAGATGTGCAGCATATTAAACGGAGGGAAATTGTTCTGAAGAGAGAGCTGGGCGAGGGAGCTTTCGGAAAGGTGTTTCTGGCCGAATGCTACAACCTCAGCCCCACCAAAGATAAGATGCTAGTGGCTGTGAAGGTGAGGCATGTTTTTGCGGTTAAAAGCACCTTCTTCTGGCTTTGCTTTGCTTTGACTTTTCTCAGAATAGATGCACTTCTCCTGTGCACTCCATTCCATTACCAGGAATGTGCATTATGAAAGTAAAGCACATTCCTGCTCTCATTTCACACAATCTAAAAAAAAAGTTTGGGGCAAAATAAAACTTTATAGGCTTTACTTTTAACTAGGTTAAAGGTACACCAATTTTTGTTGCACCAGCATTTCACAATCCAGTCAATTTCCAACAGAGCATCACCCTACTGTACATCTTGTTCTTGTTGAATCCAAAATAACTGAATGCAGTTTTGTGTTCTTACTGGTTCTTAATAGAATGGCAGAAGGGGTGTGTGTGTGTGTATAGTGACAAAATCTTCTTTAATTTATCACAAACTATTTTTGTGTCCAATGTAAAATATGAGTGCTTTTGAAAAACCAGTTAAGAATTGGTCTAGAACTACTTTATAAGGCCAATAACATCATTTAACCATTGGAAAGCACTTTCCACATATTGGTTTTCCACTTGATGTCCAATGTAAAATATGGGTCCTTTTTTTCAAAACCAGTTGAGAACAGCTCTAGAACGACTTCTTAAGGCCAATATTGTCACTTAACCATTGGAAAGCACTCTCCACATCTGAACTTCCTCCTGTAATCCAATGTACCTCCTCACCAGAGCCATTGAAACTATTACATCATAAAGATAACTGAAGATGCTGTAAAAACTCCAGTGTCATGAGGATATCTTATGAACCTGGGGTTGTCAGGCCAGCTCCCCCGGCAGGACGCTGCAACAGAAAGAGCGCGTCATGTGTTGAGTGGCATGGAGCTAACACTTCCCCTGACGGAAATGAGCACTTCACCATCTGTGTCATATACACCATTCTCTGGCGATGCCTCCCTCTGCCTGTGTCTGAGAGATCAGGGGAATTCTGTAATTAAAATCAAATTGCATCATGTGCCATTCAGGCTAAGTTATCATTTAATTGGTAGGAGCAGGACTCACAATGAAAAGGCTAGAATGCGCTTTGGAGTGCCTGGGAAGATTAAATGGTTGTGTTTTTGTTATGCTATAATTTCTTTAGTAAGGATACCTATCTTACACAGTTGCCTGGGATTGAGAGATGTACAGTAAAACATAATCACATTTCTTATGTGCATGGTAAAAAATTATCAAATCAAATTTATCGAGGTCTAAAAATGAGCATTTCCCAGAAAGTGAGATATAATTTGTCAGATGGGAAATGTAATGCATGTAATGTTAGATTTGTCAGAAAATACAATTACAAATACTCTTGCAGACTGTCGAAAATTGTTATAATACGTTATAATACTTCTGCCATTCGATAAAGCCATGAAATTGCTTTGTCTGTCCTGATAACCGCATAACCGCAAGTTTGACATCAGGATGCATGAATGAATGTTGCAACTTTCAGTTTTGAGAGATTTTTTTAACAAATTATTCACAATTATTTATGATAATTAAAATACAGCATAAATAAAATAAAAATATTTATATTAGATAAACTAAAAAACAAGGAAAATAGAAATGTTGCCTTGGTAACTAATTGAAATAAAGTTACAAGTTTAATCTGAAGTACTAAAATTACTAAAACTAAAACAGAAATAAAAATAAAGCTACATATACATATTTTCAAAACGAATAAAAATGACAAAAGCACATAAAAATACTAAAAATTGAAGTAAAAATTAAAAATGAATGACATACTGAAAAATTTATCATCAAATTTCTTGTGTGCCTGCTGAAAACTTTCTGTAAAAGCACATTTATCTTGGTCTAAAAATGTGTCAGACAACTTGGTATGTATGTATGAATGTATGAATGAATGAAAGAATAAACATAAAAAAATAAAATTAAATAAAATATTTTATAAAATAAAATAAAAATATTTACCATAATGGTAACTGCTTTGAGCAAATGCAGATATAAATACTGCAAAATGTTGAAAATGAAAATCCAATAATATGCTGCCAAATAAGACATTGCATTCAGATGTATTACCTGTTTATGTTCATTGTTTTATTTGAAAACTCCCCAATTAACTTTGCCTTTAACATGACACAGTTTATGCAAGTTGCGTCACTGCACCACTTTTTGTTTTAAGAATTTATGCTATGGCCTTTTGTTGTACGTTTTTGTCTCATTTCAGTTTATGGCAGACATCCTGAAATGCAATTAGGCATATTAGTTTAACCTCCATCTCATTTCTCCTTGCTTAGAGGACGACTTCAGTAAAAACGTGGCATCTTGCTCTCCACCGTGCATTTGTTCTTGTCTGTACATCTCCTACCTAGAGTGAACATGCTTTCTGTTTCTCAGACTCTCAAAGATCCCACCCTGACTGCCAGAAAAGACTTTCAACGGGAGGCCGAGCTCCTCACCAACCTCCAGCACGAGCACATTGTGAAGTTCTACGGCGTGTGTGTGGATGGAGACCCTCTCATCATGGTGTTTGAGTACATGAAGCATGGAGACCTCAATAAATTTCTGAGGTATTTTTTATTGTGATTTCAGTGGGAATTATACAGCACAGGCTCCTTGGAAAAAAACATGCTTCCAAAAATGTACCTATAAATGCATTCACTGCAGTTTTCAGCTGAAATTAATACTAGAGATAGTAAAACGCCAACAACTTTTATTATTTTTCTAACAAATTATTATTATGAGGGCAGATTATTGATTAAGAAAAGATTGTATGACCTCAAAATGCTTGTACTATAGCACATGATTTGTAAAACTAATACATTTTGATGTTTGCATCACATAAGCTCCATATGTATGGCTTTTTTAATGTAGTAAACTTGCTCAGTAGCCCACCTGGTACAGTATTGCACTTGCAGGTCAGCCCTGCGAAAACACAAGTCCCAATAAAACAGATCAACGAATGGTAAAAGCAAGCTAAAATTGCACGGTTGATTTAGCAAATGTGTTTTTATCTCACGTTTACTTTTGATAAGACTATCGGTTAGGTTTAGGGTAGGATTTAATGTACTGTAGGTGGTACATTATTTTCAAAAGTGACAGAATATTAACCTTTCAGTTCCACTCACTGCACTGGACATTGTCACCTACAACAGCCAAACTAATAAAATGTTGCCAGACGCACTTCTATAATCACTCACTGGACATTTCACTAGAAAGTTTTCAAAACATGCAAGAAGTGACAATATCATTTTGCAGAAATGTTGCCACAGGCACGTATTTCCAATGAGTCTGGGCTGGAATTATAGGACTTGCATATTATGCAAAGGCGGTATGAAATTGTAGGTAGTGAAATTATTCTAGCTCTTAAGATTTAAGTTTTGGGAATATCATGTTTCCTTCATGAATGATGTCATTTTATCATTTAATACGGTGGATAGAGCCAACCCAAAGGAGAATTTTATTGCTCACAGGCTAGCTCAGTAGACTTAATTGAGTTGTTATTTTTATTGAGGAACCAACTTTGTCTAAAATATTTCTTAATGCTTTAGGATAAATAAAAATGGACACATAGAGAATTGTGCTTAATATCATAGCCAAGGCAATTTGATCCATGAATTTCAAACATTACTGAGATCTTTTCTGAAGATTTAAGACTTTTTGTTCTCCATTTCATGTCATCACTGTTTAGCAGAAGTAATTCAGATATTAAAGAGATCTGAACGATTTACTGATGGGAAGTAGTGATAAATAATTTAAAATGTTTAATTTCACCATTTCAAATATGAGACACAAGGTTACTGCTCAAATCAATCAATTATGAAGTTTCATTTCGATGCTGTTTATGTAGACAGCTGCTCATGTAGGCATTGGATATTAAAACAGCTCAGTTTTGAGACACAAGATTCTATTTCAAAATAGCAGCTCATGTTTGAACTTCATTGTATGCACGTTGCAAGGTGGATTGAGGCCATGTGAATTGTAATTTGCAGGGGAGAACTGTGAAAATATAAAGGCAGATAGAGTACTGGAGTGAGATGATTGTCTTGTGGGAGCAAAGTGATCGGTGATGATAATAAATTATTCTTTGTATAGTGAGAGAATTTTTTCTTACACTTATGCAGATGGCCGGACTTGCATTTCAAGGAAAAAAAATGATGAAATTCTTTTTAGAAAAGCTGCAATGATACAAGTCTGGTTGATTTTCATGGACAGCAAAAGGATTTTGGCAGCAGACTCTAGTTAAGCTTCATGCAGATGATATGTGTGTTGAATTAAAGAGATTTAGAGAACTTAAGGTAAAGCATATTAGACAAGTCAGAGTACATAATTTGAAGAATAGCGCACAATAGTGTACTGCCTTGTTTTTCCTTGGTTAGGATTTTTTCTCCATCCATTTACTCCATAGACATTTCAAAAATATTCTTCAGTAGTTTTAAGTTATAAACTAACCAACAGCTGAATCCCAACTTATGGTTTGGTTTGGTTCATGACTCACAAGCTTTGATTGGAAGTAAAAGTAAAAACATAAAAGAAGTGAAAAACATAAGTATTTGAAATGGTAACACTTATGTACAAGGTAAAGACTATGTCATAATCAAATCATAAATAATTATATAAAACTAATGACTAAGTTTTTGATTATACACTAACATTAAAAAGTTTGTGGGATTCAAGGAAGTTTCAAAGTAAAATGTCCAGATAGAGGCGCTAAAACACATGTTCAATTCGTGACCGTGGCATGTTTTTATTACGTTGGTACAGGCACGTATTTCTGAGTTTGAGTACGTATTGCGGCTATTCAGAATTGAAATATCTGGGGAGTGTCGCTAAAAGTTAATACTGTATCATGTTGGAAATATCCCCTACATCAAACCCAACCCTAAACCTACCTGATAGTGTTAACAAATGCAAACGTGATATTAAAACACATTTGTTCATGTAGCCGATTTTAACTTCCTTGTATGGATTTGAGTTGTTTTGTCGAACCGTGGTTTCACGGGGTTTGTACCGAAGCTCTTTATCGCTCAAGCGCAACGCCGTATCGCGTGAGCTACCGAGCAAACCTACTGAATTAGAAAACTCATGCATGTGAAGCTGGATATGTGATGACAACGTAAAAAAATATCAGTTTTGAAGTCAAAACATAATTTTCTGCAAGTAATTGTGTGAAAATTTCCCTTTATATATCAAAACTCTATACCTGTAAATTATACTTTGTGTGAAAAGGAATAAAAGTTGTCAGAGTTTTACTGCCTCTAGTGTTCATTTTAACTGGAAACTGCAGTGATTTGTACATATAGGGACGTTTTTTTCAGTTTTGCAGGAATGTATATAGAGGCACGTATTTCCAATGAGCCTAGGTTGAAAATATTAAGCAGCATAACCGTTTTCAACATTGACATTTAAAAAATCTTACTGATCTGTTTTAATGGTAACTGGTTGGTAAATCTCTCTTCAAATTATGGGTATTGTAGTTCCTCACTGGGAATTTGGCAATTAAATACATATTTTCCAAAATGATGTAAAAATCACTCTGACTTAAGTGGCTTCGCCAGAATTACCTCTTGAGAAATCAAATCTTTTAACCTTATTATTTAGGTTAACAGTATTGTTAAAAATCAAGTTCTATATTGAGAAAATGAATGGGACTCAGGACCCAGCCTGTTGCATTCTAAAGCAGCGCTGCCGCTGGGATTGTTAGCTCTCTGATTGTTAGCTCTTCAACATAGAGTTGAAGAGCACGCTGCTAAAGAGGCACTGACCAGAAGAGATGCACAAATTACAGTCGAGCCCTTTTGAACAGCCACCTTATGCAAATGCTGCCGCAATCAGACAAAAATCATTTTCCCTGAGTGAAGAGAAAATCGAAAAAGTTAACTGAATAGGTGATTTTATTTCACCAGGCAGTTGAAGTCAAAGCACATCTTTCTTTGCCTTGACTTACTCACTTCAAATTAGACAGCTTTACAGGATTAAAGGATTAGAGGGGGAATTATTTTATGGGGCAATAAGGCAGTGCGTTTGAACACTTCGACCCTGTGCCCTTTTACATTGATCCATAATCAATTTTCCCTGCTCGGATCCTAAACGCAAGTAATTGCAAACCTGGACAAAGCTCAGCAGTGAAGGACAATTACTGCCAAGACTAACAAGTGTAACCAACATGCCTTTCTCTCCACGTTTCAGAGCCCATGGTCCGGACGCCATGATCCTCGTGGATGGCCAACCGATACAGACTAACGGGGAACTTGGTCTCTCGCAGATGCTTCATATCGCTACACAGATATCGGCAGGCATGGTCTACCTGTCCTCCCAGCATTTTGTGCACCGTGACCTGGCCACCCGCAACTGTCTCGTGGGTAATGGCCTGCTCGTGAAAATTGGAGACTTCGGGATGTCCAGAGACATCTACAGCTCAGATTACTATCGAGTAAGTATCACAATAGCTTAAGTATAATTAATTATTTTTTTTGCAGTCAAAAAGCATCGTTGTAGGTACATTTCTTTCTATCTGAACTTCTGGACCGAAATTATAGGATTGTTCTGGGTTATTGTCAGTATTTGTGGCTTAATGTCAATTACCACAGAGAATAATGTATATTTTATTGTTAAATTTCAGGTTTTAAATAAAAAATAAAAAAACACTCACAGTAAGGTACTATCAATTGAAGTAAAACGGACCATGTATGTAAATAAAAACATTTATTCACCCTAATGATATTTCAAAACCTGTGTGTCCTTTAAAAAATATATATATATATATACTGTATATATATATATTTTTGTCCATGAAATGAAAGTCACTGGGGTCCAATTTTATTATGGAACTGTTGGGGAATTACAGTTAAAACCCATGGACAAGGTATGATGAACAAAGACCAGGAGCCAGATTGCGATTAATTAAATAAATTTACTGAAGACATAGTTTGCAGTTTCAACCGCAGAAGTCAGCTTCAACACTCACAGTAGAGTTCGTAGGCCGCTCTGCGTACATGTTCTAGACACCAATAGTTATACTCTAACAGAGGTCACTAATTACGCCAATACATAGGTAAGCAAGATTCTGGTTGATAAACTTAGAAAATCTCCACACATGGACGTAAAACTTGAAGCATATCTTCTAGTGATTATTTTGGTGACAATTGATCAGAGGTCAGACGCAATAGGTCTCTCCAGAGACGTATATCTGTTACCCTGGACATCAGGGTGACGGCAAATGACGATTTCCTCCTAGAGCTCTTTCTCTGCATCTAGCTGCAAAGACAGACATTCACACACATACGCAGAGAACACTTATCTGTACTTCAAGGTTGCCGGGCTCTGCCCTGAATCTTATCAAATATGGTTAACTACACACACACAATGAGAGCAGCTTTTTAGAGAGTAAAAAGGCAGACTAAAGCCATATTCAACTTATTTTCTAACATGCATAAATGTAACTTTGATAAATAATTATTCAAGAAATATTATAATTAACATTATTATTAGGGCCATTGTAGATCTGCCATCCACTCCTTCAGAACCTATTGTCTTTACCTAATTTGGTGTTCCCAGTCAAAAATTACCAGCCTTTAAAAACTACTTGTAAATCTCTCATTTTGCTATATTAATCACCAATCTTGGATTCAATATTTTGTCAACTTGATTTATTTCAATTAACACAGATTTGCATTTGTTTTTGGAACTGATTAATTGTAGGCCTCATTGATCTGAGCTTATGCACCCCAGTTGTTAGGTGAAAAAAAGCATTATTTATGGATAATTTTGGCAAAACTGACTCAAAAATTAAAGTGCATAAGCTCAGATCTAGCTCAGGCCTATGGTCACTCTGTTCCAAAAAGTGTATCATGGTGCGAAAAAAATCTTAAAGTACAAAAAAATTATCAAACTTTTGGAAAATGAAATATCCTCTCCAGGTCAAAATGACCAGAAAGCAACAGTCTGTGGTAATATATATATATACTGTGTGTATATATATATATATATATATATTCCATTTACAAAACCAATCCATAAATATTCCAAATATTCTTTTCCTTTATTTGTGCATCGAGTTAAATGCCAAGGACAGCAAAATATTCCACTGAGAAATTGGATTGTGGAGTGAGTCTTTGTATTCAAGCCAGTCATAAGCTGAAGGCCAGAAACATCTTTATCAGCCACACATACACACGCTTACGCACAGTCTGCAATATTGACAAAGCAGAGAGATTACGAAATTATTACCGCATTGGACACGTTCACTGTGTCAAGTGATTATAAATAGAGGATCCTGCCAAGCACGTAATCCACACATGGCGAGTCATATTGACGTTTGTTGTCCTCTGGGGCTCGAGCGTCTGGCCACAGGAATGGAGCATGACTGGAAGAGAGATTGAGGTACTGTCATCAGTGACCAATTCAACCGCCTTCGTCAAGACGTTATAAGTGGCACATCGACGTCCTGTCACCTAATAGCCTCCCGAGTATCTTTTTGCATGAGATGTTTTTGATAACTCTGTTTAGAGCCTCCGATGGTTATACAGAAAACGGATTCAGGGAAAAGCACAGCACAGGCTTGATCACTCAAACACGCTGCGGATTGTCTTAGATGTCGTCTTGGATTTTCTTCACCACAAATAGCTGATTACATGCTATAAACAAGTGAAATGTACAGGTCACCCTGTAATTTTGGTTTTTAACACCCTGTAAATAAACCACTCATGACATTAAATGTCATCACATAGACAAGATTTTCTTTCTAAACTCTCTAAAGGTCCGTTTTTACTTGAAATTTGGCCAAGTGTTTTAAATGGTTGGAGAAATCCATTATCGGTCATGGATGCATGAATCTGCTTCCCCTGTTACTAAGTATAAAAATATAAATGCCCAGAGAGTAGCCCTAGTGAAGCTGTAATCCATTCTCCACCATGCTGCTTTGCTCTTCATACCCATCTAGCCCTCTACCACTGAGCCACAGACTAGCCAGTAATCCAGTTTACAAACTACCAAAATAAAGCAAAAAACATGTTGCCTTCTTCCTGAAACCCACACCATGCTGACGGAATGGAAATATGGTCAATCAGCAGAGAGATTCTTCATTTTCTGCTTTTAATTTTTTATTGTCTAATGGGCTTATCAATTTTCAAACCGCTAAGCTAATTGCTCCAGTCTCAACCACAAAGCCCAAGGTGATACAGTGGATAGTGGTTTGAATGATTGCTTAACCAATTTTAGTTGCTCGTCTTAATGAGGGATTTGAAAGTAATTTACATTATTAAAGGGCCGGGACGTATGCGAGTCTCCTGTAAGTCTATTATTAAGATCACTGTTACTCAGCTCGTTTAAATTAGCAATTAGCAATTCACATGAATATATACAGTAACTCTAATACCATTTGAACTACAAATTAAGGTGAGACGCATGTAGGTCACCATGTACTATAACATACAGCACAACGATAGATATATAGATGGATGGATGGATGGATAGATAGATAGATAGATAGATAGATAGATAGATAGATAGATAGATAGATAGATAGATAGATAGATAGATAGATATATGGTGGATAGATACTTATACTGCATCAATACATCAATTCAAATTTGAATTTAACAGTCAACAACCATGCAAGACACTTTTTTCAGGTTTTTATAGATAAAACTTGCTGATTACAAGAGCTGACAGAATATATTGATGTTTTTAATTAGCTACACTTTCAGATTTATTTTTTAGTAAAACACATTTTGATTTTGTTTCATACAAAAAAAAATCTAATATCACAAATGAGATGGTTTCACAGCAGGGGTACTACAGTGAACTGATATGAGAAGCATCTGCAATGTATAATACAGCTTTTTATTTCCCTACATCCCTCTCTAGGATACTGAATTAAAGAGTTTGCAGCCTTCTTTTCTTAAAAGAGAACATATTAAGAGTTTATATGAGAAACAGGGAAATGATTACTGTGTAGTTACTGTATAACGGGACGTTCTTTCATGCAGTACATTGTAAATGTTTTAAATATGTAATGTAGACACATCCGCATTGAGTCAGAATGAGTATAGTGTGCGCTAAGCAAGTCCATGTCCAACCACAGTACACAAGTGTGATTTCACACATCATTGTTTTATGAAACGTGTCAGTACACAATTCAAAATGTATTGCTATCATGTCTCACTGCAGAAAATCAAGAGTTTGAAGATATTTGGAAATTCCTGTTTGCCCCTTCATTTCGCATCCTCTCCCAACTATCACTTGCAATAAGAGCAGCTAAAATACAGTTTACAGAACACAGGTTGAAAAGGTTTTCGATAAGATATTGACCATTTGCAGCAGACAGTAGTCACAGGAACTTGGCTAATTTCTAATGTGGAGGTAGACATCCATTAGTCTGCTCTCTGCCAGCCGGAAGTAGGATCAATGTAACGGCACACAACAGAGGGAATAGTAATTACAAAGAGAATTTCACGCTGAGCTGGAAGGGCTCCAGCAACACCCGGCAGTCCCGTGGACATTTCATGCTGGCACAGCATGATGAATGAAGTGGAATTGACGTGAATAAGAAATAGATTTGCAAATAAGCCATTTTAATCGAGCTGAGTGCATGCACAATTAATACATGATTGTTTAGTCAATTTGGCTCAACTAGTGGAGGAACAAATCATTAGTATTATTAAAGTGAATAAAATGTATATTTGTGTTTGTTTTATTTATTTGTTACATCATCACACTCACAGCGTTTTACAGAGTGGATCAGGATAATCAATGTGTTATGTATTGTTTTTAAGTCTAATTCTAATATATAAGAATCCCATTAAGAGTCCCACATGTGCTGTGAAGAACAACTTTGTATCTGTTGCTTTCATTAAGGACCTCTCCAATGGTCTGTCAACTATGGATGAAGTAGACGTTAATGTTAAAAGAACAGCTCCCTATAGTGGTTGGGAAGCTTGTAATCTTTTTAAATCATAAAGTTGTGACATTATTAAATTTGTATGCATTTTAGGACACACCAAAATCAAACATAAATAAAGCTTTTATAATTTTTTTTTAATAGGCTTTGGATCACAGGTTCTTTGCTCCAAGTGCCATTTGGTACAATTTGACACATTATAAATATAAAATTTGCCCAAAGTTTAAATTCATGATAAAATAAAATGCACTCAATTTTGAAATGTATGAAGAACGTAAATCAAAATTATTTATTTTATTTAAACATGATGTGTATTGCAGAGTGTTAAAAGATGTGTTTGCATACACCTCTGTTCAGTAGTTTGGGGCTAGGTAGTTCACTTAACTATTTTTTAAATTATTATTTACTTAATAATTTCAAGGCAACGGGTATCCTCAATTTTTTTAAGTTAAGTCAACTAATCACTTTTTACAGTGAGAGATACCTTACTAAAGCACAAGATAACATTAACGTTCTGCTTGAGCAGATGAAAATTGTAACTTAATGAGTGTATGACAACCAGAAAATGAACATTTTTGGCTTCATTTGTATTGGGGTTGAATACTTTTGATATTTTGCGCTGTTTTGTTTGGATTCAGGAAATGTAATAAAATAAATTCTATTGCCCATCCTCTCAGAATACCTGGAATCTGTGATACAAGTATCACAGGCACATCATTTTTCCATTTTTGAAGCATAAACACCATCAAACCGATGCGAGCTTCGGATCTTCTAATGTTTCTCTATGGCGCTGAAACCTAAAGATGTCCGAGTTCTGCTCCCCATGCAACATTGGCTAGTCTGCGTTCGAGGGGAGGGGCTTACCGATAGGTCAATTGGGTCTATTTGTGCGTTCAAGTCATGTCGGATACATCGTATTTACGAGTTGAAAGCACATGAACGCCACCACAAAGTCGTTATTACGAGTGGGAAACTCAAAAGTTTCTTTATGCCCCGAGTTTCCGAGTTGGGGGCGTGTCAGTGAAAAAAACGTGTCGTATGCAATGGACGCAGCCAAAGACTAAAGATATGCAGCGTCGGTAAAGTTGTTGAAATGAATAAAAAAAATTTTTTTTAAATGTACAATAAAACTATATAAGTTACACATACAAAATATTATATTATTGTATAATTATAATAGAATATATAATTATTCAGTTTACATCACCTTCATAAATTAAATTAAAAAAGAAAAAACACAATGATGCACATTCTTCATTCATCATTTTATAGATAGAGTTAAAAAATTAATTGAATTTTATGTAGAAAAGTTAAATCGCCATTTCTGACCAAAGTGACTTGAACGCACCCGACGTCATAATAACGACTTGTCAACTCGTAAGTACGAACGTCCCAGGAGGACTTGAACGCAGCATATGTTTCACGCTGCTGCAGTGTCTCTTTCCTCCTCAACAGTGAGTGCTCTGCTTGAATTTACTGAAACTACACACAGCAAGTGTTAATGTGCCTGTGGTACTTGTAACACTGATTCCAGGTATCCTGAGAGGATGGGCAATAGAATTTATTTTATTACATTTCCTGAATCCAAACAAAACAGAGCAAAATGTCCCTAAGTATTCAACCCCAATACAAATGAAGACAAAAACATTCATTTTCTGGTTGTCATACACTCATTAAGTTATGACAACTGGGAGCAGTCATGGCCTAATGGTTAGAGAGTCGGACTCGTAACCCAAAGGTTGCGGGTTCGAGTCTCAGGTCCGGCAGGAATTGTAGGCCCTCTCCACCCTCAATACCATGACTGAGGTGAGACCCTTGAGCAAGGCACCGAACCCCCAACTGCTCCCCGGGCGCCGCAGCATAAATGGCTGCCCACTGCTCCGGGTGTGTGTTCGTGGTGTGTGTGTGTTCACTGCTGTGTGTGTGCACTTTGGATGGGAGAAATGCAGAGCACAAATTCCGAGTATAGGTTACCATACTTGGCCACATGTCACATCACGTCACTTTCATTACAGTTCATCAGAATCAGTGGTTTTATGTTTGTGATGAATTGCATCTCCAAAATCTTTTAAACTTTTTTTTTTCATAGAAAATGTATGTGATGCTCTTTTTTGTTCAAAGTCAGCCTCTGAAAACAGTTAGAGCACATGATCTCCCGGAGCACACTGATTACGCAATTCACAACTTCCACAGCATGTGTATTGCTGCAAAAGCTGAACACAACACATCAATGTGAACCTTGATATTTCTCTTTTTTATATATATTTCTAATATTTTAAATGAATTGCTGCATAAAAAAAAAAAACTAGTAAACTGTGACACTCCCTATGCTGGTGTCAAGCAAGATCAAAACTGTTGCATTGTGTCTTTGTCAGTTCATCAAAAGACCTTTTCATAACCATTTAGAGCTCAACTAGTAGACTAAGCAGTTAGCTTGTTTACAGAGAGGGAAGAGAGGGAAATGGCATCCATACCACGCAAGTTGTTTGTGAGCAATGCTTGATGTGAAATCTTTCTTGTAGGTGGGAGGTTACACCATGCTGCCCATACGCTGGATGCCTCCGGAGAGCATCATGTACAGGAAGTTCTCCACCGAGAGCGATGTATGGAGCTTCGCAGTCATTATGTGGGAGATCTTCACCTATGGGAAACAGCCATGGTTTCAGTTATCCAATAATGAGGTAAATTTTCACAAAATGAGTTGGAGCCATTGTTAGAACATCAGTGTGAATATGACATTTTTAGAATGTGAGTGTGATCTCTACAGGCGGGGTGTAATGCTGTCAGAGATCAGGTTAGAAGCTTACATCCTGCCACACACACATTTCGACTGGAAAACCTAGTGAGCTGTCTACCTAGACAGTATTTTAAGGCATCATATGTGCACTGACATGAGGGCTGTTAAAAAAGGTAGAAAAGGTCCAACAAAAGTTCAATGGCAGAATTGTATATTCCTTTTTTGTGGATTTGTCAGTCCCATTTTGTATTATGACAATATCACATTTGTAATATATATATATATATATATATATATATATATATATATACTGTATATACACACAGTATCTCACAAAATTGAGTACACCCCTCACATTTCAGCAAAAAATTTAGTATAATTTCTCAAGGGACAATACTGCACAAATAAAACTTGGATATATTTTAGAGTAGTCAATGTGCAGCTTGTATAGAAGTACAAATTTACTGTCCTCTAAATATAACTCAACATATAGCCATTATTGTCCAAATAACTGGCAACAAAAATGAGTACACCCTAAGTGAACATGTCAAAACTGTGTCCAAAGTGTCAATATTTTGTAGGGGCACCATTGTTATCTAGCACTGCCTTAATCCTCCTGGGCATGGAATTCACCAGAGCTGCACAGGTTGTTGCTGGCATCCTCTTCCACTCCTCCATAATGACATCACGGAGCTGCTGGATGTTAGACACATGGTGCTTCTCCACCTTCCGCTTGAGGATGCCCCACATGTGCTCAATAGGGTTCAGGTCTGGAGACATACTTGTCCACTCCATCACCTTCACCTTCAGCTTCATCAGCAAGGCAGTTGTCATCTTGGCGGTGTGTTTGGGGTGGTTGTTAAGTTGGAAAACAGTTTCTGAAGGGAGGGCATCATCTTCTGCTTCAGAATGTCACAGTACATGTTAGAGCTGCACGATTCTGGATAAACTTTCTCTTTTTGAGCACTATTTAATGACAAAAGAACACGATTTGGACACCGCTTTTTCTCAAATAGAGATCACGATTCTCCCACGATCACAGCCCACCTCTGAACTAAACAAAATAATGTAGAGCCAGGACAAGTCCAACGGGACAAAATATCCTTTGTTTGTTAATTCCCGGACACCGCTGCAGTCTACTTTTCTGTTTTTAAAAGTGTTTAATTTAAATGAATTATTCTGTCGCGTTCCTGCTTAAACATTTTATCTGCCGCCCATATATAAGTTCTCCGCGGTACAGTATGGCCAGGTTTCACAGACGGGGCTTAGACTAAGCCAGGATTAGATCATAGTTCAATTAAGACTATAAATTTAAGCACGCGGCCATTTTTATAAACAAAGGATGCAGGAATTGAGGGAAGACGCGCTGGTCCTCCCACTCTGAAAAAGGCGTCTCTTGATGATTACTGGTGCGAGTGCATCTTGAGACAAAACAAAGGCACTGATAACAATAAGGACATTTTAAGATCAGTCAATCCGTGCTGTAACCAACGAGTTTCTTTCAGTTGAAACAGCTCAGATTTACATTTTTGTCTAGGACTAGGCTTAAGCCTTGTCTGTGAAACCCGAGGTGAGGGATATATGGCCGAAGAGCTAAACACCTTACGGCCGCTTTAACGGCGGCGCGACTCTGCCGATATCAGGAAGCAGCAGACAGAGCAGTGTATTTAATACACGTGTCAACTTCGGAGAGAATTAGAATTAAAATGATGAAAAATTGGTCTGTATTAATGATTCAATGCCTCACTCTGTGATACCTCATTTAAGAAATTGTCATCATCCCTTTAAGAACAGTAAATTAATGACTATCGATGCCCTCACATCAAATCAGTGTTTAAAGAAACACATTGCTCCTCCATCCCTGCTACGACCCTCTTCAGTTTGCCTATCAAATAGGTCGAATGCCATCTCTCAATGATTCAATAACAAATACATTTTTTAACAGTCACTTGTCGCCACTAAGCTAGTGTCAAACTCTCAGCGAAACTCTGTGATGCAACTTCCTCGACACAAGTGGTGAAAACGTTATTTGAGGGCTGCGTTCTGAGCGCTCTACTCTCTCTACACACCAGTTGCTTTCAAAAGATGAGTGGCTCTATTTTGATCGCTACCATAGACATCAATGTTTGTAGCCGAACTATAAACTTTTATCAGGAAGAGACCAGTATTTCTATGAATGACTGTAAGACAGAAATAATACTGTGTAGTCAAACACAGGTGAAAAGACTGTTTGTGAAGCTTTTTCTTACCTAAACATGTTAACTGTCTGCTCTCTGGATCAGCAGCAGCGCGAATGCAGATTTGAATGTTCGGTATGACCGTCTTTTTCACACTCATCTGGCAAGTTCAGAAGCGTTGGCAAAAATAGACACGGGCGAATCGTTGTCATACAGGACTCAATTTAATTAAGTAAAAAAAAAAAAAAAAAAAAAAAATTAGATCGTGTGTACATACCCGGTACCTGTTTGAATCGAGATCGCGATCTTTTAACGATTAATCGTGCAGCTCTAGTTCATTACATGTTGGAGTCCTTATTTTATTTTATGTTTTTACTTATTTTTTTTCCCTCTATATTTAAATGAACCGCAGCTCCTGTGTTATGTATCCTTTTATTTTATTTTTTTGCAGTAGTCATGCACCCGTCCTGACCATTTCCAGATTATACCTGTATGATTGTGTATGATGCTACCTTGAACCTTGAACCATGCTTGACTGTAGGCAAGGCACAATTTTCTTGGTACTTCTCACCAGGGCGTCACCACACATGCTGGACACCATCTGAGTCAAACAAGTTTACCTTAGACTCATCAGACCACAGGACATGGTTCCAGTAATTCATGCTCTCGGCCAGGTTGTCTTCAGCAAACTGTTTGCATGTTTTTTTTTTAGCCAGCTTCAGAAGAGGCTTCCTTCTGGGAAGACGGCCATGCAAACCGACTTGTTGCAGTATGTGGCGTATGGTCTGAGCACTGACAAGCTGACCTTCCACTTCTGCAACCTCTAAAGCAATGCTGGCAGCACTCATGCGTCTGTTTTTTGAAGCCAGCTTCTGCAACTGACACACAGCACAAGGACTCAACTTCTTTGATCGACCCTTGCGAGGTCTGTTCTGAGTGAAACCCATCTTGGAAAACCTCTGTATGACCCTGGCCACTGTACTGTAACTCAGTTCCAGGGTGTTACCGAACTTCTTATAGCCTCGGCCATCTTTGTGGAGAGCAACAATTCTAATTCTCAAATCCTCAGAGTTCTTTGCCATGAGGTGCCATGTTGAACATCCAGTGGTCAGTATGAGAGAATTGTACTCAAAGAACCAAATTTTAACTGCTCTAAAACAAGATACACAAATTTGTATGGTCCTGTCAAGCAGACAAAAACATGAACATGATGAATAGGACATGTGGCTTTGCATGGTTAAACGATGTATAGCTGTTATCACTCAGTTTTGTTGCCAGCTTTTTTGACATTAATGGTTATATGTTGAGTTATTTTCAGAGGACAGTAAATCGTTACTGCTATACAAGTTGCACATTGACTACTCTAAAATATATCCAAGTTTCATTTCTATAGTATTGTCCCTTGAAAAGATATACTAAATTGATTGCTGAAATGTGAGGGGTGTACTCACTTTTGTGAGATACTGTATATATATATATATGTATATATGTGTGTGTGTGCGTGTGTGTGTGTGTGTGTGTGCGTGTATATATATATATTTCAATATAAAGTAATCATATCTTATATAATTAAATATTATATACCTGTTATTTTAAAATATTTTTTTCTAAAAATAGTTTAGTTCAATTAAAAATACTTTTAACCAGTACACTACCATTTGAAAGTGTGGGGTCAGTAATTTTTGTGGGTTTTTTTTGGAAAGAAAGAAACTGATACTTTTATTCAGCACGGATGCATTAAATTGATCAGAAAAATTACTGTAAAGACATTTATAATGTAAAAAAAAAAGAAAACGAATCCTGGGGGGGGGGTGATTTCCATAAACACACAACCTTTTTCAACATTGATAATAATAATAAATGTTGCTGAAAATTGAGCTTTGCATTGCAGTAATAAATTACATTTTAAAATATATTTAATTAAATATAAAAAAAAAAATCAAATATAGTAATAACATTTCTAAATCTTACTCTCATTTTTGATCAAATAAATGCAGCCTTATTTTTTTACCGACTCCAAACTTTTGAGTGGTAGTGTATATGTGTGCAATGTATTTTTATGCTTAATATTTTAGATAAGAATGCTAATACTAATCAATTGGGAGTTTACTGTGAGTGAATTTTGGGAATGGGACAAACAGAGACTCAAAATCTCACCATTATTTTAACCAACATTGCTGTATCAGGTTGGTCATAGTGTGCAACATGACTTATATTTGAGTGAAATAGCATGAAAAAGTAAGCACACCAACTCTAAATCAATTGCACACATTTGCTCATTTCTGTCTCTCTCTTTTTTGCAGGTCATTGAATGCATTACCCAAGGTCGGGTTCTAGACAGGCCTTGCCTGTGTCCTAAGGAGGTGTACGACCTTATGTTAGGCTGCTGGCAAAGAGAGCCGCAACAACGACTGAACATCAAAGACATTCAGAAAGTCCTTTACGCTCTGGGAAAAGCCACGCCTGTCTACTTGGACATCCTCGGCTGAGACTGGTGCGACGTCTCTCACCAGAATCCAACACAATCCAGGAATAACCAAACAAGCCCTTTTCCCCGCGTCGGCGCTCCACTGTAAAAACACCAACACGTCGGAGATGGACTTTAAGTGCCTGCAACACTTTTTTTCGATACACTGGGTATACAGAAAAAAGTTTAAAAATATTTAAAAACAAACTTTTACATTTTGTTTACAGTATATAGTGTACAGAATTATTCTACAAAGACAAAAAAATATCCTAAAAAGTGATGGCGAAAGCAGAATGTTGCCTTCTGTGTGGCGGCACTGTGTTTGAGAAATGATGATTTTCAGTGTTTCATTTTATAAGCATATATACACACATATATGAATATATTTTTATTTATTTTCTTTCATTTTGAAGGTAAAGTATGGGTGCCTGTCATGTTTAGTGCTGTTGATATATTATCTTTTCAAGACGGCTGCTCTTTGGTTCTGCTCTGCTTTAACAGCTGGGATTTTGTGAGGAAAGCCTTATTAGGTTTGGATTATTTTGCCGATGCAGCGGTCAGCATCCTTTTCTCTCATTTTTTTCTTCCTGCAACTCTGATTTGATGATCTATAGCTCTCGAGCGGGCAACTTGGAACCTTTAGAATACTAAAGCGTTGATATATTTTCATCGTACGTGATTGTATATACTGTAAATTTATATTCTTGTCAACCTGTTAACTTATTTTTTTTTTTATGTGTGTTTTGATTTCTTTTTCGACACAAGAGTTATTTTGTGACGTACTCTTTAGAAAGGGTCAGCCAGGAGAGAACATAAATATCACACAGTATCTTAAAATGAGCACTTGGCAGCTCATTAATAATACAGGGTCTCTAATATTGTCGGGGGGAAAACGCATCACGGCCAGTCTGTAACCATGCTGCCGTACTTTTCTGATCACCAAAACTGAATGTGGTAAAACTAGAACTAAACTGCAGGTTCGATGTCACCGAGATCCTAAAATGACACCTGTTTGAATCGATGTTTCGCAATCTTCATAGCGTTTGATAAATATCAATGCCATCGCATCTAAAGTTAACAATTTCATGTTGTTGTCTGTAGCTAAACAGTTCTATGTTATTCCAGGGGCCGTTTCCCTGAGATGTTTGTCGATACGACACCAAATCTTTTTGACGTCAGGATTTCGATGTCAACGGATTCTCTTGCCTCTTTGCAGTACCACAGATATTTGCAAACGACATATTAAAATGTATGTTTAGATTAAGTATTAAATAAATATCAGAACCTTGTCAAATCAAGTCGTTCCTGTTCATTGTGTTTAAGCTGTTCATTGTTGGTAATGGGTAGCATAACCTAGTTTTGACTCTAGCTGTCATGAAATTCATTGTTACGGCTGGATATGCCCTGTCTTTTGCTCTTGGGGCAAAGCAGAGTGAAATCTAATAGTTTTTGGTCACCATAAGCATTTTAACATCAGTGCCATACACTGTAGTGGCTTGCTGGCAAGCAATTAACTGAGGAAAAAGCCTTTGGGTCCTAACATATTTTAATGTGGCCATTTCTTTGAAAGATATTTAGTAATAAAATTCCTTTTTTTAAAAAACAGTCTTTTTAAAATATGTTGAATGTGCAAATCATGCCATGTATTCAGCAGTGCATTTAGTTTATTCATGTGGAAACTGAGGCCATATGCAATGGCTGCGTGGCTGTCAGGCTTAACAATTAACCATAATCACATCATTAAACCATTAAATGTAAAATATGCTCATACGCCTGTGATGGAAAAATTGTATGCTGTAACTGTAATGTTGCAGATTATGCAATTACCATATTTCATTATACTTTATAGTTTATATGTGTCAACACATTTGATACCTATTAGCAATCCAGGCAATTTAACATGTGGAGTGCATCTACTTTAAGAAACATGTCCAGGTCATATTTCACTCAATAACTACAAAAAATAAATAGTAAGTTATATTTAGCTTTTTCCCCCTAAAAAAGTAAGCCTGTTTTAGGTCCAATAAGATATTTTGCATTGTGAATATATATTTTATGACAATTAAGCACATTTTTAAACAATTAACCCCTGATTCTCATTAATAAAATGTGGAATATAGGCCTATATATATATATATATATATATATACATATATATAATACAAATATCTTTTGAAAGGTTATTGCACCATTTATTAATTATTTTGGGGTTAAATATATGACCTGGACATTTCATGCATGGACATGAACAATAAACAGAAGGAGCATGACAAAGTACAAATGAGGAGATGAAGAAAAGCCTTGTAGTTGCCCAAAGGGCTTAGTCTGTAAAAATGATTTCCCGGTTCTGAAATAATTTCAGCATCACCGTTTCGACTGGACAACTAGAGATTACTCTGTCCATTGTATCATTTCTCACACATGATGACCGTATGGCTTTTAAAGTGATAGCATTTGATACTCTACCCTGATCTGACTGGAACTCTATATATGAGCCACTCAAGTCTTGCTAGATGTGATTGCTTCAGGCAGATGAAGATGTTCCCTGTCAATGGCGTTATCATAATGAAGGGGGATTTTCAGGGAACACTGTGAAACCCAGCTGTTTCAGTATCAGTACTGATACTGAGTATGAGTTTCTCTCATTTCACTGCTGGTTATACCATCTCTGTATAGTCGTGTATGTGACAAATAAAACTTGAAACTTGTATTAAATCCCTTAAGGGTGCACAGACTGAGAACTAAACCCACATTCCCTATTGCCTTCATAAACGCAAAACACAAATGTGCACTGCAATACATCAGAGTTATTATCCTGCTTTATTAGAACACTCTAGATTATTATTCATGGAATCATGACAGGTATGAAGCCAGTATTATAGCACAGAGGCATACAATATATTAAGATTAAACTGAAATGAACTTAAAATAAAATTAATAAATAAAAAATGACACCACTGCCAAATTACCAAGACCTCTAAATTTAACCACTTTTCCAGCTCACTTCAAAAATCTAGAAAGCCTGTACTCATTCTCCATTATAACTGATTGCTCTCTTTAGCTAAAATATAACTATAATGTGATTAAAATCACATAATCCTTGAGGGAGTTGAAGAGCTTTTCTACACCAAAAAAATCGAATTGATTTCAATCTCATCTGAGTGAGTTTCTCAAACTGGGCTAGCAGACAGTGGGGTAAGATTTGACACTTCGTGTTTTATTTATCTCTAAATTCTACATACTGCATAATGATAGTAAAGTGCCAGAATAAATTTGAGCTTTTCATGATCTTAGTCTGACTCTTAAAATTAAATGGTCGTTTTTGGATGTTATTTGCTGTGTCTTTATGAAAATCCTCTTTCACATGTTAAAAAGTGAGTATGAGGACATTACAATGGGAAGAAAGAGCACATGTATAAAATAGATGAGCTATTTTTATAAAAAAAAAAAAAAAGACTTGGGGCCTGATTTATAAAATGTTGTACAGAAACCATCCTAAATTTGCATTAAATCATCTCTCAAATACGCGTATGTGTAATTCATAGAATAAATGTATGCACAGAAAACACACGTACGCCTCTCTTTCAGATGTGAAATCTATGAATCGCAAATGATCTTGAACTTGTTCGCAACTGAATTGTTTCAAACGACTCCTAATTAATGTAATTAACATAAAAGATCACCAGTCATCATCCAAATCCTTTAATTTAGAACAGTGAGCTGCAAGAACAGCTTACATTTGCAAAAACCTGCAGTACTCCCTCAAGAAAAAGTGTGTACGTCTGCTCAGACCCTGATGTGATGCTAAGCACTTATCCACGTCAAAGGCAGTTTTTACAAATATGAGCGTTGGCGTGGATTTAAGCATACGCACACTCTGAGATCAAATCTGAGCATATACGCACTCTTTATAAATGAGGCCCTTACCATTTTAACCTTGGAAATGAATGCTGTCAAAGTGTCCTATTTTGAAAATCACAAGCCATATATGCAGACCAGATTATAGCTTTGACTTGTGCCAGTATATAACCTCCTAGCAACCACACTGAAATCCCTAACAACCACACAGAAACCAAATCAAAACCACGTTTAAGAAGACCTTAGCAAACATCCACAACACTAGTTAATCTGAATTATATGCTTGTCATGATAGTCAAAAACATTCTGAATCAAACGTGATGAAGGAAAAGACGATATCAAAAAAGATATCTGACAAACCAAATATTTTTTTCTAAAAAGTTTGCCAAAAACTGAGTGATAAATCAAAGGTAATGAAAACTATAAGTCTGCACTTCAACCCTGCAATCATTACACCATTGCATAGCGACAAGTGTTAAAAGTTTTAAAGCACAACGTTGGCAGAAGTAACCACCCGACACACATTACGGTCATATTAAATGCTTAGTTTGGCAGGTGAAAATTGCTCCCAAGAGATCGACCCTATTTAGAAACACTATATCTAGATTAGTGATGACAGAATATTATGAATTATTGCACGCAGTTGCACCATAATCAAGTGTTAAATTTATTCAGTGTAACTGACTCCAATTTTTGAACTGGTAAATAAAAAAGAGGGGAAAGATTCTAGGAATTTTCTTCGAATCAAACCAAGCAAATCCAGTGACTGATCCGAATATGGAAAGCGGGAACAAAGGGAGAGTCACGTTGGGGAGCTGTACGTACTCGTGGTGATTGCTCATGTAACCCCAGAGCAATATCCAATTCCGGCGACAGGTGTTGACACCTAGATTAACCTTGGTTTGCAGAGAGCCAGGCTGCCGAGAGCTTATTAGAATGCACTGGGGATGAGAGCTCCACTCCAGGGCTGCAACCCTCAGGGGCTTTGCCCGCTGTGTGTGTCTGACAGCTCGACTACATGTCTGCTGTGTGAGTGTGTACCATCCAAAAAGAGGACGTGTGGACTGCGGCAACATCGCATTACTGCACACACAACCGTGCTGCATCACCTTTCAACCCGGTTTCTCCTGCAGGTGGAACTCCTTTCATGTGCACGCTTTCACTCACACTTAAATTAGATTGAGCTAAAAACAGGTTTTAAATCAACCCTCTACATTACGAGTAAATCACTCACATATGCAAATAAATAATGTCCATTGTTAGCTATTGTCTAATAAAGTGTTAGATTTTACTTACCAATGTTTGAGGCTAAGAATAAGTTCAGTACAGATATATTTTCAAACCAGTTTAAGTGAACGTGATTAAGCTACATACATATAGTATATAGTGATATATACTATATATATATATATATATATATATATATATATTGTGGCGGGAGGAGCAAACGACAGACACAGTGGGTGTGGCGTCAGGCCTCGGAGAGGCTTTTATTAAACAGAAATAATAAAATAGTGTCCAAAGGGGATGAAGTGTCCAAAATAAACAGGGGAATCTGGTGTCCTCGTTGTGCTGCGCGGGTTGTGAAGGGTGGGCAGTGTTCAAGAAGGAAGGGTCCAGGTAAGGGGCGGAGTCCGGCGGCCGCACGCGCTCCCCTACTTCGGGTCCGGGGCACGAGGGACGGCGGTTTCATGTAGCGGCTTCATCCTCCTCTTGCCCTGCGGCGCTTTCAGGGATTATACGGCCCGGCATCCTGGCCCGTCAGCCGTGTACGGGTGCGGTCCTCATCCGGACCGCGGGTCCGGCAGCTCGCGCCTTCGGCGGCATCCGTTCCCTCACCGCTCCCCTCCTGGACCCACGAGGACACCAGCGTGCATGCACGCTGGTGTCCTCGTGGGTCCAGGAAGGGAGCGCGGAGGGATTTCCGCGCCACCAGAGTCCGAAAGCCGCACCCGTTTTACGGTCGTCGGGCCAGGATGCCGGGCCGAGCAAGTCCCGCCGGACTCCGCGGAAGAAGAGGAAGAGCCGCCGCTATGATGAAGCCGCCGCCCCTCGCACCCCGGACCAGAGCGGGAGCGCGCGCGGCTTCCGGACTCCGCCCCTTACCTGGACCCTCCCTTCCAGAACACTGCCCTCCTTCACGAGCCCCGCAGCACGACGAGGACACCAGACCCCCTGTTTCTTTTGGACACTTTTTCCCCTTTGGACACTTTATTTTATTATTTCTGTTTAATAAAAGCCTCTCCGAGGCTTGACGCCACACCCACTGTGTCTGTCGTTTGCTCCTCCCGCCACAATATATATATATATATGTATAGTATATAATGGCAAGCAGTGTTAGGTATGTTACTCTAAAAAAATAATAACTAGCTACTAATTGCAACTTCACATTAGATTACTGTTCTAATTACTCTTTCTAGGTTACATTAAAAACATAAATTTTAATAACAGATGTTACATTTTGATGTTAAATCCTCTGTTGTTTTATATAGAATTGTTCTATAGTCTATAAAGTATTTAATACAATTACATCAGAAGTAATTGTAAATAAAATTACAGAAAAAAATTAAGAGTAATCACATTTTCAAGGGAAAGGTAATTTAATTACTTAGTATTGCATTACACCCAAAACTGGTGGCAAGTAAACAAAAAACAAACAAACAAACAAACAAAACTTGCCAATGGTGATTCTATTGCCAAGGTGTGTAGAGGGTTGTAAATTCTAACTGTATCTCTAATTTTATCATTGCTCCTTTGCTAAATGATAAAAATATATATATAATAATACGCTCAATTTACGTATGAATAGTCACCAACGGCCTTCTGTGTTTTCACACACTGTTTGTGATGTTTTCACACAAGATTTACTAAATTATGTTATGAATACAGTTTGCACAACACAGTTCCTGATGTTGCTGGTCAGTTCTGAGTCGCTCGGCTCGTTAAAATGGTGAAAGTATGGATATATGCCTGGATATCACCCTCTTCCCCATCATTTTGGTCTTTTGATGAATTACTTCTGCCATGATCAATAGAAAACGTAAACATTACATTTCATTTACCGCCTGCTTTCTGTGGGCAGCAATATGATGCTAATTGCGCCAGACAAATAGCATAGAGTTCTGTGAATGAGACACGATAATGAGCCTAATTTACATAAGATCCGTGGTTGTGCTGAAAAGAATGACAATGACTTAATTTAAATACTATTTTAGCGCATTTAGAACCATTTAGCACATCACAGCCGTGAATTGTGATTTGCTACTTGCTATTGATAGCCAGTGACCAGAAGGGGTTAAGGTTTTTCCAGTTAGTTTGGCCCACTGGCCCTGCTGGTATTTTGTAATTACACTGAAAATAAGAAATATAGAAAATAATTGTTCGTGAAATTTACTTATCATTTTTTCAGAATTGACAAGCAATGCATTGAATTAAATGTGAAATTTCAAAGTAATAAATGGAATTTCCTTGTGAAAAGTACTTCTATAAAATTTGTTTTATTTGCAGCCTCAAACACAGCTTTCAAAAAAAGAGAATTTTTCTCCATTAGCCATGTCTTTTGACAAAATAAATATATAAATAAATAAATATGATTTCAAAATTTGGTCTGACAGGTTTGGAAGCAGTTTTGCTGCATCAGCCCTGGACAACTAACTAGCACAGCTTAATTCAGATTGGAAATATAATGATTAGTTGTCAGGCAGAAGCAAGGTGCCCTTTACATCTGAACTCCACAAACACTTTATACAAAGTGTGCATCACTTAATTGGCCTTTTGATCAGAGCGGAAAGTAAACATTGCAGTCATTTTATGTAAACGTTCTTCATGGCTATTACGGACTACTTTCCATCAATTACACACCAGGGCTGAATTACATTAAAAGCTGCACTTTATTTTTTTGCTTTCTGAGTTGATAATATATTATGCTGTAACATATCTAACTGACAGATTTCGGATAACTTCCAAAGCTGCAAAACCATGTGCAGCACTATTTTATCAAATTTCAAAAGGCTACGTAACACTACGTAACCACAATACATTATAACAAAAAGTACATCAATAATTCATTCGATTCAGTAAAGTTTGATGGCATAACACTTTCAATGTACATTGTTTAAAAAGAATTATGAGCCATATTAATGGTGCCTTAGCAAGCAAAACCAACAATGTTTTTTAAAGATATTATTAAGTAGGATTATTATAAAGTGTCTCCTGAGCATTTGAAATATCCTCAGCTGTTTTGCTCCTAAATATGATTCTCACATCCTGTTCTAATAGCTCAAGCCTTCAATGAAAAACTGAACCATATCTTAAAAAGCAAAATAATATTTGCTGTGTCTTTAAACTGTCATTTCTTTAAACTGTCAGTAACTGTTGCGCTCTTTAAATTTACATACACTTATCTGAATGTATTTACATTTATATTCAAATCATTTAGCTGACGCTCTTATTCAGAACAGCTTACATAAAGTGCTTTATATTTAATGTGAAAGTGAGCTCATGTCCCCAGTGTATTCTAATAGACATCTGTCAGAGATCAGAAACCTTGCTGTGCAACCTCAATGCTGTTACATTTACTTATTTACACTCAGTTTAGTGAATCATTTACAAGCTAGTTTTATGCATTCCCACAATCAGTATACACATACATTCAAACCTGACTAATTGCATCCAACTCCAAGCTCTTCAAGCGGCCAATTCTGTACTTCATAGAAGCCCTGAATGCAGAGTATCTCGCAGGCATGCATAGCAGATTGATCAATGTGCCTGTCACATCCACTGCCTGCACGGATCTATGTTTCTTAATCTAATTAGCTGGGCTTGACTTTATGTAGCCTGTCAATCTCAGGACACCGTGTGAAGGTCAAGTTCTCCTTCAGAGGTGGAAGCAGATAGACAAGCATGTAAGCAACTGCTGTATTTACCTCTGAAACATGTTTTCACATTTGTTATGCATGTGTTAACATTCTGATGTAGCATAAATTGGATCTTGACTTCTTCCTTTCTAGACTAAGATTCTTGTTTTCAAAGGGATGCTGTTTTTAACATTTAAAATGATAAAATCAGGGCATCAATCTAATGTACCCAGCATATTTTCCCAATTGAACCACCATTCGAATATGATAAAACGACAGGGTAACACTTTATTTTAAGGTGTCATAATACAGAGTAATTACCTAGTTAAGTACTTAGTAGTAGCCGTTGTACTTACATGTAACTAAGTTATGGAACAGCCTGTACTTACAGTTTGTAATTATGTAGATGTAATAGGCAGCTACTGTTACACATATGTAACAGACAGCTACTTGTACACTTAAGTACAATCTTGATACACTTTATTTTAAGTAGCTTATGCCTGTGTAATATTCTGTAATTTTAATGTAATTAGAAAGGTATTACATGTATTTAAGCTGTGCACTGGTGGGTTAAATCAAACTAAGGTGCAGCTGGATAAGGTGTACAGTATAGATACACATGAAGTACACTTAAGTACAATCTTGATACACTTTATGTTAAGTAGCTTATGTCTGTATACTTACATTTATAGTTATGTTGTATAAAGTCTGCAGCACATATGTAACAATCTTTTGGTTACATAAGTAGCTGTGTAACAGACTCGGTAACATTTTGGTAGTGAAACAATTTTCTCTCAGAAATTGCTAATTAATTTCAAATAATTACAAAGAAACTGCACGTAACACTGAATTAAACACGATTTTTTTAAGTAGAAAGATGGAAATGTTTTCTTATAAAATATACTCCAATAATCAAAATCATTTTTACAGTGTATTGAAAGAGGGATTTAGGCCACCTTGAGATTCAATCAGATTTAAGGATGGTCTCTTTTGAATAGCAACCACCCAGAACTACTTAACAACCACCTACAACACCGTAGCAACCGCATAGCTACACCTTGGCAACCATACAAATCTATGTTGGCAACCAATCACAACACCCTAGCATTGTGTCGACATGGTTTTAACTGGCAAACACAACTCACGTTTCCTTCATAAAATGTAAAAATTAGTTACTTCTTATTTGCTTTTTAGCGAAATTATCCGTTTTGAAAGAAAAATCGTTCACTTACAGACACTCCAGCAGCCAAACCATGCGTCTGGCTTCACAAAAAAACGTCTTACTTCCGCGTTGAAAAATAAGGTGGATAGCATCACTAAGGTTCATTAATACATTTGTACAAACTTACCTTCAAGCTGTGGAAATACAAACGGAATACAGAAGACAATAAACGCAGCGCTGAAAAGGGGCGGAGCTATAAGGTATAATCATAAATATGTGGGATGTTTACATGAAGCAAAAAAGAAAAGAAAAGAAAATATGTTGTTGTTGTTTTTTGCCAGTGAAATTATATTTAAAAATATTTTACACAGTCAGTGTTGGCTAATATTTCAGCTGTTAATACATTACATTTTTATACAAAATATTTTAAAGTTGGATGTTATGTGAATTACCGTGATGGTGAAAACACCCCCAAAATAAAATAACTGTGCTAATTGTAATTTATAAAATATCCAAAAAACCAAGACCTGCCTTTGCTTTTATCACGTCAGTTACTGAGTGCACCTTACATTTACATTTACATTTATGCATTTAGCAGACGCTTTTATCCAAAGCGACTTACATTACATTCAAGTTACAATTTTACATTTTATCAGCTCTTGCTTTCCCTGGGAATAGAACCCATGATCTTGGCGTTGCTAACGCCATGCTCTACCATTTGAGCTACAGGAAACCTTAAATCATTAAATCATGTAAAAATTGACTGAGACATGTACTTGAAGTTTATTCTTCCACAAGAAATTCCCACTAAAGCAATAATTCCACTGGATCTATAATTATCTCACCTCTTTGCATCCCTGGTTAATTGTAAGCTCCTTATGTATTACTGCCATACATAATGGTGTATCTATGAAATGTGATACTAAATATACACTTTATATTACAAACTAACTCTGACCCCACTTGAATTGTCTTATATTTCGAATGCACAAATGAATAAGAATGCTGTACAAAGTCAGCAGTTTCCCGCACACCCACTTCTGCGCTAGTGAGAATGACAACGCGTCTTTCAATGCACCAAAGTCCTTTCAAGCATTCCCTTGGATTTCTGTCAAAGCACTGTATCTTTGACAAACAGAGCAGGGCGGTGTGCCACAAAGGTTGTTTGGATAACAGAGCAACATCTGATTCCCGTAGATTTTCTCTGTAGCTCACTCTCTGAGCTGTCATGAGACGAGGGGATGGGACGCTTCAGCTGGCAGAGGCCTCTCACCTTGAAACTCGAAGGGTCAATGTGCAGCGCTGTCATTAGGCAACATTAGATGCACTCTTTCACATACACATGCGGTTCCCACTCGTAAGTCGCAAGATGTGCCTCCTTTGATGGGGTTAAAATAAGGACTTGGAGCTAAAGCACTTTTTCGTGTTCTTTCTCCGAGAGAAACCTGAATAAATGATACAGGCACGAAGACAATTCTGCTAATAAAAATGCCACTTTTCTATTTTCATCTGAGCATGAATAGTAATATGGGGAGCTGCAAATGCATGTTGGCAGTGGAGGTGAGCAAACTTGGCCTTTTAGTACAGAGGTGTGGGGTGACTAAAGGTAACTGCAGTCTAGAGAAGACAAAAAGTCGAGAAACTTAAAGACTTTGATCGTGCCTTGATCATGCATTGCATCACCTTGATAATAAATTGTTCATGCATTGCATCATTTTGATCATGTTGATATCAAACTGTCATATAACCTATCAGAGCCATGACCTAGTGCTTAGAGTATGTTCTCATGCTGGAGATTGAATGAAAAAAGAATCTAAAATGAATTTATTGCCACACAAGCAAGGCCGGCAGAATAAATTTCCATGACTTTCACATGATGTCATCATAAAGCAGTGCCATGAGTTTATTATAGAGACAATCTCTAGGGATCAGAGTTTGGCTGATTACAGTACAATGGTCCTGCTGGAAGATGCCACGACTACACTATCTGGGGGCAAAAGCAGATTTTTCAATTTGAAGCAGCATGCTGAATATATGGCAAGTATTTCATTATAGAAAATGTTTTGATAAGGCCCAATTTTTTTTTAGAGGGCTCTTAACAGTTTAATATTTTTCCCAGTCCGCTGTCTTTCACATCACGGCTCACTAAAGTTGCTAGTGAAGGGGTGCCATCTGTCAATCTTTGTCATGATGTGACTAGTTACATGGCATAATTATGTTGCATCCTTGCTGATGTTTCCAATTTAGAATAGCATAGAATTGAGGAATAAACTTTGCTTCATTTTTTTTTTTTTGTTGCAATCAGATCCATTCCCTTTGCGAGAATTTAAGTTATCTGTCTCCTTTTATGAAATGTGATTTAAACTTTTCTCTGAGACACATTTCTTTATTTTTCTGACAGTAACCATGCTGTTGAACTGCTTCTTGAATTTATTTGTTTTGCACTGCAATTTTTTATTCATAAATTCATAACAAACATACTGTATATTCATCATAACAAATATACTGTAGGCTATATATATATATATATATATATATATATATATATATATAGTATGAATGAGCTGAATGGGTCATTAATGAGTCACTGAGAAGATTTGTTCAAAAACACAGTTCATTCAAGAAACGAAACACTACTGTGTTGCTCGGAGAAGCGCAACGGTTCCTGTGGCCTTGTTTGGAGATATTTTCATTGAAAGAGCAAGAACAGACAAACTAACTTCCAATATCACGTCTAAAATGTAATTTATGTCATATTAACTTCTTGTTTATTGAATTGTCATATTTAAGCAATAGTCACATTTGCAATCGTGAATTCTCTCTCCCAAAAATTTGCCACCCCCTACTGTTTCTGTCAGTTAAAATATTAAAAGCTTGGAAACAAAAAAGATACTTATATAATCTCTTACTACAACCAGTTCACTGTTTCAGAAGCTGAATTTTCTTATGCAAAAGTACTTGTTTTAGTGCAAATGTGTTGCCATGTGATGACATAACACCTCAAACACGCTGCATTATGCCTGCATTAATGCATTATTGTCATGTGTTGCCCATCAGTATTCAGAAGAGCACACCTGACTGACACTTTTAATTAGACCTGTGCTTGAATCCTAGTGCTTCTTTTGCAGTCAATATCAGTCATCAGTTACCACCCAATCGGTCACCCCAGCCACCTTACACTGTAACTAATTGACTAAATGCCTTTATGCCAAACAGGTACCCAACCAATTGACCTGCGGTGGATTCATCAGTGATTACATTTTTCCCACTAATTTCACACCGAGATGAGCACAAGATTAATGAAAGTGTATTTGTTGGCTTAATGCTATTTGTGGATTGGTCATGTCGTGTTCCTGTGTCAAAGAGGCAAGAGAGTAAAATATTCATGTGCTACAAGAGAGAGAACAGCATAAATGAAGACCATTTCTAGATGGGATGTGTGAGCATTTCTGCGTGAGCATTTCTGATGACCCTTACAGGTGATATTTTGGTCAAAAGAGCAAGGATGCTATGAAAGTTGGAGAGGATGAGTAAAAGATTAATTGAGCTTTAGTCTAATCTGATACTTCATTACATCTTAGTCCATCCGATGACTGCAATAATTCTTGTCCCATTCAGAATTGTGAAGGACAAAAAGTTTGAAATCCATCAACCCCTTTCACATATTTGATTGTACTGATTGCACTGATATCACTATTGATATCAGAAAAGTTGCACTGACCCTAAGTTCTTGGACTTATTTTTCACAATGCACTTAAGCCTGGTTTATCCACATTCTAAACCCTTCTTTTAACCCTGGGTAAAGAAGTGTAGAGTCAGCACCTCTAGTTTTACCCAGGGGTTATGAAACATTTTGCTTTTCACATTTTGAATAGTTAACGCTGGGTCATTTTAAGCCCCAGGTTAATGAAATTCACACTGCTCATATGGTTAATAATTAATCCTGGCTATTCATATGTTAACGTTTCACACTGTATAGCCATACGTTTGGCACCACAATAGGGCTTTTCACACAATAAGCTGAACCCTGACCTAAACACTGCTTTTAACTCCAGTTAATTTAGAATCGGGGTTTGCGCCAATTTTTACCCAGGGTTATGAAAACCTGCTCTGGAGCAAGTTAGCACAGCTTTTGCAATGTTAACCCCACAATTGCAGTGGAAAACGCATACAGTGTTAAAATGTTATAGATAGCCAATATCATGGATTATATTCACGTGTTTTGGACAGTCATGGAAACACCACAGGTTGTATAAACAGTCGTTTCAGCCTTTGAGGAGAAATAAAGATGTACAATGGTGATGGAAAACACATGAAGTGAAGAGATTCTTACCTTTATAGTCCACCAAAAAAAAAATAATACATACAAAACTTAGCACAGTCTGTAAGATTAAGATATAATACAAGGATGTGCAATGCTAGAGTCGTTATGTAAACAGGTCACATGCTTCGTCTAATCAGTGACACAGCAAATAATAAGATTATCCCAGGGTTTAGGAACATACCGTGTGAAATGTCAGCGTATGGATTGCCAGCATTAATTGTTAACCCAAAGTAAAATATGAGCAGTGTGGAACATAAAGCAAGATAACCCAGGATATCCTTAGTGTTTAGAATAACCCATGGTTAGCTATTTCACGTGTAAAGCCCTGTTTAAAAAAAATAATAATAATAATCAAAATCAACCTATTTATGCAAACTCACCAATCCTCAGTGGACACTCCTCATCCTCAACAAAATGTTCCTGAAAAGATGAAATACAAAAACTGAAATCTCCATCTGCACATGAGACTTATCACTCTCTTTCTCCCTAACATTTTTTCACATTTTCTCTTTAAAATGTGCATTTTATCATGTGTGTGTCCATAAATTAAAAAAGCTAACATTTTCATCAAGTGGAATTTGTTTTTGTCCCTGCAAAACTGCATATAGCTTTAAGATCAGAGTTAGAATTGCGATCACTCAAACATCACCATGTTGACGGAGAAATAAATTAAAAGAACCAAAGAAAGATTTTCTCAAAGCACAAATGGATAAAACATATTTTGATAAATGTGCTTGATCTTGAAATACTCCACGGTTGAATGAGAAAATGCTGACATGAACTAAGCATTCTGAAGGACTTTACAGCATTAAAAAGTGAAGGTGATTCTGAGAAATTCGTGATCTATGTCAATCACCCAACCAACCAATCAATCAATCAATCCAGTCTGCCTATCTATGACAATGAAATTGAATAAAAAATACAGATAATAATACATGTTGGTTCAGATAAATCAGATATGGTCTGAGTGACAACACATACAGGTACACAAAGAGCACCTTGCACCGGTAACCGTTAATGGTTCTTCAGCCTGTATGTCTTCAATAAGTTATACTAAAGTGGTTGTGTAGCTCAGAATACACGGGCATCTCTCTCATGTGGGTTAAATATATAATTCAAAGCAGATGCACCACAGAGTACATAGTGGAAAAAAAGTTTTGTGAACTTCATTTCTGTTTATCAAAAATGCTGTTTTTTAAAAAACTGGGGCAAATCCTGTGGTGTGGTTGTGTAACGGCATGATGTTAGCAGCAAAAATCTTTCATCAAAAGCTGGGTGGGTATTTCTGCATGCTCTCAAACTGTACAATTCGATGGACACCTCTTGAAGAAAATGATTATCAAGAGTTAATGTTAACCAATTATTATGATAATGTGTCTTAAGGGAGTTACTCTAGCAGTATATGCAGGATTCACCTTTCTCGTCATCTTCATCGGGCCAGAAAATAGATACAGTGGCTCAATACAATATACTAAAGGTCAGACTGAAGATCAAGTTTTTCAAGATTCTAGTTGCCAGAGCACATCCCTAATTAATAACTGCATAATCACATTGACAAATTTAAATCAATTTACAGTGCATTAATTGCAGGTACAGTGTCATGGGGTTAAGTGACTGGTTGAAGGGCGTACAGTGTAAATATGATCTCATTTCCTACACTTATTAACCTTATTAATAATGAAACCCAGACCCTTAACCATCATTAACCTATGATTTAAGACTAAACTTACAGCAAAAGTGGGGCTAAAGTGACAAAAATAACAACAATGGAAAATCTAATAAGATTTTTAATGATCTGACCTTACCTTTCTCCTGCCTGTAATAATTGTGCTTCTTACACAAATCTATTAGCCCCTACTGTATGTGACACAGAGTCATATGGACTGCAATTACAGTACAGTTTTTCTGTTTGCTTTTTTCTGAACTACAGTATCACTCTCTTTGTAAGGGAAGACTCTTCAGAATATTTAATTTTGTGCTCTACAGAAGAAGTAAAGTCATACTTACATGAGTGAGACTAATAATCTTCATTTTTTTTGGCTGAACTATCTTTTAAGTTCTGCATTCCAATCGTTCGTGAAAGACAGACTCCATACCCTCAAACAGACTGTGTTTTCACACTACACTGAATCTGCTAAATAAGTCCCAGTGTGTCTTGTTAGCTGTGCAGCACACCTGGAGACATTACCACAGTGATGAGGGGTTAGCACTGCAGAGTCCCACTATGCGGTGACCTCATTGCAATGATTATAATAAAACAGCACGTTTTATGCAACCGCTTACTATGTGGTCTGGCAAAGTTACAATACGTAACCTCCATTTTTGTCATTAAGTGATGCATTAGGTTCAAACATTCACTGATGCTCCAGAAGGAAACACGATGCATTAGGGCCGGGGGTGAAAACTTTTTGAATTTGAAGATCAAGGTAAATTTTACTTAATTTGTCTTCCGGGAAAACATGAAAGTATCTTCTGTTGCTTCCGAAGGGCAGTACTAAAATGGAAAAAAATATATATTTCAACAAAAAAATAAAAATTTGGACATTCAAAAGTTTTCAACTTTTCCATTAAGAGCCAAGTTTTCCCCTGGCTCTTAATGGATCATGTTTCCTTCAGGAGCATCAGTGAATGTTTCAACCTTTTTAAATAGTTGTGTTTGAGTCCCTCAATTGTCCTCAGTGTGAAAAGATGGATCTCAAAATCATACAGTCATTGCTGGAAAGGGTTCAAATATGCAAAAGATGCTGGAAAACTAAAGAATCTGCAGGGCATGGAGGATTTCCTGAAGAACAGTGCTCAGTTTAACTGTTCAGAACAAACAAGGGACTCATGAACAACCATCACAAAACAAAAAAAACAGTCATAGATCATACAGGTAACCACACACAGTATTAAGAACCAAGGCTTCTCAAACTTTTGAAGGGGGTTATTTGAATAATTTCAGCTATTTTTTTTTGTCTTGTGGACTATATGTAAACATCTTTTAGGTAAAATATACACCCACTGCCAATTTACCCAATAGTGTTCCCAGTTGCTGGCAAACACAGTGTACTGCAGTCATGGAAGCCAGAAAACGGACTGAGTCAGAGATGGCAAATTCTACCCGACCTAAAAGCTCAGAGGAATATTAAAATGTGGATAAATCAACTCATCAACCTACAATGTAAGGCTCGTCACCTTCCATTGTCAATTGCGCTCATTCGTGTTGAGTGTCCTCAACCCAAGTGATCATCAAGTCTGAGGAGACGACTCTGAATTTTGGACTGCAGTACCCATTTTAACCACTAGCTGTCATATTACATACATTACATTACATTACATTACATACAAACAATATTACATACTTATGGCAGCCCAGTAGTGCACAGCACAGCGAAATCTCCACAACACAACGGAAACAAGCCACAACACAACAAAATTAGCACAAAACAACGGAAACAAGCCACAACAACAAAATTAGCAAAGCACAACAGCAACAAGCTGCAACACAACGGAAACAAGTCGCAACACAACAGAAACAAGCTGCAACACAATGAAATTAGCACAACAGAAACAAGCCGCAACAACAAAATTAGCACAGCACAACGGAAACAAGCCACAACAGAAAGGAATTAGCACAACACGGAAACAAGTCGCAACACAACGGAAACAAACCACAACACCGCGAAATGAACACAATTGTCTAAATTAGATCTATGTGTTGTGTTGTGCCGATTTAGTTGTGTTGTGCACTACTGGAGTAGCTACTTGCACTACTGGGCCACCGTACATACTACACCTTTAATTACTCACCCTTCAGATGACACTTTTATTATGCATTGTGAAAGCATGAGCTGTATTTTAATTACTAAAAAAGTGGGCCAAGTCCTTCAGTAGCCTATAGTACTTCAATCAGTTTTTATAGAAAACCACCTTTTTAAAACTTTAAAGGTTCTTTCTGCTCAGGTAAGAAACAAAAACTAAACTGTGGCATGAGGTCATGACTGTTCCCAAAATCCCAAAAAGTGTGAAAAGCAGGTATGGAGTACTACTGTCTAAATGTAAATGATAAATGCTTAATGAGATGTCAATTTAGTGCAACAATTCGGTATGCACTTTGAAGTCAACCCTTTAGCAAAATCACCCTTCTGACTGGAGTAACATTTTCATTATATATGTCTGTCCTTTTGACAAGGCAGTTTTTTGCAATACCTTTCCCCTTCAGGCCCTGGAGATGACAGGGCCTTCAACTGGCCATAGGCAATGCTAGAATAAATGACTCTCTGTGGCAGACCGTGAGGTCTTGAGGTCTGTGGAAGCTGTGGTGCATGTAGTTGCGCCAGAATCCTCAACTCTGACTCAGCTGCCATTCTGATCAATAAAGCAATGCCACAGGGTTAGCTAGACAGCTGTTTATGTAACTCTACCACAAGATCTACCACACGAGGAATCCCTTGAGCTTCCTCCTGCAGCTCATGCTTACTTTTGTTTTCTCTCTTTAAAAAAAAAAAAAATGCTTCTTAATTTGATGTTTTTAAATAGATTTCCCAACTCTGATTTGCCATTAGTTATCCAAACAAATACTTTTTCCCTAGACTCATGGCATTATTTGAGCTAATGTCTCCACTGCTGGAAGATAGATAGACAGATAGACAGACAGACAGACATATCTTTTAACTCTAAAGTTACACTAAGCTCTGATGAAAAGTAACCAACTACATATTAATAAATATACAGTTTCTCAACAATTTCTCAAATGCCATGAATTCAGTATGAACTCAAACATTCCTCAACGGTTTTTTTCCCTATACCAGATTATCTGAACTATGTTCTTCACATTTAATTTTACAGCTTTATACTTAACTCTATTCAGACAGGACTAGTTTTCTCAGAGGAGGTCAGGTAAATATATCTTTCACAGACTTACCTTGTGAAATCAAAAACACAACCTCAGAAAAACTTACAAAGCAAAATGACCTATTGTTTTTTGCCAAACTTTTCTATGGGCTTCACTGACAATCTTATCCTGCCCACATAGGAATATCTGTGATTGCAGTATATTATTCTTTCATCATGCATCTCATAATTTATTTTGACTTCCTTGTGGATTTTGACCTTTATTCCAGCTTTCTGTGCAACAGTTGGTGGTCCAGGACTGGCATCCCATTTGAAGTAAAAATATAATATAATGAGCTCCCTAGCAGCATTGGGTATGATTTCTACCTTTCTTTCACTATTCACACATAAATATATAACATACATAAGTCTTAATAATTGCAACCTAAACACCATTAGAAAAAATGAATCCCATCCAAATAGTGCTTTAGATTGGGCTGTCTGAAGATGACTTCCAAATGATCCTGTCCAAAAGCTCTTTTCTTCTCTCTCTTTTTCTCTCTCTCTCTCACCCACTTCAATCAGGGTGATCAGGCTACCATCCATCTCTCTTAAGCAGCCATAAGGCCTTATTGTCGCTTACTCTGTGTCTCTTGCTCCATTTCTCCCTCTCTCTGCCCCTTTCTGAGCTGATATTGTTTGATGTGGTGTGATAAATCATAGTATTCCACAATCGGGTGTAAAGTGATTCGAGTCACAATCAGAAGGTGTGTAATCCATAATGTGTGTCACACACTGTCTCACGGGGGTCAGCTGTGCAGCTAGAGAGAGCTGAAAACTTCATTGCTGAAGTCTGCACTTAGACTAGCAGTCATTGCAGTGAAAACACATCGCCGGATCACCACAACATCAGTTTTTTGTAGTACTATTCCAATACGCTCAATATAACCACCATCATATCATATTATTTTCAATCTATAAGATCAAATAATTTTTGAGCATTCAGTGCATAAATAAATATGTATTTTCACCAGCATTATGGCTCAGTGTAACAAATTATTTTAGTAAATAATGTTAAAAAAGATTAATAATAACTGACACAAACCAATATGTTGACTATATAACCACCATTACATCATTTTCATTTCAACCTATAAGATACAATAATTATGCATTTTGTGCATAAATATTTATTTTCAACAGTATTATGGTTATCGGTTGACCAAATTATTTTAGTAAATGACGTTTAAATGATGTTCAAATTAAGTAGCATTTTTTTTAAAAGATAATTAATAACAAATCATGCAAAACGCTCAATATATTGACCACCATTACATAATTTTTAACCTATAAGATACAATAATCATTGAGCATTTAGTGCATTGTATTTTAGAAAATAATGTAAAAAAAAGTGATTAAAAATGTACACTCAAATACATGTTGATATATGATTAATTGCAACTAGTTTGATTAATTGATCAGCATATCATGCAATGTATTGAATTATATTTTGTAAATAATGATTAAGTTTTATAATTCTTTATCAAAATGCTAATTTACTATTCTTCTGAAAATGCTTATTTTTTATGACATTGGGGTTTAAAAGACCCTTAATATTTTATAATATTCTCACTTTGATAGCACTGAGATTGTTGGATGAGAAAAAAAAGATGTATTACATAAACCTGGATAATCACAATTGCCTTTTATAGAACTGCGTTATAGTTGAAATTGAAGATGTTTCATAATTAATTAAACTTCATAATTGATGCATTATTGAAACTGAATTGAATAAACATTGAACTAAACTGAGCTGACTATTGTCATTCTAGAGCTGTGTTACAGATGAAATTGCATTTGTTTCATAATTGATGCAACTGTTATTTTCTTGTTTATTACTGTGGAGCTGCTATGAAACAATATCTGTTATATAAATAAATGTGATTTTACATTAATTCTTGTATAGGCCACATTAACCAATAGGCTAATTGCTATTTGACTTTTTTAGGCTACTATTTTTACCATTTAAACGTGGTAAACTACTGCAATTAATAAATCAAATCTAATAATAGATTTGAAAAAGAAGCGTTAACATTGACCTTCAACCTCCACGTTCCAGTCAAAAAGCCTCCTCAAAAGTGCCGGTGATGGTGTTTCACGATGGGCGTTCCTTCACAATCCACCGCAAACTCACATTCAAGCACAGCTGTATTCTGGTATATGAAACAAATTTTCTAATCAACTCCCGGTGGATAAAAAGTCATTCATTTCTCACAGATTCTCCTATTTCACTTGGAAACATGTCACATTATGGAAGTTAAATGGGTTGCAAAGGTCAAGTTGATTTGAAAATGAACGGCTAAGAAAACTGGCATAATGCCGAGGAGAGGAAATCACATTCAGTGACTTGTTTACTCACATATTATCTGATGTCATGCTGGTTCAGATTGCTGTCAGACAGTGCCATAGAGTGAGTTTTGTAACACTCAAGTCAATTTAATTTCTATGGTGCTTTTCACAATACACATCGTTTCAAAGCAGCTTTACGAAAAAACAAGTTGTATGTTATCACTTTATTGGTTATGTAACATTGTTTCCTCTCAGATATATCTCCTTTATTTTACAGTCTCTTGCAACTTAATGAGTCTTGCTTAATACTGACAAGACAATGAGATGCTGTTTTCTTTAGAAAATATGATGTTACATTAGACTTTAATACATGTAGCACTCATGTTCTGTCAACTGTCATGTACTTTTGCACGCTTGGAGACAAGAAAAGCAAAACATGCAACAATAAATGTTGCGAGCGTGCATGGTTGCGTTGTCAGCTACTCATCTGTATGACTTCATGCTACACAGTCTGCCACCTCTTTGGCAAGATCCATCAAAATAAAGCGCCGGCACCTCTTTTGACATCTAGAAATGAAGGTAATGTTCTGTCTGTGCCTCCCTTGGAAACGCATGGCATGGTATTATGGGTGATTTGTCATTGTTGGCAGGTGTTTTATGCAACACTCAGTGGACCCATAGTGCACCATGTTCTCTGACACACGCCAGGCAGAGCTGCAACGCTCAAGTTGGATTTAACCAAATTAAATCCAAATGTCTATGAAATCCTTTTTTAAAGCAAAAGTAAAGTGCAACATAGAGTGCAAGAAGCAAGTGTCCATCTCTCAGTCCAGATCACTGAAATCAGTTCAGTATTATAGTGTAAGAATGACAACATATCCACGTGTTCTAGTCTAATAATACAATTATAATCCGTATTTTAAATAAAGGAGAATTTACCAGAAATATTATTTAACAGAATTTATTTAGGAGAAAAATGTAAATGTGCAGTATTTCTGATTTTTTTTTTTTTTTAACATAAAATCAATTAATTGGAGATGCTTTTGATTATTCAAATTTAATGTAACCATTAAAATGGAATCCAGAGGATAATGGAAAACAGAATTTGGTACAGATAAAACTGTAAAACTCAATTAATTAGACAGGCTTTTTGATTAATACAATTTAATTTAACCATTAAAACAGAGTATAGAAAAATGAAAATGGAAAAAAATGAATTTGGAAATAAAACGGATTTCATAGGGCCCTATAATTATAATATATTTTTTGTGGTAATAAAAATAGATGTAAGTGAATAATAGCTTTTAAAATGACTTAAAATACATATTTAATAGCAATGATGCAATAATAATTAGTTCAAATAAAGTATCAAAAGCAAGAAATCATATGGTTTTATTGAACAAAACTGTTAAAATACATAATGTATTATAACAAAGGCCTGACCGCCAGCACCTGATTATTATTTTTAAACATTACTGCGCCATCTAATCCTTGTTTAATATTGACCAAGCACCATTTAATTCAAATGTCCACTTAATCTTTAATATTTGGCCATTTCTTTAGGACAGAAATGCTATAGGCACTGTAATTAAATGAATATGTGGACATCAAAACGTGTAAACTCAGAGTGAGGGTTTGAGCTTTTATTTTGAAATCGCGATATATTCTCCTGTGTTTGTTTAGGTTTATAAATGATTTACCTTACAAATCTGATGAAATGGCGCACGTTGCGGTCCCAGATGAATGTTATAATAATCCCAAACTCACAACAACATGCAGAGATGGAGTTTGAGACGCTCCACATGTAAATGAGTTTCTGTGGAGCTACTGTGAACGGAGCCACTGTGTGACGCACGTGCTTAACCTACACGCATGTAAATAATTAAAGCGCATATACTGTGTTAGAACTGCATCGCATATAATTATTTAATTAAATCATAGCGTTTGTGAATTCACAATTCTGATTAATTATTATTTTTAAATGGGTTTAATATCATGCAGCCTTGGAAAATAGTCTAATAGTGTGTTTTATGGATTCTCGTCTGTGAAATGCGGCACTTCCGGTATTTTGCCGGTTAGTCGACGCAGCAAAATGAAGTCCATGATTTTTCAAAATCGACTAGTCGACTAAAATCGACGAATCGCGACAGCTCTAGATGATTTTATTGCAAACACACAGCTTTTCACTTCACAAGATGTTAATTGATAGATTGGAGTTATGTGGATTACTGTGATGTTTTTATCATCTGTTTGGACTCTCATTCTGACGGCACCCATTCACTGCAGAGGATCCATTGGTGAACAAGTGATGTAATGATAATTTCTCCAAATCTGTTCTGATGAAGAAACAAACTCATCTACATCTTGGATGGTCTGAGGGTGAGTCAATTTTCATTTTTGGGTGAACTATTCAGTGTTGCCAGATTGGAAATGCCCAAGTATCATACCAGAAGCTCAAAATTATTGTCTTTGGAAAAAAATTATTGTACACAAGTCAAACGTACAGAATACAGGTATTTATCTAGACCAACAACTTTCTGACACAACCTGCAAATTACCACAATAGATAAATAACTAGGCATACCTTAGTGGGAAGGTCCAAACTCCACCTAGTCGCTGTCATCGGAAGCCTGTGTGTTGCCAGATGTTGAGGGGCTCTTTTTGCGTTACAGATTTGATACTGTCATGAACCGCGATATAGTGCTCGTTGGCTTAAAAGCAGAGCACCCTCCCGCATTCTTAACACACACAAAATTCAGAAATTATCATACATTATGGGATTTTTTTTCCATTATTAATCACACATCGTACAGAGGTCAAAATTATCGTACAAATTCGATAATTATCGTACATCTGGCAACACTGAAACTATTCCTTTAATTTGTAGTTTGATTTCCAGTGATTTTCAAATTCTGTGCAATAACAAATTCAAGCATAAATGTCCAAAGTAAAATTTATGTCATGAAGTAAAACCAGAAAACATCACTGTGCATTTTTAAATCCCTTATGCATATTATAATATTTATTCAAAATGAGTGTCACTATTAATTTGAAATCCAAGTGAAGGGCAAAAACATTACATACTGTTCGACTTGTAACTTGAAAGGTCACGACTTATACAGCAAATGTATTCACAATTTTGTCTTTGATATGCATTTGAATTATGCTACCATCTTTTTCTGGACTTAACAAGAGAAATATTTAATTATACTGAGCCTTTTTGATTAATGAGGATTCAGAAATTTTGACCCAAACTTTGACCCAAAGCCCCAGTGCTTCCAATTAAGCGTTCGCTTCTGGTTTACACCGTTAAAAATGATGCGTGGTGCAACTAATGAGCCATTTGGACAGTTTGCCATTAAAGAAAATATATAAATGAATAAAAAGTCTCACTGCTGAATAATATGAACAAGATAACCATTCACTACCAACGAATCACTGTCGATCTTAATATTTTAATATGTAATCTATTCTATTTTGGCAAAAATGCACTTCTGAATACAGTTTATAGCCATGAGAGGCTAAAACACACTAAGCTGCAACACAGTTTAATGAAATGGAAATTGTATTCATATTTCATTGTGTTGAACTGCACGAGGAGCAGAATATATTTCGTGACCTCTTTAAAGGCAGAATTTTAGATCCCTCGCTGACCTTTGATGTCTTATTAGCAAAGCCTCAAATTCTCTCTCTGATTTACACAATGACAAGTCACAGATTTTCAAAACACAGAGAAATTATAATGCCGTGAATATATTTTATAACACAGAGACTGTGAGGAATACAACAGGAAAGTATCTGACACGAGAAAAATCCTTGAATCTGTTTATGTATGTGTCTTAGGTCGTGCACAAGAGAGACTCTACCTTTGTATTGCGCAAAAAGAAAAGCTTACAAACAGTGACCTAATTCCTCATCTTTATTCTGTCTAATTTATGGAATACGCACAACACTCAAAGCTTATGCAGATTTCCTGATGGTATTGTGATCTACTTTGACATTTCATATTTGTTGTGTAAACATCACTGGACTGTGCACTCATGGGTATCTGCCTGCACATTTCTGGGGCATTTTGATAATAAATGACTATAATAATGCATCATCACACACAAAATCGCTGTTGTTGTAATCAGACACCATGCAACGGCAACCTAATGTGATGTATTCGTGAGTGAAACAAAATATTCAATGAGAAAAAATGTGCAAGGACCATTCCATTGGGAATTGATTAGACTGCAAAAATGGTCTGTTTCATATCTGAATATGAGATTGTAGTTGTCTTGTAAAAGGATGAAAAAGGAATCAGTTCGTGTTTATTTTAGCCTCTTCTAGCTGGGAACCAAGATGGTGATGGGGAGGTGGAGGATGAAGGTCAAGTTCACCCTTGAGAGCAGCTCATCATATCCTAATGATAATGCGTAACCTGCATTAAATTAATGTGCTAACTGGCATTTCAAAGGTTGTGTTACCAGCACAATAGCATGAAGGAATGCCTAAATAGCTTTCATTTTCACCACCCGTACTGTCAGACGAAAAGTGAAGTCTCTTCAGAGGAAGAGCATGTTATTACTGTACTTTATTTTGATGCATGATTGCCAAGACAAACATTTTTCTTTGGAATAAAGTGCACTGATGAATCAGGGAGCAGGAACATCTTTTAAGACAGTAAATAGGGTCAATTTAGATTTCATGTTGACTTTAAATCTGATGTAAATGATTGGTGTTAGCTGCGCCCAAGCAAAGTAGAAGTATATAATATTTACTATTGGAAATAGTTTGAAAACAAGGTATAGATGCACTGCAAATTTCTCTGGTTTCTATTTTTGAGCCTTATATCTCTCATCCTTGCAAATATTATTGCAAGCTGAGCTGTGATATTCGACGGAGGTGCATTAGTGAAGAGAAGTAAACATGTGGAATGTGTATTTTCTGTTTACTTAGAACTAACCACCTTTGTTTTTGTCTTCAGATAAGAGTGCTTTTGTCATTGTCATTTATACTGTGGAAAAACAGTAAAAATATATTTTTTCTTAAAGGTGATGCATGTTATTTTTTAGTGTTAAAACAGTTTCTCCTGTTTGAGCTTAAAATGCTGAGCCTGTGAAACTATATTACATTGCTCTGTTTGTTTTAAAGCATCTCAACACTGACTCAACCAATGACACGAGTTTGGGGCGGGATTGTCTGTTTACTACACAAATAGATCCACACTTGTAATTTGAATTATGATATTTGTCATCTTAACTATGTAAAAACAACTATAGCTGCCTTTAAAATTTATGCTACTTATTATGGTAAATTAAGTATTTGAAATGACATACAGTATTTCTCTTTAAGAGCATGCAAACACATACATACCTAATACATACAAGCGAAAACAATAAACTTCTTAAATATATTTAATACATTATATTATTTATGGTAACACTTTTATTTATGGTACGACTTTTTTTTTAGGGAACACTGTTCACAATGGACTAGTTGCTTATTAGCATGTATATCACTAGTAGCATATTGGCTGTTTATTAGTACTTTTGTAGTTATTTTATTTATTTATTTAATCAGGGACAATACACATTAATAATACATTAAATCAATGTAAAACGTGCCACATTTAGCCAGGGTAGCTCATTTTCATCTGTTGTCCCGGGTTGATGTTTAAAAAGAAAGAAAGAAAGACAGACAGACAGACAGTAAATGAAAAATGTTGCAATTGACCAATCAGCACTGGTTATTCCAGAGAGCCATGCAATAACTTGTCATCTAACAGCGTATGCATATCAACATAAGTGTTGTTTTCATTTCAATAGACAACATGCATCATATTCAGACAAGGAATGCCTAAACATCTCTTGATTCTCCAGGAGTACCGCGTGCATCACACTGAATAATTGAACAATGTGGCTGTTAAGAGTGAAATATTTATGCATTTTCTGCAAAATAAGGGAGGAGTGGATTGTGATTGAACTCAACGCAGAACACAGAGTTTTCTCTGTTTACGCATGATTGTGATTGTATCGTTGCTGAAATCTTGCCTGATTTCTGATGGTGGTTTAGAACGGCACTCAAACCAAACTGACTTCAAGTACTCAAACAGTGCTTGTGTTGAGGGCTGGAGTGCAGGCGGATGACGGAGAAACAGAAGTGGGTAAGATCAGATGAAGCATCACAACCTCACACAGAATGAGTCACGTGGTCACAGATTATGGTTCAGAAAGTCATTAAAATGAATCTGTGACGAGCCATGAGCTCATGTAACCACCTCCACTTTGCATGAACCCGTTCACCTCTTTCTGCATGTGCTTAATGGGATTGTCATAAAACTGTCAGACCCAAACTGCAAGTCATAAAGCTAATATATTTGCAAATATTGTGTTTTAACATTAACATCTCATATCACTGCTGTTCACATACAAAGCTAAAAGAACAAAAATGCATAAAATATCATTGAAACACCTACCTAATTTGGTGCTCCCTGTCAAAAAGGACTGGCCTTTTAAATAACTGGTTATTTATATATTATATTATCACCAAATCTTGGATTGCAAAAAAAAATGTTGCAATTGACTAATCAGCACTGGTTATTCCAGAGAGCCATGCAATAACTTGTCATCTAACAGCGTATGCATATCAACATAAGTGTTGTTTTCATTTCAATAGACAACATGCATCATATTCAGACAAGGAATGCCTAAACATCTCTTGATTCTCCAGGATCAACTTGTTTTCTTTCAACTAGCACGTTTTGTATTTCATTTTGGAACTCAGGTCTCACAAATCTGATACGCCTCAGTTTTTGAGTGAAAAAAACAAACAATTTATAAGCATATTATATATATATATATATATACCAGGGTAAGAAAATGTGATAATCCTTTCCAGGTCAAAATGACTGGAACACAACATGATGGTTAAATCAATTCTTAGCCATAATGCAATTATTATGTATTTTATTTTAATAAAATCCACAGGCCTACAACTGGAAAGAAAAAAATCCTGAAGGATCTAAACAGGATTTCTAATGGAATTCCTATATGAATTCTGGAACCAATTCTAAAGGAATCAAATAGGATCAAACAAGGATCTTCTAAGAATCCACAAAGTATCCAATAACATCCTACTGAATAAACAAAGGCTCCTATTTTTCGGTTTGAAATATTACAGCTACATTTTTGCCTTGACACTAAATGTGAAACAAATGAGTTCAGCCTCCCCAGAAGCATTGGAAATGTGCAGCCATGAGGTGTCAAATTGAATTTGGTTTCAAGAGAGCCAAAGATGGAATCATTCCATGAAGATGCATTGATAGAGACACACACTAAATCCAGACCCAGCATGTCGTTATTTTACAGTCCCCATTCATATGCAGTGTTTTATATGATGTAAAATGAAACGGTTACATATCAAAAAGTTGATCAGTGTCATTTTCTGTCCAAATTTGGGCAGTTAATTTAAACATGATAAAATGTTTTAAATGCAGCTGAGAGTATTACACTCTTTAGCTAAACGCATTAAACTACTGAATCAAAGAACATGCAGAAGGGTATGTCTAGAACTCAATGAATTATTAATATTACGTCCAGATGTTACAAAAACAAGCAATGAATCCAATGCATGCATTTTATCTATTTAAATCAAAAATGAAAATCAAAACTTTAACTTTGAGAAGTTATATATTAGTTGAAAAACATGTTAATTGCTTAATTTTACAATTAAACAATATGTGTAGCATTTGTGAATAAACAATTCCCATGTTGTTAGAAAAACAAGTGATGTGTCTAATGCATGTATGTATAAAAACTTTAACTTTTAGAAAATGCAAATTTGAGAAATGTTATAAATTAGTTTAAAACACTTTATTTAACTTTATAATTAAATGCTAATTGTTTTTGTTAAACACATTTCACAGCTGAACAAGTGAACACAGAACAGCGTTTGCACACTGATATTAAAGCTCCAAAGATTATTAGCAAAAAAAAAAAAGAAACATTTTGACATTTACATGTATGCATTTGGCAGACGCTTTCACCCAAAGCAACTTACATTGTATTCAAGGTACACAACTTTTCTATCACAAGCAAGCATTATTCATCAGGAAATTAGTTGAACCATGCTTTTTTTTTTACATTGCCATAACAATGCTTTTTATCATTAAAATAAACATAGGAATAATGTTTATATTGTTAGTAATATTTCAACATGAAGACTTACTGGACTGAACTGCAGCAACTTAGGTTTATTTGATTATCCATGTGTCAATTTTTAGAAAATCATGTTAAAATTTGAGTATTAAATACGATATATCAGGCTTTTGAGGAATGTTTATTTGTTCATCTCTCAATCATCATATGCATTATATGTTCTGCCCCCACATTACAAACTACAGAGCTTTGATCATAAAACTAAGCATTTTAACATATTATTGGGAGATACAGAGTGACAACTGATATTAAATGCATTTTATAGATCATAGTAGATCTCATTGATTTATAAGCTATCAGAATTTCATTACACTTTTTGGCCACATAAATATCAGAAACTGCACCAAAGTTCATATTTTTGCTGATTTTGGGCCTCTGAGTAAGGCAGAGGTATTTTTTTCCTTCTCGAGTATGAGCTCCAATACTTTATGAGACTGCTGTATCAAATATGAGACTCAACAAAAGCACAAACTGCTCTATTATGTCACATATCAGGCTTCACAGGGTATATCTCCATGTGAGGGATGTTCTAGAGGTCTGGTCAAATTCTCATGTCACAATCCACCTATAAAGCAAATGATCCATAACATGCATTCTTTTCACCTTTTTGTTCTTTTTAAGATTCACACTATTCTGCAAGCCTTCACTGAGCCACAAGTCAGCACTTGTGACCCTCCATGTCTTTTAGGCACATTACTCAGGTTAAACTGTCTGTCCGCAGCTCTGGATGGGCGTGAGAGCCGGCTTCAAGCCTGGCTGGAGCCCGCGGCCCCCTCGCTGCAGGTGGATCCTGAGGGGCCGTGCCAGGGCGTGGAGGCATGATGAATAACAGATGTTTCCTGATTGGCTGTGCCATTCGTCATACACCTGCCTCGCCTCAGCTGCAGAGAGCTCCACAATATGTCACTGTCACCGGGCGGATGGCCCCAATGCATCACCCCATCTCAGCAACACTCAGCTCTCCAGATCCTTCTGCTTTTATAGAGTCATATTTCTCCTCCCAGCGCTAAATAAAAGAAAACTGGACAGCTCATGTTTTTCTTTCTTTTTTCACTCAGCATGTTCTTAGCTCAGGGGTAAGGTCATGGACACAGTTGGTTGGGTTTATAGCGTAAGGAGCACTAGGCTGGGACTGCATTGGCAAAGCTGTGTCATGTTCAAACCACAGTGAGAGAGCCTTTGAGCACCCCTCAAAATGCTTTTATTAAATGCGAAGTCTAGAATGTAAAAAAGCCCTGCACTGAAGACATTTTCCCATGCACCAGTGATTCAGCGATTTATCCGCAGAACTCAGAAAGTTTGATTTGTTTTTGGTTATTTGGTATTTGAATACGAGTCCCCCCCCCCCCCCAAAAAAAAAGTTGCTTATGTGATTTCCATTTTAAAGAACATGATATTATTTAGTACCATTTCTTTTTAATATTACCATATTATTGCACACTTTACTATAAGGTTCACCACATTATTACACATTATTCACATAACATTATTTAATGCATTAGGTTTGATAAAATAACAAAAATAAAAGTTTACAGCATGTAATTGAGGTTAAATGTTATTTCTACATATACACTTTAAGTTAAATAAGTTAATATTAAAGTACTATCAGTGAATATAAATTAAGAATCAACATTGGAAAATATGTTGTTTGTTGTTTTTTCAGAACAGGGTTCTATTAAATTCTGTTTTGTTAAATTAAACTATTTGATGGAAAATTTTTACGAAAAACAAACTTTATGGTAAATTATCATTTTTTTGACAATTTCTACCCTGTAAAATATTTTAGACCTTCGCATAACTAAAAAAATATATATTCATTACAAAAATGAAGTTTTATGATCTTGTTAGTTTACATGACTTTTCTAGACGATCACTTTTTTTTATTAGTCTTCTTTACAGCGTATCCAGTGTGTGATTTTTTTTTTTTTTTTTTTTTTTTTTTTTTGAAGCACTACATTTACTGAAGCTAAAACTGAAATAAAAAAAATGACCGGAATGTAGACTAAAATTTAATTGAAATTAACAATTTGAACCTTACTGTAAAGTGTTACTGGTTACACTTATGGTTAGCCATTTGAATACCTCAACCTCTAACTAATAAACTTTGAAGCATAACACCTACTGTACCATTTGTGTTACTGACAAATCACATGACTTGTACGGGTAGAGAGGTGAGCTATGACTTTTCTAAGTGATTGGATTACGATTTACTTCAACAGGAAAAAATCCCATTGACTTTCATTTAAGGATAGATCTGGAGGGAGTCAGGACCTAGCAACCACCACGAACACCATAGCAACCACACAACAACAAGCTAACAACCAGAACAACTCAGAACATCCTATTGTTGTACAATTCCTACATTTCATAAACTAATGTGCAATCTCTCATACTGAGCTGCTTAAGAAGAAGAATGCGTTTCAATGGCCAGTGTGAAGACAAACCTGGCGAATCAATTCACAATCAAAGAAACAAACATAAACAACAACACAACAACAACAAAAAAACCCTGCTCAAACCAGAGTGAGCTTTTGCGAGACAAGAGCGAGATCAGAGGGAAATAAAATAAATCATAAAGGGAGAGCTTGTTTTTGAAGTTTTGATCTTTTGATCTTCTTGTATTACTTCTGCTTTTACAATCTATGAATGAAACACTGATCTCTGGCCGTCGTTCGAGGTCACATGATTGTTTCTTCACGCTTTCCTCTATAAGAGCAACCTGGCTGACATTGTGATGTCGAGCCCATTTTAATGGCCATATCTTATGTAAGTACTTCAAGTATGTACTTCACTTTGTATGGTAAACTGCTGCTCACTTTCATATTCAGCCTTCACAAAACAATAAAAGTCCTCGTTCTGTGTGAATTTACTCATTCCAGACCGTATATCCATAAACACACTCCTGACCTTCCTGAGCAAAAAGTGATCAAAAAGCCCCCTGAACATTTTTACATTTTCTCATGATTAATATCTAAGCATTATAATCTCTCTTTCAGCCATGAATAATTGAAGAGAATGTGTTTTCTCTTTCCACGTCTTATTCTGTACCTCATATCCAGGCATTATTCATGCTTGAATCCTTAATGCTGTGATACTTGAATGGAGTGGTGCTTTTGTCTGGATCTGATCATCTTACATCAAACAACATGCTGCAGGATTACGAGCTCCGCATTTCTTAGACGACTCGGATGAATATTATTAGCACTCAATCGCAGACATTCCTGATGATAACCAAGTTAATGTACTTGAACAGCTTTTACCCAGGATTTATCTGAAGTATTTTTAGCTATCAAATAACACTTTTAGACTGCTTTTTACTTGAATGCTATTTTTGTGGCAAATGGTCAGACACAGTGATCAGACTCAATTTTCACAACTGGTAAAATCTCATAAATTTACATTAAAAGAATGTCATAAAATATATGGGGGCAGAATATTATAGAATATTACAGAATTTTGACCTGAGCCAGCCTATTCATTATTAGCAAGAGGAATACTATTCAACTACATACAGTATATAAACTAAAGTTGATTTCACACTTTTACAAGCTCTTAAAAGGATCACTGGCTAAATATCTAATACTGTATAATAAAATGGACTATACAGACTTGCAAAAATTATAAATACTTAGTCAAAAACAGTTAAGAAACATGTTACAACATCTACCTTAGTCCAGCTGGTAGGACTAACTAATGAAAAGAAGATTTATATACTAAGGAATGAAAAGAAGATTTATATACAGTATGTTACAGTTTCCACCCGTAAAATATTTTAGAACTTGGCATAAATGTATATTAATTATAAAAATGCCCATTTTATGATTTTATTTATTTATATGATTTTTCCAGGTCTAATTAAAAAGAAAATACATATATGGCTTCACTGGCAACCACCCTGGGTGCATTGTTCTCAACATAGATTAAAGCAACATAGATGAAAGCATACATGATTGTTTTGCATGAGCATTTTAAAAGGAGCTTGTACTTGACTCTTGCTCAAGTAGCTTTCCAGACATAAAGGTCTGCTGGAGTTGGATTTTTCTGCAGTAATGGTTCTTCTGGTGGAGAGGGATTTATTTTACTCTCTGCTCACCTACACTCCGTTTAATATCTGATTGGACACGGTGATATATAAGACAGTGATTGTTAAGTGCTGTATGTGGGTTTGAGATAACGGCGTCCACAGGAGGTGAACCGCTAAAGCGCACTCATTCAGGCCACCACATGAAGAGAAAGCTACATTAAACATGTCTCATTAAGATCTCTGCTGCGATTTACTGCTACTTTAACACCTGCTCTGTGTTTTAGTGCAGTGTTTGCCCCAAGATACAAAATTACTTTTATAACACCATCATTTAAATAATAGTTTAGTTAAATGATAAGAAAGGTGACTGGCATATATTTGGGACATCAGAATAGCATCATTTAAGGATAATATTTGTTACAAGATACTGATTTAATTTTGCTTAATAAATCATTGTACAGCAATAGTTCGTGCTCATTATTCAGTGCTTGAAAAATCATGCTAATTCAAGGACTGACAGATAAGAGCACCTCTTATGTTTTTCATCTCCGCTAACAGTTCAAAGGCTGCAATAAAGAAGGGATTTCCATAATTTTTAAAAAGCATCATGATATTAATGACAATTTGTTTTATTTTTATACAATAATTTGTAATTAAATGGAAAATATTCAATTTTTATGGAAAGTTTTCGTGTGAATAAATATAACTATAATACATATACAGAGTTTCTGCAGTTGAAGGTAAATTTAAGACTTTTTAAGACATCTTAAGGAAAAAGAAAATGTAAGGGATGGATCAATACAGTATTGTCTCAGTAAATGTAAATGTCTTGTTTTAAACTTTGAAGAATTGCAATACAAATTCCAACAGATCACAACAGATCTTCATTAAGATCTTCATCTTCCAACAGATCTCCAATACTTTTTCATTAAAAAAAATATATTTATATATATATATACTATATGCTTGAATAACTGTGGTCTGAATTACTAGATTATGGAAATTAAAATGAAGTGAGTTTATAATTAAAACCAAAATGCAGTTTATGAATTTAAGACTTTTGCTCTGATTTAAGACCTTTTAGGCCTTAATCTGTGGAAGACCCACAGAAACATTGTATACAAAACATGGGGCTATCAATTTAACATTTAATTATTAAATACTAATACTAAATAATTTGCCAAATTTTTAATAAATAGCAATTTAACATTTAATTATTTTAAAATGCTCATGCAAAACAATCAGCATAATTAAATATTAGTTAATTTACAGCCCTAATAAAAAGTCACCAAAAGCTTCATACTTGGCATCTAAAACTTGGCATGGCATGCTAACTCTATCATGCAAGGAGAAAAACATACTGCGCAGCAAATGAAAGAGCAGTCATCTGAGTTATTTATGCACATACTGGCCTCTGCAGCCATAAAACCACAAAACCCCCAAAGGCAAAAATAAATCAATTTATTGTTGTAAAGAAGATGCTAAAAATTACATCTACTCTGAAGCAAGAACATTTGCATAGTGACTTAACTGACCGTGTGAATACCCATCTTAATAAATGTGATTCAATTGTGAGTCGTTATACTGCATTGATATGAAATGCACATTTGGCCAAATGCAATAAAGAAATAAATAAAAAAAATCTGCAAGTCCTTAGGAAACAAAAAGTAAACACAATATCTCGTCGCCTCTGAGGAGTGCTGAGAAACTTGGAATGAGATTAAAGATTAATCTTCTCTGTCCCTGCTGAAGATGCTTTGGCAACAATTCAGAGGTAACACACTAAATTTTGATCTTGTTCTGTGTACAGAAGATCTGCACCTCATTTGTAGTCACTGTAGATTGCTGTTATATATGGCATCTCAAGATCTAAAGATCAACTCCCTACTGCATTATAAAACCTATTCGATGAAATGGTTACTATTGAGAATGTCTAACAATAAAATAGACTGAATTCATATAGGAAAGTTCAACTTAATATACTATGAACGAAACTGTGACCTGTGCTGGTTTGCAAAGGTTAGCCAAATATAACAGAAGACATTTATATATAGAAGTCTTAAAAGTGCAGCAGTGTTGTTTTACTAACTTATAGTAATTTAGTTTTTGTGAATATTCTAAATTAGATTTTATTTTTATATTTTCGGTTTTCATTTTAATTTTAGTTAAAGTTGTATAAAATGTAATTTTAATCTAAAAATGTTTTTAATTATTTTTAGTTTTAGTTAGGCTACATTTACACAACAACACAGTACTTCAAAATGGATTTTTTTTTTGCGTTTTTTAAAAAATCTGTCTAAAGACAACAATGTTATTAAAATAATTCCCATTCACACGGATCTGTGAAAATGACTAAAACGCTGTATAATGCATGCCAGGCCAGTAGGTGGCGATGGCATGAAACTCGTGCATGCCTATAGAATGAGCGCGTAATATGAGCTTTTGTCGTTTACACAGAGACAATAACGGTATCATTTTCAAAAACTTACACTTTCAAACTTGTTTCTCAAAAGTTTGCATTTTCAGGCCACCAAAATTCAATTCAATTCAATTCAAGTTTATTTGTATAGCGATAACGCAATTGTTGCAAAGCAGCTTTACAAGAAATTAAGTTTCTACAATATATTTATATATTGTAGAAACATACTATGTTTAACTTATGGCGAAGTTTGTTAATTCTGTATGTTGTCTGAGGGTTGGCATCCTCTGAGGTCCTCTGAGGGGTTGGCATCATCTCTTCTCAGGTGTTTGGTCATCTCAGATCATTTAAGGGTTGGATCCAGACTGAAGCTTGTGTAATTCCTAGTTACCAGAAACAGAGAAACAAATAGAGACATAATTAGCGTAGCTGTTGTTCCATCCAAGCAAAAATTATTTGTTCAACCAAAGCTAAAGAATAATAATGTGCGTTTGATCAGATATAACTGCAGTACAATATTATGAGATGCATTATATGAATGCTTGGCTAAAGAGATGTGTCTTTAATCTAGATTTAAACAGAGAGAGTGTGTCTGAACCCGAACGTTATCAGGAAGGCTATTCCAGAGTTTGGGAGCCAAATATGAAAAAGCTCTACCTCCTTTAGTGGACTTTGCTATTCTAGGTACTACCAAGAGTCCAGAGTTTTGTGACCTTAGGGAGCGGGATGGATTGTAGTGTGATAGAAGACTAGTTAGGTACGCAGGAGCTAAACCATTTAGGGCCTTATAGGTAAGTAATAATATTTTGTAACTGATATGGAACTTAATAGGTAGCCAGTGCAGAGACTGTAAAATTGGGGTAATATGATCATATTTTGATCAAAATGACCAAAATGCATAAAAGGTTTTTATTGATTTTACTGATCATTGTGTTGATTCACTAAAAAGAACTTGCTGATATTCATTTGTTTGTGAATTGCCACTAGTCTCGCTTTTTTTTTTCTGATTCACTAAAAAAACAAGTCATTTGTTTGTGAATTTGCACTGTATGGAGTGCGTTGCATGTTGCTGATTCACTAAAAGGAACAGGCTTATGAAAGTTATCAGTTAACTGATTTCTCAATCAAAACAATTATGGATGTTAATTCTAAAATCAATATAAAAAACAACAGTAGTTGTAGATAAAACACAGGACAACTTAAAACAACAAGAGTAATGCCTTTGTATATTTCAATTTACACTGTTCTGTCTGAGAGGTTGATTTTTAATAAAACTATGAGAAAGTTTTTTTTTTTTGGCTACTTTAAAAGCCTGTCATAATTTACTCAACACAATGATAGTCTAAATTAATATATAAACAAACCATTTAAATTAGTGCTGTCAAACGATTAATCGCGATTAATCACATCCGAAATAAAAGTTTTTGTTTACATAATATCTGAGTGTGTACTGTGTATATTTATTATGTATATATAAATACAAAAACATGCATGTATATATTTAAGAAAAATATGTTATGTTTATATATTAAATATGTTTATATATAATATAAAATATAATAATATAAATATATATACATGTAAATATTTTCAAAATATATACTGTATGTGTGTGTATTTATATGTACATAATAAATGAACACAGTACACATACATATATTATGTATGTAAAAACTTTTATTTTGGATGCGATTAATCGTGATTAATAGTTTGACAGCACTACTTTAAATATTGAATATTGAAACGGATTTCTATTTACGAAACTTATTTTGTCTGGCCTTCAACAAACACATACATGCATGTGAAACAAAACAAGTCTTTCCATCAGCGGCCACTGTTTGCCAGCTCAACCTTCAGATCCTGTGCCGATTCTGCTCAGTGGCCAGAGAGAAGCGAGAGATGAAAGACTCAAACAAGGAGAGGCAGTCAAATATTTATGAAAGCACACATCCCTCTCACAGACAAGAGAGAGAGAGAGTGCGAGGTGCCGTCAAGGTGTTTGATCGATGTAATGGAGTCCGTTTAAGAAGCGGTGGGTGCGTGGCCGATTCCCTGGAGCAGAGAGAGAGTGAGTTTGATATGATAATGCACCTCGTGCCAGTTCTGTGCACCATATGCCCGTCCTTTCATTGGGGAGATCAGTGCAGATGGTCGGGCTCGATGCTAATAAGGGGAATAGAGCAGGACGGGAAAAGGGGTGAAGGGATCCCTGATGCAACACTAATGACAAGCCCACTGACAACACCTTCAGTCTAGAACAGCAGGGTCAACTTGTCCTGCCTTCTTCCCAAAATCACAGAAATCTGTCTTGTTGACTACAGACTGAACTCCTCCTTGACTCTTGAATGATTGCAGTAGAGGTAAAGTGAGTCATTTCTGCGCCAATAACGGCACCACATGATGGACTCTCTAAAATTAAGATTATTTCCAAACAGGTCTCATAAGGGAAGAGTGTTTTTATCTTTATACCACCAAACAATCTGGTGCTGCATTCACCCACATTATTAGATGTGAATGATTGAAAATACAGAAATATTGTTGCATGTTTTTGGTTCACTAAAAGGAATCGACTCATAAGAGTCAATTGTTTGTGAATTGGCACGGAGCATGCTGCATTTTAGTAGATCACTAAAAAGAAGCTCGTATACAATTGCTTGTGAATCACCATTTCACTGATTCACTAAAAAGAATCAGCTCATAGTCATTTGTTTGTGGATTGGCACTGGTCTCACTTCATTTTTTTTATTCACTAAAACTAACTGAATCAGAGTCATTTGTTTGTGAATCAACATTGGTCGCACTGCATTTTAAAATAGGTCACTAAAAAGAACTGGCTCATATACATTTCTTTGTGAATCACCATTGGTTGTACTACATTTTTTTGATTCACCAACAAGAACCTGCTCATAAGAGTCATTTGTTTGTGAATAGGCATTGGTGACACTGCATTTTATTGATTCACTAAAAAAGGAACTGGCTCATGAATTGGTTCTAGTCTCACTTTTTTTATTCACTAAAACGAACTGACTCAGAGTCATTTGTTCATGAATCATGCTATTCTGGTCACACCGCATGTTATTGGTTCACTAAAAAGAAGACGCTTATGAGAGTCATTTGTTTGGATATTTGACTAGACTGGTCACGCTGTGTTTTAGATTCACTAAAAAGAACCATTTATATGTTAAACGTGTACCTAGCTATATATACATACATACATATATTATCAATTATTATTTTAGTTTTAGTTATTTTAGAACATCAAGTTAAACCAAATGAAAATGAGATGTTGCCTTGCAACCTGATGACATTTAATGTTTAAATGTAAAAGTTTTTTTTTTTAATATACAATTTATTTCAGTTAACGTTTTATTTATTTCAAGGAACAAACTGTTTTTATGGTTTTAGTTTTAGTTAACTTACCATACCTACAGTTTCAAATAGTTTTCGCTGTATTTTTAGCAGGAGTGAAAGACCGCTTGCTCGTATTCAAACCAAGGTTGAAAGGAAGGTCTACACAGCACTGCACTGCATCCATTAGAAACTGACCAGCGACTGCATCAATAAACATGATTTCTGTTCATTTCTTTACACTCCACCTAAGGATTCAGTATACAACTCCTTTGAAAGCAGTAAGGTCAGAGGACAGGACATTACTGATGGACAGTTTCGGTCCTTAGGGTATCTGTCCCTTTCATCAGCGTCTCTGCTGATATTTCCATGCTTGTTTTCTCACTGTCAGCGGCCATCTGCTGTGCCAAAGTGTAAGCAGTGTTAAGTGATGGCTGTGTGGCAGAGCTGTAGGGAACCATGGGTAAAGATTTATTCTCTCTGACTGGCATACAGTACATGTCAACAACTCAGTGCTGCCTTTAATACTTGGAGGAGCATTGATTTTTCATACAAAGACTGCATTAACATTTGTGTGAATTTCAAGAAAGAATAAAGGTTCACCCAAAACTCACTGAATGAATTGCAGAAAAACATCTCTAAACTGTGTGAAAAATAAAAATTAGTTGAAAATTCACTCACCGTCAGGCCATCCAAGATTGGACACAAGCTTTTCGCTTCTCCAGACATTAATTGATGGACTGGAGTTTTGTGAATTATTGTGATAATACATTTATGCTGACAAACCCCACATTTCCCAGTTTGTTTCTGAATATACATATGTATAGTAATAGATATGTTGTGTCTTTTCTTCTTAGCATCCAGTAATGATGACTGATGACTTAAAATCGAACTGAAACATACTGTTTACTGGTTTTTGAGCAGTGTTGTATAAAGGAGTTCAACTATTTCTTCCGTGCACACTGAATCACTCACATTCTCATTCTCACAGCACTGACTCACTAAACAAGCATTAAAGCTGAACAACATAATAAATGGCAATTTAAGCTGTTTCTGTTATTTTTATTCAACACAATAATTAACCATTCATGACTATTATTACTCTAATTAATTCACAACCAGATCAAACACAAGTCATATGAAGACATTTATGATGCTTTTATAGGTCCCATTCTTTGTAACTGCAATGGAAAAACAATTGTAAATTCTTTCTTTTGTGTTTCAGAGAAGAAAAATGCATATGGGTTTGGAGGAACGTTTTAGAAATAAATGTTAGAAGAGTCTGACATGTGCATGCCAAACAGTAATCTTTCCTCATCGTCACACAGGTTGTTTTAAGCTGTTATGAGCAGTCAAACATTCCAACTGCATTCTATTTAACTTTATAATTCTATATATATACCTACTGTTCTAAAACAATAGGGTTTTTACTGTTGTTCACGACTCAAGTATTAAACTTTGGCATATAACTCATCCTGTTTGCTCTACAGTGAAGAATGATGCCTCAACTCAATGAGCTTATAAAGGAGAGGTGTACTATTACTTTTCTATCTGATTTCTTATTTTTGTCTGGAGGCTGATAAAACGGGTGGAAAAATCACATACACTGATGGCATGTTCAGACGCTGAGCCCCTCGAGGTCCCAGACATATCTAGGCATGAAAGAAAAAGAAACAGACATAGACAAACAGATATGACTAATAACATTAGATATAACATGCAGATCATTTGTTTAAGGATTAAATTAAGACAATTGTGTTGTATTAGAAGATTTCGAAATATTATGTTTACACAAGGTTGGTGTAAAAGTACTGAAATGGTGATTTCTGGCTCACTGCATGAAACCAAATTTTCAATTTGAGGAAATAGCCTGTATTGTATTTGAAATCTAAAGATGCAAATAGATAAAGTGCAATAGAATAAGCACTTAAATGTGTATTTTGGATGATTTCTTTCCACTAGTCTGAAAGAAAACAAGTCACAGAAACAATATATATAACTATAATGGTTTGCCTGTAGTGTCTTGCCTACATTCATTCTGACACGGCTTACTTACATTGACAGCAATCTAACACCCTTTAACTTCAAAACACTATAACTTCAACTCAAATGTTTGTACAAAACATGCTCATATTGTGTTGCCGTCGCCTAAACAAAGGCTAAGTGCTGACTAAATTTATGGTTTTTATTTCATTTGGAAGCTGAAGTGTATGACAATAATATTCTTAATCAGGGCAGAATCAATTTGGTCATGCGATGATATTATTAAGCTCTTCACAAACACTCTTATGTGTTAGCGCTCCAACTGTTTGGATACGCAGCCAACAGCAACTGGCACCGCAGGGTTCTAATGCACACAAGTCAGACATCAAATGTGTGAGCTGAAAACTTGGTGTAATGCTTCCAGCTACAGATTCTACAATGAAACTGCATTTTTAGTTTCTCAATAGAGTAAAAACCAACCAGCATCCCCGTGGTGCAGAATGTTAAATGCATAGAAGCACTAGACCTCTATCACGCGCGATCCGAAGTAAGAAATGTCATATATATAAAATTTGGCAACATAAATGCAATCCTAACAATCATTATTCCATCTCTCTCTTTTTTTAGATTATTACTCTTGCATGCATTCGCCTTCCGGGGAAAGAGAGCTGTCTAATCATGCTAATTGCATTACAAACAAAATGGAAAGTTCATCAGTAGATTCTGCAGTTTATTTAATGTTGTTTTTATTATATTGACATGGTCAAATATTAGAGCAACACTGGGATGGTTTGTTTCTCTGAAAGCTGAATAATTAGCTAAATGGATTTCTCTATTACCAGACA